>CANUEZ040000023.1:3762500-4962500 GCA_948099385.1 Fasciola hepatica | reverse complement strand
AGTGGCACAGCAATTCAGCCGACTGGGATGGTTTTCGTAATCTTCGGGCCTCCTATCCCTGGTTTGACCGTTGCTTCACTAATGCAGTTTCTTCCTCCGTTTCCACTGAGATTTTTCTTCAAGATCTGTTTTTTTTTGTTTCATAGTTTTCCAAACCCGGCAAACTACGTTCTCCTGAGTGGTTCGTTCGCGGTGAGCGCTAAAAGAACTTAACATTCAGACATGGTGCCTCTCCGATATTACCTAATCTCGTAGTCTATTCGAGAAGGCCAGAAATAAATGTTCACTTCCCACTCAGAAAGCCAACGATCGTTTCATCTGCCACAAAGCCGAACGTCTAGCTTTTTCCGCCACTGTTAGCCGATCGTTGTGGTTTTTTGACAAAGCCGCTTCCCGCAATTTTTGCGCCCCCAAATTTCTAACGCCGTCCCATTTCCCTCGCCTATGATTTCCATAGCCATGGAAACCATCATTTTCGACCAGCTGCAGCCGTTCGTCGAATGAGGACTGCTAAGCGATCGTCAATACAGGTTCCGACCTTGATATTCCACGGGTGATCTACTAACTATGGTCTCGCACTCCTGGTCAGCGGCACCCGATAACCACGGAGAAAACACACCTGGTTTCACCAGCATATCGAAGGCTTTTGACCGTCTCTGACTCAAGGATTTACTATCTAAACTGCTCATTTTTGGGTTTCTTCTATCTCGTTTTGTGGACATCGAGTGGTCTCAGTAACCAGGTCATCTCCGTTCTAGTCGATGGAGTGCAATCACACTCCTTTGTCGTGGATGCGGGTATTCCCCATCTTTCTGCTTTTCATTAATCTCTTTTCCACCACTTCCAACCCCATCCACGCTTTTGCCGACGATGCCACCCTTTACTACTCTCTTCCGTATCCCACCTCGCATCATATCACCACCAACATTGATTGTGACTGTTGTGCTCTTGTTACATCGCTAATTTCGGACCATCAACAGATCTCCTCTCGGGGACCCGAAAATTATGTTCTCCTTAATGCTTCTAAAACATCTTTGCTCTCAATTTCTCTCAAACACCATTCTTTTTCTCCTCACTTAAATTTTGATTCGGTTCTCCCTCCTTTTTTCAACTCGATGCCTTTCATTGGTCTTTCGATCATCTCTCTATGTTGGTCGCCATACATATGCTCACTTTTTTCTCATGCTACGCATAAGATTGTTTTTCTATTACGCGCCAGATGTTTTTTTTTAAACCAGCTCACTTCCTACTGCATGAGGCTGAAATTCGTCCCACACTTGAATACTGCTGTCACACGTGGGATGGAGCTTTGTCTTCTTTTTTATCTTTTCTCGACCGAGTCCAACGCAAAGCCATTCATCCAGCAGATGATCCAGTTTTAACATCCGATTTGCAGTAGCTTGCCCATCGTCGGGCAGTTGCTTCACTATCCCTACTCTACGACTATTGCTTCGGTTTTTTTTTCAAGCCTGCCGCGGCTGTTCCTATTCTCATTACTTTTCAACGCGAATCCCAAGCACAGGCAGCTAGTCACCCTTATCAGGTTTCTGTCGCTCGATCTCGGACCTCGACCTTTCAGTCTTCTTTTTCCCCCGGGACGGTTAGGTTATTGAACATAGTCTCTCTCTCTCTCTCTCTCTCTCTCTCTCTATCTATCTATCTATCTATCTATCTATCTATCTATCTATCTATCTATCTATCTATCTATCTATCTATCTATCTATCTATCTATCTATCTATCTATCTATCTATTTATTTATTTATCTATTTATCTTTCCACCCACCTACAACCTTTCTCTTTTCAAAGCGGAATCAGTAAACTAGTTTTGACGTGATGTTCCCTGCAGACTCCTCTTACAGTGTTTTCGGACTATGGGGTTTACCCTTCGTGTGTAATGAGAAAAAATTCCACTTGGCATCTTAGTGAAAGCCAGCAGTGTATTACCGTAGTGGCTCGATTCCCGGAGTGCAGAGCTGTGGGAATCAAATATAATCGTCGGGGACACTAGGGTTACATTAAAAGTCATCAATTTATCGAGGTTGATTGTCAACGGCTTGATGTGCTATCATATTCGCCACTTAGATGTGAACGACTGACCGCCAACGGCATTCATGGATTCCTCGATAGACAACCACTCAGCAGATGCCTACAACAAAGAACAAACAATAGTACCAACCTACTGAGGTGGTTACTGGCATTGATGGAATAGTGGGATTGTGAAGTAAACGTTCTATTTACCATAAAAGATTGAAGTATTATACTACTTTCATTCCTTTCAGAAATCATTAGCAATGCCTTTTTTCAGGTTACAACTGACACGGCGACGAGTAATATAGGGTTACCAGTGTTTCACGATGAATTCATTTAACGCCTTAAAACTATTCGATAAAATTCGTTATTTACAATGACAAGGTTAATGTGATGACAGATGGTAAAATACTGACTTTTTGTGCGACACAGGAACAGCCATATTTCCTGGATTTTTTTATTCCTTGATAGTTAAATAAATCGACGGAATGAAGTGATGCCGACTTGGAGTGACTACATACGATAAATCCGGGCACAGTTAACTCTCAAAACCCGAAAGCAGCAATGTTATATTTTGACGTCTCGGAGAATCAACACAGAAAACATTACACATGAACAAGGGAAAATTGAGAAAACTACGATGACAAATATTACGAAAGGCGCGGCAAAATACTGGATGAGAAGGTTCAATTAAACAAACACAGTGTAAAAAAAACAATACGCCGAGTAGTTCTGAGGGTACCAACTGTGAAAAATGCTCGCAACTCACCGAAGGGAAGCAGCTCAGACCAGTCTAAGAACTGGGACAGCAACTAACAAACAAAGACAGTCGCGTGAAAGACTTATCGACCGACGAACCATGGGAAACAAATAAACGACATGAATCATCACTCCAGCAGTGACAGTGAAGTGTGCCTCAAATCCCCTCTTAGACACTGTTCACTCGCAAGATATGTTCGACGTAAAAGACAAGCTCATTGTTATCCAACTGGATACACTAGTCAAAAAAAGTGATATGGAATAGAAGAAACCAATAAAATGAACCCTAATAATAAGGCCTATCTGAAGAGAAAACTAAAACTGAAAAAACGCCACCAGTGTAATCAGAGAACGGTAGGGGAAACCGCAGAATTCGTGAAAGATTTTACCAGACAGCCAATCACCCCAATAACAACAAAGGAGGGTGTGCTGTATGTGATGTGACGGATAACTACAAACAGGGACAATTGTGTCATCCGTCAATACAGACTGTATAAGAATGCAAGTTAATGATAACCAGAGTAGCTTTGTCCCGTTTCCTCTTTGACCTTCTTCACCTAGTGTTCATCTTACACTATCATCACCGCGAATTAGGGGAACATGGAGTCATATATATATATATATATATATATATATATATATATATATATATATATCCATAAGACAATGACGCGCGATCGATTAGAAGCATTAGGTGGCCAATTACGATAGCTTCAATAAAGGGTCAATGGTGTGCGATTGAAAGTCATCGAACCACGTGAAGCATGATATTTCCGATTTGTTAGGTCGTACAACCGACCAGAAAACGAGGAAATAGTTTCACTCAGAGCAATATTCGTTGAAATACTGCACAAGTACCCTGCAGTTCCACTAGCAGCTGTGTAGGATAAAACCAACACGTACTCACATCCACCATAAGAGAAAGAAAAGGAGTAAGACGAACAGAAGTTGCGTTTTGTTATCCCATGCTTGTACTCGGGTAAGTGGGAAAAGCCACAAGAACCTATTGCACCACCTGGGAGTACAAGTAACCGTGAGTCTAAGATATGGAGAAGAGAACCGCCTGAAGCCCTATCATGTAAAGCGTGATAACACGCATGGTGACAAAGAAGCTGCCTGCCATTACAGCTAGCCCGCATTGGTGGGGTCTGAATCTTACAGAAGTGACCACAACTGATTCCTTCGAGGTGTGCAGCGCAGACAGACACCAACCTCGCGTCAAGATGCAACGGTCCCGGATGCCGTCGGTTAGTGAGTCCGATAAATGAAAAATGCAAAAAAAGTACAAAAACAGGCAACGAAAGAGGCTTTTTGAGATGAAAGCACTAGATGGGTGGGGAAAAAATGAACGAAGATATACAACCAACGGTAGTGCCAAATTGACATCTAGCAGCAGCCGAGTGGGTGAAATCAGCAAAGACTATTTAATGATAATATTGCTCTTACATCTTTTTTAATTTATTATACAGAAATGGTGCAGCATTTTAGGGACGGGGCCGAGACCGATCAGAGGCTTAAGAATGTGAAAGGGACCGTCGACGGCCGGATTCGAACCCAGGATAGCAGGGTCAACATTTCATCGCGGTGTCTGTTCGACCGACGCCTAAATTCAATGAACAATTCTCCAATCTCTTCCGCCACACTAGTGATTAGCCACTCATAGATAACTCTATTGTGACCATCGTGATGAGATTTACTGCGATCGACTAATGGACACGGTATCATCAGGCAAGACCGATCCTCAGAACAAAACTGCGTTTTAGATAAGCTAGTTTTCATTAACAACTCAATGAGGCAAAGAACAAAAAAACCCGTCAAATTGAGCAGCATGAAGAACCAGAACGTTCATGGCATTGGTTCACTTATTAAGAATTCAGATTTTAAACACGGTCTATTCAAATTGCTACGTTTGTCATTTCTTACTCTCAACGTGTTACGTCTGATAACTGGCTCAGTTTCGAATTATACTAGCATAACACATGATTCCCTGTGGATCCGGTCTTTAGGACATTTTATCCTGTTCACCTGACCGCTAACGGATGTATATGAAGACATTCGAGGATTTTGTAAATAACCAAAATCAACTGATATCACCTGAGAATTTTACGATACCACTTGGTACACTTATATCAAGAGGAAATCGACAGTGTTCATCGCACGCTCTTTGCACCAGACATTATGAGGCTATTGGCAGGAGGGTAAAGGAAACCACCGCAGTAGTAACAAATACAACGTCGCTAGATAAGATTTTGGTCAAATTTTTTTACGTCATAAAACCTTACGAATATGACGTTTTATCGGAAATAATACATTTCCCGTCACTTTACCTTGGGATGTACATAACGTGACGCGATTATAGCGTGCTGTTTACCATTATTCAAATGTACTCTCGAACGGGAACACATTGTTGCTACCAAATTTGCCAGTCCAAGGTAGAAACCAGAACACGGTATAAGCGATGGGAATGGATTATGCCTCATCAAGGTCGATGTTACAATCGGTAAGGATAACAATCATGATGTGATGTCCAACAGGGGTGAATGAGGTGCCCAACCCCTTTGGGTCAAACAATAAGAACAACAAGCTACAAACAGCAAAAATAAAAAGACAAAACCCCGAAAACGGTCAAGTCACAGTTAGTGCGGCGAACCGACCCAATATCACAAAAAGCGGTGTGAGAAAGCGTCCTTTAAGCGGAGGGTGGACTTGGGTATTGTTAAAATGGCACAAGGGTACGCAAAGAGACACTGTACGTCATTTGACAACAGGCTCAACACGTCCCAGAAGAGCGTTTTATAATGTTAGACGATGAAAATGAAACAAAATCCTACGAAAAGAAACAAATCAAACTAAAAAGTAAATCCAAATCAGTCCGTCTTGGATGATGAGGTTTGTCGCAACGCACGACTGGTCAGGGTCCGCCAAACACACATAAGCAAAGCAATTTGAATCACAACCAACGGTAGCAATGGAATTCCGACGAGAAAGCTATAATCCGCAGCTGCATGACCCAAGGCTAAGGTCCAATAAACCACAACAAACAAAGCAAGGAATTCATATTGCTGAGGTGGAAGTTTGAAGACCAACGGCATGATAATGTTTTTTTCGATGCGGTTTCTCGTCGTCCGAGTGAGAAACTGGATTGATCGTGATTTGACAATCGATAGAATCAATTACCCGGTGAATAAGGTGGCGCGAATCCAAATCGATACAGTATGTGCACGCTCAGTAGATGTGAGGGCGGGTAAACACACACACACACACACACATACAATGGTAACAAAGAAACGACTGCTGGCGCTCGTCGATGCAAGAGCGACGCGAGAAGTCCGGTCAGATCAATACGAGAGATGTATTGTACAATCCTCTGGAGATATTTCCGACAAAAACAAAACCTGTGTGTGTCAAGGTGCGCACAAGATGGAGTAAAAAATCGTGCATGTGTGCGCGCACAATGCGAGTCGTAACAACCAAACCAGTGGTACCTTTGTGCTAGCACACTAAGACGAGCTTTTCGAATGAAGTAATTTAACAGCGATTTGCTCCGGAAGAAAAAACCGTTGCCCTGGTAATGGTTGTAGGACGGACCGTTCCCCTATACTCACCAGTCGGCCGTGTCCTGACTAAGCACGATGCTGATAGGCTGGCACGACAGACCAACAGAGCGGATGCTTGACACAAACGCAGATGTGCGTACGTGTCAGGCCGTGCTGTGTGTGAACCAACCAATCCGAAACACGAGAGAACAGACAGCAGTACGTGTTGGCTGTATGAAAGACACTACAGTCAGGATTACCACGGGTGATGGATGCAAACGGCGGACCATTCAGCTAGGGACGTTCATGCCATGGCAGAGGAACAGTGGGTTGCCGCGCCAGTTGCGCGCTGTCCGTTGAATGACGCGCGTACGAACAGACATTTTGGTTAGGGTCATAGTGAGAAACGGATCACGAAGTGAACCTATTTTTGCAACACAATCGCACTGATTGGTGAGAAACCAAGATTTCCCGGAAACAAAAACAGAAGAAGCAAATTGAGGAGATACATGTATCAGTATTATAGGGAAGTATGAAGCAGCTGGATGTTGCGCTACGAGACTGCAAGCATAAGGTCAATCGAAGGGGTCTCACATCCGTGTATCAAATGATGACCCTCTCATTCCGAAAAACAGTTTCGCGGATTAGAAAGAAAAAGCGCTACTGTAGTGTCTGAAGGAAGCTCGGATCATAGTGGTCTAGAATCATACTCACTGGGGCCGCGCAGGTGAGAATATTAAAGCAAGCCATAGGGAACACTTCAACCATCATTCGATGTCAGTAGATTTGTAAGGAAATCAAAAAGGGTTGGCGCGATTATTGGAGAAAAGGTTGGCAACGTGTCTACATCAATATTTAGGCGAGAATAAGTCAGTGGATTTGCATAGATTTCAGTTGTTCCGTTCATTAGCGAAACTCATTGTCGTATGTATTCACGACCGAAGATGTAAAAAGGTTTTGCGGCGACCAAGTACGAGTTCATCCGAAAAAATTAACTGAGAAACAACGGCATTCGTAAGAAAGAATTCGAACGTTCACACTAAAATCATGTCTTCACTCAATAATGTTTTATCTGCCATATCGCAATTTATTTTCGTTCGAAGTCAATTTCAGTGTACACTTGAGGTTTCACAATCTCTTTCGTTCTTGTTGCATCATTTTTACGATACATTGATGTATTCGAAATTTTACGAGTGCAGTGTTTTTTACATACAGATGAATTCAAACAAACTACCGTTCGACATCCCGCTTATACGTTAGTTCTGTATCCGATTAGTCTGTGCACAAATATTGTTCATCACTACCCAGTCATGAAAGCACTGTTATCTCGTCCTGAGGAGTTCACTGAAGACTATAAAAACAGCGAAAATCAACTTGTCAACGGAAAATATCAGTATTGTGATTTATTATTGTGAATACCAGTGCATGATTGACAAAGAAATCATTTTGCGCTATATATTTGGTAAAAACAACCACTTCATGTCTCAGTTGGTTTCATTTAGAATAATGAGAAGACTAAACAAGATTATTGGATGGGCACCTTGTCCAAAGGTCGATAACCCACGTACTAAATTGCCGGCTGCGCAACAACGGCCGACATGAATTGATCATTGAACATCATATTTCGTCTACTGATGGGTGGTGAGTAGCCAGTTGTTCGTCAGTTAATTTTGCTACCACAGAAAGAGGATATCGTTTCGTGTGAATGAACTGCAAGTGCATCTGTAACACTAAACGCGCACCACAAAATATAGTACTTCTTCGAACGTTGCCTTGTTTTATTGTGCCAGTGATTACTGGATGCATCAGAAACTGACCCTCGTTCGTTCATGAACCAAAATACTATTTTATATTACACTGAGGCATGGTATTAACACCACAAATACGGAATCTGGTAGTCAGAGAGCGTTTCACAGCACGTACTTTTGTATTTCCTGTTTCTGGGAGAGGGCTTGTTCAATATGTATTGAATTCGAGGATTTCCTAAGCACGCCGCACAGCATTCACGCTAATGACTTCGATTCTGAGCCATATCCCCCGACATATCCAACCAACGACAATCATTATTCCTTGAGCCCCAACTGAGGTTAGTGTTGATGTCAGTTTCTCCATACTCCTCCGCCAAGTCATGGTCTGACTGCCACGTCGCTCCACCCAGCCATACCCAAGAAGCGTAAATAGCGCACAGAGTGGTAACCGTTGGGGAGGCATGCGTAAAATGTGCCCAAACAAACAGAAGCGTTGTAGCGATAATTTTTGTCACGGGCGGCTATCCGCATCCAACACACGACGGCAAACCTCACCGTTGCTAACGCCGTGTTCCCACGAGATGCCAGAAACGCCTCAGAGACATCGAATATCAAACACAGCAAGTCACCGAGCGTCTTCAGTGCGGAGCGCCCGGGATTGGCAACCGTGGGGCAGAACATTGCACACCGCGGCATGTAGAGCCGTCCCTTCAGTGAGACGGATGTCGTGGAGGTGCCCCAAGTGATGCAGATCCAAGAAGACCAGTATGGCCTTCGTTATTCGTGATCTTTTCATATTCCCAACATTACCCCCAGCTCCGACGTAGCTCCCGAGGTACTCAGAGCCACTGACTGGTTCTACTAGTTCACAAAAGTTGAGGACAATCACGAGCCCTTGTCAGTCTCTTGTGAAGGTACTTTGCACTTAAGTGGGGTAAAGCACATACCATATATGAACACCTCAATCGCCAAACGGCTCAGAACGTCTTGCATCACTTTTGGGCCACTACACAGCAAGACAGTATCATCGGCAAGTCAAAAGCTGTTACCTGGGATGAGTTCAACTCCAGCATCTGGAATACCCGACGATGTATTCTGCAGAACACCTTCTACGACCAAGCTGAAAAGGAATACGTATTAAAGACACAGAGTCGGCAGAAATCCAGGGTCCCACGAGGCGACGTGTCAGACCACAACTCGCCACGCAAGAACAATATACGGCATTCTTGATAAACGCCGTGGTCATCAACTTTGTCCCATACGGCTGCTGCTAGCTTTTCAGCTAGCCCATTTTGAAGGTGGGATAGATGAGCAAGTTGAATTCGTTTTCACAATCTAACTAATATTGCATCATGCGTTTGGAGTGACCACCAAAGCACATGGACAGCTTTAGGCACATCAATGACAGATCGGAACCCACGCAAGAAGTCCAGTACGACCGGCAGTCTTGGATACGCTCCCCCCCCATCTGTAACTTACTGCGATATGGTCGATCTGGGTTCATGGCTGACTTGAAGAGAGGGAACTCCAAGTAGCATACCAGTGACTGGAACGTCCGAAGTTCGTACTGGCAAGAGACAGGCGATGACTAGTGGCAAGGGTCTCGAGCGTACGCGTGAAACCCACCGGTTTCTCCATACGTAAAAGTATTCGCACCCTCAGTGTGGCTAGCCTAAAGAGGCACCGGTGCTTTTGTTAGTTAGATGGTCTTTGGATATCATTCGTCCTGGAGGGAACAGAGATTAGGCTTAGATCTCTACCGGAGGCACTGCAGTCAGCATAATCGGCCAGGAATCCTGTTGTACAAGACATACATGAAATAATAGGGGCCCAGGGAAGAGTGGATGAAGGATAGATTGTGTGCCGTGTGAGTGGTCACAAAGATTCGTGAAGCAGGCATCGGAAGGCAATGACCAGAAATTATACAGGTCTCTCCAACTGTTGTGGGCTGTTGTACCACCCGGTCACCCAGTCTAGAGTAGGCCTTTCGGTTCGAGGACGCACCTCTAGCCCTTGCACAACTGAGTGCAACCTGCAAGGTAGCAGGAATGTTCCAGACGAGCCGGTGGCTATAAATGGTTCATGCGACTCTTCTTAATTATCTTCCGGGTGTGCAGCACGAAAAGGGGCAATGGCTGCATACGGTGGTGAGCCACATTCGTCACGTCACAGCGCTATCCTCAGATGTGGCATTTCAAAAGGTAGTGCTTGCCAGGCAGAAAACTTACCATTTACTCGGGCGCTGCCGCTGCTCGTCCGCGACCGTTTATTCGGCGAGCCTGGACCCACCTTATCCGTGATTAACCGCCGTACTAGTAGCCGTTTCCCTATCTGCGGCCCGGTGGTATGCAGCTCTGCGCTTCTTCAACGCAATATGTGACGAACCGATTATAGCCCCATCGATAGACGGAGTATTTGCCATGCTGGGCCAATAAATCCGGCAAACCGCTATCATATTTCTAAGCATGCAGAAACATCGTGACACTGTGTACTCTAACGTATAGTTAGCTTATCAAGGTCATAACGTCATATCTAAAGTCACCAAGGACATATGACTAATTTCTGTCCCTTTTTGCTGATCCACAACCCGTCTTTCTTCAACTGCTGTATATATATATATGGATATACATACATATATATATATATATATATATATATGTGATCTTGCAAAGTTGTCCCTTAAGTAGTTAGTAAAATGCGAAGCATTACCTTATGTTTTAAATGGAATCCAGATAAAAAGAAGAAAACCGAGTTCTTCCTAAAACACATACATTTTGAACTAGTACAAACCGTTCAATAAAATGAGAGCATTCTTTAAAACAGAACAGGAAGTTGTGGAGTAACTTTTATCCTCCCCAAAAAATGAATATCGAGAAGTTCGATAACCCTAGTCTCTTTTTAAGTTAGATTTCACCTGAAATGTACCTTTATTGCACAAACACACATACATATACCTTGTTAGTAGTTTACTGGTCCACCATTTTTCTTACTTCCACATTAACTAACAAGATCGTTTGTCATCGATTTCATGTAAATTGTGGAGTAGTTGGCATTGTCGTCCTGGTTTCTGGTACCCTGTGCGACTTATACGAATACACGGTTGTTGAATATTGTCTTGTAATTCACGCTAGACAGTGGGTAACCTAATTTCGGATATCGCACCTGTCAGATTGTGTTCCGATTCAGGTTGCGTATACTGTACAACCACAGACTCTGGAATTCGACATAATGGTTCACTTGTGTCATGTATTCCTATAGTACGTCCTACTTGTCCCTGTGTCAACGACTAAGACTTGTGAATGTGATTGTGTATTTGCGTTGTATACGGATTGGTAACCAAAACACCATGCACAGGCCTTTAATGAGGTCTATATCTGCCTTGTGGATGCTCTCAAATACTACGGTATATTATAAAACTAAAATGATCAAATCTTGAACTCCACCGTCATGAACCATAACTGAAAACCCGAAAAAATCCCAGCAGAGGAGGTCGGCATATACCAGAACACAGAATGAAGCAGTAAGTTCGGATCAACTTGGAAGCGTGAAGATCAAAAGCAAATATCAGTCCAGTCCTCTCAACCAATAACCTCGCATTTCAGTGAACTGGTTTTGGTCGCTATATCACAGCATCACCCAGCCGATAGTGAAACGAATCGAAGCACAAAGAGCAACCAAACAGAAAGGAGCGTTATAAGTAGAAATCATGAAGACGGAGAAAGAGCTACAATGCAACCATGAAACTGACCGCAGCAATCAGCCGTGCCCCCTGATGTCTCCAACTACCCGAAAATGGATCTCGCGGTCCCCATTTCGGAAGCCCCACACGTCCTACTTGGCCAAGTCTATTGACGAAGGTTTTCATACTTTTTGCCATGTCATAGACTGGACACCTCGACCTAACCTCCAGCCTTCAACCTCCAACTGCCTAAGATAAAAATGTACACCGATGAAGTGTATCTGTGGCCATGCGTAACACAAGTCCCAACTATCCTAACCTGTTTATGTCGAGTGGTTCATTCAGTGATTGACCTCTGTCTGATAACACTCTACACCTAAACGCGATATTGCAATGGTGTTCCCATCGCACTTGACTTGGAGTTCGAAAGAATGTCGTGTGCGAACTTTTCAAATGCGGTCAGGTGCAGATCACATAATTAGGCAGACAATTCACCTATTGACATGAAAGATACCCGATTGATAATTGGCAGTCTTCGGCGAAAAATCTACAAATCTTTCTTCAATAGACGAGCAAAAAATACAGGGGGACCATAGACGAGAGGAGGAAAATACTGATAGAGAAAACAGTACTTTGTTCGACGTTGAAAAGTCTCGATTTTCGCATCTGAAAAGAAAACCTACGAAGCCACTTTACACAGAATAAAATGTGAGATGACTACCTTAAATCTACATCAATGGTGATTTCGAAATATTTAGCATAACATACTACAGTCAGTGGTTTTGTGTTGTTCATGAGTGGGTTACAGGGATAAGCTGGTCGATAAAGGGCAAATATTCACTCAAAGCATCTAGATGAAATTAGAGCTAAACCCGATCGAAAAAAAATCATAGATATAGACAGACTATTGGAAAAATTGTTGAAATCCTGGAATTCTGAAAGAGCCTGGTAGAGTGTCATATCGCTAAACCAGGTGAAAAATGGCTCTCTGGTGCACTCCTGAATTATTCAGCAAGAGTTGGAATTCATGAGAACCGGAAGAAGACTTAAGTCGCGACATGCATTTCGGTTACCCTTGTCTTCGCGTACGTAAAACATATCGGTTTATATATGGTATGGTATGATTATATTTGTGATACCTGTTTTTTCTGTTCTCACGAATTGGATAAAGAGGATCAAATGCTTTGAAAGGTTGGGGCGGCTGAATCCCAAGCATGTGTATTGACTTCCGTTGACGAATTATTAAGACAACTTTGCCAATAGGGGTGTGAGACAACCAAAGTTTTCCTATAAGTCTCCATCACGACGAGACTGCACCCTGACGCGGTATGATGGCTCGTGTTCCTCCATGATCCTAAAAACTAGGCAGGATGGCTTTCTTAAGCCGGAGAGGTAGTTATGCCTGACACGCCGGTGGATAGAGACCAGACGGAGTCCAGGCTCTCTGAACTAGTTGCTGAGCAACATCTGGTTCTAGCCATTATGGCCCTGGAGGACACTACAGAGAATGAGCACGGAGAGAAGCAGCTTACCGACGAAGAAACTTCCAATATTAGGCTGTAGTATTGGAGTACATGGGGTTTCTCCCTACAGTGGGAGGGGTAATCGCACTTCCTTAGGCAGCTATCGCCCGCAAAAGTTGGGCAGCTCCCGATTCAAAGGATGCCGCCGCACCCATGTTCCGCTTGCTCCACCAGGCGCATGGGGCTAAGGACTGAATCCGAAAAGCGGACCGATAACAAAGCACCAGCAAAGACAAGACAGAACGCATGCAACAATCAGGTCTCACGTGACAGACCAGAAGTTCCTTTCTGGGTGCTTCGGTCACGTTCCGTACTGCGTTAGCGCCCCACAGCCTCGTGGGTCAGACTGTGGAGTCAGAGGCTCCAGTTAGAATTTCCAAAGAAACTCCGTCAGCGGTGTGGGCGGTCACCATATATGATTCGCCCAGAAATCTTCAGCGTCTTACTAACTTATTCAACCATAATTTGAGGCCGGTGCAAATAACCACGGGTTATTGCGGCTCTGCAGAAGGCAGTAATTCAGGAGTAGGACATAAATCAAACACCTCCTGAGCCCACATGCCCACTTTAAGTCCGCACACTACATCAAATGAATGAACAGGCTGTTCTTGATAGAACACTTGAACGTTTTAAAATAGATGTATGCTGTCTCCGAAACACGCATGCAAGACTTCACTTCTGCAATCACTCTTCGTATTTCAACGCAAACAACCATGGGAAACACCAACGATACAAAGATCGACTGTTATATTCTGTTGTACTTCCTACACCCCACTTTGATTTCAAGCCGGTGTAAGAGTAATTACTCCGGATACGACCTTAGTCTTTCGATTCACTTTCCGTATGTCCGATAATCCGATGTGTAGAGCTCGTGGTCAGACTGGTGTCGGGAATGTGTTGAGAACAACAGGAAAGTGTACACTACTACATTGGATTCCAGTCAGCAGCCGTTTATGTGCAGGTCACTTAGACGGTTCTGTACGTGTTAACAACAACAAACTGAAGCGTCGACGTTCATTCGTAATGTCTGTGTGCTTATTTTAGTGGGGTCAGTTCCCGCTAGATGAGTCGGCTTCAAGGATTTCACGAATAGCACCTTCCCACGAGCGGCGATCAAGAGCGAGATCTGAGCACAGAGAAGTCCGGTTCTGCTTCCAGTTGCGAACGTCTTAGACAGACTGGGGTCCTAATCGCTCAACCTCCGACTTCATTGTGCTGATTCGTGTTCAGCTGTCCTCCAACGCGACAGCACCATCCTGGACATGAGACAGGAAAGAGACCGTTTTGAGATCTCCGTATTTCGACGTCGCAGGACACGTCCGAACCACTGCAATCGTCCGCGATGAAGAGACGGTGACAGTCTTTCGATATCAAAGCAGCGTTTTCTGATGGTGTCGCTTGAAAGCATGTCACACCAAGCCACTATTAGGATCCGTCGTAGACACCAGTGGTCTAACAATTCCAGTCTCAAGAAGGCTTCGAGGTGAAGCGGTCACATTTCGCAGGCGTAGATCCGTGCTGGGCGGATAATGACCCGGAAGACGCGAACTTTGATGTGGAGACTGATTTCACTGAGCGTCCACAGTTCATTTCAGAGTTGAAGAACGCTCTCCTGGTGTTTTCAGTACGCACTTTAACTTCGTTTTTGGCTTGGCTATTTTGGAGGATCGGGGAGCTCAGATACTTGAGAGCCGGTATGTGCTCGATTTATTCTCCGTTGAAGTATATTGGTTGTATGGACTGTGTAGAGCAGGTCGAAAAGATCTCGTTTTTCGACGTATTGAGGGGGACTCTACGCGACTCAGAATAGGCTTTAGGGCAACCAGGCCATCCTAAGGATGACGGTATCGCCCGCAAATTCCAAATCAGCAAGAAAAGCATCGGCCCTCAGATGGATACCGGGGTAATCGGTGAGCGTCTGACCCATTAACCAATGCATAGTGTAGTTGGACAGTATTGGCGATTGGGGACAGCGTGGCCTAAAACTGGAACTGAGGGAGGAATCATTACATTGTTCTTCATAAATGCGTATTCTAGCATTCAGAGCATATATAGAGGAACCCTATCGTGTTATTTTAAGACTTGATGAAATTAGAGAAACAAAATGAAAGCGTTTGGCTAAGACACTATTTACAGGGTTTGGAAATCGGAACAATGGTGACGGGTTCTCAGCAGTCGGAAATAGAATACGAGCAGAAAGATTTATTTAGTTAAGTAAATAAAACCAGTCGGAACAACAGCATCGCATCTCCAGTGATGACGACAGGTTACCGGGACCAATATCTGAAGATATTTTAGCTGCAGGAAGGACCTTCACCACTTCTTCGTTGGAGTACGGGATTATGTGCGCACCAACTTCCGGGATGAGTGAAACTGGAGAGTCATCGGATGGATAGATGAACGCACGGCTAATACCATTAACGTCCGCAGCACAGTTCGTTTCGTTATCTTGCCAACAAAAGCCGAATGCCAACGTAGTAACAACAATTAGAGAAATAGGGGAGTATACGACGTGTAAGTGCGTTTGATTTCCTTCTTTATCAATATGGAAATGTATTTTACTTTCCAGTTGTCCCGGGCTTTGTAGAAATGTTCCTTTTGTCTTATTAATCTTAAGTATGGGGCAGTACAAGACGAAAATTGAATTGACTGTCTCTACAGAAAGTTTAATATCACTAATCAGTGACGATTTCAAGGGAAGCAAAAAAATGCACAGAAAAGGGATTTTAAGGAGGGAAGCTGACGTGTGGGAAGTTACGGAGGTGGACTTCACTTTGGCTAGTTTACATGAAAGAACGATAGACCGGTAGTATACATTAGGCTTTACCAGAAGCAGACAACGGTTATTGGTTAAGACAGATGCATATAATCTCCAACCTCAGTAAAAACAACTTGTTTTCTGAGTATAGCAGAGTAGACAAACCATAATAAAAAGGAAAAAAAAACAACCCCATACATGCTGTTCATACACAGAAATACGGTAACCAAAACGCAACGATAGGCGGGAAAATCGAATAAAGAATAGGATAAAGTAACTTAACAAACATTCTGTGAACAGATGAAAGAGTAAGACCGCGATTATGGTGGGACAACGATGCCGTTTAACCACATCCCGTCACTGAGCATCCCGTTGACATTCTGCTGTTTCCACACCTTTGATCGGCGTTTTTGTAGTGTTGTTCCATCTGTCTCATCGTCGAGTCCCCTAACAATTACCTGATACGTCTACATGCTCACACTCAGAAGCACACACATTGTTAGCTGCCGGTTTTCGCATACTTATCGTTAGGACAGTGCATCCTTAGACACTGGTAAACACCCGCCCAAACACGCACCCAGCTATTGAATTTACGTTGACACATTGCTTCTGAAAACACATCAACACACTGACTAGGCTTTCACTTTCAATTAAATCAGCTCAGCCGTCAGGACTGTCGTGATTGACAGTTTTAGAACAAACTGGCAAGCCCACAACCGTGCATCGAACTCTACTCCATAGTAAATATTTTGGAATTATGCGTTCACCCAAGAACAAATGGCTGACGATGACACCAGCAACAGTAAACTTATACAAGCCACCGTGACGATGGGCTTCCCACCATTTTGTATTCCCAATTCGTGCCTAAGATTTGGAAAGATGCAAGCCATTTTTGCATTAGGTGCATTAAATCTCAGCTGACAAAGCAGCCATAAGTTTTGCGGTCACTGCCAGCTGAGATCACCGAGCAAGTACGTAATTTAATTCAATAAATCCCAACCTCGGGTGCATGCAATACGTTGGAAGTTACTCTTTTGTTCCCACTAGCACATCAGAACAATACCAACTTGATCCACTGCTTTTAAATCTGGAACCCATGGACCGTAAACCACCTAATTTTCTGCAGAAAATGAAGGAACCCCGAGAAAAACAGCTCCCCACCATTGAATTGGCTGAAGCTGCTGGCAAGATGCTGAACACTAGACAGGAGAATTAAATGGCTGAAGTCCCATTTACTTTCGTGCCATGAAGCCTGAAATTCAACCAGAAACAACGTTACCACGCTTACATCACATGAACGACGTCTCGAATCACCTCCACAAGCGGCACCTTCCCATTCTCGTTCTCGGCTACACTACAACAGAACCTAATGGAGGCAATCTCGTCGGAAAAGGATACTGTCGAAGATGACACAACTAACTGTGCGCTAGTGTGACAATTTGAAGAAATACAAACAGATGAAGAATAAAATGAAATGAAGTTTTGTAAAGTGAATGGATTTTAGTAAAAACGAAGCCTCTGAGAATCGGAACGTGTAAAACTTCGTTAAAAACGTCTTCAGTAAACTGGGTCATTCTGTTTCTATGTCACACAACAAACTGTAGTACATGGAAAAGAGCTGTAACTATGCGTACCTAAATATGAAATACCCGTAGCTAACCTTAGATAAAATACGTGTCCCTTAGCACGGTTATTAGATCTGAGCACTGTCAAAAACGAAACGACAGGATGGAATCAACTTATCGGAACCCATTTAAATAACGAGCAGGTTGGAAAGTTAGTGGAATCTTTGCAACAGGATCTCAAAGAAACCAATTAACTTTATCCCTATGCAGCTGCATTTGTGGGTCGGATCAGCTTTGTAAAAAAATGAAACTTATGATAATACAGAATCTTAAGCCTAAGATAAGGGTTGGGTGATGAGCATGCAGGAACAATCGACTAAACGGGAGGAAACAAAACACTTCCACTTGTTCGAACGGAGTACAGGAGCTCAGAGGTTGATTGTCAAACCTTATCATCATGGTAAAGGCTGCAAAAAATCGATCATTCGGTGACAGATAGCTGCACTGACTCGATGGTGAGGGGAAACACACTCATCGGGTGTGATGTGAAACTGACGTCGGAGTTAATGGATTCACACTGCTGACTATTCCTAACAAGGATAAACAGCCGTGCAATGCTTCGAATGATTCTCAATGGTGAATCAAAAGTGAACATATCAGGGTAATACTTTGTTCTTCTGTGGGGGAAAACGAAATATTGATGACTGTTAGATGAGTGAAGATGCCAAAGGAAACCGGTGTGCTGGGCACAACCTGTAACAAATATAGCAAAATGATAAAATTCAAAGACTTCTGAGCAATATACTATAGGAAGAAACAAACAAAAACAATACTCAGTAATGACAACGAACGTAGGAATAAACATGCCCCGAATGCACAACAGCACTCAAATCTTACTTTGGCTGTTACGCTTGACTGTGTCGTAGCTGTCGACGGCACATGGCGTCTGGGTGAACGTGGGCTGAACATCTTCGAGTGAGGTGGCTGGGGAAAATACGGTGGTGTGTTAGGACGAGGCGAAGCCAACGATCCGACAGTCCCTCCAGCTGACGAAACCCCAATCGATACATCAACATTGGGAGCAGGTGACTCACACGGAACACTGCCATAGAAAAAGCTGTATACGGATGAAGACACGGGACCAACAACAACGCCACTGGGGACGGCCAGCATTGTTTGAAGTGATTCATTTGCTTTTAGTTGAACCAAATTTTCATGTAAAACTTTCTGGGTGGCGGGATCTGTTAGCCACCGCAAAAACAGCTCATCCAGCTTCAGCTTCAAAGCCGGGTTGATCGACATTGCCAGTACCTGATCAGCGAGAATGGAACAGCACTTGATACATCTCGGGTGGAAGTGGCAGACTTAGAACGCCGTTTATAGCTTAAGGTGATGAGATATAATGCATTTGACCCCATTCAGACAAACAAACTGCAGAATTTACAGATAATTAACTATCTAAAAAGATATCGGCTCACTGAAAGCAAGGCACTACATTTGATGCATGATCACCAAGATTTCTTCATCCAAATATGTCACAATCCACAAAGCACAACCGACAGGAGTAGTAGTCACACGACTCTGCACTGATGAAATCACCTCAGCTGGTAAAGAAAATTTTACAATCTAACTTTTCAGCTTGGCAAACAAACGAGCATCAACATTGGCATATAGCTTTCTCCTGGTGAGAATCTTAATCAAAAAAATCGCGAAAAAATCAGCAGGAAATATCGGGGTAGGTACTATGTTATGCGCTTTGGTGGTTCAAAATCCACCACAAGAGCTAGTTTTTGCTGCCTAGTACTTTTCGTGCCTAAACCAGAAGTAACAACGAAAGTCAAAGCACAGAAGTGCGAGGTTAATGGCTGAAAGAACTTACCTAAACTAGAGCCTACAATATTCAAAAAAGCGTCAATCTTACCAGCGAGATAGTACAGAACCGCAGAAGGTATCAGTACGTTAGGCACAGCATAAAAGTGGGTGATGACTGATATCTCTTTACTCCAAGCCACCATTATCCGTGTTGGCGCGAGGTAGATTCACCTCACACATCGCACTCAGTCGGTGCGCCCTGGCAGGATACGATGGGGACGTGCTACTCGTTACTTCCCTTGAAATGAGTTGAACTGAAGTGATAAGTCATTGAGCTGGATAGGTTGTTTTTAAACCATCCCAGACAAGATGCATGGACCCGAGAAACAGATAAAACAATCCATTAGGCTTACAAGTAACCATATAACAAAAAGATGGATGCACCACTAAACTTCATAAGAACCGACACTAAAGAACAAGTAAACCAAACGAGAGCGACCAGTTCTGAGTATACCACAAGATAATATTATTAGAATAGTAAAGAATTGGAAAACATTGTAACACTAACTGCCTCAAGCAGTTTGACGTAAACAGACTACTAGTTTGCTACATCCGTAGTTGAACAAATCACTTATTTTCGTCAACAATGGGCCCGGTAATTCGATACCACATAGATAAGGTTCATTTCAGATTGGTGAACAAAACTAGCTTGTACTTTAACGGCTATGTGAGTTCGTTACTGGATTCATCGTGCATTACAAGATCGATATATGTGTCTGCACTTTCATTCAGACACAGAAAGATCAGTTATGTGATTCAAATTGTGAAATGCGTGTACACACGAGCAAATTGGACCAATCATCAACTGCGATTAATGTGATGATGAATGACCTTTCCAAACTTACTTTTTCTTATTTCAAGTACATTCCAAAGCTACTGAGATTTTTTTACCGCACCCGAAGAAAAATAGAGGCAATCTCTTGCAAGCGAAACAATGCAAGTAGACATCACTCCCCGTCAGAAATGGAGATTATAAGGAAGATAGGTTACTTGAAAAGGTACAAAGCTGCTGGACTAGATGGGTTGTCTCCATCTGTTTTCAAGGGTGGAGTAGAAGCTTTGGTTTCGGAGTTTAAAAAACTCCTCCGGGTAATCTAAGGTAGTGAACAGAGTTCCGGGAAATGGTGTGAATCGGGGATTGTGCCGATTTACAAGAAATTGGCAGGTCCTATTGTGAAAACCAAGAGTAATTAGCATGGTAAGAATCAATTCTAAACCCCTCACCGGACTTATTCTACACGAAGCACCACCCCACCCACAACAGCAGCATTAAAGTGTGGGACGAATTTCAGCCTCATGCAGTAGGAAGTGAGCTGGTTTAAAAAAAACATCTGGCGCGTAATAGAAAAACAATCTTATGCGTAGCATGAGAAAAAAGTGAGCATATGTATGGCGACCAACATAGAGAGATGATCGAAAGACCAATGAAAGGCATCGAGTTGAAAAAACGAGGGAGAACCGAATCGAAATTTAAATGAGGAGAAAAAGAATGGTGTTTGAGAGAAATTGAGAGCAAAGATGTTTTAGAAGCATTAAGGAGAACATGATTTTCGGGTCCCCGAGAGGAGATCTGTTGATGGTCCGAAATTAGCGATGTAACAAGAGCACAACAGTCACAATCAATGTTGGTGGTGATATGATGCGAGGTGGGATACGGAAGAGAGTAGTAAAGGGTGGCATCGTCGGCAAAAGCGTGGATGGGGTTGAAAGTGGTGGAAAAGAGATTAATGAAAAGCAGAAAGAGGGTGGGTGAAAGTACAGAACCATGGGGAATACCTGCATCCACGACAAAGGAGTGTGATTGCACTCGGAAATAATGGTTAAAAGACGGGGACCGGAGTTTTAGCCACATCAGCTGGAACTCGCGGTTGGAATAGTCTGTGTAGGATACAGCAGGTAGCGACAGACTGGTGGATATGCACACAGACACTTGCTTCAGTTGAGAATAAGGAATAGGGAGAGCAGTTGGGAGACTGAAGATGCGTAGTGTGCCCGATGGAACACAGAGAGAGAAATTCGCGTTTCAGTCAAAAATAAAGCAAGAGAAGAAGATTGGAGAAAATGATGTAAATAATCAATATTAGGGTTCAAAATGCGAATGTTGGTGAGACCGAAGTATTTCCCTGGTGTCTGATAAAAAGAAATGAGCGATGATCCTTGTGAACTGTTAATTTCGTTAAATTCTCACATGAAACCGGCAACCAAACTCTGGGGCTTCGAGGGGCGAACCGCATAAGGCACCAATAGAGGCGTTGGTACTAACCGGAAAACACCGTGTAGGTAGATAAAGGAATAATCCAACAGTGACTGCGGTTATTTTGATGGCCATCTCTCCACAATCTCTCCATTAGGAGATACTGGAAGGTTAAGAGTATGAACACGTTAGAGACGGAATTACAAGTGGTCGAACACATAAGTTGAAGAATCTGTGTGAAAACAAGGACGCCATGGGCCGTGACATCCTGCTGTTTACCAAATGTATTCAACCGATTAACATCTTGCTTCGTGACATTTGAAAGGAGGAACATGTCCCGCTATTATGGGGCGAGTCACTGACTGCACTCATTTTCAAGAAAGGAATACGCAATGACCGTGGTAATTATCGTATGATCAGTTTAATTCCGATAATCACCAAAGTATTAGCCTCGATTTTGCTGCACCGTCTCATACTGGCTCGCGAGAAGAACGCCCGCAAACAACAAGCCGGATACTGCCCCGGTCGAGGATGCATCGACCAGATTTTTACTCTTCGTCAATTACTAGAGGTGCGTCACACACACCGTCGACCAACAATATTGGTTGTCCTCGACTTGAAAGGCACCTTCGATTCAGCTGACCGAACAGCGCTATTCAGTGCTCTTCACCGAAAACGTATGCCCCGGAATTTCGTGAATCTACTGAGATCATTGTACTCCCATACTTCTGGCTGCGCAAGGGTGTACGGTGAACTGTACGGTCCGTTTGAAATGACCAACGATGTTCCACAAGTGTCCCATTTGGCCGTGCCCGTTTAACTTCATCATTGACGAGATAATGGAGAGAGGCTCGCGAAATCTTCAGATGTAGATGTCGAGCTGGCAAATGGTGCAAAGCCGTGACCTAGACTACACCGACGATCTTGTCTGTTCGTCCGAATGCACGGAATATGCGCAACGTGCACTACACCTTTTCCCGGGTTAGGCTCCACGTGATCCGCTTACCAAATGGTCGGAGACATTAAGTGATATCGCTAGGTGCCGAGGCCAGTGGCGTAGCTGCATTCGGGCTCTTTCTTCGTCTTCGTGATTCCCGCTCATTACTTTTGATTTTCCGGATCTTTTTCACTTGATGCTTCTATTCTTTCTACCTTTTACTGGGCGGTGCTAGAAGATAGCAACCAAAACCACAGCACAGAAGTGCGAGGCTAGTGGTTGTATAAACTGAAAACTGAAACTTTAGCCACGACCCATCATTCTTTAGCCTTGATGCACAACATTTAGCCATTGTCCATTGCCGGGAAGATTAGAGATATTACGTGCGGCAGGGTAATTTCACCCGACTATCCCCAAGATTATCTCACCACTGTCTATGGACGCACACCAGCGTACGCACATGCATGCGCCCACAATCACACACACAGACTCTCCGCGGTAATGTGTGCTGCTGACACGCATTTTGGATATGGGTAATTCGTCGCCAGCAACACGGAATATCTCTAACCTTACCGGCAATGGACAATGGCCAAAGGTTGTGCGTCAAGGCTAAAGAATTGAGGGTTTTTGGCTAAATCTTGATAGGAAAAGTGTAGATAGACTCACAAGAGCTGTAGTTCCATTGGGCAAGCCTTTTGCGCTTTCAAAGTGTCAAGTGATGTTGAAAGAGTGGATGCCAACGGCTCCGAAATCGATGCTCGATGGAAGGTGTTGGCAGTTGTCGACCGCTTAACGTACCTCGGCAGCAGCTTCACGACGGATGGAAGCACTGTAGTAGAGGTGCGTACACGCGTATCCAAAGTTCGAGCGGCGTACGCTGGACTGAAGCACTTGTGGCGTCGACCTGATATATCACTGAAGTTGAAAGGTCGTGTGTACTGTGCCACGGTGCGTTCAGTTCTGTTGTATGGTTGCGAAACTCGGAGTCTGCGTGCGGAAGATGTTCGTCACCTAGGGGTTTTCGACCATCGATATTTACGTAGTTTCGTTTAGACTGGACGGAATAGCCAGGTGAGTAGTGTTGAGGTCAGAAACAGAGTACTGGGTACCAATTTAGAGAATATTTTATCACAGCCTACCCAGCTTAGTGTACTTCTTTGGTTGGGGCATGTTGCGTATGCAGATACGTCTACCGTACTGCGCCGTTTTCCGTTCCTCCTCAAGAGTGGAAGAAATCACGTGGAGTTCAACGGATGACTTGGCAACGAGGAATGTGAAAATGTACAGCGAACTCGGGAAAAGTGGGTGCCTCACATCTCCGTGGTTGGAGTCCAAAAGATCCGTCAATCAGTTGGCTGAAGACATTGAAGGATATGGCTGCGAACCGTGAACGGTGGCGACCGTGTTGTCACTTTTTGTCGAATCACAATGATCGATTAGCGTGCGTTTGCACAGTTAGACTGTATATTCCACATTCCTGAGGGTCCACTCCCCGTCCACCTTGTATATTCATTCGTGCTATGGCTACGTGCAATATGGTGAGAAAGGCAGTGATCAGTGGGGCTCTCCTTGCTGTTTAATACTGTACGATGATGATGGGCTAACTGGATCTCATAGACTTTAGTGCGAAACTTAACACATCCTATAACTCCAAATTCACTTCCTACATCATACTGAACACCACAAGCTGAAAAAGTTTATCCGGGTTCGTGCGCAACACATGTTCCAACCAGCACAGCTTATCTAGCATTATTTTTGTATATATATATATATATATATATATATATATATATATATATATATATATATATATATATATATATATATATATATACTACACTGGCTTGAAATTGAGCAAGGCACAAACGCAACAACAGTAACAAAAATCTGCAGAAATTAAGTACTCTACGCCTAACCTTAGCACTGCTGGTGTGGTGCTTCCCACAGACTCGAAGGATTATATGTTCAAATGTCGACAACTCTCCTGTGTTTCGCTCGCGATGTCCACTTAACAGTTGTATGAAACTGGCATAGTTGTCCCGAAATGAAAAAAAAATACCACTTCGGTGTCACAGATGAATAAAAAATCATCATCATCATCGTACAGTGTTAAACAGTAGGGCTAGCCCCACTGACCACTGCCTTTCTCACCATGTTGCACGTTGAATTAAAAAGTATGAATATACAAGATGGACAGGGAGTGGACCTATATGGGTGGGAAAAGAAAAGAATGCCCTAGTAGCCAACACACGGAATACAGAGTCTAACTGTACAAACGCACATCGATCAAACATTCTGATTCGATAGAAAGTGACAACACGATCGCCACTGTTCGCAGCCCTATCCTTCAGTGTCTCCAGCCAACTGGTAGACGGATCTTTTGGGCCCCAACCACGAAGAAGTGAAGCACCTACTTTTCCTAAGTCTGCTGTACATTTTCTCATTCCTCGCTGCCACGTCATCTGTTGACCTCCACGTGGTCTCTTCCACTCACTGGGAGGGGCGGAGAATAGGACACGGTACGGTAGACGTGTGTTTGCCATACGTAACACGTGTCCCAACCAACGAAGTCTACTAAGTTGGATACGCTGTGACAAAACGTTCTCCAAATTAGTACCCAATACTAGATTTCTGACCTCATCGTTGCTTACTCGGATATTCCACCCAATCCTAGCGATACTACGTAAACATCGATGGTCGAAAACCTCAAGACGACGAATATCTTCAGCACGCAGACTCCAAGTTTCGCAACCATACAACAAAACTGAACGCACAGTGGCACAGTATACACGACCTTTCAACTTCAGTGAAATATCGGATCGGCGCCACAAGTGCTTCAGTCCAGCGTACGCCGCTCGAGCCTTGGATATCCGCGTACTCACCTCTACTACTGTGCTCCCATCCGTCGTCACGCAGCTACCGAGGTAGGTGAAGTGATCGACAACTGACAGCACCTCCCCATCGAGCATCAACCTCGGAATCGTTGACGTCCAGTCTTGTAACATCACTCTGCACTTTGAAGGTGCAAAACGCATGCCGAATGGAGCTACAGCTCTTGCGAGATTATCTAGTGCACGCTGAGCATATTCCGTGGATTCCAACAAGCAGACAACGTCGTCTGCATAATCTAGGTCACATAGCTTTTCACTATCTCCTAGTTCGACCCCTACATCCTGAAGATTTTGCAAAGCACTCGCCATTATTTCGTCCATGACGAAGTTAAAAAGGAATGGAGACAAAGGGCATCCCTGCCGAACACCACTGGTCGTTTCGAACCGACCGGATAGTTCACCGTAAACCCTTACGCGGCCAGAAGTATGAGAATGCAATGATCTCATTAGGTTCACGAACTTCTGGGGCATACCTTTTCGATGAAGAGTACTGAAAAGCGATGTACGATCAACTGAATCAAAGGCGCCTTTCAGGTCTAAGAAAAGCATTATCGTTGGTCGGCGGTGCGTGTGACGCGTTTCAAGTAGTCGGCGAAGAGTAAAAATCTGGTCGATGCATCCTCGACCTGGGCGGAATCCTGCCTGCTGTTCGCGGACATTCCTCTCGCGAGCCGGTGTAAGACGGTGCAGCAAAATCGAAGCTAATACTTTGGTGACTATCAGAATTAGGCTAATCCCACGATGATTACTGCAGTCATTGCGTATTCCCTTCTTGAAGATGGGAACAATCAATGACTCGCTCCATATTAACGGAATACGCTCCTCGTTCCAAATGTCACGGAGCAAGGCGGTTAGTGATTTTATCAACGCCTCACCACCCAGTTTGAAAAGAACTGGAGGAAGTTCGTCGGGACCTGCCGCTTTCCCCCGCCTTAGTAATCGAATACATGACTCTACTTCTACTTCTGATGGGGGCTCAAGTGATACCACCCAAGAAGTCACAGTTGTTGATAAAGAAGTAACTACACTAGCGTGCGGCCAGCTAAACTGTTCCTTGAAGTATTCGGCCCATCGGTCAAGCCTTTGCTGTTTGTTATGGATGGGTTCTCCATTCCTATTGCAAATCGTTTCACTGACCTGAGTTCGCCGTCCACCGGTGTCACGAATAAGTTTGAACAGTCTTTGACTGTTACCTGAAGCAGCTGCCACTTCCATTTCCTCGGCTACATTGACCCACCAATTTTCGCAATCATTCTCAAGGCTTTTTGTAACCTGTCTTTGCAGCTTTCTCCGCATCTTATTCATCTCCTTACGGTTCGAAAGCTGACGGTTTTGTTCCATTTCACTCAGTGACTCTTGCGAAATCCAGTGTCCTTGATGGACATCGGATCTAGGACCACAGGCAAAACCTGTTGCCACGTGCATCGCCTGTTTGATATGAGCCCAATGCTTATCCACATTACTGTTCATTCTAGATCCTAGCTCATGTTCTAACTTCTGCTCATAACGGGTGCGGACTTCTGGATCACACAAACGTTGCACGGCTAATCCGGTTTGCGGTTTGCGACGATAACCATGGAGCTGCAGAGATAATCGCATTAAAACTAATGCATGGTCCGGCTCTACGTACGTGGACTAGTAAGATCTACAGTTCTGAACAGAACTGAGCCACCGGTAGCTTACGGCAATATGATCAATTTGACTCAAAGTACCTGTAGAGTTAGAGCGCCATGTCGCTGTGCGACGCGAGCTGTGTCGGAAATCGGTGCTAGACAAGAACGATCGACTGTCTGCACAAAACTGGAGAAGTCTATCCCCGTTATCTGTACGATCAGCGGGTAAAGCACAACGCCCACCTAAACAGGCTTCTGACGCACTAAGTTTGCCAACTTGTGCATTGAAGTCACCAGCTAGCACTACAATGTCGGAACTTTTACTGCTGCGAACGAGAGTGGCGAGTTCATCATAGAACTCATCTTTCTGCAAGTCTGAGCTGCAGTCCGTTGGGGCGTACGCCGAGATCACAAACAAATTGCGTTTAACACAACTATCCTTTCGAACGCCGACTGACCCTTGGAGTCTCACAGCACATAAACGACTGTTAATAGGGATCCAGTCTAATAGGGCAGCCTTAGCCTTGTCAGTCAAGACTATTCCTACACCACGTTGACCCACAGCTCTAGCTGCTTCGTCTCCTGAGGTGCGCAGAATATACCTCGATGAGATACCAGGAGCAGTTAGTTGAATTACACTGCTCGAATCCTGGATACGCGTTTCGCTTAAGCAGCAAACAGCAATCTTCAGAGAGTTCATTGTGAGGGCTAGGCACGCCTGCTGACCGGCCTGCATGAGTGTACGCACGTTGAAGGAGCCGAGATTCAGAGGCTGACGAGGCTTGAGAAAATGTGAGTTACCAGACAGAGGATTATTCCCGACACTGTTTGACAGTGAATCGTTGCGAGTATCGACCGTGTTATCAATGGGAGCATTATGGGTGGATAGATGGGGCAAAGAGGGATGGTTAGGGACAGAAGACAAAGGTTGAATAACAGAAAACGCTTTCTCTGTCCCTACAATGACACTTCACTGGACGTATGCCTAACCTACTGTTGCAGTGCAGTTGTCTCGATTACAACTTATTTTTCTGGTTTATTGTTTTCCATGAAACGGCACGGTTTTTTGTCGGAGGAACTGGTAAACAGCAAGAATCACCGTGTGATTCTAAAAATGGACTCCTCGCTCATGCACGCTCCATTCGATTCAAATGAGATTATAGCTGTAAAGCAACCTACTATTGCCAGGCTCGTTACCTTGCCTGATCTACCGGGACCTTAGGTGGTTTTCCATCACTCCAAGTCTCGGGGTTACGGTTGACGGTCATTTCCAGTACTGCAGTGGGGCTTTGAGGCTATGGACCATGTATTTTCCACTGCTCCCATTAACAGGGATGAAATAAAAAATGGTTCGGTACAGAATTATTAATTTGCAATTCGAAGGTGAAGTGCACTAATCTTACTGGTGAAGCTGGGTGGAAGAACACCGCAGGTTCAAACTCAGATTCGGATAATTATGTATGGAGAGAACTGAAGTGCGAAGTTAATGATTTGGGGGAGGGAGAGGGGGGGGGGAACGAACTGTTTACAGTACATGATGGAAACAAATTTCAACGGCACGGCCTTGAATGAGGTAACAATACAAAACTGTGGTCGACTGAGTCAGAAATCATTTCCAGGTTAAAAAACTGGAAGGATAGGCCGGAATTTGATCGTTATAATATCCATCGAATATTTAAATGGTAAACAAAACCCCAAACACTTCCTAATCCAGTATTACTTTCACCCCAGCACTTTTCATCAGTCTCAAATGATTGGCAGAGGACAATGTTAGTGGTCATTTTGGGTGCGATGCTAACCAGTCTCATTCTTTTGTGGCCTTTACAAGAGATGTCAACATCGATTCACTAATTATTGGGGATCTTCTCACTGAGGAGTTTTGTCGACTCCGACATCCAATATGGAATACTGTCCATAGAAATAGACGGGGACAGCCCATCCGATACAACAGGCTCACATCGTATAACGTAGTGTTCCACGGAAAATATGCCTTTAAAGGATGTTTGTTATATGCACGTAAGGCTGTGACCAATGTGCCATTCAGTACAGAGGTCACGGATTAGTGTCACCTGAAGTGATCCCCGAAGTTCTGAGTCAGCGTTTCAAACGGCCTTGTGAGTCTGAGTCATTAATTTTCCCCGGTAACTCCCTAACACTTGGTTTTGGCGGTCCAATATTCAAAATTAGAAAAATTTGCAGCTGTTGCCGGTCATCTAAGTCCTCTCCACGTCTTATCTAGAAAACGGTGAAACGGCGAACTCTTTCCACAGAACACTTTTTGACTTCAAATATCCAAATGTTTTCCCCTTGCTTGGTCATAATGCACAGGCAACACAACATGCGCCTGATCGCCCGGTGATTGAAACACAACCCCGTCAAAGAACAAAGTGCTTTTGCAAGAGTGGAACGACCCTTTGCAGTGGCTTGTTTGGAACAGTCGGTGGCTTCACCACATTTAGTGGGCTTTTCGGGAAGATCGCATCAAAAGGACAGTAGTGGTACCACCATGACTTTAGCGGGCAGTCTCTGTACTATTTCCGATGGTTCGGACAAGTTTTGTGTACGCTTGTCTATCGTTAATCTTGTCGGGGTCTGCTCGCACAATCCGTGAGGCTGGAAGGGACGCGATGACCATATTACGAATGGTGTAGGTGTATGACATTAGTGTCGGTACTGATCTCAGGGACTGCGTATCGGCTTCCTAACTGAGGCCAAAAGAAATAAGTGTCGTTTGAGTGAAACGGTCAGGAATATTGTACAGAAATAAAGTTGGTGGCGCGAACGTTGTGCACCGTGCATGGTGAGTTTCGAAGTGTCATAATTATCTGCGAGCGTTTGAACAAACGAAATTGCAAACAGAGAGCGACGAAGAAACAACTAACTTCTTCAAATGTCTGTTCCTATTTTTTTGCCTACCAGGTTTATGGTGTTCGCGCTATTCCTAACTCTAAATTGGGGCGCAAACAGATGCGGCGATTCCTCGCCTGCTAAAGACTACCGGACTTAGTATTTACCAACATTCCACCCGTTTACGTTTGTAGATGAAGCTCTGATTATCAATAAACTAGGGACCTATATGAACTGCCGCTTATTCCACTCACAAATACATCAGAAAATGTATCACTGACAAAGATACCATTCACGTTTGATGTGCAAACCAAAAATATCTCATCTACGGGTGTGCAGAAAACGTTGTTTTACGATCAGTTCTTTGGATTTATGTTGAACATCGGGAAAAACCGTAGTTGTAAGCCTGATTTAAGAGTGGCATCGGTGGGAACAAGCACCAGACGTTTTTAAATGCAATATGAAGATAATTTGTGTTCGGCAAAGAATGCTTGAAGAACAAACTCTAAATCTTCGAAGGACATCTCAATCAGCTAGACATCCAGATGCCGCTCAGATTTCCTGGGTGTGGTATGAGAGATCACTTACTCAGTGGTTAAATACATTGAAGGATATGGTTCGGTGTCGCAATTGGTGGCGCTCTTGTATTCACAAACGTTCATCGTCAACTTCATACTATTTGTAGTTCCCTTACTCTTTCCATGCTATTGCTATTTATTCTTTATTATTTCCGATTTAGATTAGTGCCTCGAGATAGCAACTAAAACCACCGCACCCAGTGCATGGCTAAGTGGTTGTATGAACTAAACCGGATTGCCCAGAAACAAGTTTCCTTTTACCAAATACTGCCACACATCTATTCCATTCCATTTCTCACAATTTGGAGGAGCTGACGGAGTCATTCAACAATGAAGAAACCGAGAATCTCGTTTTGGTTGCTGTCAACGCTGTTTGCTACTTCTGACATTTTGGTCGACACAAATGACTAAAATGTCCAGCCCCAGAGTCTGTAGGAGAACGGGACATTACCAAATAGTACGCCGAGCATCCTAACTTGGCAAAAGAGCTTTATCATTCATCAAAACTTTGCTATCTCCCGTAACATTATTATCCAGGCAGTTTGATAACATCAACAGAACATCAACTCGGTGGAAAGGGACAGCATAGCTGAGTGCTACCAGACACCTCTCCAGGTCAAGAACAGAAGAGTGAACACATCGGTGGTTAGCTGCGAATAAGAGCAAAAGCTCACCGAATGAGCGGTCGCGGACGATCAGTGGTGTTGTCAGAGGGCATGGCACGTACTAGCCGGGCAACAAACCCTATATATAAAAGCCACATCATCATCATCATCGTACAGCGTTAAACAGTAGGGCAAGCCCCACTGACCACTGCCTTTCTCGCCATGTTGCACGTTGAATCAGAAAGTATGAATATACAACATGGTTAGAGAGCGGACCTCCACGGGAGGGAAAACGAAAGAACGCCCTGATAGTCAACACACGGAATACAGAGTCTAACTGTACAAACGCACATCGATCAGTCATTCTGATTCGATAGAAAGTGACAACACGATCGCCACTGTTCACGGTTCACTGCAATATCCTTCAGTGTCTCCAGCCAACTGGTTGACGGATCTTTTGGACCTCAACCACGAAGATGTGAAGCACCTACTTTTCCTAAGTCTGCTGTACATTTCCTCATTCCTCGTTGCCACGTCATCTGTTGACCCCCATGTGGTCTCTTCCACTCCCTAGGAGGAACGGAGAATAAGACGCGATACGGTAGACGTGTGTTTGACATACGTTACACGTGCCCCAATCAACGAAGTCTACTAAGCTGGATACGCTGTGACAAAACGTTCTCCAAATTAGTACCCAATACTCGATTTCTGACCTCATCATTGCTCACTCGGCTAATCCACCCGATCTTAGCGATACTACACAAACATCGATGGTCAAATACCTCAAGACATCGAATGTCCTCCGCACGCAGACTCCACGTTTCGCAACCATACAACAAAACTGAACGCACTGCGGCACAGTACACACGACCTTTCAACTTCAGTGAAATATCAGATCGGCACCACAAGTGCTTCAGTCCAGCGTACGTCGCTCGAGCCTTGGATATACGCGTGTTCACCTCTACTACAGTGCTTCCATCCGTAATGAAGCTGCTGCCGAGGTAGATGAAGTGGTCGACAACTGACAGCACCTCCCCATCGAGCATCAAGCTCGGAATCGTTGACGTCCAGTCTTGTAACATCACCTTGCACGGCTACCTTGACCCACCAATTTTCGCAATCATTCTCAAGGCTTTTTGTAACCTGTCTTTGCAGCTTTCTCCGCATCTTATTCATCTCCTTACGGTTCGAAAGCTGACGGTTTTGTTCCATTTCACTCAGTGACTCTTGCGAAATCCAGTGTCCTTGATGGACATCGGATCTAGGACCACAGGCAAAACCTGTTGCCACGTGCATCGCCTGTTTGATATGAGCCCAATGCTTATCCACATTACTGTTCATTCTAGATCCTAGCTCATGTTCTAACTTCTGCTCATAACGGGTGCGGACTTCTGGATCACACAAACGTTGCACGGCTAATCCGGTTTGCGGTTTGCGACGATAACCATGGAGCTGCAGAGATAATCGCATTAAAACTAATGCATGGTCCGGCTCTACGTACGTGGACTAGTAAGATCTACAGTTCTGAACAGAACTGAGCCACCGGTAGCTTACGGCAATATGATCAATTTGACTCAAAGTACCTGTAGAGTTAGAGCGCCATGTCGCTGTGCGACGCGAGCTGTGTCGGAAATCGGTGCTAGACAAGAACGATCGACTGTCTGCACAAAACTGGAGAAGTCTATCCCCGTTATCTGTACGATCAGCGGGTAAAGCACAACGCCCACCTAAACAGGCTTCTGACACACTGAGTTTGCAAACTTGTGCATTGAAGTCACCAGTTAGCACTACAATGTCAGAACCTTTACTACTGCAAACGAGAGTGGTGAGTTCATCATAGAACTCGTCCACCTGCATGTCAGAGCTACAGTCCTTTGAAGCGTATGTCGAGATTAAAAACAAGTTGCGCTTAGCACAAATATCTTTTCGAAGGCCAGCTGACCCCTGGTGTCTAACTGCACACAAACAACTACTGATCGGGATCCAGTTTAAAAGAGCAGCTTCGGCCTTGTCACTCAAGACTATTCCTACACCACGTTGACCCGCAGCTTGACCTACTTCGTCTCCTGAAGTGCACAGGAAATTCCTCGATGAGATACCAGGAGCACTTAGTTAAATCACACTACTCGAATCCTGGATACGCGTTTCACTTAAGCAGCAATCATCAATCTTCAGAGAATTTAATGAGGGCTAGGCATGCCTGTTGACCGGCCTGCATGAGTGTACGCACGTTGAAGGAGCCGAGATTCAGAGGTTGACGAGGCTTGAGAAAATGTGGGTTATGCGACTGTGGATTATTTACGACACTACTTGACAATGAACCGTTACGAGTGCCGAGTGTGTTATTAGTGGGAGCACTATGGGTGGATAGAGAGAGCAAAGAGGGTTTGTTGGGAACAAGACAAAGGTTGAATAAAAGAGGGAACTCTGAGCAACTGCACACTTATCACTACCCACCCCGCTCGATGCAATGGGAAGTGTGGTCCTGATTATCCTGCACGACGACCGATGCAGTATGGAATTCTTTGTTTCGTGCAGTTCATGAGAGATGATGGACGGGTACTGCTAGGGTGTCCAGCCAGAAAGCTGGAGAACGATTAGGGTTTCAACCAAAGCCCTTAGTTCTAACAAGAACCTATCCGCAAGGCAGCGGGATGGCTTAGTGGAAGCCCATTTGCTTGGGTCAATTATTCTTCTACTGATTTTGCCGACTGAGTTGCCAGCTCAAATCAACCGCCAACCTGGAGGACCAGGAGACTGGACTTTATCTGACCTCTACCCAATGACCTGTCAGACATGATTGCGTCTCGGGCTTAAACAAGCCATCATGTATAGCTCTTTGGGTCATAGAGGCGCGCAAGCCATCACAACACTATCTCTCCCAATCGCCTTCTCCTTCTCACGGGTCATGGAGAATACCTTTCTGGTTACCGTATTCGTAGTCCCGAGCAACAGAGTGACGTGCATGTGGTCCGCGCAGTACACAGGACCGAAGAACACTTTCAATAAAGAAACCGCGAAATAAGTTTTAGCAACCTTGCAGTTGGTGAGCCCGACGTGATCCCCAGGTCACGTGAGTTTCCTTGTTTTCCACCGTTCAGGGTTCCGTCTGAGTACGTTTTTGAGTGTTTTATTATTTCGCTTTTTGCTGAAATTTTTGGTCGGTTCTCCAAATCGTTTCTTTCATACATTTTTTTGTGTCTAGTTCGTTGCGATTATTTTTTTTAGATCGTTTTGCCATATTACAACCCTATCCTGTCATACAGTTATGTTAATGACTTCAGTCGTACGGTCGTACACCCACGACGCACATCACGTGTAGGAATTGTTCGATATCGTCACATGACATCGGAGAACGATGACACAGTGCGCACGGCACCCAACTATGACCTTACCGGTCGAAGTGATCCTTGGTAGTCGCATGCCACACATGTGCTGACCAGTCTGTACGCAGACCACGGCAAGCCGCACAACAAACCAGTTTCACTGCACTGACGTGGACACTCATGTAGTATGCGAATGACATGGCCCCGGCCACTGGTGTGTGAAAATGAAAATGAACCCGAATAGGCGATCGACTAACGAACTACGTCCAATGTTAAAGTATGCGGTCCATCAATGAATACTATGATGGACTGTCGTTTATCTTATGCCGATGGGAAGAACAGCGAGAAATTTTTCATTTCCCCCAAAGTTTATCCACTTCCACATTGACGAAATTATCTCGCGGCACCGGTACCGCGTCCTTGTTAAACAATGCTTGTGATGAACGAATTACTGCAAGAAAATTCCCAAGTACATTGAGCCATATTACAAACATGCACCATGTTGGAACCGTAGTGTGCAAATTTCAGCCGTTATTTAAGAATCTAGTTTTAAAAGCTTAGCACCAACTGGGTCTAGGTAGCGCTCAGCATATCTGTTTCACACAGTACTGAACACCTGGTCACTGCCATCAAAACGTGGTATAATCAAAAAAGATAAGCTCACGAAGTTTGCGTACTTGATACGTGACAGACCCTCACGGTACAATAGGTACACATTCTGAGGTATTGAAAATTTCGGAAAGAACAACAAAGTTACACACTAGAAATTCACAATGAGTGATTTTACACTACGAACTGTCTTGAAAAACAAGTTGCCATGCCTAAGGAATCCGTGTGTGTACATAGAAATAAAATCGCTAACCTCCTCTGAACGCACCCATAGAAATCTCCAAAATTATGGCTACCAGGCCCGGAGTATCGTCCAGATGTGACGCATAATCTAAGATACATGAGGCATTTTCGTATTGGAAACACAATTGAATGTGGTCATAGCATCTATGCGTTAAAACAAGGTCAGGTCAGGTCAGATCGGGTCAGTTCAGTTCAGTTCCCACAAGACCGGTAGTGGTCGAGGCCATTTGAGTGTCCAGATTTTCCTCGGCACTGTGCAGTGGAGTCGGCAACAACTTCTTCGAAATTAGTAGTTTCCTCCTATCCGTTCAGTTTGGTAAAATCTTCCGCCATTGTTGCTAAAGAGGAAAAGAACGGAACCTTCCCTCCTTTTGTGCGAGAAGCAGCCGTTATTTGATTGTTCCATCACAAACAGAGCAGTGCCTTTCGGGACATACCGATTTTAGTCTGCTGGACACCTGGCACACTAACTCTTGGTCCTCCCCCTATTTAGGCTCGAAGATTTTCCTCTGTGAATATCTCCTCACACTTAATGTCGAAACTTTTATGAAAGGTGCTGCGTCTGTCAAAATAATCAGCAGTCCAATCACCCTACTACAGAAGTTCCTTCTCATTCTTCTCCTTTCTAGAGAAATCTGTTTCATGTCCCGCAGGCTCCTGTCGTAGGTCGTTCCTCACTGACCATCTAACGTCCTAGTTGGTGGCCAGTGGAATTTTCAAGACAGGTTCCATCATTTTCGAAGAAAGGGGCCCAATCCTGCAAGCAGTGTTTGGAGGGAAGCTTCCGCTCCACACCCCCTCCCCCCAAAAAAGCTTCGTACATGAGTAGGAACTCATCTCTTCGTCTGCTCCGGTCTAAGATGTACTTTCGGGCTCTGTGGGAAGCCAGTTGGCTGTACTCCACCCATCTGAAGCCTGCAGCGGTTGCAACACTTAGATCTTTCATTTGTTGCAATGCCCCAACCATAATCGGTCCGTTTGCCCTAGTTACTGTTAAACACTATGGCATCCTGGTCAGTGAATGGCTTTTGCCCTCACCTATCTTTTACTCTGTACCTGAATCCAACCCATATACACCGGCCAACCTCACACAGCTGAACCTTTTGACCCCATCTACCTTTTCGACTTCCCACCCCCGGGGAGGGAGGTTAGGGGCCCACGCGTCACACAGCAGCCACCTACTCCCCACCCATATGCAGCCACCCATACTCTTTCCCGAGGGCCTGCATTTCCCGGTCTTCCGACAACCCAGCTTAGCGTGCCACTCATAGTAGCCATCAGCTTTGTTTGCCATAGCCTTCTCTTTTCAGCAGTTATTCTCATCTCGGTGTGAATGCTACCCCAGGGTTACTATATTCCCTCTTTTGTTTGTCAATCTCTGGTCTGCCAGTCGCAAAGCTTTGTGATCCACCCAGCCCTTTTTCAGCTTCTTTTAGCAACCTAAACAATAATCTTCAGCGAGTTCTTCTGGGTACCACTGGTGACGCTGTACTCCACGTATCCCCCCTTTCAACGACACTCAGGATTGTCCACCAAGTTCTGGCCCACGGGCATCAGAAGAGCAACCTTTCCCCACTTAGAGGTGCCACCCATGTATCCCACTCCCTTCAAACGCTCGCTCTATTCTGAGTGAGTTTAGTTCCCTCCAGCGGATCGCTCGGTCTGTGACTTATGACTTCATATTCATCACGGGGTCCCGGCTAACAGCGTCCACCTCAAATGGTTAATTTTCGCTTCCTGGCTACGGCTTATTGAGAATGGACAACGTTAGTGGCAGTGGAGGGTTGCTTCATATGTTGGCCTCAAACTCCTCGCCCAATTTCTGTCTCACCAGACCTCGGACATCATAAGGGAGCCCATTCGGTTGACCACCTCACCACATAATTAGTCTGCATGTTGTTTCTACCATCCTCCAAACTCTTACCTAACCGACCTTCGTTTGCTAGCCGAAGATTTTAGCTATTTTGCCCAAATCCTTCGGGCAACAAGCTCTTCGCTGGTGGTTTTGACTTCCTTAGCTTCTGCTGGCAAACCCTTCTCAGCGCCAACAGAACCTGATAGATTTTGTTTCCTTTATCGACGCGAGTCCCTGGACCAAACATGCGGATTCCCCAAAAAGGATGAACGACCTATCGAACTTAGTTTTCACCTTGGGGCTATCTCACGTGATTGCTCAAACTATAGGCTACTTTCCAGGTAGCCCTCGACAGGGCGCTGAATATGCTATGGTAAATCCCTAAGGCTTATTCAGAGTCCCACGACGCCCCCCTTGGTGGGCAATTTTGTGGTCCGTCCGTACGAACCCGCTAGTAATTCGTTTGGGCCGAGAGGATGTTCCGTTGACGATGACGGTTTGAGAACTTTCACAGAGGTAAGACAATAGCCAAGATAGAAGGAGACCAGCGACTCCGTAGGATTTAATCTTGGGCAGTAATCAAGCGTGAGATACACGGTCGAACGCCTTAGTCATGACGAGAAAGACGTCGATGATTGACAACACGGATAATGTAAAGAGGTTCAGCAATAGGAGCACCAGTCCAGGTCCTCCAAATGGAAGTAGGACAGGTGGAAGACCATCAGGCCCTGGGTGATAGGAGGGTTTCGTGTTGGCCAGGAATTTCCTGATGTTGGCCGTGGTAAATGTCATGGTTGATATCGCGTCCTGTGTGAGCATCGGATAGCAGAATGACGGAGGGTTAGTGTCCGTAATAAGAACTGAGGCGAAATGGCAGTTGAAAGCCTCAGCCATATCTTTTGGCTAGACAAGGTGGGTGCCATTTTGGAAAAGGACTGGGATACTGTTTTCATTTCTGCCCGAGTTGCGAGATTTTAGCAGTCTTGAGAGAAGCTTCACACTGTGAGGCTGTTGTAGGGCAGTCTGTTCTTGCTTTTCGAGTTTATTCTCGGTTGCTGCATGGAGATCACGGCAGAGTCAGCTTATTCTGAGCGCCAGAGAGAAGTCTCGATTCCTGAGGAATGAGTTCTGGAACTGACAAATCTTTTGTCGAATTCTGTCAGTTTTGGTAGTCTTGGCTCTAATATGTCTAACGGTTGAGGTAAGGCAATTTATGGAGGAAAGCAACTTGACATAGAACACATCGGCTGCTTTTTGCGGATCAGATGTGAGGAAGAAGTCGGACCAGTCAATGCCCCGGAAGAAGGTAGCCAACTGGGCCCAGTTAGTCAGTCTGTAGGTGTTTGGTTCTTGATTTCAACAACTTCAGGTAGGCATGATTCTTGTGTAACAGTGAAGTGACATATGATCATTTTGTGGTCACTACCGGGAAGGTTTTGTGTGACGGAGACGTTCACGTCAGGGAGGCCATGAGTGAACACTAAATCGAGGATATTGTTATGCCTTGTTGGAGTGGAGACATGCTGTGTCCATCCTGCAGTGTAGGTGTCCAGAAGGAAATCGGATAAATGGGAGAGGGTAGTCATTGCATCCCAACAAATACTCGGAGTGTTAAAGTCTCCTGTTATGATCTTCGGGCCTAACGATAGAGTAGAAATGTACTCGAAAGCCCTCATGATATGTGGGAAATCAGATTAGCTAGAGGTAGGTGCTCGGTAGATGCACCCAATATGCCACACGTTCCCAGGACTAAGGACGGAGAGCCAAAGAGAGTCGGGAATACAGTCAAGCACTGGGTGGGGGAGGACAGTGGTAGTAAATTTACGTTTAATGCATGCAAGACAACCACAGCCTCGGCGGTTCACTCTGCTTGCTCGAAAGGAGTTATAGCCTACCAACGAGACGACGTCAATTGGGATGTGATGGGCTAACCATGCTTCTGTAGCCAGAACAATGTCAAAGCTAGAAACAAGTACGTGTTTCCTCAAGTGGTTAAGTTTGTTCAACAGCAAACGGGAATTCAACAGTAGGAGGAAACCCTGCCCGTATCTTTGAGATTACAAAGTGCTAGAGCTCCACGTGAGGGTAGAGAAAGATTATTAGGGCCGAGCGGGCTTCCGGTAGCCGGGTTGTCAGCCAGGAGGGTGCCACCAGGGGAAGTATTAACTAGGCTGGGGGGATTATCAGGTGGGTTGCGTGGTAGTGGTTTGTAGGGTACGGTGTGGTCGCCTATATAGGACGCCTGACTGGAGGGTGTCAAGTCTGTGGAGACATCAGGAGGATGACTGCTGCAGGATGCAAGTTGGGTGAGACTCTGGAAGACTGATTGGGGGCAGCATTGAGTGCGGTGGCGGGTGAATCGGGGACCAATAGAGGGACGTTTGGTCAGTATCAGAATGACCAGTAAGGGTTGGGGGAGTGCTGGTCGGACGGGTAGTACGATCGAATTTGGTGATTTCTGAGTTCGATTGGGAGCCTATGGAGTGGCAACGGGAGCTTCGTTAGAGATGAGTGGGGGAGTCTGAAGCGAAGAACCAGTGTGGAGTGGATGGAAGTTAGAAGTATCGTCTGCAGTTATACAGGCGGGGCCTGGGTTTGTGGATGAAATACGAGTTGGTCGGCTGATGGTTATACCGCCATTGGGGAACAAGTGAGGACGAATATTCTGGGACAGAGCTATGGTATGGGGCCATGTTTCGCCCAGGGCATATAACGAAAAAAATTGGGCAGCAGAGCAGTCAAGTCGATTCCTCTCCTTCCCAGGGATGTGGGTGGGATGCCACCAGGACCAGGACTCGATAGGGGGGGAGGGAATCTGTGAAAGAGGCTTAGATCTGTCCCGGGAAGCAAAGTCCACATAACATAGAATATGATTGGTTAATGGTGTAGGGTTGGGAACATCGGCAGCGGATCATGTGCCACTGATGTCGAGAATGGGGAACAAAACACTTCGGCTAGTGTGACAGAGAATATGATATGGATGAAGTTTATTAGTATGTACGGTATCCTTATAGGGGCTGTTCTGTCTTAATCCGAGCAAACGGAACAGTGTGGCAAATTTCGCATAGTTCCTTAGAGCTTTGCTTTCTTGTTTCAGAGCAATATTATTAGCAGCTTGCTGAATAATTCTGGACGGACCACAAAATTGCCCACCAAGGGGGGCGTCGTGGGACTCTGAATAAGCCTTAGGGATTTACCATAGCATATTCAGCGCCCTGTCGAGGGCTACCTGGAAAGTAGCCTATAGTTTGAGCAATCACGTGAGATAGCCCCAAGGTGAAAACTAAGTTCGATAGGTCGTTCATCCTTTTTGGGGAATCCGCATGTTTGGTCCAGGGACTCGCGTCGATAAAGGAAACAAAATCTATCAGGTTCTGTTGGCGCTGAGAAGGGTTTGCCAGCAGAAGCTAAGGAAGTCAAAACCACCAGCGAAGAGCTTGTTGCCCGAAGGATTTGGGCAAAATAGCTAAAATCTTCGGCTAGCAAACGAAGGTCGGTTAGGTAAGAGTTTGGAGGATGGTAGAAACAACATGCAGACTAATTATGTGGTGAGGTGGTCAACCGAATGGGCTCCCTTATGATGTCCGAGGTCTGGTGAGACAGAAATTGGGCGAGGAGTTTGAGGCCAACATATGAAGCAACCCTCCACTGCCACTAACGTTGTCCATTCTCAATAAGCCGTAGCCAGGAAGCGAAAATTAACCATTTGAGGTGGACGCTGTTAGCCGGGACCCCGTGATGAATATGAAGTCATAAGTCACAGACCGAGCGATCCGCTGGAGGGAACTAAACTCACTCAGAATAGAGCGAGCGTTTGAAGGGAGTGGGATACATGGGTGGCACCTCTAAGTGGGGAAAGGTTGCTCTTCTGATGCCCGTGGGCCAGAACTTGATGGACAATCCTGAGTGTCGTTGAAAGGGGGGATACGTGGAGTACAGCGTCACCAGTGGTACCCAGAAGAACTCGCTGAAGATTATTGTTTAGGTTGCTAAAAGAAGCTGAAAAAGGGCTGGGTGGATCACAAAGCTTTGCGACTGGCAGACCAGAGATTGACAAACAAAAGAGGGAATATAGTAACCCTGGGGTAGCATTCACACCGAGATGAGAATAATTGCTGAAAAGAGAAGGCTATGGCAAACAAAGCTGATGGCTACTATGAGTGGCACGCTAAGCTGGGTTGTCGGAAGACCGGGAAATGCAGGCCCTCGGGAAAGAGTATGGGTGGCTGCATATGGGTGGGGAGTAGGTGGCTGCTGTGTGACGCGTGGGCCCCTAACCTCCCTCCCCGGGGGTGGGAAGTCGAAAAGGTAGATGGGGTCAAAAGGTTCAGCTGTGTGAGGTTGGCCGGTGTATATGGGTTGGATTCAGGTACAGAGTAAAAGATAGGTGAGGGCAAAAGCCATTCACTGACCAGGATGCCATAGTGTTTAACAGTAACTAGGGCAAACGGACCGATTATGGTTGGGGCATTGCAACAAATGAAAGATCTAAGTGTTGCAACCGCTGCAGGCTTCAGATGGGTGGAGTACAGCCAACTGGCTTCCCACAGAGCCCGAAAGTACATCTTAGACCGGAGCAGACGAAGAGATGAGTTCCTACTCATGTACGAAGCTTTTTTGGGGGGAGGGGGTGTGGAGCGGAAGCTTCCCTCCAAACACTGCTTGCAGGATTGGGCCCCTTTCTTCGAAAATGATGGAACCTGTCTTGAAAATTCCACTGGCCACCAACTAGGACGTTAGATGGTCAGTGAGGAACGACCTACGACAGGAGCCTGCGGGACATGAAACAGATTTCTCTAGAAAGGAGAAGAATGAGAAGGAACTTCTGTAGTAGGGTGATTGGACTGCTGATTATTTTGACAGACGCAGCACCTTTCATAAAAGTTTCGACATTAAGTGTGAGGAGATATTCACAGAGGAAAATCTTCGAGCCTAAATAGGGGGAGGACCAAGAGTTAGTGTGCCAGGTGTCCAGCAGACTAAAATCGGTATGTCCCGAAAGGCACTGCTCTGTTTGTGATGGAACAATCAAATAACGGCTGCTTCTCGCACAAAAGGAGGGAAGGTTCCGTTCTTTTCCTCTTTAGCAACAATGGCGGAAGATTTTACCAAACTGAACGGATAGGAGGAAACTACTAATTTCGAAGAAGTTGTTGCCGACTCCACTGCACAGTGCCGAGGAAAATCTGGACACTCAAATGGCCTCGACCACTACCGGTCTTGTGGGAACTGAACTGAACTGACCCGATCTGACCTGACCTGACCTTGTTTTAACGCATAGATGCTATGACCACATTCAATTGTGTTTCCAATACGAAAATGCCTCATGTATCTTAGATTATGCGTCACATCTGGACGATACTCCGGGCCTGGTAGCCATAATTTTGGAGATTTCTATGGGTGCGTTCAGAGGAGGTTAGCGATTTTATTTCTATGTACACACACGGATTCCTTAGGCATGGCAACTTGTTTTTCAAGACAGTTCGTAGTGTAAAATCACTCATTGTGAATTTCTAGTGTGTAACTTTGTTGTTCTTTCCGAAATTTTCAATACCTCAGAATGTGTACCTATTGTACCGTGACCGTGCCTATCCACGACCTTCCTACTTCACACAGCGCTTCACTTCGAGACCCTGGCCTTCATTACACCAGTGGCTCCAAGCTTTCTGAGTATGTCCCACTTCGACTGCCAAGGCCGGAGGAACCATCAGTCTCGTCATCAAGACCTTTAGGTTACATCACCGCGAACTGATCACCTATTAGTTCCATACCAGGCCTCTCCTTCAACATTGTTCAATTATCTTCAACAACGTTACGAAATGCAACCGCTTTTCTGTAGATTCTTCACAGCGCTGTTTCAATAACATAGGGGGGGGAGGGGGGTTCTCTCCCATCTTAGGTTACCGGAACCGGTGTGTCCTGCTTGAATTCGAGTCCTTACCTTTGAGCCGCATAGAGCTTAGACCGTGTTTCTTTTTAAGGCTTTACCCCGGCCCGGCCTTCTCTTGTGCTGGGCCCATTTGCCTCATCCTCCCGAAACGTATGAGTAGCGCGATCGCTCACTGCAGTTTTCTTTTTCCTGCTCAAGACTGGCACTGGTATTTAACTTCCCCCTCACAGGTACGCAAAGTTATGGAAAAATCTCCCGACAAATATCGATGAAGGTCTCCCTATCTTTCAGTTGAGGAGTTGCTAACGTGATCTTTCTTACCCTCCGAAGTGTCGCCAATGAGCTGGCCTCCGAAAACGGGTTCTACCTCTAGGATTAAAGCTCGGCTTCCTAAAACTTTCACTTCTCGCCTGATGACAAGTGCTTAGCCAGTTAGTCTCCACAGGAAGCTGCAAAGTTTGACTAACATGCAAGTTTCAACTACGGCAAAAGGACATTTCTCTCACCTCCCACATTGTGCCGGTTCACGTAGTCAGGCACGCCATCAGACGTCCTCACACTGAAGCACCGCTATTCACTACCCACTTCTTTATGCTTTGAGCTGTCACATGCACACATATAAACGTGAATTTTTTCATGTTACAAGGGCTTGCTCCAACCAATCAGGCTATGGAGCTCTGCCATACGCGCCTGTTGATTTGTCATTTCTGAACGGCTTTGCTTGACCAAGCCCGATAACACGCACGGCCTGAGCTAGCCAACGGACTAATCACAAGTTTTCTTGCTCGCTTTGGTGCGTGCTCACTGATGCTATGGTAAAAAGAAACGGTCGCATGCTGTGTTCTCCGTTAATACCCGCCACAAAACCTTGATATTTAAAGTGAGATAGCTGACATAAAATGCTTTTCCTCCATCCCAACATTCTTACTCCTCCACGTTCCCCTCCAACACCAAGTAAGTAATTGTTTGTAAATCCTAGGACGTTAAGTTCCGTCTCGCCGTACTTCAACTCCTGATTTTTCGACTAATTTCCCGACGATTCTGGATTCTATTTCCCTCGGCTTCCCTGCCCTCTCTTAATTTGCTTTCCTCATTAATCTCGCTCCGAAATCCCTCATCCCAAGTGCCCACCTCCAGTAGCTACCTACTGATCTCATTTTCTTCCTCTTAAGTTCTTCACTCTACCACTAGTCTGTGTTGCACTAAATACCGAACCTACCGTCCACCTACCACTGTTATCTTGTCCACTGTCTGCACCACACCTTCCTTCACAAATGCGGCCAACCTCACTCGTACCAGTTGAACTGGAAAGTCACCGATCTGGCACGATCGAGCGCTGTTTAAGACCGGCACACATACGCCGACCGGAGCTTTACGTCAGTCGCTGTCGTACACCGTGTGCCTGCTTAGCTCCACCTTTTATTTTGCAGCCCATGCTAACGAAACCCCTGCTGTCAGCGGCAAAAGAAACAGCTTCTTCCAGCCTTGGGGTAAGCAGACCGTCCCCAGCAGCTGCAAAAATAAACGAATACGCGAAAGTTTACCATCTGGCTGGGGGGCAACTGTTTTCAGAATCGCGTTCCTTTACTTCGTTCCTTTTCAACTCCACTTGAGCCGGGTTTGGTCCCGCCGACTTTATCCTCTTGCCCTCCAGTTTCAGGTTTTACATACTGATCGGTCCACTATGACTTTATCGACCAAGCAGCCTATCTTACAGACTCACTGACAAGTAGTTCTCCACATGGGCGCTAACCTCTGACCCGGTTCGTTTGTGTATGCCCTGACCGCTCCGCTCACGACAGACCAGCGTACACATCTGGCCCCTTGCTTCACTCAGACCACTGCGTCTAGGTTCTGATTTTCTTCGAAAGCTTAGCTCTCCTTTTAGATTTACTGGCTACACACAAACACAGACTCATGCATCAGTTCTAGTCAGATGGGAGTCAGGCTCAGCTTATACTCCGCTCTGTCACGTGTGTGCCCTTTTATGGGCCTGGTTTACTGTTTCTCATAGGCACCTGGCTATCGTAGTTTCGTTGCTTGACTCTCCTGCATGAGATTATGCCTTCAGAGCTTCGAGCTTGAAAAGCGCATTGCCGTCTTTGATCTCTGACGCGGCCGCGGCTGTCTTGTCATCCCATGTACGCGCTATCTTTCAGTGCCCTTGGACAACGTTATCGACTAGGTACCTCACAATTAGAATATTGTGCCACTAGACAGTCACGGTTTTCATTAGACTAGAATCGGTATTTAAGAAGTAACCCCATGGTTTAGCCAACACCAGGAATAACATAATGCAGGCAATTTGTTTCCGCGAGCGGAATCAACAAGCCCAACCACCCATCCGTAGAAAGATGGTGGGAATAAGGAGAGACTTGTCAGGGCTAGTTTGATTTTCAAACAACACTGATATCTGGCAGTGAAGGAGTGGGCAAATTTCAGTATGGCATGCTCCCCCTGAAGCTCAGGCCTTATCATGCGAAGGAAAAACCCCGCACTGCCTTCGTTCGCCTGGCATGCTTTTGGCTTTTACTCTTGAGACTGACTGGAGCGGTATAGCTCTAGACTTTTCACACTTGCATATCCACCTCCCGCTCTAAGTTTCAACCACTCCATGCCCCTCCTATGCATGCCCACATATATTTTCAAACCTCGCTGACACACAGTGAACCGGACATTACTCCGGACCACTGTTAACCTCTGGGTTGTACCTGACCATCCATAGTCACTGTTTCCACCTGAGCACTAACCCACCAGTTTACATTGCCCAAGCTGTTACTCTAACTACTAAGGACGAAGCCTCTGGAATCTTCCTGAATGCACCTTTTAACATCAGCCGCACGAAAGTAAACATTTCAACAGTCCCAAAACTTCCTGATTTAGTCTCCTCCTCTATCTCCAACACTAAAATACAGCACCTGTCAGGCTCCCTAACCTCCTTCTATCCGTCACCCTAAATCGAACCAGGCACAATACTCAACTCCACTTCCTGTCTTAAGACCGAAGTGCTAGCCTCAACCGAACACAGACCACCCATCTATCAAAAACCACAGATTCCCCCTTTTATTTGCCACTGTGAAACCCGTGGTAACCTGTCATCAAAACTAATAACCATCTGTGGGTCATCCAGATATGTCACTGCAGGTTGCGCTGACAACAGCGGGCTCACATATGAAATGAACGTCGTCGGACTCCAGCCCTGTCAGGAGCGGGTGGTCGGCAAAGCATTCCCCGAATATTCGAATCGTTCCGTGTGTCTGCTTCCCAACTTCTCCCCCTTTTACAATTAAAGGCCAAGGCAGCACCGATGGGAAAACGACGACAATCCTTTGATTGTCTTATTATACGGGATAAATTCAACCAGCCACAGCAGTTGCGGACCCCACGGGCTATGCGCGAAGAATGGCAGACATAGGAGAATCGGGAAGTACCCCTATGGGACAAGCACACTTACCAGCCTCTCTTAGAAAAAACACCAGAGCACCAAATACACTTCTGGCTGTGCAGGTATCGAACTATTGCTCTAATCCCCTTCAATAAGGGATAAATTATCCGTTACAGCCAAGTCCAGACCCTGCCATGGGAAGCCTTCCAAAACAAATGAGCTTGAGCCAAGCCCTGAGTACATCTGTCTGACCCTGTGCGCGGTACCAGCGTGCTAGATGAACTCAGAACTTAAAAAACTGACCGTAGCTCACTCAGTTCAATCTCTTTCGGAATTCTTATAATACTTCCGACCATTTCGCTGGAGCCAAATTCAGTCGGCTATCTCAGGCATCGATAGTTTAACGATGTGATGTCAATAGCCACCGGTGGTGAAAAATCCCCAGAAAACACTGCAGTTCCATGCTTCCTTAACATCACTCATTCATTTACACTATCGGCTTGTTTAATGCACTGTTTGTTTTTGTGGACCAACGCTTGTTTGTTCACACTCAGCGCGCCGCTCCGTCATACCCTTGTTCTGGACCCGCGTGACGCACGTGCTTCTTTCTCGCACACCACGATTCGGTTTTCGTTTTCTGAGTCCTTCTGATAGCATAATTGAGGTTTTGTATCTATTTCGTGTCATTGATCATTTGATAATCTAGTATCGTAGAATTTCACGGATAATCGCTTTCTGATTTCGGGATCCGTTGTGAATTTGGATACACATTGCTCAAACGTGTCTTACAATAATCAGTTGATCAATTTAGAACGGAAAAATACGCAACATGCCAAGAAAGGAAACGATTAAATTGGAATCTGGACAGGAGGTAACACGGCAAGCCACTGGAAAGGTTTTGGGTACGTTTGATTCTTTAGTTAATGCAAGGTCACCCAGTCCTGTCAGTTTCAGCTCACGTATTACTAAGGGTAATATGGATAGCAAGAATGCCAATCTATTAAAGTTAAAGATACTAGACCTAGAACAACAACTGTTATCAGCTAGAAAACAGGCCCGGGAAGCGGAAGAAAACTATAGACAGAAGGAGCGTGAGCAGTAGGTCAGCGACTACGACCTATCCAACAGTTCAAGACAAATTAAAATAGGAAACTCTGCGCCGGTTGCCGAATATAACACAGCAACGCCACCAACAATCGATCTGCCAAGAGTAGAATTGATGGTTTTTGCGGGGGCTATCTAAACACTACTGCAAGCTCATTAGGCAGTTCGAAGCTCTCTTCGAAAACAAGAAAACCGACCCTGAGCAAAGGCTTCTCTACCTGACCCATTGCTGTTGAGGCTGAGCAAGAGAAGCTATCGATGGGTGGACCATGCTCGACTCAAAACAAGGCTACACACGAGCAAGGAAGACCTTGAGGGACCCGTTCGGCCAGCCGTTCAAGGTTTCCCATAACCTAATAGAGGGCGTGATGTTAGAGACTAAAATAACCAAGGGTGACGTCTACACAGTGGCCGACTTAGCGATTCAAATGCAGAACTGTTCAACAGCCATCGACCATTCAGGGTACGTGGCTGACCTCGATGCCATACATACTTTTGAGGGCAAAGTCCGTCACCTCTCCCCCGGACTACAGAGCCGGTGGGCGGAAGAGGCGGAAAGTACAAGCCAAGGCGACCATGGGGCTTAGCTCGAAGACGACCTAATACTTGGACAGGCAAACCAAGATAGCCGGCAGTAGATTTGGCTGACTCATCCGGGACAGTAACCGAGTAAACAAATCTAGCACTAATCAGGTTCAAACAATTGCACAGGAATATCCGAAATACCAGCCTTGGACCAATGCACACGCTACCCCACGCGAGGCTATAGCCTATCCAAGTTGAAGGTCCCGTGACGCTAGCCATGGGCTACCAGAATGCTCCAAGTTCATCAAGGCCACGATAGGTGAACATTGGGGAATGGCGGGGACGACAGGAGGGTGCTTTATATGCCTCAACACCACGCACCGGGTGGCAGCTTGTCGAAGAAAGACCGAATATTGTCACGAGGGTTGTCCAGGCAGACACCATGGATTGCTACACCAGGCGAGAGAAACTACACCAGAGGTGAACACCAAGCTCAGTGTTATTTGTTCAACGTCGCGGTCTGCCTATAAATCAATACGTTTAGGAGTAGTTGCCGTGGAAGTGATGACCACGGCTGGGGTGGTCAAAGCGTTGGCTTTCGTCGACAATGGATCGGATACAATCCCGGTGAAGAGGTGGCCTCCCGACAAACGCCGGCTTGCTGAAAGCACGACGTCGTTAGCACTGAGCACGGCGGGCGAAACAAAATTAATGACTGCAGCTCTTCTCCTTGGAGACTAACGATCAAATTAAATCAACGGAGGCATTTACGTTAGCCGATCTCCTCATGCGAGCACCAAGGCCGGTGAACGCAATCTTGACTAGGTGGCCCCACCTGGAGGGTTTAACCGTTGTAGGCTGGGAAGACTACGAATTGAACCTCCTTATCGGCTGCAACGTACCAGAGGCACATTTGGCGCTTGACCAGAGGGTGGGCAACCGCAGGCTCCTTGTGCTGTACTCACAGCTACGGGAGGGATATTATATGGTCCAGTAGGGGGAAGTGGTTCCGTGAGTTACGTATCAGCCGAGATGGACGGCGTAGGGTATCATTTGCAGCGGCTGTGAGGAAAGGAGTTTCACGACATCGTTTTCTCAAGAGGACCACTTCGCCCAGCAGACAATGCGGCATGGAACTAGAGGCCCTAAAGTCAGTTCGAGGTTCCTCTCCCATGGCGCACTCCAGGTGACCCTTGAGTTGATAACAGAAACTATGCTCTGCAAGGACTACTTCGACCGAGAGAACGTTTCGTTCGAGAACGGTGTCTGTGGGAACAATACACAGAATTAATGAGGCGAAACGAAGCTCTGTGCTACGTTGAAAGTGTGCCTGCCAACACCGACGGCCAAAAGGGTATCTGGTATCTACCTCACCACCCGGTTATCAACCCTAAGAAACCCGAAAACTGCGGGTAGTTTTCCACTGTGCGGTCAAGTTCCAGGGCAAGTCGTTAAACGATCGCCTACTACAAGGGCCCGATTGGATCACGCCACTAATCGAAGATTTGTGCCCTTTCAGAGTGGGTAGAGTGGCTTTGTCCGCTGATATCAGGGAAATGTTTCACCAGGTGAAATACCGATAGAAAGACGAGACGCATTGCGTTTCATGTGGTGGGAAGAGAACGACCGGGAAAACGCAGTGGTAAATTAAAGGAGGAAGGTCCACACCTTCGGAGCTATATCATCACCTTCCTGCGCGAACTACGCCCTTCGGGAGGCTGCGAACAAACATGGACATTTGGTCCATCGGTCGGTGGTAGATAGCGTTGGCAAGAATTTCTACGTCGACGACTACCTTGGATCATTCGAGGATATAGTATCAGCCCCAGCGCAGTTCAGAGACCTGACAAGATTGCTAGAAGAGGGCGGTTTCCATCTGGCAAAATGAATGTCGAACCCTTCAGAAGTGCTCGAGGTCATTCCGTACCACGAGAGGGCCGAAAGGGTTAGAGATTTGGATGGCTCTCCACTCTCTACCAAAAGCACTTTAGGAATACAATGGGACGCGGAAACGGACGACATTGTTTTCGAGCTAAACGTTCCCGAGCTGCCTGTAACCCGTCGAGGCATACTGTCCGCTGTCTCTAGTCTGTTCGACCCGCTCGGTTTTGCCTCACCTTGGCTGCTACCCGGAAAGATCTTGCTGCAGCGGCTGTGCCGTAAGAAGGTTGATTGGGACCAGTCACTGGACCAAGAGGACCGGCTGGACTGGGAAGAATTTTCAAACACCTTGAAGAAGTTAGGTGACATAAGGATTCCACGATGTTTGACTCCCGGCCATACTACAAGGACTGGAGAACTACATGTCTTTTCCAATGCATCCAAAGTCGGTTGAGGAGCTGTGGTGTACGGACGATGGTGCACAGGAGATGGACAATAAACTACGAGGATCGTGTTTGTTAAAGCCCGCGTTGCCCCACGAAAGTCGGTCTCGATCCCACTCCTTGAACTCCGCGCAGCCTCGTCGGCAGTGAGGGCGGTGCAATCAGTGAAGAGATGTTCTGACTTCTACACTTGGTTGACTAGTTTTCGGACGGACTCAACGATAGTACTTTACTATATAAACAACGTCCGGAACCGGTTTAGTACTTTCGTTGTTAAGCGATTCACGATTATTCACGATGAATCAGCCATGAACCAGTGGAAGCATCTCAGGTCTGGCGATTATCCGGCCGATCAATGCTCCCGAGGTGCGACCAACTTCAGGCAACTAGACACGTGGACGAGAGGGCCAAACTTCCTGCAAGTGCCCAAAAAGGACTGGCCCGCGTTCGAATTAAAACCTCCTACGGAAGTAGAACTGGAGATCAAAGGTGTGGTGATGAAGGCCACAGTCGTCGACACGACATCCATTTTGTCACGGTAGATCAGGTTTCCTTCCTGGATGAAGACACTTCGTTCATTAGTTTGGCTGGCTAGGTTCAAGAGACTTTTGCTAGTCATGAAATGGGTCCGCCCCTCCGGCCCGATACGAGAGGGTCCGATAGGTCCCGATGAACCACGAGCCGCAGAACGCGGTATATTCAGGATGATACAACGGGAGGCTTCCACCCGGGAAGTCGAGAGGGCGGAAGAAGTGGGACCAATAGAAAATGGGGTACCATTTCCGAGAGATGACAAGAAGCATCTAAACTCCGGACTCATTAACGGACTACTAAGTGTAGATGGCAGGCTGACCGACTCCTCCCTGAGCTTTGAAACGGAGTACGGCATATTGCTACCGGCTGGACAACCTCTGATAGAGCTAAAGATCCACCACGTCCACGCCATGGAGGGACATGCCGGGGCAGTGACGAGCATCACCCGAAAGCGCCTTTGGTTGCTGAGAGGAATAGCGGCTGTAAAACGCGTAGTTCGGCGTTGTGTACATTGAAGGAGAAGCAGTGCCGCAGCGGGCAAACAAAGCATGGCCCCACTACCAAAATGCAGTGACTCCGGTCTGGTGGCCGTTCAGCGACACCGGGACGGACTGTTTCGTGTCCTTGTGGATCAAGAGTAAAAAGGGGTTGAAAAAACGATACGGGTGTATCGTGACATGCATGAAGTCACATGCCGTACACTTAAAAGTTGAGCACTCAATTATAAATGACTCTTTCCTACGGGTCTTGCAGAGCTTTATCAAGTGGAGAGGTATACCTGCAGATATATACTCCGACAATGGGTCGAACTTCGTGGGCTCTCACCGGGAACTGCTGCGTTGGCACGAAAACATGAACAGGGACGAACTGCACAATCGAACCGTGGCCTATGTTTTGTGATGGCACCTCAATCCCCTGCAGGGCAGTATTCGAGGTGGAGTATGGGAACGCCTGATCCGGTCCACCAGGCGAATATCGCTGTCGATCACTGAGCGTTAGCCACCCGAGAATGAGACACTGAGCACGTCATGAATAAGGTCAAGAGAATATTGAACAACCTCCATCTGGTTCCAGTGGCCAACGGAGACTCCATCCATCTGGCGCTCACCCCGAACAACTTATTGACATTAAGGTCGAATGAAGGTTTCCAAGGGCCGATGAATCTTCGTAGGAGCTACCTCCACGGATGGAAGCAGGCCAACTATCTTGCCAAGGTTTTAGGAGGCGATGGCTTCGGGAGTACCTACCGGCTCTGCAAGCTCAACCAAAGGGTCTGGTGAAAACAAGACCGTTCAACTTTGGGGATGTGGCGATGATCGCAGACTAACATGCGCGTTTCAGCACCTGGCCTCTGGGCGTGGTTGTGGAAGCCCGCCGAAAGCTCCGAAGAAATAATAGGAACTGTGAGGATGAAGACGGCCAACGGAAAGTTAATCCGCGACGTACGCAGTATCGGCCCCCTCGAGAGTGAAGACGGAGAAGCCGACAACACAGAAACCCAGTAGACCATCCCTCATTCGTCCTCGAGCTGGGTAAAAGAACCCTCATGTGTGGGGCATTTATGACATACTGACGTGCTGAACTATCGTACACCCCGACATGTACACGCCTACATAATACACGTTTATAATTCATGACCTCCAGAGAACTAGTTGCAGCGCCCGCTTTTTTCATTGACTTTACAGGGGGCCTTTGGCATACGCAGTAGTGGCTGTGATTCTATCATATGCCCAGAAACACACAAATCACACTTACATAATACACGTTTATACTTCTTGATCTTCATCAAAACGCTCTGCAGGGCTGATCGTTCCCCGTTTATCACCGAAATTACGGAAGATAGCTCCCGCAAGTGGTGGTTGCTACTATTTGCCCATGTACCAAAGTGCCACCTCACCCACGACACACACACCCGCCCAGTTAGAAGCGCACGCATATACAAACACACGCGGCCGAGGGACAACAGCCCACCCGAGGACAGCACCTCTGTTTCATGTCCGCCATCGATCAGCCTTTTTCATGGACGACGCAGAGTAACCTCGGGTCGGTGAGGCCACCAGATCAAGTGCGATGGTGAGTAGAAAATTGACGACAGGGAATTAGGTACGCGCACTGGCAGAAAGGCCTAGGTAGGCAGGACGAATCAGTGCCCTTATTCAAGGTCTTTGATTCAGCTAAGACCCGGGAGGATTTTGGTGGGCAGTGTAGCGACCGGTCGTGGAAATTCCCCCCAAAACCACTGCGGTTACATGCTTCCTTAACATCACTCATTCATTTACACTATCGGCTTGTTTAATGCACTGTTTGTTTTTGTGGACCAACGCTTGTTTGTTCACACTCAGCGCGCCGCTCCGTCATACCCTTGTTCTGGACCCGCGTGACGCACGTGCTTCTTTCTCGCACACCACGATTCGGTTTTCGTTTTCTGAGTCCTTCTGATAGCATAATTGAGGTTTTGTATCTATTTCGTGTCATTGATCGTTTGATAATCTAGTATCGTAGAATTTCACGGATAATCGCTTTCTGATTTCGGGATCCGTTGTGAATCTGGCTACACACTGCTAAAATGTGTCTTAAAAATCCAGCTACGTTGGTAATATTTCTTATCCATACATGGACCTACTGTCACCAACACCTGTTTTTGCTCTGTAACAATAAAAAACTGAACCCTTCTCGGGTCTACCCTGGATACTCACTAGTAATTGGCTTGCGACCCACAAACAGTTGCGATATACCTATGATTCCACGCTCCGATTTTGTTTTCTCAGAGCGCAAATGAAAGGCAAACATGAGCGTCCTACGCGGTAGCCTAAGACTTAATCCTCTAGACATCATCAAACTGCATATGGTGTAAAACGTCCTCACTTCTTAATTTGAGAACAAGCCACGCACAGCTGACTCTGAAGGCCGACGATCGGGGTGAAACCAAAGACAAACCTGCTGCGCTTACATATCAAAAATCATGTGCCCGGGTAGCCACAGTGTCCAGCACAGTCCTGAAAAGCTCTGTACGATATCATTTTTTAACCCTGCTATCGTCCAAATAAGTGAGTCTGCTCCTCCTCTTGTGCAGACACAAGAAGAGCAAAAGCTTTAACAAAATGTTTCCTAAAAAGTGAAAATCTTGTTAAAGGTGCAAACTGAAACTACCCTACATCACGGTGCAAGCTATAAAGCAAGTTCTTTTGGTCAGTTGCCAAAATACGCCCGGTCAGTCCCTTACATCAACGGAAAGCTTGTTTTTTCCCCCTTTGCTCTAAATTCATACAAGTGAGACTCATTTTCTCAACTCAAATTTATTTCCTGCTGTAACAAACCATTCCAAGCATTAAGCACTCCGCTAAACCGCGTGTTCCTCATCTTTACGGCCCACTTACAAATTGTCAACATCCTTAAAAGTGTATACACGGGGCCCGCCCGGTGTCAGCGACATAACCTGCTTGAAGAAGCATAAATACTCTAGAAACTATGGCTTTTTTCTTCTTCATCTAACTCACTCTAAGCTTCCGTAGTTGAGACCGATGACTTCAGGCCCATAGCCACGGAGTAAAACATGTGCTATCGACCGCTGACATAAATCCCTACCCTTGCTGTATTTACATGTCCCGCAGATGAAACCGCTTCCAGAAAGACGACCTTTTCATTTATCTAAACTTTTTTAATAATAATAATGTTTTATTTTGGGAGGCCTGAAAAACTCTTGGCTCATGAATGAACCTTTACAAGCGAAGCAATAGACAGAAAAAATTCTCGAAAAGTTAGAAACACGCACGACAAAGGTATGGTAGGTTTACTTAGAAGGGAGAAGAGAAGGAGATAAATGCTCTCACACCAAAGAGTAATGAAGAGAAATTAAACGAATCCAAGGACAAGATTAAGTGGAGGATCTGACTGAACCGAGTGGGGATGACTGAGGGCTGACAGTTTTACACGAGTAGGACTAAAAATCGATATGAGAAACTGTGGTGATAAGAGAAGAAAAAAGAGTTGCATGGCAAGGAATCAGGCGGTCCTGAAGTGTGCCACTTTACAATCGGACAAAACTCAGTTTGAAAGCAGGGAGCTAGCAGTGCAAGATGTAGCGTGTGGAAAAGATGACAACAATGATTTGGAAGGATCGAGATACAGTGGATGCGGGATAAAGATGTAGGGAGAATGAGCACTTCTTGAAGGAAAGCGGGATGATGTGCAAAGGAAACGGCCGGCGAAAAACAGGGGGCAGAGGAAAAATATACGTATTTATACATTTTGTAAAGTCCATCCACCAGAACATTCGAACTACGCGTAGCGGCCAATTTCGGCACAATTCAAAACAAAATCGATTCCAAATAGCTACGGTACTATATACAACAAATTAATTAATTTTACAGTAATCAAACCTCAATAGTGTTCCTTCTCGGCTTTTTCGCTCCAAATTGGACAACAAATCAACAACCGCAGCTGGGTTACAGCAAAAGGTTAGATACAGAAGATGGGATTACCAAATACAATCAGAACGAAGTTCATGCTGGGCGACTCTCGCTCGAAGCAACTGTAGGAGTCCGGTTTGTGACATAGATTTAGAGAAATAAAACAAACAATCGGAATTCCAGCAAACAGTTCATACGAATGATAAATGTCGTTTGTAACATGGATGCCAATGCACGGAACGGGGTTTCCCAAGCTCCTCCACGCACTTATATAAACATATATATGCAGAGGAGAGCAAAGAGCAAAGAAGCGATAGAACTCTGAGGTGGCCTCGCTTGGAAGGGACAGATGGGATCAGGTGAAATGGTACGGAACTAAATTGGGAAAATCATGACCAGTCAGTTTATGACAGGTGAACGTTGTGGATCAACGGAGAGAGAAACGAACGACCTTAGAAGCACAGAAGTGATAACTGCCGCGAATATAGGTTACTGAACGAGTAATTATGAAGTAAAGGATCGAAGAGAACAGGTGGGAGTGAATCCAATAATCTGACTAATGCAGGTGTGACTTGTGAGGACGGTCGCAAATTTGCGAAGCCGTAATAAACAAACGCACGTTACGCACCAAGAAGGGGGTTGTGAACAAAGCCGGGGGAAGCAGAACGAATAAGAATATGGAGTGGTCAAAGTGGTGTAAAATATCAGCGGAGAAAGATAGCTTGGGGGAGAGACGAACCGTGGAGCAAAGATGCGATAGTTGTAACAGTGAACAACGCGGGGGGGGGGAATAAGTAAGTGGAGTACGGGAAAGGCCAGGTAATGACAGTTTATATGGTTTGAGAGTGCACGTGAAATTCATGACAAATTTATGGATTTTCATTGGGTGGAACGTAAAAAGGCAGAGCAACCTGAAAGACGCAATGAAGATGCCTGTAAAAAGAGCATTATACGAAACAAACGAGGGTGCTGACCGAAGAGAAACTGGTAAAAGATGACTAATCGGATCATTTTGTCACAGGCGAAACAGAACAAAGACCGATGAAAAAATAAAAGGCAAGAAAGGAAGTGCCCAGAAGGATGAATCTGTGATGGAACAAAAAGCAGTAGAAATATGTGCGCGGTGGAGCTGGGAGAATGGAACTGGAGATCTGCACGCCTGCAGGCATTGTCCCAAATTGACCGAGCAGGAATTTGCTAATCGAGGCACTACATAATGGGAAGATCCACAGAAGGATGGCAGAGTCAAGCAAGACAAATATGGTGGTGGTGAAAACATGACGCATGTGGCTGTAAAAGATGCAAAAGTTGAAGCGGCGGGCTCTACTGTGGGGACTTGCGATGGTTACGGGTGGATATGATGCGCAATGACGGAAGGTGCGGTATAGGAGAACAAAGAAGGGCATGAAAAAATGGTAGCTAGTGCGGTACATGAATGCACCCGGTGAGCTTTGTGAGGGCGGGTGGAAAAGGAATTGTTGACGGGCTTGAGCAGAGTAAAGTGGATAGGACGACAGTGACGCCATGCGGTGGGAGCTGTCAAAGTGAGAAATTATAGGATTAAGAACAGAATGGGTAGGTGTGCACGCAAACGTGAAACGACACAAAGGGAAGGTGATGAGCGGGGACAAGGACGATAGACGACCGAACCTTGGCACAATAGGAATGGTGGAGGCGTGCTACCTGCAACTGACGCGGTTGGATGCGGTAGGGTGAAAATATTTGAGGAGTGCGGTCCGCAACCGCCGCTAGCCGGCGGGGCTGACCCCGCGCTGGACGTCCAACCTGGAAAACATCTCGTGAAGCGAACACAGTAGGGGTGGTCCACCAGTTCATTTGCGCTCGCACCTTGATGAGGAAGGCCAACATGCCCGACCTGCGCCAGCCAAATTCGGGGACCTGACCGAGCCCCCACCGTTGGGAGTGGCGCTAGTGATCATAGGTGATTGACCAGGGGACAGAGCATCTCCGACGAGGGAATATGGATCAGGAATGTTTGGTCAAGTTGTGAGAATATGGGCTACAGAGCCAATGGAAACAGCGATCAACAGAGAGCCATATAGCATCATTATTCAGGTGCATCAGCCAGGGAGGTAATGAGTACAGTGCAAGAAAAGTTTGATCAGCTTTGAGGATCACTGGAAAGGGAAACGAGATAGGGTAACGCAGTCTGGATAAGGCCCATCTAAGGATCAGTGGTTAATGGAAAAAGGAATGAAAGTGAAGCAGGGGCTGATCGGTACAGCGGGTCCTAAAGACCAATGGAAGCTGTGGGACGTAAGACTAAGAGAGGAAACCGTGAACTGTGGGTAAGCAAGAACCAGAAGACTCAGAGACGAGGTCAGGATTAGACCTAGTGCAATGAAGCCACAGAACTAGAAATTAACTCCATACGGAAGAATACCTTGGGGGCAGAATGAGTGACGTCATAACTGGATGTTGAGTCCAGTTAAAGAGCCACTTCGCTTGAGAGAAATGAAACTGGAGTTTTCAGTCCGAAATTGCTGGGAAGGTGATTGAGGCCTGTGTGGTGGGACCTAATGTGGAAGACAGGCGAGGTAAGTAAAAGGATATTAAGGAGATTGAGCTATGCACACTCTGTTGCCGTACAGTGGGAGACGGGAAAGACTCATACATCCCCTTAAATTGCAGTCGTTTGATTTCCACCAACACTTCAATTGTAGCCCCCGGCTGAATCATCCTCCAGACTGTCACATCCCCGATCTCCATCAGATTATGCTGGTTACCCGGTGACCACCGGTCCATTAGGCGCTCTCCAGGATTACTGCATAGATTCAATGAATTGACTGATCGCAGTGGAATATTTTCCACTCCGGGCTCCCACGGATAGGACTTATGCTGTTGGTGGCCGATACTGCATTGAGCCCTCAAATCGATCACCAGGGTGGTCAAAATCCTACTACCTGGGGTAGAAGCCACCGCAGTACTTTCGCCGGACCGCCGAGCTGTTCCTCGTCGGCAAATAACTTAGTGCACTGCCCCAAAAATTGCTCTGCATATAAGCTCCAGACGACCTCTTCCATACAGCATTTTAGTTTTCAAACAAAGATCGAAGTTCAACCACTGCCGACTCCTTCCTAACCTACTATCCCCAGCTTCGTCAGCCAAGTCCTTCTTGGCCCGCTTTTGCTTGCAAAGCTGAACAGTTTCCCCACGAACAGTCAGTCGTGTCTGGTGGGCCAGCTCCTGCCAGGGGCTCTATCCGTGATTTGCCATCAGTAACAAACTTGAAAACTATGAAATAAAATTACAGGCGCTCGCTCTTGGTCGTGAAGTGCCTGTATTTTCTTCTAGCGTAATCACAAAAATGTTTCTTCCCACACAAGCAACATCCGTTGCCGCCTCGGGCCTGATTTTCTGTAACAGGCCTTCGCTTTCCTGCTCATCCCACCTTATAATCTCTTCATATTTGCTTTCCCGCATCTACTCAACATTCTTACTCCACCTTACCGTTTCTTCAACGGCTCCGTTTTGAAACCCTCAGCTGAGCTTCCAACTGCAATTCATGCTGCTTTGATGGCACTTCACATCCTTCTTGAATTATTTATCTTCCCGTCTATTTTCACGTGAAAAGTCGTCCTCTCTATATTGCCGTGGAGAAGGCTACTCTGATAAACTTGTCTGTCTTACTTGCAACTACCCAACGGGCTCCCTCCCGACCAGGTACTTCAAACCACCGTCCTCCTAGCCTAGTGGTTTATCCTTATGGCATCAGTGAGGATACACGTCTCCATGAACGACTGATGCCAACATTTGTACTCTAACAACCCAATGCTGGTTCTGCTCTCTGCAGTGAACGGTTACTCACTGGTGAAACTGGCTCCCCAATTTCTGATGCGGATCCTTCATATACCCAGTAAGTGCTTCCACCTTTTTTCTTCTCTAAACCTCGGATCTTTTTATTTTTCAGGAATTCGTCGTTTACACCAAATTCATATATACTGCATTCTCCGCGCACATCATTGACGTCTTTTTACAGTTTCACTTTCGGCTAATTCACCGCAAAGCCCTGTTCCTGAAATAGAGACTGATTCCTATTCGCCGTGTTGACCGTGACCACTTTGGCCCATTGAAGCATAGCCCAGATTCATTGTACTGTTACTAACATGTGTGAATACTGTTTTCAAAAGTTAGTAAATATTTCAAGGTGCTGAGTAATGTTGTACACGTTGATCGTGCACTGCACATAGGTCTTGATTGTGGCCAAGAAATATACCATTATTATTATTATTACTTAGCCATTTTCACAAACCGTTTTTCTAATCAATGGTAAATTACTGGTTTCGGTGGGAAGGATGAGCAATGGGCAGGCAGACTAAGGTACCAGCTGTTAAGGTGGGCCAGGGATGAGAGAGGTCCCCCTTTTCCAGCCGTTTTCTTGCACTCTGGGCGAGCTGCTTGGCCGGTAGGCCGGTCACGTGGAATCCAACCGTGAAGAGTAACATCTCCCACTTAGCCAAGTCCATTGGTCAAGGTTTTCAGGCCTTCCCGCCATGTCACTGATGGACCACCCCGACCTACCCTCAAATCACACCTGCCTCAGGAGGAAGCGTACGCCCAGGAAGCCTATGGGTGGATACGCGTAACCCAATTCGCAGCCACCACCAACCGTTTAAGTTCGGTATTTGATCATGAGACTGGCCCCCGGTTCCCAACACCTTACAGCTAACCACTGTATTCGAGCAATGCTACGGAGAAGTCGGTGCTCAAAAACCGACAGTCCTTGCCTACGTTCTACACTTTATGGCCAAGCCTCTGAGCAGCATAAAAAAACGGACCTAACTGCCACACTACACTCGACTACTCACAGACAATCGAGTGTCACGCCAGCACCACAGGTGACGGAGGTTGGCAGAAACCAAAAGCCACTTCTTTATACGTGATGACACCTCGTTTTATACCTGTCCACCTGGTGGAATGTGACCACCCGAGTAACAAACCTTATCCATTTCATCTAGAGCTGACCCCGGCAAAAAGAGATTCCGTGTAGTGCCGACCCAATCCCGCAGCGGGGTTTTATATTTGAAAGTGCCAAATGCATGCCAAAACATTGCAGAGCTGTTTTTAGGCCGTATAATAAAGCTTGCAACCCACTGGGTCTTCACTCGGTACATGAACATTATCGTTCACCAACCTCAGGTCACACAGTTACTGCATGGGCACAGATCAATGTCGCAACTCCCACATCAATATAAGACTATTTTAAGAATCAATTTATTAGATGAATCGAAAGAAAAAAGCAAAAGGCAGCAACTCTTGAGAACCTCACTTTCCCTGGTGAACTCGGCTGAAAGGTCACCGTAAGCACGAACATGGTTTTAGCTGTTCGCATACAAGCCTTCGGACAAAGAAATCAGTTCGTCTGACACCCTTTATTGAGAAGCAGCGCCAGAGGACTGTGCTATCGGCAGAATTGAAAGCCGCTTCCAGATCAAGAACGACACAGCTTGCGGGTCCACAAAAGACTTGTCTGTTCTCCAAGGTTTGCCAAGAGGTAAAGATGCGGTGCGCACAGCCAAGGCCGGGTCTGAAAACGAATTGATCCTTACGCGTACACTTTCCGTGAGTGCTGGATGATCGGCGAAGGATAAGCCCAGTGGGCAGTTGTGTTTTGCAATACCAAGCTAGTTCCTCTGTATTTTTCACGAGAGGATTCGCCACCTTTCTTGTAAATCGGCATGGTCATCGATTCGCATTATCCCCGGAGATCTGTTCAATAACCCAGACTACCCGGCGGGCTCACATTAACTGCAAAACCAGAGTTTCGTCTCCACCCAAGAAAGTGACGAACATAGCCCATCCAGTTCAGAGGCTCTGTTTCTTTTCGAGTAAACCACCTCTCGCCTAATCTCCGTTTCTGGTAGGGGAGGATTGATATCTACTACAGTTGTTTATCTGGCACTTGTACTGGGATGATCCGTCTTTGTAGTGGGTCGACTGAATTGTCCTTTGGAATGCTTTGCCCAAAGGTCCAGACAATCTCCTTGAGAGTGAACCACTGAGCCTTTGGACTCTTTGATTAACTCACTTACGCCGGGCTTCTGTGGACCGGCATTTTCGGCCACATAGTTAAGGCTGCTAACATAGTCAGTAGACGCAGCTTTCCTCGCCAACCTACATTTCGCAATCCACCACAACTGTCGGTCACTGCTCAGGCTCCCAGTCACTGGTCTTCTCGCGGCATTACGCTCCTCATGGAATGTGGCAGCCGGAGGGACGGACCTGTGGGCATCCGACAGAGCTACGGATATTGAGGATATCCATAGTTTGTGGGGAGCACATTAACCCGAGTCCTGTGTGAAATTAGAAGTGGCACATGGGGCTTTCTTAAGCTGTCCTCAGTGTTCATCTTGGTCTCAAATTTTCGGTTGCGTCGACAAAAGTGAAGACAATACTACCTGAAAAGCTGATGGTCGGTTTTCGTTTGGAAGCAACTGCGCCCATACGGGAGGCATGTAATTTTGTGCGACCAAGGACGAGGGGTAAACAGAAGTGGACAAGTAACAAGGCACGATCACAGTCAGCAGGTGTACGCCATAGGGGAAGACAATCTCCAATCGATCCATGCCGGTGGGGACCAACGACAACATGGTCGATCTGAGCCCAACGATGAGAGGACGTAAGAGGGCTCCGTGCCAGCCTATGCCGCTTCTTATGGCAAAAGTTCGTACCCTCCAGAAACTATATGTGGTCAGAGCACAGCTAAATGAGACGATCGCTTTTATCCGTACGATCGGCCGGGACGGCAAAAGAGCCTCCGATAAGTTTTTGAAGGTCTCCCAAACGGCCAACTTGGGCGTTGAAAGCCCCGGCAATCACTACCACGTCTGTTAAAAGCAAGCTTTGAAGCAGATGAGACAAATCATGATAGAAGTTGTCCCCGGTTCCGCAGGAACTTCAGTCACTGGGAGCATACACAGGCTCGACGAACAAGCATTGACTCTTCAGTTTGTTCCTGTTGAAGTTCACAGAACCGTCAAACTGAACTGCGCACAAAGGACAGCTGGCCGGAACCCGGTCTAGCACTGCGCGCAGCTCATGTTCAAATCAACCCCAATGTCGACCTGATGGCGAGTACCAGAAACCGAATCACCCGACAAGCTGGGAGTAAGGCGAGAGACTGAGGTTGTATCCCACGTGCGAAGGGTGATCACAGGAGTGGGGACTGTACGCGAGCTTCGGATGTACAACATATCTATTTTAAAAGCCTCAAGAGCTCTTGCGACGGCAGCCCGTTGCGCAATCGGATGTAGTGTGCCGAAGCCAGAAACAGCCAAAGGATGTCAATATTTAGGCTTAAGGAGTGCATCTGGTTTACTTTCAACCCCTGAAAGACTGCCTTCTTCAGAACCGCGATTACTAGTGTCTTTTTGTATCGATCTTAAACAAAGAGGGGGAATGTTCATAAGTTCCTTCGCGGGAGGGATGCTTGGTGTTCCCGGGCAAATCATACTCCGCGGCTTCCCACAACAGAAGGGGTTTCTATTTCGGAACCCTAATCGGAGCCTTTGACTCAAACGTACTGCAGTGCACCCAAAAAAGAACGAAGTTCGTGAACGTTAGTGGACGAAGATAAACAAAAACAGGCAGCAGTCGCTTAGGATCTGAAGGAACGTGCAATGATTACGGATTGAAATTGGGTAATCGTGCTGTTCACAAGGAAAGTAATATGGCTTCCGTCAGAGTTGGATTGCTAGCAAAAAGGGATTAAAGATGTTCTGATACATATATCTTCCGTAAATCGTACCACCAGTAAGACCAAAAATCAGTCAGTTTCTTGAAGAGTTTCTCAATTACAACGAGTGTTGAGGTCTCAAATCACTCCGCCTGTGGCGAACAGCTTCCGAGGAATCGAACAGGAGAAAATTGGTACGTGAGGTACGGCTCTTTGACTGCCTCGGAGGACTACTACCCGCAGTTAAATGGACAGAATTACGGTAATGCACTATGAGATTATCTACTGTTCTCTTGCGCTTACCAAATGTTTCTGCATTCATGGATTTCGTAGCTCTCCGAATTTTGCGTAAGGTTTTCAGCAATTCTGTCCGACGGCGGATGATGTAGAAGAGTTAACACGTGATGGCAATCTATTAACTTCAACCGAATTGTCACCTCATGCGCAACGATGCCACCGTCGTTATTAATAAGTAGCGCGTATTTTGTTCCTCCTCGGCTAAATGCCTTGCAAAGCGCAGCAACGGTAAAATAAGCTCTCGGTAGGGTATCGAACCTAACGTCTGGCAAATTGAAATAAAAATCGGTGACAACAAGGGTGTAGTACTCACTCAGGAAAGGCCCGAAATAATCACCATGAACAAGCTGCCAGGCCTAGCAAGATATGGGCCACGGAGTCCACTTGAAAGGTTGGGAGTGTATTTTGCGCTCACAGTCGGTGCAGTACTTAGGAAAATGGCATAAGTCAGTGTTCAGTTCACGACACCAACAGATATGTCGGACGAAGGATTCCATTTATCGATACCAAGATTTCCGGAATGCGAACCAGTCGGAACAGCCAACCACAACTTGGTGGCGTGAAAAGTCGATCATTGATACACAAGGCGCCATCACAAGCCATATAAGGGCTTAATGACGCCTGTAAAACTCTACGAAGTGATGTGTGACACGCTCTCCAGCCCCGTCGAACACAGGACAAAATATTGCGGTAACTCGTCCAAGTTTCACGAATCAGGTCGAATCGATTTAGAGAAAGTGGTTGGGTCAACAAACAATCAGAGGGGTTGTACTCAGAAGTGGCGTTACAAGATAAGTAGTCTGCATGAGGAGTGTGTCATTCTTTACGACGTCCCCGATGTCCCCTGCATCTTACTGCTGCCACCGATTGCCTCCTCCAACGTTCCTGAACAAGGTTTACCATACAACCGGTCAAGTTCCACATCCACATATGCACATATACTCACTCTGCTCAGAAATGTACCCTACTATTTGCGACTACTGACATTTATATCCATCGACTTATCTTTTATTTGTCTGAACTGATGCTATGTTTACTCTCATTCTATTATATCCAGTTACCGGATTCTCTACCCCAAAACATGAAACGGTTTCACTGTTCAGATCTTTATTATGAATATGACAATTCCTGGCATACTCTTGAAGAGACCATCCACCCACTTGGTAATTTATATGTCACCACTGCATTTATCTAAACAAAACCATCATTTAAAGATTCGTCTCTCACCTGCCAACAATTCCACACAAAACGAAACGGTCCTCCTTCCAGCGCTTCATCGGCGTGATACCACCTCTATGTTCAGTGTATCCTTTCGTTGCATCTTTTCTCATTCAGCCATTTGTATTTCATGACAGTTGCACTGGCAATGAAGTATTCACAATCCAGGACATAAATAGTTCGATTGCCTCCTTAGCTTTTCATGTCAGACTTCAGCATATCCAGCCTTGCAATCACCTGCACTTCCTGAGAGCTGCTCATATGTACTACTGTTATACGACTGCATCAGTCCACTTAATGTCCACCTCCCGCATCCACTTTGTTACCAACTTTAGATGCTCTCATGCTACTCATCAACGAACCCGGACAAATCCATAATTGTATCACTTTTCACTCGTCTAAGAACCACTGCCACTACTGGTTCAAGTGCATGCCCTTCATCACCCGAAATTCTCCAATTTTTCGTTGGTGCTCTTTCGAACGCTTTCTTTGTCAGTTTACTCACCCCTGCGACCTAACATCGCCGCTAAACGAAATATTGCGCGTTTTTACTTCATCCCCGCTTTACTTCATCACGTTTCTCGACGGCGGAGCCCATTTCACTCATTTCGCAAAGGTGCCTCCATCTGACATCCAAACTCAAATTTGCCGGGCAATCATTCGTGGGACCACAAAAACCTGTACACTTTTAGGCTGCATTTATGCTGAAGAATATCCAAGGAACCTATTTGTGACCTCATTTGTATCCCATGATCATGCATTCGAGCATGCTTCGGGTGTCCCCGAAATAAACCAGTATTATAAGAATGTGCGCCAAAAGTGATATTCCACCTTTTAACCGGGGCTGAGGATGATTTTGCCACCGAAGTTTGTGGATGCTGGGTGAACTTCAATGCTTCATGATGCTTCGTGATCAGTTACTAATTTGAGTTGTGATACAAACAAGTAGTTTAATAGTCGAGTGTTTGCCCAGAATGCAGCCAGAGCCTTACGTTGTGTTTGTGAATATCCATGTTCTACAGGACTGAGTCAATACGAAATACACAGCACTGGATGACCGTTCTGTTTGAGCACAAATCCGATGCTAGTGGAAAAAGCATTCGCGATGACAGTGGATGGTGACTCGGGTGAAAGTGCATGTAAGAAGGCATTAGTAGAAAGAAGAGTGGGGAACCACAGGGGCGCAAGCTGACGAATAGGCGACCACTCAAACGATTTCTTTGGACAAGGGTCAAACAAGGGTTGTGTTTTAGAGGGAATGTCTCGGATGAATCTGGAATTGTCTGCAGTGAACCCGACAACGAACGAAGATGTTCAAGGGATGCAGGTGAATGTGTATGCGATGAAAAAGGAAGCGGCCAGGATCGGGTATGGACCCATGCTTGCTAACCAAATATTCCAAACGCACGAAGTGGGCGGTTCAAAAAATGCATTTGGTGAGATTATCAGCAAAATTGTCCAGATGGAACCATCCAGGCAACAGTCATGAATGTTCTTCACGTAGTTCCCTGGTTGGTGCGTGGACAATGATATCTTCTTGATAGGGAACAACACCTTACAAACCAAAACAAGAGAATCAATGGCATTTTTGAAAATTCCGGGTGACACAACCAGACCAAATTTGAACAGTTAGGCTGAAATAGTTCAAAAGGTAAAGTGATTGTTGTAGACTCACGGGATTTTTCGTCAAGTGATATTTAAAGAAAGGCATCCTCAAGATCTAACTTGAAATGGAATTTAAAACCATGACACTGATGCAGAATATCTTTCGGTTCCATAGTAAACGAATAGTTTGCTCCAGGGACTTATTCACCGTAACTAAATAATCTCCTCAAATTCTGGGAGCTTTGCAATCCTTCTTAAATGGAGTCGCAATTAGTATAGCCCAAGACGGCGCACACACGGGTGTCAGAAAGCATTTAGTGACCGACTGGCCGACCGTATAATGAGGAGGCTATTGACGGCCATATTAGTGTTCTCTTAAGGTAAGTGTAGGCCCCTATTGACGCGCCTTCTGAGCCCTTGTACTCATGGAGTTTTCTGCGTTTTTGTATTTTGTGGATCGAACACGAGCAACCTCCGCGGGAGACACAGCCCTGCAAGGTACACCTTAGCTTCCAACTATTCAGCTATTCTGACTCGAAACCATAAATGATGGTTATCAAAGTACGGTGCCGTTTCTATTGGTAATGATAGCCTTTTCTGTTTGTAAAATTTTGAGAGGTTTTGTTTCGTCCCTCTACATTTTGTTTAGTACTGCTGATTCGTTGGGCTTGTTGGGTTTTCATTGGTTAGCCGGCCATAAGTTCACCTAGGCAGGCCGCGATTCCGTCACTGCGCTGTCGCACGCTGTGCTCTCATATGTATCGTCTAGTGATGATGTGCGTATATTTTGGTGGTTCTGCTTCGTTCCGTGTGAACTCCTTTGAAGCCATTTTTCGGGAATTACAATTTGAATATTCCCCCCTTTTTCACGCATGCTGGGCATCGCTTTTTTCTGGAGGACATCTGCAGCTTGTGCGAAATAGAGCCGTCGGTTGACCTGAAAGAGGATGGTTCATGGGTTCTGTGTGCAACTTGTGGAGAATGGAAACATTCCCAGTGCGCGGCATTTCACACCGAGAGGAACCACCGTTGTGCTCATTGCGTGGCCCAATAACGCTAACTCTGGATCACGTGAAAGCACCCTAGGGCCCTTTTCAGGGCCACGTCATACTGATTGCCATTGTTGTTGCTTTTTTGCGGCAGAAGTAAACTGTTGGAACAATTCTTTGGTTTCGCGTGCGCAACTAAGAGATGGATCATTGGTGGCTACGGCTGTCGCCGAATTCACTCGGCGATTCTTGGTGAGTTTTGATATCCGTAACGGGTAGCTAGTTTGCACATGGGTCTCATTTCATGCGCGCAACTAAGTGATGGGGCTCACTTAGCGGCCATTTAGTGGTCAGGCTCGAAAGGACTGAGAATACTGTGATGGTGCATTAGGCGATTGAATTCCCAAAGATGTTATACTCTGGCCCAATTGGACAGTGCTTCCTGGGAACTTCGCGGCCCGTTTTCATCGTTGAAGAACGGTTAGCGATGTCAACAGTTTCGGATTTCACAGCAATTAGAGTGGATTACAATAAGCTGTTTCTGGCATCAGTAGTTAAACTCTTAAACGGAAAATCATCTCCGTAGTAGTACACTGGGACACAATGCTCATCAAACAGTGTACGTTACTCAGGTTGCCTTGTTGTTCAGCTGACTTTTCATTGCGTCATCACGTGGAAGAGAACACTAAGTTATCGGTTCCAACAATGGGCTACCGTAGGCTAGGTAAACTGTCAAACGGTGAACAGAGACGGAAAAGCATCAATGTGACAGTATCATACAGCTAGTTATTGGAATGAAAGACACTTTGAGTTTTACGCGTGAGAAATCAGGGATACTGCTTCAGACTTCCGCATAGCGTCACAAGTATGTAAAAATTAGTTACCTAATGATTAGGGGGCCAAAATCAATATATTATTAAACAATTCATTTTACGTTTAACGATAACACCATTTTGTGAATGTTTTCTTCAGTCTACTTAACTAGGAGGCAGAGAAATATATGAATTTGTTAACCCTACTTAGATAGAGCTAAAAAACGGAACTACACGTGAAAAACGATGTAATTGTCATAGAAAACTTAATCTTCTTATTCCAAACACCCCAGTTGGACTAGTTCCACATTATTGAGTAGATCACCCAAATCGTCCGCCAACTGCGGGCATAACAGCCGCCAAAGAAACGGCGGTAGTTCACAACGTTCCCTTGGGCTAAATGAACGCTACCCAAAATACCCCTACTGAGGGAAAGTTAAACTGTTTTCGTGCGCGTCTGCAGCCGTCACCGCCGTATGGCCGGCCTGGATTCTTTTAAACAAACTTTGCAAGAAAATGCAACGAGGTTTATCACCATATTTGCGAACACCCGTTCATTCTTCATGATAGCTTTGCAGTTCACTTCGCGGACATATATTGTTCTGTTTAGTAAAGGCGTTACCAAGCAAACGGACCTAAAAACGGTCAAAACCTATGCTACGAACGAGCTGCTTGTTACAAGGATTTTTGCGCCTCCAGTAACTCTCCCACATAGTCTGATTAGGAATGGCAGATTATTCTGGTTCCCAGAACCTGAAGATGAATGGCCACCGTAACAGAGATTGGTACCCTATGCTGCATGAATTTCACGAAAAACAACACTACTAAACCACTGCCTCAATGTCCAGCGATATTCATGCTTTCGCTCATGTGTATGGGTATGTATAAATAGAATGATGTAAAAAGAGGGAATAAAATATATCGAAGTTGGAATAAGCTGATAAACACGCGCATCAGTCGTCTCTGTGATTGATAAATCGTTTTTCCGCGTAGAAAATCGAAAATTACAACGTCGATAGCGTCAGAATATGCGAGAATGAGTGTAGCCCAACTGAGGTTATGGTACGCTATTTTGGTAAATTGTTGAAACTGATGATTTGGTGCCCGTAGTATAGGAGATTACTGTGGAAATTTATGGTGCCACTTTTTTGAGTGTGTTCGAAAGAAACATTTATTCATTGTGAGCAAGGTTGTCGCCGCCGTTGAACGCTACGGCTGCTAGTTCTGCAAATGCCGCGGTGGCCGATGATTCTGGATTGTTTTTGGGGTATTTCGTGATGTTCACAAAAGCTTTACGCGTTTTGAAAATGATCTCCGGGTTTTTCAAAGGAAACATCTGAAGTCGTTTTTATTTTAATGATAGTAAAAGTGGTTTAGACTGACAGCGCACGTCCCCCCGGTGCTTCTTCGAGGTGTTTTCCCTATTATCGTGTAAAGTTTTGTTTTCACGACTGGAGGCCTCAAAAGGCTACCACAAGGTGAGCATTGTAATGTTAACGTCTAGAATTTACCCCAGACACTGCCACACACCGTGTCCGGCATTTGTAATTGTCCGTGCCGTTCGTTATGAATAAGTGCCCCGTGCAAAATCACTATTTTAATGTTTTCAACGACAAGCTGTATGGTAATGATGGGAGACTCACACCGAATCAGGGGATGCACGTTGCCAGAATGACTGCATCTTTCCACATTGCCAAGCAAATTTTTACGTAGCTTGGAGTAATTTTAACAGGTTGCCTACTGCGAGAGATATTCATGCTTCAAGGACAGGGCGAATGCATCTAGATGGGTGATGGGCTGCACTCAAGATAAAAGAAATGGAGGTAGACAACGCAGACTGCTGTATCCTATTAGAGGGAGGGATGGTGAGGTACATTCTTACTTGCCTCATCCAGTGAGACCGTCGGTTAGTAAGTTTAGTGAGGTGATGCCGGCTGAGGCAGAGCATCATCCAAACCGTGGCGAGTACATATTATGGCATGCTATGCTGATAGGCGAAAGAGCTTTGGGTGGGTCCGTTTTCTGCGCCGTTCTTTCAAGTGGGTGTGGCGTCATTTACTGTCACGCTTTTAGGGAAATAAAGGAGCAGCTTTCGATGACATTTAGGCCCAAAACAGTCACCGTAAACCGAAGTTTGAGACGATTTTCCGCGCCTCGGGAAGCGTACCCGAAGGTTGGGATACCTTTTGTCACTTCAGAGGAGTGGGGCAAAACCATTTCCCGTTGGAGCTACCCAGTTGGTTTTAGGCCCAACTTACGACCCTCTTCTGCGTTAAATAATAAAATAAAAACATGCTTATCCAATTCCCCTCCTTTTTATCGTCTTTTGGTGCACTCTGGAACCTTCTGTTCTCTGCCCATTCTGCAGGCCAATAAATGTGGGTAGTTTTGTTGAATAGCATCTTTGCCGGCAGCTGGGATTGCATTCGGCCACCTTCGGAGCAACTCTCGTTAAAATACTACTTTCACCGAAGGGCTCCATTACAGTCATTTCAATTTCACGTATGCTCAGCTATTACAACGGGCGGAGCTTACTGATATCAACGTTTGCCCTCACTTTTATAGGGCAGTTTTATCTTTCTGTTCAGTAAAATACCAAGAGAACTCATTTATTATACACTTCGAGGCCTCCAAAGCTTGCCGTTGCCAGTTGCCTTGGGTTGTATCTTTGTAGTTGTTGTGGACTGTACAAACCCCCAAAATAGGTATCATCTATCGTGCACTTTTGGAGTCTACACCAAAAGTAGCTCTTTCTGGCTCCCTTATGTTTTGTTCATACCCAGCACGTCCTATCAGCAGGGAATAGATCGCGGGGTCACCTGGTCGCAGTGGCATACAATGAAACAAAGTGTGTTGCCTTCGTAGCGCGGATGTGTGCTACTAGATACCGTGGTATTCTTATTTTTATACTCCACATGAAACTTCACGAAACTCCATGCAAGCTTCCAGGGCTTGCGATAGGAGTCGTTTGAGCCCAACTTCAGCTCAGTGTTCACCCAACGGCCTTTGATATTTTACTGCTGGGGTGTTTACTCCGTTGTGATGTTTTTCATCTTTGGCACCTTATTTCTTCTCTGTCCGAAGTATGCAGGTGGGAAACATGTACCGACTGTTAGCCTGGAAATATCTGGGGTCTGGTTATTCACCGGAAGGCAAATCATACTACTTACCGTAAGTGAACCGGCTCGTCTCTTTACACTAACCATGTTCGGAAAAAGGCGTTATCGTACCAGTTGCATGCCCTATCCGGGCTACTCCCATGTTAACTTTCCTGAAGTCACATCGAAAAACCTCCGGGATATATGGTAATTATCGGCTGACTGTCAACGAAACTACTCCAAGGCACATGCACTACCGATGAATCGGAAGGTGTGCTGCTTTTTCTTTCATGCTCCACGGTCTTCCCCGAGACTGGCCTCATGGGTGCATATTTACGAACATCACTCATAGAGAGATCTAGTCTTTTGGTGGTCAGCAGTGATCCATTTGGTCTTTACAGGAATGGTTTTCTACCTTTCATGTTAGCACTCTTCAGATGATATATACCCACAGTCTCATTGTGTAAGGACAGCCGGTCTCAGTTGAGGTGAGTCCCCACTACATGATGCTTTTTGTTCATGAGACATCTAAAATTATCCAAGATTCCAGTCTTTGCTATTTGTTGGAGAGGTTTCTCCAGTTTAACTTAGCGATCAGGCCAAACAAATGTGTTTCACAGTTTTCTTGCCTGGGGCATACTGTAAATCCTGACGGCATTTTGTGTTGATTGTTATCGACAGTATTTCATGTAGTTTTTTTGCATCTGCATGTTCACGTGCATGAGGGCAGTGCAGAAGACGGGTTCAGTTTTGTGCTCATGCAACTGGCGTTCCTGGCCATCAAGTACTCGTAGTTCGGACAAAGGGCTGTATAGTGTCGCTGTATTATAACCCACTGCACATTTCTATAGCCTAGGACCTCTGAATATTCAAGGAACTTCCCTCGAGATTGGATTTCATCTGGAACGTACAAAAACCTGGTGTTTGACTCAGAAAAATGTGGATTCCGGGACAAAAACTTCTCACTTTTTGTCTGCCACCGGAAAGGACGGTTTTTCTCCTGTGAAAGATTCGGCTTTTCCTAATTCACCCATTTCTTAGCCATTTATCTTGCTCGGAAAATTGTTTCTTCGAAGTTTGCGGCCAGCCAATTTCGAAGTTCCAAAACAAGCGAATTTTATTCATTCGTTTACGAGGATCAGCACTCCCTCCGTGATTTCATTTGCGACTGCAAGCTCAAGCATCTTGATGCTATTCTGGTGACCAGTTACGAATTCAGTTACGTGATCGACTAACTTCCGGAGTTGATTGCTTTGTTTCACAAAAACAGGCAATTTTGATTCCGAATTGCATACTTCGGTCCGATAAACTCTTGCGTAAACAGTTTCGAGATGTAAACTCAGCTTTAATTGAGGATATATTGTATAATACCACCAATACCCACGAGCCAACAGTCCAGAAATCGCTCCGATTCAAAACATTTGGGTTCCATAAAGTACGAAAGACTCATCCCAAACTTAGCAGATAAGTGAGCAATGATAAAACACCTGTCCTTTTTGGGGTTGGGAGCACTTTTAGGACTTTTCTCAGTAAATTAAGGAGGTACTCCCTTGAAGACTCCATCGCCTCTGACCCTCGGTTTGCGACACGATCACCGTTATACCCGGCAGCTCGAAAGGGAGCGGAACTCAAAGGTCTGGAGGGAGATAATTTGTGCATCAGAGGAACGCAACAGCTTTCTGAAGGTATACACAGGCAGGAAAATTGGATCCACCGCATTCGATAGCCGCTCGGACAAACAAATTCTTCAGTCTTTGCAGTTGTGTCACATCGATAGCACTACACATTCACGTTTGACTTATCGCTTTCGTAAAGTCACCAATCATAAATGAGTTAAAGTTGGCCTTATTCGGTTTGTTTGTCAAAGTGCTAGGGTTTGTGTGGCTGACAGTTTCGGTACTCACTCTCGCTTATCTCCAGATTTTCAGTCTCAACCTTTGGCTGTTTACAGTTTATATTCGTCCGGACATGTTAATCTCAGCTGTGCTGTTAAGCATTCCAAGAAACACTCGTCCGTTTTAGAAGCCGACCTAGAGTAGTTCATCTCTGATTGTGTTATTTAGCATTCCCAACCATCTGTAAACACTGGACGCGGAAGTTATTACTGGCCGTGATTTGGGGATATTAAAGGTTCGTGATCTCCATCCCGTCGCTTTGAATTCCACTACTCATCAGTGCGCATTCGTGGTAAAAAATCCAAATTCTCACTTGTTCGTCCTGATCGCGTAAATCAGCTTCATATTTCTTTGTCATACTCTCTTCACTGCCATCACTTCCAGCTCCAAAATTTGTTTTTGTGTGTTCTGGGGACTCAAGTGGTGACAAGATGGTGCCTGTTACCCTCGAGGTATCGAGGCGGCCAGCAACACTTGGGCTTCGGATATTAGCTTCCGAAATGTGAACCAGAGAAGAAGTTGAGCATAATATGCCAGGATCACTGTCCTCCGTGCAGGTTGCTCGTGTTCGATCCACAAAATACAAAAACGCAGAAAACTCCATGAGTACAAGGGCTCAGTAGGTGCGTCAATAGGGGCCTACACTTACCTTAAGAGAACACTAATATGGCCGTCAATAGCCTCCTCATTATACGGTCGGCCAGTCGGTCACTAAATGCTTTCTGACACCCGTGTGTGCGCCGTCTTGGGCTATACTAATTGCGACTCCATTTAAGAAGGATTGCAAAGCTCCCAGAATTTGAGGAGATTATTTAGTTACGGTGAATAAGTCCCTGGAGCAAACTATTCGTTTACTATGGAACCGAAAGATATTCTGCATCAGTGTCATGGTTTTAAATTCCATTTCAAGTTAGATCTTGAGGATGCCTTTCTTTAAATATCACTTGACGAAAAATCCCGTGAGTCTACAACAATCACTTTACCTTTTGAACTATTTCAGCCTAACTGTTCAAATTTGGTCTGGTTGTGTCACCCGGAATTTTCAAAAATGCCATTGATTCTCTTGTTTTGGTTTGTAAGGTGTTGTTCCCTATCAAGAAGATATCATTGTCCACGCACCAACCAGGGAACTACGTGAAGAACATTCATGACTGTTGCCTGGATGGTTCCATCTGGACAATTTTGCTGATAATCTCACCAAATGCATTTTTTGAACCGCCCACTTCGTGCGTTTGGAATATTTGGTTAGCAAGCATGGGTCCATACCCGATCCTGGCCGCTTCCTTTTTCATCGCATACACATTCACCTGCATCCCTTGAACATCTTCGTTCGTTGTCGGGTTCACTGCAGACAATTCCAGATTCATCCGAGACATTCCCTCTAAAACACAACCCTTGTTTGACCCTTGTCCAAAGAAATCGTTTGAGTGGTCGCCTATTCGTCAGCTTGCGCCCCTGTGGTTCCCCACTCTTCTTTCTACTAATGCCTTCTTACATGCACTTTCACCCGAGTCACCATCCACTGTCATCGCGAATGCTTTTTCCACTAGCATCGGATTTGTGCTCAAACAGAACGGTCATCCAGTGCTGTGTATTTCGTATTGACTCAGTCCTGTAGAACATGGATATTCACAAACACAACGTAAGGCTCTGGCTGCATTCTGGGCAAACACTCGACTATTAAACTACTTGTTTGTATCACAACTCAAATTAGTAACTGATCACGAAGCATCATGAAGCATTGAAGTTCACCCAGCATCCACAAACTTCGGTGGCAAAATCATCCTCAGCCCCGGTTAAAAGGTGGAATATCACTTTTGGCGCATATTCTTATGATATTCAACATCGCAAAGAAGGACCCACTCCTCATGCAGACTACTTATCTTGTAACGCCACTTCTGAGTACAACCCCTCTGATTGTTTGTTGACCCAACCACTTCCTCTAGATCGATTCGACCTGATTCGTGAAACTTGGACGAGTTACCGCAATATTTTGTCCTGTGTTCGACGAGGCTGGAGAGCGTGTCACACATCACTTCGTAGAGTTTTACAGGCGTCATTAAGCCCTTATATGGCTTGTGATGGCACCTTGTGTATCAATGATCGACTTTATACGCCACCAAGTTGTAACGTTCGGTAGTGGAATATCCCCCTTAAACCTTTGCGATTCAGTGTTTTTCTTAACATCACCCACTTGCCTACACTATTGACGTGTCTTTACGAACTGTTTGTTTTTATGGACCAATTGTTGTTTGATCGCGCTCAGAGCGCTTCTTTGTCTTATCCTTGTTCTAGACCTGCGCGACGCACGTGCTCCTTGCTCGCACCTTGCCATTCGGTTTTTCGTTTTGTTGAGTCCTTTTGATCTCGTTATGAGGTTTGTATCTTTTTGGTGACATTGTTCATTCAATAATCTGGTATCGTAGAATATCACGGATAATCGCCTTTTGGTTTCGAGATCCGTTGCGAATTCGGCTACGAATTGCTCAAACTTGTAATACACACGTTGTGGACAGCTGTTCCGACTGGTTCGCATTCCGGAAATCTTGGTATCGATAAATGGAATCCTTTGTCCGACATACCTGTTGGTGTCGTGAACTGAACGCTGATTTGCACCATTTTGCTAAATATTGCACCGACTTTGAGCGTAAAATACACTCCCAATCTTCCAAGTGGACTCCGTGGCCCATGGTATGCTAGGCCTGACAGCTTGTTCACGGTGATTACTTCGGGCCCTTCTTGAATGAATACTACACCCTTGTTGTCACCGATTCTTATTTCGGGTGGCCAGAAATTCTAGGGCTTCAGGTGGCATCTACGCGGCCCCTGTTATGCTCGAAGTATCGAGGCAGCCATAAACTTCAGGCTTCGGATATTACCTTCAGGATTGTGAACCGGTGGAGTAGTGAGGTGTAATATTCTAGGATCAGTGTACTTCGTGCTGGTCGCTCCTCTTCGATCTGTAAAACATAAAAAGGCGGAAAACCCCATGAGCACAAGTGCTCAGTGAGAGCATCAACAGGATCCTACACTTACCTTAATCGAACTTCAATACGGCTGCCAGCAGCCCGCTTACTACACCGGGTAGGGTATAATCATTCCGCGGAAATGTTTTGAAGAGCCGCTTTTTCTGCGGTATTTGCTAAGATTGCCTACAGCGGGATTTTTAAATGGCTGTGGTAGTCTTCTTTTATTTGGTTAATCTGATGCCTCAGCGAGGACGATTAGTTTGGTAGCATAACAGTAGGCCAAAGGTGTTCTTGGGATGCACATAGTACTTTTTAAGTGCGAATTGTGGGTCTGAAATAAATCATGTCGACATTTGATCGTGTGCAAAAAGATATAAATACATTCCAAATGTAACCGTTCTGTGATATCGCCCACTAGTTGGAGTCAAATATTAAGTGAATGGCCATCGTGTTACATGGAACCAATTTTTCATTTCCGTACAGTGAGGTATATTTTGCCCGGTAAAATGCTATCAGATTTCAAGGAACTTCTTTTATTTTACGAAACTCAATGATATTTCATCTGAATCCGTTTTACGTGACGCTGTACTTCTTTGCATGTGCAAATAACTTATGGGACAACGTTTGGAAAAATTGCTCGGTTTCGTTTCGGCCGGCTGCTTATGCTGTCATGCAAAACCTGATCTTAGTTTTCAGTCTTCAGGTAAAGGGTCGGAGGCAAGCCAGCCCGTGTGAGCCCCGTTGTATCATACTCCGTTGGCTCGGCTAGACATTGGTGCTCCACCAATAATCCTTCAGGATATGACCCAATTTCCTGTCGATCGGTGTATCAGTTTCCTCTTTCACTGCTTCGGTCGGTAGAGCTTTCCAAAGATGTGTCACTCTCCTCGATCGTTGATAGGTTACCGATAAACCGGTGGAACACACCTTACGTAGAGTCCGTGCGTGTCCTCTGATACTGGCACTACTCCTGAGTAGGAACTGCGACTGCAGGTCAGGGCTAAAATCACCACGGGTGATTTGCCTGGCATAGGTGAGGCCACCTAGAAGACTTCTGTAGGCAATAGGAAAGAACCCGGTGACTTCTAGATTTTCCTTATAGCTCAGCCCATGTAGTCCGGCCACGAGGCTTGGCAGCTCGGTGCACTCATTCCATTTTGGCTACCTCCGCCGCTGTGCAGGGGCTTACGACCGAAAACCAATATTCCACGCGAGGGCACACATGGAAAGCGGACAAAAAGCGAAAGTATCCAGAGTTAGAGGAGAAAGTGTACGGCGAAGTGGACCGAGCACCCTCCACTCTGAGACATAGACTCTCTCGCTTCGTGCCCTTGTCTCCCGATCGTGGATGACAACAACTTCGAGGTCCTTTTCCTCCCGCACGAGACGGAGTACGTACTCCAAAGGCTTTAGTCGGGAGTATCAATGGGGCCACCAATCTTCATGCCCGCTCATTTGCCCACTAATATGGGTGGACCCCAGGTGGTTGACCAATTACCTGGGGCATATAGACCCTCTTGTAGTATCCCACTATCCTCGGCCGATTGAACGGTGCTTTACACTTCAGTTCGGTCTGACTCAATTAAAACTGTTCAGGACTTTGTGTGGCCAAAGCCAATCGTACTTGCCTGATAGTTGTGTTGTCGGCGCATTTCCGTAGCTCCCAACACTGAGTGTTTGAGACGGCAACAGGTGCCCACTTATCCAGATCTTGACACTAGTAGGGTTTTTAAGCACCCGCTATGTCGACATTTTTGGCCAAAACGATTTCGCATTGAAAAAGTTGCTTAAACAGCGCACGCGGCCTGAAGGTCACGTGCACTCCGGCATGGAGCCAGCCGTCGGTGTGTATAAAGCTTTGGGGTTGAAAAGTCTGTGCTAGGTCGTTCGCAAATACCAGAAACAATAGAAGTCCTAGCACGGAGCCTTGCGGCAAGCCACCGCTGACTGAATACCACCCGGGCTGAGACCTTTCAAATCTCACGCAGAAGGTTCTCTCGACCAAGAATTCCTCAATCCAGTAAGGAGTGGGCTCGGAAATGCCCATGGCCCGAGGTTTCTGCAACAGTCTACCATGAGGATCCTCATCAAAACTCCCTACTAAAGTCCACAAAGATAGCTTCTGTGACAAATACATCAGCCTTTGCGTTCCACTAACCTTTAAGGGCTGTTAACCGGTCTGATAGACACGATCCATTTCTCCGGAAACTGTGCAGCTCTGCGCATAGCTGTCGATAGCACTCCGAATGATCACGTATGCGAGCCACCACCACACTTTCCATGACCCTCTCAGCTAGGAATTGATCCTAGCTGGGCGGTAGTCGACCGCCTCGGATCCTGCCTCACCCTTGTGCAGATGGACGAGAGCTTCTTTTTTCCACTCCTGAGGCAGTCTGCCAGAAGCCAAGGACAAGTTGGACGACCGAGACAACGGTGGAGTTAGTCAGCCATCTTCTTCAATGTCAACAGATGCGCGTCGTCCGGTCCCGGGACCTTACGGGTTTTGATGGATTTGGGCATGTTTTTCAATTCCGGTTCCTCAGAATTAGGCATGCCAAGCAGCGGCTAGCCGATCACCATCGGGTTTGGTGCGCCTTCCTCCGCAGAATACGCCGACTGGTAATGTTTGGCTAGAGTCTCAAAACGTTCAGACATCTGATGCAACCATTTCGTCTTTGTCCATCGGCATACCTATCTTCGCTTTGGTGTGGCTCCTGAGGCGTGCGAACGGACGCTTCGGTGCTTGCATTGCCTCAACTGCAAGGGCTTCCTGAAAAGCCATTCACTTTGTCCATTTTGGTTCAGTGCACTGGTTGCTAGTCCTGCCATGGAGATCATGACCCTCACCTATAAATCGGAAAAATTGCCGGGCCCGATTTCGTCCTTCGAGTGGGCGTCTGAGCTGTGGGTCAAACCACGGTTGGCCCATCACCCGGGATCTGCTTCGGCCTAGGGGTAGTAGATATTCGTGAAGTACAAGATACCTTCATGAATAAAAGCCTAAGCTTTACTCACATCGCTATCAAAGTATGAACCCAAGGGGAAACCAAAAGACGTCTGAAGTCACTCCCCGCAAACCCTCAAATGTCGTGCCCCTGGCGTTACTTTTAAATTGTGGTCTAAGGGATGGACAGGAACCACCGCGCCAGGGAACTTCTAGCACCACCTGGCCACCTCTGCCAGGTGGAGGGAGATGGTCGACCTTATCGACGTCCGAGGTTCCGGGCGAAATCATAAGATCCAGGATGGAACCGTGATTGGACTGCCTCCGGGTTGATTCTTTTACAAGCTTGTATAACGCCAGTTCTTGAACCGTTGTCGGTAACTCCCAAGAGGCAGGATCGGCCCGGGACGCTGTTCCGCTCGAAGCCCAACAAACATGAGGGGCAATGAGGTCCCCCAGGATAAGGCGATGGCCGTCACTAGTCCACCTCCTCAACGAATTCATCATATCTAGAAGGGGGGTGGCAGCAGGTGTCCGACAGATAACTCCAAAGGTCTTTAAGCCTACGGTTCTAAGATTGACTCTTCAGCAAATAGCTTCACTGAATCCATGTGGCCTAGCGTACGCCTCTAACTGCGCGGTTGGATCGTTTGATAGGATGAACAATGCCACTTCTCTACCCGGCCGGATAGAGTTTCTGTCGACTCGGATTAAGGTATAGCCAGGGAGGGTTACCTCAGAGTCCAGGACATTGTTACTCCGCCGCCTCACGGTCAGCTTTACCGTAGTAGGTGATTTGGACCGCAGCAAGTTTTCCATCTAATCTCTGCTTCTCAGCGGACCATGGACTAAAGACTACTAGATGAGGTCGTGGTCCCGGCCTGTTGCCAACTTCGTTTTTTCACGGAATTCTGGCCTGATGGGACCGACAGGGGCACTAGCTTCGGCGGTCTCCACCGGAAGTGAGGGTGTCTTTTCTGCACTCAATAATCCCAAATAATCAAGTTTTTTTGTCCTTGTTCTATACTTTCTCGCCGTCCAATGAGTGCAATTGTATACTTCTCACGATCTGAATGGTCTGGATCTCGGCACAACCGCAGTTGCTTGCCCTCTAGCCGGCAAGATCTTTGCGACACAGAAATCCTGGCTTCCTCAGAGTCATGCACCACTTTCGGCTTTTACCGTCACTGGCTTTGCAACTCGGAAGGCTAGTTTTATCCGTAACTTCTCCACAGTCCCCACCTCCTCAGGGACAAACAGTTTTGCTAGTATACTTCGGAGGCCCACGAGATCGCGGTCCAGACTTGCTTGTGCCGTCGTTTCCCTTGCCTCAGGCGAGTTTGCTATCGGGGAACACTACTTCCCCGATTGCCGCACTCTTTGTCAGCAATCCGCTGTTGTTATCCAGTACAGTCTACTTTCATCCACAGGGGTGCTCCGGTGGCCGGGCATTAGACCTTCGACACTGCTCTGCTCTTTCTTGGCCCCATCAGTGTTAGCCAGGTCCACATTGTGATGGGAAGGCCCCAGAAGTCATTTCTGAAGTTGGCGACCCTTTGTTCCGGTCGGCTCCATGACAGATGCCGATGCCACTTCCGCATATGCAGCACAATCAGGAACAGATACCTTGGCGGAAATCTCTACCTGTGACGGCGATGATGGCTGTGAAAGTGATGACGTTGGCGACGAAGAGAAGGATGATGACGTTGTTAATTCTGCTTCTATTGATGGTGATAAGCTGGTTGGTGGTGGTGCTGCTGCTGCTGCTGATGAAAGTGACGAATATTTCGTATCCGTGACAGGAAGCACTATCTTTGGTTATGGCTTTTCCGGCCACACAGGTGTTAACAGCTGAGGGCATCTGATGCACAACACCATGAGTAACCTCATACGGCATGTATCCTGGGCCTCGTGAAGATCGCCGTTTTTTTCGAAACATTCAAGTTGGATCAAACCATCATTCCTAGCACACTGAAGGGTTTTGTTGAGAGAACGAATAACCTTTGAACAGACTAAGCACTTCGAAGCAACATTTTTGACTATTTTGGAGCTGTGACGGTTAAACTTTAGTCCACAGATTGACACAACTAAAGAAAAAAACCTTTCAAAAGGGCGCGAGCTGCACCCGCGGTCCAAAAACCTTGCCGCTCGGAGTCCTATGAGTTTTCCATGTAGGAATATTTTGCGCTACTGAAACTAAATTAAAAGTCATCTTCCAAATCTCAGTGGTCTATATTATACATAGGTAAAGGTGAGTGATACACTGTGCACTCCACATATTCTACCGTTTCTTACACTGTATTTTACACGTTTTATTGTTTCATCAAACAAAAAGTACACTTTTTCAACTGACCTGTCTGTGGCAGACAGAAGCAGAAGGCTGCTTTTTCGTGATCTTAGGGAAACCGCCGTAAACAACGGCAGAATCAGAAGGGATAAAACCGCCGGCTTGTGTATGAGATTCATAGGATGGCTGGCCCACCTCCTGCGACACCCATAGTCAAGTGCCATAGAACAGGGCTATAACGTGGAAAGCAACCAGGGCTGCCAAGCCCCCTGGTAAGTCCTTTCCAATGTGTCTACTGGAGAGATGCTACTGCCGAGGACAAGAGCAGTTGTCGGCGGCACACGGGGAATAGTGAGGGTTACACCTGACAGTCAGGCATTTGTCAAACAGGGTAATGCCATAGTCTCATTGAGAACTCGCACATCTGATCCGAAGAGTCCTGCTATCCACATGGCAAAATTGGAGATGAATCCTCTTTGTAAGTCAACACCTAAAGTCCGAGGGATAATTGAGGTCACCATAGTGGGGTTAGACTCCGGCAAACAACAAGCCAAAGTTCAGGTAGTTCAAAATCCCAAAAAGAAGGGGCTCGCAGGGCATCCAGTCCGGCTAGTATTGAGATAGTGCAGTCAGTCAGCTCGATTTTGAAGGAGACGCCCAAAAAGAGCAACCGTCGAAGTTGGAGGTACCAGAAAGAAAAGTTGAGGAAACTGGCTGGGCCGAGGTGGTCGCAAGACCATCCCGCGCCATCGGTACGGTGACTCGAAAGGGAGGAACATCCGCTGTGCACGTAGAGCCCGACACCGGGTCGCTGGGTGGGAGAAACCATGGAACCCAGAGCGTTACTTAATATTCAAGAAGCTGCATCAAGGGCGTCTATGGAGAGGTATCACCTCGGAGAATGCATCCGAGTGAACTCCAGCAGTAAAGCTCTCAACAAAACCAGTAGAGAGGATCGGAGAAAGGTTAATATGGTACACAGACACCCACAGCCTCCAAGGAAAAAGGGGAGAGATGACGACTAGGATCACAGAATCTGACGTCTTCGCACTGACTGAAGAGTGGATAAAGCCCAGTACTGACCGTAAGCTATTTCAAAGAAGGCAAGGGGGCGTGGCACTACTAATACTGACAGACATGAGCCACTGGGAGGCTCCGTTCATCTTGGTCTATGATAATGTACAGGCCGGATCCTGCTTTATCATGATAAAGGTGCGGACAGTCTGCACTATCTGTATCTACGGGGCACCGCTTGCGACAGATGAGGAAGAAGCCGAGCTTTGGCGAATGCTGAACGCGGTGCTGGCATAGACAAGGGAGTTTGCCCAATCAATTGATCTCAACCCACCGAAAATTACTTGGGAAGGCGGGATCGTACCAAGGGGATCAACAGGAGGCAAGATTCTGCAGTGGGCCCAGTTGCACGGGTTCAAGCAGCTTGTGACGCGGACTAATAGACTCAGAGGTGGACAGCACCCGTCACCCCCTGATTTAATCATGAAGCTTCACCATCAGGACGCCGGAGAAATTGAACGAGAGGGGCCACCAGACAAAAGTTATCAGGCAGTTCTAAGGGTCGCACCAAGACTTAGCAAGGCGCCGAAGGAAATCGTGGTAGGTCGGCGCTGTGGAGAATCAATCTAGAAGAACTAAAGAGGGCAGCGGAGAAAGTTCAGTGGACACGGAGTCACACAAACATTTACGTATAGGAACCTTAGGAGGCCACCAAGATGGGGCTTTTCAGACTTATAGAGGAGTATGCACCTCTGAGAGTGGCTAGTATTAGAAATCTACCCCCATGGTGGAAGTCAAAGGTCCGTAAGGCTATAGTCAGTCGTAAGCAACTATGGGCGGAGTACAAACGGTACAAAACTCGGGTGGTACGGAATAGCTGTCAGATGACCAGGAACAGAGCGCAAGCAATCCGGAGAGTACAGGAATATTCCTTCTAGCGTCGGCTAGCTGCCTCATTACGCGCAAACCCAAAGAGGTTCTACTCTTACGTGCAATCCCATAAACGAATGAGAGAAAGTGTAGAAACTTTGGATGGGGCACAGGCGAGACTAGCTCTGAACGGTGAAGACAGGGCCAACATGCTCTTGGCGTTCTTCAAGAACATGCATCGACCAGCAAATAGTCTGGAAGAAGGAATGGAGGGCCACGGGCGCCCCCAATAACCAAACTCAGTGAAGAAGAAGAGGAGCACATGGAGCTGCAAACCTTGAGTAAGAATGAAGCCGCAGGACCAGATGGGATTAATCCAGCCGTTGTTCAACCTCCGACTGAGGTCTTGAAGGCTCCGGTGACGAAGCTGTATGAGACTTCACTTAGAGAGAGAATTTCGCCGGGAGACTTGAGGAAGTCAACATCGGCAGGAATTGCCTAGAGCAGACCCCGGCAAAAGGCCGAAAATTACCGGCCGGCCTCAAAATCGGAAGGTATAACTGGTGGGGTGCTACAGGGCTCGGAGCTTGCCCCCCCCCCACCCATCCCCATCTTCATCAACGACTTGGCACTTGAGCGTACATGCCCCACCCTTATGTTTGCCGATGACGTCAAGATAGCTGGAGTAGATAAAGAACTTCATGAGCTAGCCGTACAAAACTGGTCAAACAAATGGGACCTTCCACCAAACTTCACTGTGTCAAATCTTGACCACAAACACGGTAGCTAGTGGGAATAGTGTGGGATCACTCCCACAGGTCACAGACTTGGGCTTTATATTAGACAACAGCTTCAAGCCTTTGAAGCAGTGGGCTGCAGCCAATATGGCCAGGAGAGAACTCCTCCGAGTTAGATCCGCCATTCCGTGAAGAGGGCCGGAGATTTTTGTTCTGACATACCAAGCCATAGTTAGGCCGCTCATGGAGTACTGAGGGCCAGCCTGGGCATCGTTTTACCAGAAGGAGGAAGACCGCCTGGATAAAGTGCAAAGGCTAGGCACTAGAATGGTGACTTGGAAGGGGGGGTTAGCTAAACAGCGCCTATCCAAGCCCTGGGTCTGTTCTCGGGCAAAAAGCGGCTCGTTCGCGTGGATTCAACAGAAACCCTCAAGGTAATGAAGGGACCGTCGGGTGTAAATCGAGAAAACCTATTTCTCCGATCCCAGAGAGAGGCACATGTGGGCATAGCCTTAGATTACAAAGAAGCTGGGTTGCTGCGCTACACTGGGCCTCTATTTTTCCTAGGTTATGTTTGGTTTTTATGTTTATGAAGCTTATAACCGTCTGTCATTTAACTAGAAAGGCGTAAGAAAAATACCCAAAATTTTCTACGCAGCTTTACACTCTCGAAAAGTTCAACTTGCTGACCCATAATCTTTCCCTCTTCTTCACATTATCTCCCGAACTACCTATGGAAGCTCCAAAGGGCCTGCATAAACGTGCCAAGGTCCCGGGTGCAAATCAGGCAATTCGTACCGTTAGGCTCAAAAAAACCAGGAACACTCAACCTCAGTCTGCACTCAGTCCATGCTCAGTACCTCTCGTTGATGTTTATGACGTAGTCAACAAGAAGATTAACGAAGTAGATCAAAGAGTGGCGGACCTGCATAACCAGATCCAGTCCATCGATGATTTTCTATTAAAGATATCCCCTTTATCTAGCATAATGGAGCCCACGCCTATTGCTAATCGCCAGAGCCTAGTCATGGCGGGCCGCTTCTTAGACTCAGTTGCGACGGAAGTTCATAAGCGTATAGCCAACTCCAAAAACGCGATAGTTTTCAACATCCCTGATCGACTACCCCTGCCGTCAACCAAACTCGCCATCCTGAATGCTTGCAACATGGCACACCACAGGTGCTATTGCACTCGACTGCGCAAAAAATCACAACGCACTGACTGTCCTTTAAAGTTCCAATTCGCTGACGAAGTAACAGCTAGAGAATTCATAACTAGTTGGCAAATCATTGCCAATTCCACCCCATTCAAAAGAATAAGAATACAACCGGATAAAACGCCCCTCCAAAGAGAGGTTTTTCGATCACTAAAAAGTGCCTTAGCTCCACCAGCGCAACCTGTGGCTGAAATATCAGTCGCCGCGTCTTCTCGCTGCTTGTCGAGCCACTCCGTAACACAAAAGCCCTCAGTTGTCTGCACCACTCTGGTTGACCTAGACCTGACCCCATCTCCAGCACATCCCCCTAGTAAACGGCCCTGCCTTCTACCATCAAACTCCGCTTCTTCGAACGGCAACGATATCCATGCCAAACCCACTATTAGCCCAGGGCCACCAAAGTCCCGTGCATCCAAGCCTGCCGCTGCTAATGCCAGCCTACTGCCCACCGTCTCACCACCGAAAAAGTCTCCGGGGAAGTCTGCTGCCAACAGTCCGTCCTGCTCTAACTCATGTCCCACCGTCTTGCGAACACAGATCGTTCATAAAAGGCATGATCTACTATGTGGCCAATCGTCCCATCGGCAGACAGGACTCTGTGACCCCCCACAGCTTTTAGCTACTCCGGCTACTCCCGTATTCCCCCCCGTAAGTCTTCTCAGAATCCCATTTAGAACCCCCACCAAGCACTCCAAGTACACCCCAAATAAATCATACTTGTTGGCAAGCAGGACGCAACCCTGCATCACCCTAAAGCAGCCAACCCCACCTCGTTGTATTAGCGTGGTACCTCGGCTAATCGACAAGGTCCTCCCAACTCCACTCTACAATACAGGCGAAAACGGCCACCGACTAGCGCATCATCAAGCATCGGGATCAAACACACCATATTCTCCAAGTTTCCCGAAACAGTTTTCCAATCATCTGGCTGAGCGCCAGCATCTCCCGTCGAACCTCCGTAACCAATTTCTCTCTCCTCCACTGATACAAATAAGTAACCCCCAGTCGAATTATAACCAATGGCCTCAATTGTCTAGCTCCGCGCCCTTTCCTGAACACAGAATGGGCCAGCCCAACCAACAACAGTTATTTCGTCGGTCCTGGTCAAGCGGCAACTACCCGCCCCCTGCGTACCCCGCTGAACCCAGTCACCACTACTTTCTGCCATCTCACTTGCCGTTACCCATTACCTCAGCATCCAACCCCCCACCTGGCTACTTCAACCACCCCGGAAATCCCACCTCCCCAAACGACCATTTTTTTCTTGACGGCACCTCCCCAACCCAGCTTCACCCCTTCTTCACAATGCCGGCTCCCCACTTCTAACCCCTGTTTAGACTCCTTCACTTCTATACATGACAACCCTGTCGTTATGAGTCCACTTAATGATGTTTACCACCTCGGTAGTGTTAGCCATCAACACCCGCAGATGGTTGTTCCCACTCCACACCATGACGGTACAGTTGCACTTAACTTGCTTCTCATTAACGCTCGCTCATTACTGAATAAAACCCATACTCTCCGTAATATAGTACTGTCTTCCGACTTCGACATCATTGCCATAACCAAAACCTGGCTAAATGATTCTGTCCCATTGGACCAAATTTCTATTGCTGGTTATCAAACCTTCATGAAAAATCGTCGTCGTCGTGGAGGAGGCTGTCTAATCCACGTTAAAAACAGCTTGCCTACAATTCCTCTCTCTGATCCAATACTGGACTCAATTCAGGACTCAATATGGGTAACGGTTCTTCTGTCCAACTCTCCACTCCATATCGGCTGCGTTTATCGACCACCCAATTCCAACACCACGGACCTCGCCCACGTAGTCATAGCCTTTGACCACTTTGCACTATTACCCTCCTCGTCAAAAATCATTGCTGGCGATTTCAATGCACCTAATATCTGCTGGGACACCATGTCATCACCCCAATACTTCACGAGCTTCGTTTCGACCATACGCGCAGGGCGCTGGGTCCAGCACGTAATGACACCAACCAGAGGTAACCGCATACTAGACCTGATATTTACCATTGGCCTATCGGACGTGATGACTACCGCCCTCAACCCTTTCCCAGGCAGTGACCATAGAATGGTATCTTGCAAATTCACAGCCGGACCAATAGACCCCATATGTAGCTCATCTCAGCAGCCCCTGCACACGATCAACTGGATGAACCTCAAGCCTATGCTTCGATCCCTCAACTGGGATGACTACTTCCTACAGCACAACACTCAGCTCGCCAGTGACGTACTCTACCATAAGCTACATAGCTGCTTGTCAGCAATCACCACCATCGGGACCAACCGTTCTCAAGCCCGCGGCTCCTACCAAACAAGGCTGCAAAATAAACATGCAAAACTGCAGAAGATCTACAATAAAACCAAGGACTTCTCCATACTATTGCAACTTCACTCTCTCTCTGTCACCATCAGTCTTCGGACTAATGAACTGCTGAGAAAGCAGGAGCTTTCGGCCTTGAATTCTTTCGACAGATCGTACCGATTGTCCCGACTGCTGAAGAGCAGAAATCAGAGAGAGCCTACAGGGATACCATATCTAATTTTGGGAAACAGCACGCATATTAAATCTGCAGCCGAAATCGCTGAGGCGCTCAATACCTTCTTTTCAGAATCCATGACCACTGACGCCACTGTAAACCCGCCACCCGTACCCCTCATCACCGAGCAAGTTCTCTCTGACATTGAATTCAGTTTGAACGATGTGACCCACCTGCTGCTGCGTGTTAGACCCTCCTCCCGCCCTGGCTGTGACGGCATCCCCCCAGCACTCTTTCATCTTGGTGGAACTGACATCGCTGCTATCTTTATGAATCTCTACAACTTATCCCTTAAAAATGGCATTTTTCCATCCCAGTGGAAAACTTCAACCATTATTCCTATCCACAAAAAAGGTCCAGTGCATGACCCTTCAAATTATCGTCCTATCAACCATACCCCATTAGCAGCCAGAATAATGGAGCGTTTGATTAAACAGCGGATGTCCGATTATCTCATTTCCCATAACCTCATTCACAGTGGCCAACATGGCTTCCTAAAGTCACGTTCTTGTACCACATGCCAGTTTGATTTCTTCAACCTAGTGACCACGGCAGCTGACGACGGAAAATCTATGGTTTTCATCTACCTCGATATGACCAAGGCATTTGACCGAGTTCCTCACTCCCGATTGTTAACAAAACTCCGGGCCTATGGTATCCATGACCCGCTTCTATCATGGATCACTTCTTACCTGTCGGATCGAACCCAGGTTGTATATGCTAATGGTCATCTATCGCAACCGGCGCCTGTCACTAGTGGAGTCATACAAGGAAGTGTACTTGGTCCGCTATTTTTCTTACTGTATATTAACGACATTTTTTCGATTGTGCGACATGGCACACCTTTCCTCTTCGCCGACGACATCAAAATCGTGTATGATTTCCGCCATCAAGATTTGAGCACAGCACTGTCTGAAATAGGTAGTGATCTTGAGAAACTTGATCAATGGTGCACTTCATGGCAAATGTGCTTCTCGACATCTAAAAGCTTCTACACAACCTACAGATGTCAAGTCCCCCTCGGAACTCTGTCACTGAACCAAGTACCCATCGCCCCAAGCTCATCAGTGAAGGATCTTGGGCTTCGATACACTAACAATCTACAATTTTCGGAACATGTCTCATTTCAGACGGCCAGGGCCAGACAGATAATAGGCCTAGTTCTCAGATCATTTAAAATGAAACATAGTATCCTCCTTACATACCAATCCCATGCTAGACCCCACCTCGAATACTGCCCTATAATCTTCTCTGGAATGTCTAAATCTGACAGAATACGCCTGGAGAAAGTCCAGAGCACCTTCACCAAGAAGCTAATGGGATATTCCTCTCCACTGAGCTATAAAGAGCGATGCATTCTATTAAAACTTGACCCCGTATGGCTTAGACATGTCAGGCTTAACTTGTGTTTTCTATACAGACTTATTCATTGCTCTGCGTTCACTTCTACCAACTCTATACAGTTTTCCCTACCCTCATCTTACCCTCTGCGCCACAGAGACTTTAGTCTGACCATCCCACATTCCAGGCTGGCAATCAGATCCAACTTCTTTCTCATTAAATATTCAAAGCTTTGGAATAAGCTGCCTCGGACCATTCGCAAATGTGCGTCAATAACCCAGTTCAGCCATGCCCTTAAATCACAACTTACCGTTAGTCATATGTTATCCTTGACTAACGCCAGCATATCTGAGGATCGAGCCTATGAAGAAGGCATCGAACTTTAGAACCCTAGCTTCAGTCTCTCCTCCCGCTCTCTGCTATCCGTCGAGCTGGCCTTCAAAAACGGGTTCAACTACTAGGATCACGGCACCATATTCCAAACCTACCATTTTCTGCCTAACGACAGACGATAGGCTTACCATTTATTATTATTTTTTACGTATAACCCACATTGCAGAAGGATAGTTTTCGTCGTTTACAATTATAAATATCTAGATGCCTGCCGGTTCTCGCTACTCACCCACGTTCACCTACCACCATCTAGCCCTTATACATTCCTGCCTCATCTAATTCACTGGTCGGTTTTCACAACCATGTCTAAACAATTACTGCCTCCTTCGCTATATAGTACTAAAGCAGCCATGTAAAACAACTCTCCTCTAGCTGAAGGTTTTAGCCATTGATGTTTTCCCCCAGCACCAAATTGTCCAGTGGTGCTGGATCCTAAGACATTAAGTCCCACCACCCACTAATTCACTCCTTGATCCTCTTTTTTATCCTGGCTTCCGCTCCTCTCAGCTTTATACATTTATATATATACATATATATGCATATATATATCTATATATATATATATATACACCTGTTCACATATATATGCATATATATATATATGTGTGTAAATATGTAACATTTTTATATACTATATATATATATATATGTACTCACTACTGTCCTATAATTATTAACACAAGCACGGTGAGTAACTCAACGCTCCTCAATATCTCTTAGCTTACAATGCCTCTCTTCCGCACCAGGTCCCACCACATACTTCCCTCACCACCTCTGCGATTTCGAACTGGAAAATCCAGTCTGATTCATCCCACTTAGCGTGACTCACTAACTGAACTCAACACCCAGTTATGACGTTACCATTTCTGCTCCCACCCTATCCACCAGCTAAGGTTCTTCTGTAATTTCATGCAGAACTTGGTCTTTACTCCTCCTCAATAACCACTCTAGGCGAAATACCAACTTTCCCATTGAAAGTTTTAGCCACACTTGGGCGTTTCCCTTTTAGTCTCACGTTTCATGGCCTCAATGCGCCTTTGGGATCCGCCACACCGATGAGCCCGTGCTTAACTTTTGTTCTTCTTTCCGTTAACCGTTGATCTTCAGCTGCGTCACTCTATCTCATTTTCCTTGCCATAGTCTTTTGCGTCCGACCGCTCTCGCAGGACCCGTCTGATGTTCGCACCCACGTATACATATATATATATATATATATATATACCTTGGGTATGCTCCACTCACTTGTCCCCCTTCCTAACTAGATTGTGCCATTTTACAACACAATTTGCATATATATAAATAAAACCGCTCCGTCCTTTAGCGATGGGTGCTCGCTCTCACTTAATTCCTGGCCCAGGCTAGAACTCAGCCGTCCTATCCTGCTTTTTTGCGCCTTTCTCGTACACTGAAGCCTTGCCACGCGGATCACCATTCCTTAGTAACTAGGCTTCACTTCTCTACGCACATGCTCATGGTAAGTTGAGACCCCATTCCAACCGGAATCCGTATGCCCCTGCCGAATACCAGCACGTTTGCCCCCACATGAAAAATCCTCATTTTAACACCCAGTGTTTTTCTCCCTTTTTACTGTTTGCCGTCCTCGACCACAGCTGGTGAACTTTTTGGTCGAACGCACGACTTGTGGACTCAATTCCCGTCCAGCGAATAAAGACGCAGAACGACAGCGATTGATGGTTTTTGTACTTGTATTGATTGCCCTGTATGAAGTACAGGAGAAGGGAGGCTGATCTAGCTAATCACCAGAGCTGATGAGCTGGAGCGCGCCTTGCCGTTTTGACGTAGTGTGACGAAGGTTCTTCTTCTTTTTTCACGTGTTCTTATTTTCACACCGGTGGACTTAAACAAAGCGCGCCTAAGCTCTAAGCTCGCGATTGTATTTTATTGAATTTGGTGTCTGCGAAGCCGCTACATCAGTCCCCCTCCAGAAGGACGACCGAGTAGGAGAACTTCGACCTAAGAGAGCGTCGTGAGTTGAGCCAAAAACCAGCTGAATAGTTCCAGCTGGAAAAGGTTTGTGCTCAGCACCTCTAAGGTGATCTAAGGACCTCTGGGCCATATATAGCCGCAGAGAAGGTTACTCACGCGTGAACTGGTGGGGTATCCTCTCCCCGTGCTCTCTATCTAGAAACCTTAAGTGGGGACAGGGACGTGCCAAACCATGTACAAGGCACGTAGGCAACAACAACAACAACAAAAAATGGTAATGTTCATATAGTGACACATGTCCATTGTTAGTGGTGTGCCAGATCCTTCCTAGGTAAACAACGACTGACCCTAGAAGAGATAAGAAAAACTGGATACAGTATGCAATCAAAAGGGGAAATCTATGTAAGAACAATAAAGTCAACGAATCGTGCAGGGAAACGAACATGCCTACCAGACCTGGTGGAACGTGATGGGGGGTCGACCTGTGACTCACGCGTGCTGGAGCTAGATGTTGTTGGGGTCGGGCAAACGTCTGTGTTTTTACCATCGACGGGCAACGGCGTAGGCTGGGTTTCCGAGTCGACGAACGCTGGCTTAAGGCGGTCGATGCTGACGGTTTCTTGCCGACCATTGAGGTCGATGATGAACGTTTTTTCTAAACGCCGAATGACTGTGTGCGGGCCAGAATAAGCTGGAGTCAACGGGCGGCGGCTCGGCGTACGCAGAAAAACGTGCGTGCACGTATGTAGGTGACTGGGAATAAACGACGGCCGATCTGTCGAACGGACAGGAATACCAATCTTCTGACGCATGTAGATCATGAGACGTTGAGTGTAGTCTCCAAGGTTGGGGAAAGGTGCGCTCACCTTGGGTGCGACAAATTCACCAGGGAGACGAGCGGTGGTGCCGAATGTCATGGACGCAGGTGTGCAGGGAGTGTCGCTGCGCAACGTATTGCGAATGCCCAATAAAACCAGTGGTAAGACGTCCGTCCACTGAGGATTGTTGTGAGCACTGAGCGAAGTTTTGAGGTGCCGGTGAAAACGTTCGACCAAGCCATTTGCCTGGGGATGATAAGCTGTGGTGCGAATACACTTAGTGCCAGTCAGTTGGAGGAGATTGTCGAAAGTGGCAGATTCAAACTGAGCTCCTCGATCGGTGGTTACTGTGGTAGGACAATCAAAGCGGGAAATCCAGTGTTCCATGAACGCACGGGCGACAGTTTCACTGGATACATCCGGAATGGGTATGGCCTCGGGCCAACGAGTGAAACGATCAATACAAGTGAGTAGATAGATCATACCTCGGGATGGTGGCAAAGGTCCCACAATGTCGACGTGCACGTGAGCGAAACGGGCGTCTGGAGTCTCAAAATTTCCGACTGGACTGGTGGTATGTCGCTGTATTTTGGCTCGCTGACAAGCAATGCAGTTACGTGCCCATTGACGAACGTCGCGATCCATGTTTGGCCAAACAAATCGGGCACGGACTAGTTTGCATGTGGCCTTGATACCCGGATGGGATAGACCGTGCAACACATCGAAAATTGGACGGCGATGTGAAAGTGGTACGATTGGCCTTGGGTGATCCAAGGTGGTGTCGCAGAGGATAGTGCCAGCAGATGACGGAAGAGGCAAAGCCCGCACTCGGAGACTTGTATCGCGAATGGTTTGTTGAAACTCGGGATCCTGCTGGCTTTGTGCCAGGTCCTCGAGATTGATACCGAGAGCAGCGGGCGACCCGAGACTGTGGATCCTGGAAAGAGTATCTGCAGCCACACTAGCTGACCCGGAGATATGACGAATGTCGGTAGAAAATTGCGATATGAAATCCAGCTGGCGAATTTCTCGTGGAGAATGACGATCAGACGCGTTGCGGAAAGCATACAGTAGTGGCTTGTGATCTGTGAAAATGATGAATTCCCGTCCTTCCAGAGCGTGGCGAAAGTGACGTATGGCGGTGTAGACGGCAAGTAACTCACGACCAAACGCACTGTATTTGGATTCTGCGGAAGACAGGCGGCGTAAGTGAAAAGCCAGAGGCTCCCAGGCGCCGTCCACGGCCTGCTGGAGAACGCAGCCAAGTGCGACATCGGAAGCATCAACAGCGATACTGACGGGAGCATGGGGATCCGGATGACGGAGAAGAACCGCAGACGACAAGGCCTGTTTGAGCTGAGAAAAGGCCTCCTGGGCTTGATCGGTCCAGATGAGGGTTCGTTGTTTGCCCCGCAGAATATCAGTGAGCGGTTGCATCAGGGTGGCGCAGTGTGGGATGAACCGGCGGTAATAATTGACAAAGCCGTTAAAACGTTTAAGCTGTTTGAAGGACTGTGGAAGTGGAAATTCAGCAATATCACTGACCTTGGTTTCAGCCGGACGAATGCCGTTGGCGTCGATGATGTGACCGAGGAAGAGCAATGACGGCTTCCCTAATTCAGTCTTGGCGGCATTGATGGTAACACCGTGCTCTGTTAACCGCTGAAAGAGCTGTCGAAGATGAAGCTGATGTTCGTCAACGCTGGGGCTAGCGACAAGAATATCATCGATGTAAGCGTGAACGAAGGGCAGTCCGCGGGTAACACCGTCAATAAACCGCTGGAACGTTTGGGACGCGTTGCGCAAGCCAAATGGCATACGGAGAAACTCAAATAGACCAAACGGAGTGGTAACGGCGGTTTTTGCAACGTCCTCGTCGGCGACCGGAATTTGATGATAGGCCCGGACCAGGTCGATTTTGCTGAAGATGGTGGATCCAGCCAGAGCAGACGTGATATCATGAATGTGAGGCACAGGATATCGATCTGGCGTTGTGACCTGATTGAGGCGACGATAGTCACCACACGGACGCCAGTCGCCCGAAGTTCTCTTCGGCACCATGTGCAATGGAGAGGCCCACGGGCTGTTCGAAAGACGGATGATGCCTAGGTCCAGCATTTTCTGGAATTCAAGACGAGCGACGGCCAGTTTGTCTGGGGCTAGGCGACGCGGACGGGCAAAAACAGGAGGTCCAGCGGTACTGATGTGATGTACAACAGCCGAGCGCACCATGGGTAAGTGGTTTGCCGGTCCGGTTAGAGACGGAAACTCTGCTAAAATTTTGGCGAAGGTATCGTTGGCGATAGGAGCTACGGACGGTCGAACAACGTTGACCAAGCAGACAGATCCAACAACAGCACGATGAGTCACGGGGTCGGTTAACTTACGAGAAGCGGGATGTAACGAAAGGTTGAAATGATGCAGAAAATCAACTCCTAAGATGGGCTGGGAAACGTCAGCAATGACAAAAGTCCACTGAAAAAAACGACGCAACCCCAGATCTAACTTGAGACGCCTAGTACCAAAAGTGGATATACGAGACCCATTGGCGGCCTGAAGCCCTAAAGTTTGCCGGTGCTGACGATCAGAAGGGTTAGGGGGAACGACACTGATCTGTGCGCCAGTGTCAATCAAAAACTGACGGTGGGAGATGAGGTCCTTGATAAATAGAAGACGGCAGGGTGTAGGGAGGCCAACGAGCGCTGCCGTACCTACACGTTGGCCGACGAGTTTCCCTGGTTGTCGTGGAACGTGCACGGGGGTGTACACTTCCTGGCGCTGGCACGATACTGGCGGTGATACCAACACCATGTCCAAGTGTGTGCATCGGGAGAGGATGGCCTAGGAGGACTGCGAGCGGCAATAGGCCGACGGGTGCGAGTTGGGGAGCGGCTACGACGTGCCGAACGTGAAGACTGAATAGCGGTCACGTCCGCCCGAAGGGCACTGAGTTGTGCAGCTAAATCTGTGAGAGTCGCCTCCGTAGTGGTTGTGGACGAACGAACACACTGACTAATTTGGGCGGAGGCGGTTTCCATAAAGCGGTCCGCCGCCAAAGCCAGTCTGTCTAGTGAGACTTCATCTACGTGAAGGGCCAGAGTGCATTGCGCTTGTTGGGGTAGCTGCTGCATCCACAATTCTCGCAACATCATGTCACCAACTTGGATGCCCTTGGCCAGCTGTCGCATACGACGCAGAAGCTGTGAAGGCTTCTGGTCACCGAGGGAAATGCCACTAAGCAGCTGACGAAGACGGTTTGAGTCGGAGACCCCGGTGCGATCTAAGATAGCTTGGCGAAGCATATCATAAGGCTTGTCCGTGGGTGGGTTGGAGATGATATCCTCGACAGCTTCAAGAATATTTAAAGAAAGTTCGGCAGTGAGATGCACATACTTCTGTTGCTGGGAGGTGATTCTGGAGGCAGCAAACTGTGCTTCCAGATGAGTCAGCCAAAGAGAGGGATTACCCGGAATGAAAGGTAACGCTTTCACTGGGCGCGCAATAGAGAGCGTTTCAGGCACCGCGGGGTCAGACATAGTTAACTTAGCGTCATCCATATCAAATAGACAGCAAAATAAATATACGATGGCTGATCGAAATTAACACCAAAAAAGGCTCAATACGTATGTGCACAACGAAAACAAAAGGGACGCTGAAGGGCACGGACGATATAATAAATAAATAAAAATTAATAATAACTTGGAACGGGCTCACCAATTTTGGTCGAACGCACGACTTGTGGACTCAATTCCCGTCCAGCGAATAAAGACGCAGAACGACCGCGATTGATGGTTTTTGTACTTGTATTGATTGCCCTGTATGAAGTACAGGAGAAGGGAGGCTGATCTAGCTAATCACCAGAGCTGATGAGCTGGAGCGCGCCTTGCCGTTTTGACGTAGTGTGACGAAGGTTCTTCTTCTTTTTTCACGTGTTCTTATTTTCACACCGGTGGACTTAAACAAAGCGCGCCTAAGCTCTAAGCTCGCGATTGTATTTTATTGAATTTGGTGTCTGCGAAGCCGCTACAAACTGACCAGACTGTTATCTTCTTATTTTCTCATTCTTCTTCCAGATCGTACACTCTACTATTGTTTTATTCCGGTTCCCAAACTGACACCCTCTCCTATTCCAAGACCTGCCTGATATCACCCTAAATCTCTACTATCACCCAACTACCCTGAGAGCTACCAGTCTCCGTCTAGGGATCCCTAATAGACCGGTCCACTAGCCAAACGATAACTAACTGTTCGGATAACAAAATTTTCATTTTCTTGCTTCCATAAAAACGATAATCATAACCCACAGCTGGAACACTCTCCAGACTGCCGCACTCCTGATCTCTTCCAGATTGCATTGGTTACTTGGGTAGCCATCGGCCGAACCGACGTTTATTCCGGAATACCGTAAGGACTGGACGATTTGATCAATGGTTTAAACCTATACTCTCGCCCGCTGACGTTACATGGGGCACCGTACACGGATTAACAAAACCTCATGAAAGTCTCACCGGATCGCAGAGGTGATTCCTGACACCAACCATCAACACATCCGCTCAACGTCTGTTCCCAAATAATCCAACCCAACAGTTCAATTCTTCCCGTGTTGCAGTACGAAACCAATGGCCGGAACCCAGCCTGCGCAGCTGTCAACTTCGTCAAACCAGACCTTCTTTACATGCTTCCCTCAACATCCTACCTGCCACCACCTGCAACCAAGGTCTTTATGAAACAGAATACCAGCCATCCGCAGCCAACCATAATTTGGTTAACAATTTTCTATTACATACAACAACAAAAAAAAATTTACACTCTTCCAACGTTTGCCTAGCCGAACCATTGACGTTTTGTCTCCACTAATCCGTTTCACAGACGGCTTTTCTTTTCTTTAAAAGTCCGTTATGTCCATACACCATTCATGCTCTTCAAAAGTTCACTGAAGTCCCTGCGAAGCTTTTCGCCTTCATTTGAATTTCCATATGACACTGTAATCACCTGCACAAAAGGTCCGTTTTATTATCACCTTTGACTCACTTGTCTTTATTTCACATGCTTCCTCCACAATTAGTTACCCAATGCTGGATCAGTGTCCAAAATTCCGCTGGTATCTCTGACTGCACTTTGAAAGCCCCACGCTTGCTTTACTTCTAACAATGTTCTTTGGCATCTCTTCCGTCCGGTTACTCGTTAGTGACCGTCCATTTGTCGCTTATATCAGCAATCCCACGACGGTTCAGCTATCCACACCGCCTTCCAGCGATTTCGAAACCGATTCGGAATTCCCGCCTCAACCATAACACCTTTTGTTCACTCAAACACTACATGACTTTACTGGTGTATTTCGGTTGCTGTGTGATTTATAAACTTAGAATTTGTGAATACCTCACATTGACATGTACTGCTGTATACTCGGATCTTGCCTTGTGCATGCGTATTGACCACGGTCAAGAAATATACTACTACTAAAGCACTTGAGGCTCTAAATTACGGCAAGCTATTTCGTGGGTAGGTTGGTATCCTATCGGAATAAGCTCATGGAGGAGGTCATAAATACCACAGCAATGGAGGCCCTTAAGTAAGAAGTAGACCTATTTTGGGTGGCACAATAACGCGAATTATGATAAGCAGCTTTTAGACTGAGACGCAATTTACACATTGTCTCCGCCCATCTCTGCCAGGACTGATACTGCACGAAATTTCTGCCTTTCCAAAGAGAAACTCACTCGGTTGTGAGAGCTACTGAAAGGAGCCGACAACACAAATATCTGGACCCACGATTCGCTCTAGCCACATCAGGTCCTGTGCAAACTGGACCGAACTGAACCAAACTGAAAAGACCCGCACATTGTTTCCGTGGATTGTTCTCCCTGCACTACTTGTAGGAGTTGTGTGACCCGTGGGAATGAAGATCGAACTCACACAATCCGTAAACCCTATTTCAGTGGTCTACCGCGACTCAGCGGCCAACTGTGGAATTATAAGGGTCCATTCGAACAGCATGCAACCTCCTGACCGGAAGCTACGTCGGACTAAACTTGAGGAGCGATTTTATGTGGCCGGTTTGATATCAACTCGCTAAGCATTGCAGACATATTGCGAGTCAAACTTTTTAATTTCCGTCGCACATTTTTCGTCACATTGGCATTTTAACACAATTTTTGTTCCGCATTTTTATCCAGCGGCCACCCCGTCATTCATTTTAGACCTTTGGATGAAGAGACGGAAGTACAAACGTGGGATGTACCTTTGTGCACCTTCAGTAAAAACACCTTATCTGAAGTGAGAAATTTAACCGAAAGAAAGAGGCTCACACCAAATACAAACAAATAAGTCGGACGTCTTAATTAAAACTGTTTTATAGGAAGCGGATTGTATACGGACATGTACTTATACAAGACCCACTTGCACATCAACGATGTTCAGCGAGTGGACATCTTACCAGCCACATAAAATTGCCCCTCGAGTTTAATCCGAAGTAGCTTTCAGTCAGGAGGTTGTATGCTGTCGGAATGGACCCTAATAATTCCACAGTTGGCTACTGAGTCGCGGTAGGTGCTCTAAAATAGGGTTTCTCGATTCTATGAGTTTGACCTTTATTGCCACAGGTCACACAACGTGCACAAATTAAGAAGGAAGAACAACCCGCGGAAACCACCTGAGGGTCGGTTGAAAATATGCATTTATTAATTTGATAGAACAATAGGAAGTGTACAAGATAGTGAAAGGAAATTGGTAGAACAGGTGGAAAGTACGAGGTATCACAGGACTCCCCCCTGGGTGTTGCAACAAAACATTAGGCAGAAAACGCTCTATGTGAAGCTTTTTAGGAATCAAAGTCTTGCAAGCGAAATGAAGGGCTCATAGTTCTGCCAAGGCGAGGCTTTTCCTGAGTTTTGAACCCTCTAAGGGTTCTGTGATGGTGACATTGGTATTGGTGATGGTGGTGATTGCAGTTCCGTCAATGGTGGTGGTGGAGGTGGCGGAGGTGAATTGGAATATTTTGAGGATGTGAATACGTATGGGACAACGACAGGGCCCGTTGCAGATGTGGGTTCAACAAGAGCTATCTTAGAACGGACAACGCCAATCGAATCGAGATGTCCGTTGCAATCAATAACGGAGTACTTATCACAATTTTTAGTTACAAGAGACGATGTAGTCAGCGCAGGGGTGGTAATTCCAGCCTCCTGAAAGTTCGACACAATTAAAAACAAAGTGGATTCCAAAGAGCTACGGTACTATATACAACAAAATAATTAATTTTACAATAATCAGACCTCAATAGTGCTCCTTCTGGGCGCTTTTGCTCCAAATTGAACAACAACTCAACAACTTCGGCTGAATTACAGCAAAAGGTTAGACACATAAGATGAGATTACGGAATACAGTCAGAACGAAGTTCAAGCTGAGCGAATCACGCTCGAGGCAACGGTGGGAGTCCGGTTTGTGGCAAAGCTTTAGAGTATTAAAACAAACAGTCGGAATTCCGGAAAAAATAATTTATTTGAATAAAAAATGTGTTTTGTAACGTGGATGCTAATGCATGGAACGAGGTATCCTGAACTCCTTTACACTGACCCCCAAAGTCCGACCCGGATTTTTCTTGTGCTTCACTAGGTATGGTCGGCCTAATGCATTGGTTCGCCCTACGGTACCCTAATGCCTAACACCGATTACCGCCAACAGCAGCTTCAAGATGGACGGGTGACTCAACTCTCAGTGGTCCCTCCCGGTTCGGCAGATCTGAAAGCCCGCCTCCCACTTGAGGAGAGTTGGCTTTCGAACTTACTTTACCAGTGTCCGGTTCACCTTCAAGAAGACAAATCCTTCTAATGTCACGGAGCGCTAATCCTTCGTCAGTTTGCACTGCTGCCATTTGTACGAAGCCATCGCCCGAAGCCGAAATGCTTTCGATAACTCCGATCGGCCACCGGCCGCGCGGCAAAACCTCTGAAACTAGTAGCACTACATCACTTGATCTGGATTTGCGTTCTCAAACTATCCATTTATGCAACTGTAGTAATAGTGGAAGTTATTCTTTGGTCCATCTCTTCCTAAACACAGATGTTAGGTAGTTTGCCTGCCTCCTCTCACGAACCATTCTATCGCGCAAGGAACTCATCGGAATATCTCGCTAATTCGCCCCCAGGATAAGTAGGCCATTGAGCGTGAGCATTGGCAGATCACGGCAGTCCGAGGTTAAAGGCACTAGAGTTCATCCGTTTGCTATCCACTAAATTCCCGTAGGGAATGTCAACAATATTCCGTTAGTCATCGGCTGTTCGTCACAAAATGGAAGATTTACTCTTCCAACCGAGTGCACTATGACTTCCCTCATGCCACCAAGGTGACTAGCATGAGGGCAAATGAGGTGCCACTGCATGCCCCTTTGCAACATTCTATCGGCAACCTTACCACTAGACCAGTTCCCATTAGATTCTTCGATTCCATTTGAGTCCCAACAAAGTTTGTACGGTTATCATTAAAAATCTCGGACAGTGCCCCTCTCCTCGACATGCAACGCAGTAATGTCATAATGAATGAATCCGTGCCTAGAAAGTAAGAAACTTCAATATGCACCGCAAGCATCTGGAGGCAGGTGAAGATGCATCCATATCGTTTCTCCATGCTGCGCCCATGTTAACCGCAGATGGGCTAAAGTAACCTATTCCGACGTACTTGAACGGAAACCAACCTTGCTGGACTCTAATGGCTGGTAGAGAAGCCATCATCTGTTTGCCTACGCCTGCCGAATGCTTCCGATATTTCGAAAATCCTACAAGTGCAGGCTTGACGGCAGCTCCCCCCTATACAATCCAAAATGTTTGCGAGGTTCCGCGAGTGACTGAGAAGGTCCTGCGTGTCCTTCCATCGCGTGCTACCATCGGATTATCGAGTCTGTAATCCGGTGAGTCTTGGGTAGTATCACCGGATGTTTCACACCCTGAAGCTGATTGGAGTAGTTCAGTCGTCCTTCAACCCAAAAAATTCCATTTGATAAAATGGGATTGAGTTTTAGAGGAGTCCTGTTCACTGGAGATTTGTTAGCTCATAGGCTATCATTCCTGTCCTGTAGCCGTTTTAACTCTTTATCACACGCCTTAGCTTGTACAATCAGAATAATTCCCTCCTCCGCTTTAGCAATGTCGTGCAATTTCAACGGCCCGGTTTCCAGTCCTGGGTCTGTGCGATCACCTCCCATGACTGCAACGTGCATTTTAAAACTAGTTAACCACGCTACTGACTTCAGCAAGTGAAACCAACTGGAGTACCTAGCTAGAGGTGGGTCCGTCCATGTATCCTGCGGTATTGTGAGAACTGTACTCGAAGGCTGTTTTAACTCCACTTCCGGTGGTGCTGCAGCAGCCTTATAACTGGTCGGCTATAAAGTTTCAATGTTCATCGAGAGGTCAGGGCCTTCGAGCCAGCAGCTTATATCACTCGGTGATGTTTTACCTCTTGTGCCATGCCTGCCGTGTTAGCCTCCGGTCTGACATGACACGACTGCCAAGTTTCAGACAGTAACGGTTATTCCGACTGTGGGCAACGCGTAGCCAATTCAAGATGAATCTCGAAACCAGAACAAGATTGGTTCGCCGATTCTACGGGTACTGAATCAACAAATCATACGCAAATAAATTATGTGTAAGCCTCAACCGTACGACCATAACGTTCACCAACGAAGACCAGCTCCAAGCAAAGGCCAATGTCAGGTACCACCGTCACGGCAGTCCAAGTTTGAATCAAAATTATGCCACTTCACGTGAGCAAAATATAAACAAATGTTGAAGTGTAGTAATTGATGCATGTTGCATTTGTTCGAGAGTCAGTAAAATAAAGAGCATAGTCCAAACAATACAAGTATATGACAACGGTTGGGGGAGGATTTCCACGCACGTACATTACACAGAACACTGATGAATTTCAGCCAAACGATTGACGACGTAGGCACTAAATATCGTTTCATTTTTGTTTATGTGGTGCGAAACTTTAGCGAAATCCGCCCAGTGGTAAGTTTTATCAAATTTAATTCCGGTTTCCTCTACAAGAATCCGAGAGACTCTGACGGCTAGTCTTGCTGTGGCTTATTCCAATCGAGGGATCGTCACGGTCTTCAGAGGAGCTACCCTCGAATTAGAGAACAGTAGGGCACAATAGGGGGTATGTCCCTCAAAACCATTCTGGAATACGCCTCCACTCCGTAGCCAACTTCAGAACCGTCACAAAACACGTGAAGTTTGCACCATCGTTCAGTGAGTCACCTGTTATAACAGAACACCAAACTTCGATTGCGCAAAGTTGTTTCACACTTCCTGATCACTCATTCCGGCATCGTAGGGGCTTTTCTCTAACTGGGTCGTCCCAACCAAGCCTCAAGTAAGCTGATGATTGCAATAACACCTTGCCCGGCGGAATGCAAGGTGAAACCAACCCTAGTTGGTCGAACACTGATGGCACTATGGACAACAAGCCACGTATTTTTCGAGGTCTTTCGCATATTGTGAGTGAAATCTGGAAAGTGTTTTCTATTGCGTTCCGTTCCAATCCCAACGTCCTCTCGGGCAGTGGTGCTCAATCATCTATTTCCAAAGTGGGATGGGCCAGCTCAGATTTCGGTAAAATATCCAGCACCTCCGTACGATTACACACCTAATTATGAAGCCGGAATCCGTCTCGTGATAGTATAGAGGACGTTCGAGAGCGGCTGACGAACTTGTCTCCCATTGGGTCTAGCAGCGAATACCAGCGATATCCCCTCTATCGGACGAATGGAGAAGACGCAAGTCGGTTTACAGTTGCGAGGTGTATTCTATATATCGTGGCACCGAAACAGTACCGATACAAGAGATACACCGAACGGAAAACGGAACGAAACGCGACGGCTGTGCAGAAGGCGAACCACGGGCGTACGACCGAAAGTGAAAGTCATTTGAAAGGAGGTCGACGGAAACCTCGGAAAAGTCGGTCCAGTAAAACGTAGGCAACCGGAGAACACTGAGGTCAATGTCAAACGTCGGAAAGGATCGTGGAGAAAATAGATCCAAAATGGTGTCAAGACAATAGTCATTTTCTCAAAACGATCGCGGTCAATACAATAGTATTTCACTAATCTGGATGGCAAAAACGTTTGCATTCTCCGACATGAGCAAGGACACAAGACAGTCGTCTACAAAGACGTTGTTTTACTCAGCCCTGGAGACGCAGTCTTTATACTGTCCTGCCCAGTAATCTGCCGTGCGAAGGAACGAGAAATTCGCACAAAATGTGGAGGAAGTGGCTCCAAATGGGTAGGCATTCATTTGATATTCAACAAGATTACCACCTAAATGACCATTTTCTCACCAGAGGAACCTCAGTGCTTCTTTGTCTCTCGTCGGCACTCGAACCCACATGAACATTTTTTTCAATATCCGCAGTCAACGCGACAGATTCCTTTCGAAAACGAAGCAACACTCCGATCAAGCTCGCTGTTGTGTCCGGTCCCTGTAGCAGGTATCCATTAAGGGAGCGTCCCTGGAATGCAACCGCACAGTCAAACACCACCCTGACCCTGCTAGGCTTTTTAGGGTTTTGTGAATGTTTGATGTGGCAAGTACCTCTTTGGCTCAAAACCCACTTTTAACGGCATATCGGGCACTAACTGGGCGTGGCCCTTGCGCATATAACCCTCTAATCTCTCAGAGTATTTATCAAAATTTCAGGGTTACTCGCAAACCTTCTCCTCAAGCCGTTCAATCTCTTTGGCCACAATATAATTATATGGAAATCTCACTACAGGGCTCCTCCATTGGGGTGCAAATTCACAGTGTCCGTTCGACCGGGTTATGGCATTGGAAACCATATCAACGGCCTATTCGTCTTCTAATGAAGGGGGGTTTTCGATGCAAACCCATCGCAGAAATCGACGTTGTGTAGTCGATCGACCTGTTCTGATAACGGCCCGATTCCCCTCTCAAGGTTGTTTACTGTCCTCACAAAGCCTGGGTCCTGGTTTACCGGGCCAAGAACAATCTATCCTAAAATCGTCCGCACGGCATAGGGTTGTTTTCTTTTGCCGCATCCCTGATCTATTGCCCCATGTGTTTCTGGAACGTCGGCAACTATCAGGGTTCGCACACTTGAATCTTTCAGATTCCGCCCTTGGATGAAATGTAGGTGAGGCCAGGACAAAAAATCCTCATCTGTGCAGTGCTGGACCGCTTGGATTGGCAGCCTGTCAACACAGAAGGTTTTCTCCATATTCGCGAAAACCTTCTCTGACAATGAGTTCATTGGCAGCTCCGTTATTCCCGAGTTCCAAGTGGCAGTCCCCTTCACGGCCAAAATTGAAAGCGAGGTCGGAGGTGCCTTCAGGCCCACCAGCTCCATAATGTCTTTTTGTATTAGAGTCACATCAGACCCGCTGTTCAACGGAGCGCATGTCTCCACAGAGCCCAGAGGCCCGTCTACTCTACTGGTGGCACACCCAAACTGACCCGACATTCTGGCCTAAGAGTAGCCGCACAATTAATAGCCCACTGTCCAGGCCATTTTGCATTGTCCGTACCCAGCCCATTCTGCTGAAGCCCTTGTGTTTTATCTTGCATGAAGCGATCGGTTCATTGCCCCTGTGCATCATGCAGCAAAGGGTGGTGCCGCTTCTGACAACCTGATGCTGAACATGGCTTGGAAAAAGGACAGTTGCTAGACAGATGTCGGCACTTGCGACATGAAAAACAAGATTTGATTTCTTTAACAGATGCTCAAGGACCGGGTATATCACGAGACAGGGATTGCCAACATTCCTCAGGTGCGTGTACTCCATTACATACCGAGCACCTTTTGGTTGCGACCAGCAAATCACTACCCTGTTTTGGCGTGAGCCGTGTCGCTTCTGGAAGCAGGTTGTGTGCATATTTCCTCCAGCTGGATGACAGCAGGTACCCCTGAGCCTTGCTATCGGCGGCCAGTTTGCCAAACCTACTTCGAGCAATCCATGCCCCACGGGGGACTAGGTGCTGAAGATTTTGGAACCTGGGTTCATCCCCTCTTCTCAAGATATCATCAACGGTCCTAGCCCACAAATCCTGGAGACGCTTTGGTAGCACTCAAATGATCCTTTCCGTGGTCTGCAGAGAGTTGAGGTCTGAATTGCAATTCATTTATGTGTGGGCCACTTCAGAGTTGGGCATTTTCAACGAAAACTTGGTCAGGGCACTCGAATCTTTCACCAGAGAATTCGGACATTGCAGTAAGCCGTCAATCAGTGAACGAGCCACTACACGATTTTGTCCATACTAGTCCTTTGAGATTTCCCTAGCCCTATTGTATGCCATTGTTGCAGGAAACATAACACATTAGGCAGTCGCACCCGTTGCTTGTCCCTTGCAGTAATATATCAAATAAAGTAAGCGCTGGCTATCGTCTCAAACTCTACCTTCGACGTAATATTCAAACTGCTTCACAAACCTCCAGTAGGTTGACGAACAGCCCGCGAATGACTTCAGTTCCACCGTGGGCAAGTCCAAACGATAATCCACTGCAGGTTTCGTCACTGGAACCAAGCTTGCTGTTCGTGGTGCATCGTTCTGTACGTGGCATTCACCTAGGTAGCGATGAAGATGTTCAATGACCATAACTCCGCCCTTGACTTCATCTCTGTTGACTAGATTTTCTTCTTCCTCAGCGAGTGCCAAAAGCGGTTTCGCCATTTCCGTCTGATTTCTCACCTCGAGCAGCTTACTCGGCTTATCTGACTAATTGTTCTGCAACCTGCTTCTCCTTCAAATCAACTAACAACAGATCTGCTCTAGCTCTATGGGAAACCGAGCTAACCCTAGAACAACCTGATATACTAGAGACTGAGTAAGAAACATGACCAACACTCACGGGATAAAGGGTTTGTTCCACCTGCAGGGCAGTATCTTTTGATTCGGAATGGGTGACTGAATTGCTGCGTAACTTCTTGTCCCTGTTATCGCCAAGGATGTTGAATACTGGTACGTTCAGCCCCCGGAACGTTGAAACGACGCGTAGCAACCAACTTCGGAGCAATTGAAAACAAATTGGATTCCAAAGAGCTACGGTACTATATACAACAAAATAATTAATTTTACAATAATCAGACCTCAATAGTGCTCCTTCTGGGCGCTTTTGCTCCAAATTGAACAACAACTCGACAACTTCGGCTGAATTACAGCAAAAGGTTAGACACATAAGATGAGATTACGGAATACAGTCAGAACGAAGTTCAAGCTGAGCGAATCACGCTCGAGGCAACGGTGGGAGTCCGGTTTGTGGCAAAGCTTTAGAGTATTGAAACAAACAGTCGGAATTCCGGCAAAGATAATTTATTTGAATAAAAAATGTGTTTTGTAACGTGGATGCTAATGCATGGAACGGGGTATCCCAAACTCCTTTAGAGTTGTATGCATTTTATTCCGAAGCAGTCCCGTTAGGGGCTGTTTCTTAGTAATTAGTTTGAGAAGGATTATTGTTATACCATCAGATCTGAACAGGCTTAAGACATGAGAGCATAACGTCACTTCATTGAAAAACACTAGTTCACTAGCTCGGTCAGCACATAGAGAGAGCACTTGGTCCCAAGAATCCCCCTCAAGATACTATTTCGGGACTATTTGGATGATGTGGTATTAGTTGGTGAATTTTGCTCGTTGTTTCAATTATGCTTCATAAAATGGGGTAAACCTGATGTTCTTTGTAAAATGTTACGTTTTATATGGTGGTTGTGCACTAGGAAGTACTCGAGTCGTGTCGAGTTATTTTCGGGGGTATTCGCAGATCATGCTATTAACCCTAATAGAAATCGTTGAAAGTTCACGAACTGGTACCTCATGGTGAAGTAATGAGTTACAGCTTACCAAAATTTCAAGGTAAAGTAAGTAAGCCGCTGCATTCTCGGCTGGAGGTGGAACAGCTCGACTGGACAGTTGGAAGTAGGATGAAACGCCGTAGTTTTAATGTGTTCGCAACCAAGAATCCGAATGAGATCACGAAAGGGTGTGGATGTGAATTTTACGTTGGAAGTAATAGTGGAAGGCAATCCAAAAGGACCGACGCGTGTCTACGAAAGTAGGAGTGACCTTTATGGAAGTATTATCTTTGATAAAGACAGTGTGAGGCCACCAGGTAAAACGTTCAACATGCGCCAAAATGTAAATGGAGGTATTGCAAGGAGGAAGAGAGCCTATTGAGTCAATGTGGACATGCTTCAAGGGACTGTAAGCCAAGGCAAACGCACCGGGTGTGTGAAAGTTATTCCAATCGGGAGTCCCGCAAGTCCAATTAACGAATACCAAATCAGAGCAAGATTGGTTCGCCGATTCTACGGGTACTGAATCAACAAATCATACGCAAATAAATTATGTGTAAGCCTCAACCGTACGACCATAACGTTCACCAACGAAGACCAGCTCCAAGCAAAGGCCAATGTCAGGTACCACCGTCACGGCAGTCCAAGTTTGAATCAAAATTATGCCACTCCACGTGAGCAAAATATAAACAAATGTTGAAGTGTAGTAATTGATGCATGTTGCATTTGTTCGAGAGTCAGTAAAATAAAGAGCATAGTCCAAACAATACAAGTATATGACAACGGTTGGGGGAGGATTTTCACACATGTACGTTACAAGGTGTGGGGATCTTACAGCTGCGCACTTAGGAAAGTTGGCATGTCAAACACTGTTTTTCTCAAGTGTAAAGTTCCTTGCGCATGTAAGGCTGTATAAAACGATCAGTAACAAGCTTTACAGAAGAAAAAACACGGGGATGTGAAAACGAGTGTAAGTGTTCAAAGATAGCTCGTCGAAAATCAAGCGGGACACACGGGCGACTTTTATTTGGTAGAACACTACATAAAATGGTTGTCAAAGTAAAACAAAGGGTACTCAGCAATCTTTAACTTGGGTGAGAACTAGTTTGTTGAAACTCATTGTCCGATAGTTGTTCAAAGTTCATGTTCGCAAAATCCAGTAAAGATGACGATAAATGATTGATCCGTGCACGGACCGACGCATAGGCCACAACTTTATCGGAACCAGATGTGTGCCGTGTATCTGTTGGAAAATTGTGAAATTCAGTCCAACTCTCTGACCTCTTTCGGAGGGTGACCACCCGTGGCCCTTTGGGTTGCTTACTGCAATGGTTTGTGGTCTGTCGGGATGTAGAAAGAGCGACCTTCGAGCACATGCCGCAAGTGTTTCACGGCGAGGTAGATAGCTAGCCACTTCCCACCGAAGGTACTGTGCCAAAACCAAGCAAGCAGTAAATTCCGGGAGGAAAATCACAGGGGTTCGGGGCCGTTGTTTCCCACTTGTTTCATAACAGCGCCAACTGCTATCTGGGAGGCATCGGTCTTCAGCAGTGGGGTGCACTCATTGTCAGACCTTGATTGGGCCAGGGGAGTGATATGTGACAAGGTAGATTTCACATTTGCAAATGCTTCTTTGGCAACTCCTGAGCAAATGATCTTTGGATTGCCTTGGAGCAGGCTAGTGAGGGGTTTCAAAACGTCCGCTCAGTTGGGGATGAAAGGGTGATAGTTATTTATGATCTCAAGGAAGGTGTGCAACCTCTTTAGGGAACTTGGAAGCTGGCAGTCAGCAGTAGCACTGGTTTTATCTGGCAACGGTGTGATGCCGTGGCTGTCAACGCTGTGCCCCAGGAATTCGAGACTAGGGGCCTCAAAAATCCACTTACCGTACTGATAGAAATACATCCTATAGAGAGTCAACGGAAACCCCTTCCAGGTGACGAAAACGTTCAGCTCTGTCTTTAATGGCAACCAGGATATCGTCATTATAAGCAAATACAAAGGCGAGAGGAAGGTGATTAAATTTACGGTTATGGCTTCACCTTGGAACAAAAATATAGTGACACTATCACGCATGGTCAGTTGTTTCAAATACACCACCGGATCAAACGTGTTAGAAAGTGGATGCCCGAAATGAGGCCACGGAAACCAGTGATTTTGAAAATCCATGGAAGCCTCTTCGGAGACCGAGAACTAGAGTGAGCAGTTCTCCACCACACGTGGGGATGGTAGAGTTATTTACAGCCTGCAACTTGAAATGCAATGGTTGGAGGTGTTTTTCACGAGAAAGTGGGATAACGCTGACCTCTGCACCAGTATCGACAAGGAACCTGAGGTCGGATGATTTATCATATACGACGAACAGACTACTTTCCGATTTGCTAGCTGCAGCTGTCACCACTACTGGCTAGCTTGGCCATTTCTGTATGTCTGTGGGGACTTGAGTGAAAGTTTTCGTAAGCTCACGGCCGAGTGGATTTCGGAGCATTTTCTCCGAACACACTGTGATGGGAAAACAAGTGGTATTCAGTTTGGTAGGTTGTGCGCTTGGAGCGAGAAGTGGACCTGGATTGTGGATGACTGAGCATTCTCGAAAGGCTGATAGTGTCGATCTGAAGTCCCGTCTAATGGAACAGCTGAGTAAGACCATCAAGGCGATCGGAAGTTTTATATGTGGCACTTACACGATTCAAGCTTGGCATGGAGAAGCACTCGTATGTTTTGTCGGCTGTCTAGGCCATCTTTTCCGATGGGGTGTCGACAGGTTGTACTGACAGGATGGTTTTGGTGCTAGCTGGTAGTCGATTTGTCAAGGACTGTCGAAGTAATGTTTCAATGGCCCGATTTTGTGCATCAAGAGAACGCAAATAAGGCCGGATGTGAGATCAAGTGCAGTCGCCTAATTCTGCACCGGCCAATAATGGCCATAGACGAGTTTCTCCTGACGAGTCGTTTGCTTTGGTACTGCTGCCTCATACTTATTATATGCAGAATCGGCTGGCATCGGCACCGTAATGTTAGAAAAGACATTCAAGAGCGGCTGACGAAAGCGCCTTTTATTTGGTGTGACAGTGAAGTACCAAAGTAGTTCAATCTAACGGAGGAATAGAGAAGACGCAAGTCAGTTGACTGGGGCAAAGGTGTATTCCACAGATCGTCGCAGCCAAACAGTACCGATACGAGAAATACGGCCGATGATTGTGAAAACAACGGCTAAGCAGAAAGCGACCGGCTAGCGCGAGCAATAGACGAAGAACCGAAAGTGAAGGTTATTCAAAAAGAGGTCGACGGGAGCCTCGAAAACGTTATTCCAGTAAATTGTGGGCACTCGAAAATAACAGTGACGTTGATATCGAGCGTCAGAGAAGATAGTGGAGTAAACAGATCCAAGAAGGTGTCCAGAAAGTAGTCATTTTCTCAGAACGATCAACGTCGCTACGGCAAACCCAGCTAGAAAGAGTAGAAAGCTTTCGAAAAATGTCAGAGAAGTGAACGCGTAATGATTATATTCGTGCGCGTGAAGGCTTGCAGAGTAAGTGGATTTAGCCTTGCTGTAGGATACTGACTGGCGGAATCCGACTTACGCAAGAACTGTAGAATGATGTTCGAGCGTAAAACAGATTGGTTGCCAATGAAGTCGCTTGCATGAATCCTCATTCAGGTATGCCATATATCAATAACGCCCAGCTTTGGGTAACCTTAACCAATATGATATTTGAGGGCCAAGTTGGTAGGTTCTTCAGTGTCAAGGAAAGAAAACGATAGGGCAGAACAAGAAGGCAGACACCGATGCCCAAAGTCTGTAGATTTTTTGGAACAATCAAAGTGTACCATATGGCGAGTTTCTGTGGAACGAAAAGAAACGAAAAACGGGGGTAGCCGCCGCAAAGCACTTGACCAGCGTACAGTAATAAACAATGATTTACCTTAATTCGTGTCGAAACCATCAACACGGACGTGGTTACTGCGAAATGCGGTGACTAAGATCGTGTCGGACCTAGCCAGGAAAGGGTGATGGGGGAAGCGATCTTCTGACCGGAACCTGGAACGGGAGCCTCTTTCGCAGCCGGGTCTATAAGCGTGCGCTGCTGACTTGAATGTGAGACCGAATTCTCATTTGAGGACTTAGTGAAGACGATGTGTTGTTGGCTTGAAAACGGGACGACAGTCTCCTTCAAAGCCGTAGCTGTACCAACTGGTTGGCGTCCTGAAAGTAAGACGGAGCTTCATACAAGTCGTGCAGGCAAAGCAATTTGCAGACACCGGCGTAACATAGAAATGTCCTCAGCAGGTAGTTAAGGGCTAACATCGAATCTCTTGTCAGCTTGAGAGACGCCATCATCAACTTGCTCAGCGTACACTGTTTTCTGAGGCTGGTGATGATTGGAAGATAGGTCGAAGTTGGCAGTCCACGATATGGCAAAAAGATATGGAAACCTTGACCAGTGAAGCTGGCCAAGTAGGATGTGCTAGACTTTAAAGTTGGGGTCTACGTTATCCGGCAACTAAATGGTTGAAGACAATGGGGGATACGGCTAGGTGTCGCGGTTACTGGCGTAGCTGTGTTTGGACTCTTTGCTCGTTGTCTTGATTTACCCTTGGTACATCGACTTTTTGGATTTTTATCAATATGCTTCTATTAATTTTGCCCTTCGCTGGAAGATGCCGGGACGTACCAACCGAAACCAGAGCACAGAAGTGCTAGGTTATTGGGTGAATAAACTAAATTGAACTGAAAAATAAATTTCAGACCACCATGATTTCAAATGTTGTGACACAACTTTCTAAAGGAACAGTACCTGAAATAACAGACCTTGTAGTGACCTAGATAGCTCTAGGAAGGTGGCCGTTTTCTGGACACCTTCTTGGATCCATTTTCCTCAAGATCTTCTCTGACACTCGATATCAACCTCACTGTTATTTTCGATTGCCCACATTTTACTGGAATAAAAATTTCGAGGCTTCTGTCGACCTCGTTTAGAACTACCTTTACTTTTGGTTCTTTGCCGATTGTACGCGCTCGCGGTTCGTTTTCTGCTTGGCCGTTGCTTTCATGTTCCTTCGCCGTCTTTCTCGTACAGGTACTGCTTGGCAGCGACAATACATAGAATACAACCTTAAATCGGCCAGCTTTATTTGCAGACCCCGACGTCACATGGAAATGTCGTCAACAGGTAGTTCAAGGCTAACATCGAATTTCTTGTCAGCGTGCGAGACGCCATCATCAACTTACGCGGCTTCGAGACAACCCATGTTAACTGTATCGGCTCGAACGTTTCGATCAACCTTCAAGGTCATATTGTGACGGGAAATCACGCGAAATGAACCTTCGTAAGGCTGTTGTAGTGGTTTGCGTGCCTAACTAACACGGACGAATATATGCCAGCATGCTTCGAGTCCGTTCGGAACGAAAATCTGTCGCCACTGCATTCGAGTCTGCGCCGGAGCGAGACGTCGTATGTACGTAGATAAACGGTGAGCGTAAGTCCGTACGACAAGTGAATTTTTACTCCGTGGCGTAAAGATTACCTCAGGCAGTCGTAATGTCATGCCATAAACAAGTTCTGTGGCGGAACATTGGATATCTGCCTTCAGGCAAGTCGTGATACCAAGCAGAACTAGCGGTAACGTTTTTTACCAGGCGGGGCTCTCATGTGCTTTAAGAGCAGCTTTGGGTTGGCGATGGAAACGTTCGGCCAAACCGTTCGATGCCAGATGGTATGCGGTCGTGCGAATGCGTTCCGTACCCAGCATGTGAGCTAATGAAAGGGATAGATCGGACTCAAATTGTTGCCCTCGATCGGTAGTGATTGTGGAAGGACAACCATATAAAGCTATCCATCGTTCTATCAGATGCCGAGCCACTGATTCGGCCGTGACGATAGAGATGGGAGTAGTCTCGGGCCACCTCGTAAATCTACCGATGCACGTTATTAAGAGGGTATACCCGTGCGATGGCACAAATGGGCCCACAATGTGTACGTGGATATGATCGAAGTGAACGTCAGGCGTAGAAAAAGTATCGATGGGCAAGGCCATATGCCTAGGCACCTTAGATCCTTGACATTGTAAACACTGTTTTGCCCACCTATGAACATCTTTATTCATGGACGGCCGGATGTATCGTGCAGCTACTAGTCGGAGGCTAGCTGCGCTGCCTGAATATGAGAGTCCATTTGGGGTATCGACTACGAGACGCTGATGTGTGGTAGGTAGGACTAGTCGAGGCAGGCCAGTGGACATGACAAAGGATACAGTCCCAGAAATGGTGACCAGAGGAACAGAGTGATGTAGCGGTTTCGCAGACACCGAACTCACTAAGATGCAATTGCGAACTTGGAGATCAGGTGAGCATTGCTTATGAATAGATATCTGCACTTAGGTTTACCTGGGAATAACAGCCGCTGTCCAAGAACGGCCAATTCCGGTGCCGGAACCTCCTCTAGCTTTAGGCAATCTTCCTTTTTGAATCGTTTTTCTCAGTCACATAAAGTGGTTTATAGTCAGGACAGAAGTACTTCAAAGCACTTTCGTTCACCCAGACCCGATTCAACCAGTGCGGTATCATAGCCTTCTCTGGTCGGACACATGGGCCTATCTTAGAAGTCCAGTAGGACATTTGGGTGATTCTCGTCAGTTATCCATTAAGAAAGACAACTGGCTTAGCAAACGTTTACCAGGCTCGTCGACACGTCAGGAACTCGGCTTAGCCTCGGTTCCCTCAATCGACTGGTTACTTGAAGTTTGTTTTGTTTGAGTCCACCTGGTACCGGCAAAGTCGGCCACATCGCCATCTCACGTCACGCGGCTCACGCGACTCACACGACTCAGACGGCAATGCGCGCTCAAGCTAGTCAGCTCTGGTCATTATCTCATTCAGTTTCCCATATCCTGTCATTTATACAGGATAACCGATATAATTACTAAAACCCGTCAATTGCCATGGTTCTGCGTCTCACGTCGCTGGGCGGGAATCGAGTCCACAAATCGTGTATGCGTATAAATTGGTCAGCCTGTTCCAACTTATTAATAATTCCATTCCTCTGTGCATCACAGCGTTCCTTTTGTTTCCGTCGTGCACGCACGTATTGAGCGTTTAGCGGTGTTGATTTCAGTCTGTCGCCGTTTACTTGCTTATTGTTTTTTTTGCTATGAATGACTCTAAGTTAATTATGTGCGAGCCTGCGGGGCCTGAAACGCTCTCTATTGCGCGCCCAGTAAAGGCGTTGCCGTTTCTTCCGGGTAGTCTTTCCCTTTGGCTAGCTCATCTGGAAGCACAGTATGCTGTTTCCAGAATGACCTCACAGCAACCGAAGTATGTGCACCTCGCCGCCGAACTTCCTCTAAATATTCTTGAAGCTGTCGGGTACATTATCTCCAACCCACCCACGGACAAGCCTGATGATGCGCTTCGCCAGAATATCACAGAGCGCACCGGGGTCTCCGACTCAAACCGTCTTCATCAGCTGCTTAGTGGCAACGCGCCTGCAACGCAGTCCAACTCACCTTTAACGTGTCGTAGGTCAGTCGTTTACCTGGGAAATATAGTCTAAGTGTCTGACTTCTCGAGGGGAGTAACGGTCAGACTTAGTACGCAACGCATACATCAAAGGCTTGTGATCAATATAGGGGATGAAATATCGACCCTCGACTGCACTCCGGAATCGTTTGACGGCGTTATATGCAGCCAGCAGTTCGCGACCGGGAGCACTATATTTCGTTTTCGTGGGACTGAGGCATCGGGAAAAAAACTCTACTAGTTGCCAAATCCCAGAAAAAGACTGTTGCAGGGCCGCTACGATGACAAAGTCGGGTGCATTCACCGCTGTGCTTAGCATGGCGGACGGAACTGGGTACATTAGGAGCGTAGTCTCAGCTAATGTCGTTTTAACCTCCGAGAACTTTACTCGCGCGGCATCCGTAAGTGACAACCTACGTGGATTACCACGAAATGGGTCAGCTAACGGAAGCAAACGTTAAACAGCATGGGGTATTAAACAACGATGCAAGCTAACTAACGCCAAAAATGTCCTAATCGCCTTCACTGAGGACGGTACGGCATAATCTAGAGTTGCGCGCACTTTATTCTCGCAAGGCCTAATACCCACTCGAGTGATCTGTTGGCCGACGAACACAAGTTCCGATTTGCCAGCTTCACATTTGCCGGAAATGATTACCATTCGATGTTCGGGCAAACGCCGAAATAGCAGCGTCAGATGTTGGTAATGTTCATCTGCGCTCGACGATGCGAATAGCAAGTCATCGATGTAGACTTGAACAAAATCCAAGTCACGTGTGATGCTATCGATAAACCTCTGGAATGTCTGGGCAGCGTTCCGCAAACCAAAAGGCATACGTAGGAACCCAAACAAACCAGAAAGGAGTCATGAAAGAAGCTTTCTCGACGGCATTAGCGACGATTGGGATCTGGTGTTAAGCCTGTGCCGAATCGATCCTAGGAAATACAGTCGTGCTGTGAAGTGAAGCAGTGATGTCGTGTACGTGGGGTGTCGGATAGCTTCCATACCGGGCAACCGAGTTGAGTGCGCGTTTGTCGTCCCGCGGTCGTCAGCTGATGCTATCTTTCTTAAGAACCATGTGTAGAGATGATACCTGTTGACTGTGAGAAGAGCAAACGATTCCCTTGGAAAGTGAAGTGCCAAACTCACGTTTGGCGAAAGCCAGTTTGTCCGGTGCCAGTCGGTGAGGTCATATCGTGACTGGTGGTCTATTAGTGCTAATGCTGCGTGCCACACAATCGAACACAGTATTTATCTCTTTAAATAGTTTAGTCAAAATGGGGAACTTTATAAATAAAGACCGCAAATCGTGTGGAATGTTAGAAGACAAGCCTGTGGTTCGGTGCTCATCTGTTCGAGCTTCAAGGCCCGTAAACTTAGTGTCCAACGAAGGATCGATAACCTGCAGCCTACGTGAACCAACAAGTAGTTCATAGTGCTTCAGAAAATCGCTTCCCAGTAAGCCTGTGAGGACGTCCGCAAGGATAAGCGTCCACATATACCGTCGTTGTGGTACCAGGTTGGCCACAAGCTGTCTCGTGCCGTAAGTAGGAATGGAGGAACCATTCAACGCTGACAGTCGAGGCAAGGAAGCTCGTGGCTTATCTTTATCAACCGGCAAGACAGAAACTTGGGCCCCAGTATCAACCAGGAGCCTAGCGTTAGTACACGAATCACGTAAGTGGGACAAACGGCCAACCTGTGGTTGATCGCCGGTGAGTACGGCCGTTTTCACTCGCCGGCAGGGACGTTTCCCGCTGCGTATGAACACGGCTGTCTGCACCTACGGGTGGCTGATCGGAAAATGCTGTGGAACCAATACAAACCGCTGGTAGGATGGTCTGGTTCGGAAGATGTAGGTGAAGTGGATTCACGGTGGACATGGGCAGTGGAGGGCGCCCGCCCGTGACGTTGCTTACGTGGGCTACCGTGAGGGGTAGGTACTTTAACTCTGCCGTTAGATGACAGTCGACGCTGGGTGGATCGAGAGTGCCAAGGACTCTCCGGCCATTCATAATGATCAACTCCCTGACGATTGCGCGATGTCGTGGCGGTAAGGGCGTTAGCCCGATTTCCGACTCGGGCAACAACCTTGTCAGCCACGGTGGCTGCTCGCTCCGAGGACATGTCCTCGAGGAGGTGGTCTGAACATGGAAGGGTGAGGAATTCAACCACAATTCCTTAACTATCTCCGAACCCCCATCGGCGGGTCCTGCCAGGGACCGGAGGTGGGCTAGGTGGCGGCTGGGTTTGGTATCCCCTATGGATTGCCTGGCAAGTAGCTGACGTATGCGCTCCTCCCGAGAAGGTAGGAAATGCTGCAGTGAATCCTTCTTGAGCCGATCTTACGGCTGCTCTTGGGAAGGATTCAAAACCAAGTCCCCCACTGAGGCGATAACACCACCCGGGATTGCATCTAAGGCATAGGAAAACCGCTATGATGACCGATAATCCTGCGTGTCTCAAATTGCAGCTCTACTGCTACAAACCGAACCTCAGGTTCCTGTGAGATACACGCCATCGGGTTGAAAGCGGCCGCAGGCGGGATAAGACGCCTTTGAACAATACGTAGCCTAATTCAAAATGGATCCCAAAATCGGAACGCGATCAGCCGCAAAATTCTACGAAACTATAATAATAAACAAGCAATGACATAAAGCAAATACGAACCTCAACTATGCGATCACATGGACTCAGAAAACGAGATCCAGGTTGCGGCTTGCGGGCAAAGAGCACGTGCGTCACGCAGGTCCAAAATGGGATACGGCGGAGTAGCGCGTTGAAAGGGAACAAACTAAGGTTGGCTCATGAAAATATATAGTGCATAACAACACGCAAATAGTCTTTATGAGCGAGTGATGTTACGAAAAACATGTGGTTTTAGTGCTTTGTGGGGGGATTTTCCATAACCGGTCATTACTTCACCCACCAAAATCCTCCCGAACCTTAGCAGAATCAAAGGTTTGAAATAAGAGTACTGTTCCTCCTACCTACTTAGACCCTGCTGTCAGTGCGCGTACCTAGTATCTCCGACGCCAGCATTCTACTGACGATCGCACTTGATCCGTTGGCTACACCCACGCTATGCTACTCTGCATCGTCCACAAGAACGGCTGATCGATGGCGGGCGTGAAGGGGAAACACGTGCTGTCACCGGGAGAGCTGTATGTGCTTTTGTGAGTGCGCGCGTGTGGGTGTCATGAGCTAGGTCACACTTTTGGTATGTAGGTAAATAGCAACGACTACAAAATACGGGAAGCATCCCCCATGATGTCAAAGATAAACGAGGAACGGTGAGCACTGCGACGTGCTTGATGGGTATCATAGAGCATAAACATATTTCATGTACATGTGTTATTGGGTTTGAGTGTAGTTCAGTACGTCAGTATGCCATAAATGCTACCACAAACTGCAGGCACTTTTAACCATGTCAACGACGAATGGGGACCAGTCTACCGGGGTTCTGTGGTGTCGGCTGCTCCGTCTTCACTCTCGTGGAGGCCAATACTGCGTACGTAGCGGGTTAGCATTCCGTTGGCGTTCCTCACCTTCACAGTTCTTACTAGGCCATTAGAGATTCTGATAATTTTCACGGCAGGGCCAAAATTCAGTTGATAAAATTAGCGTGTTCGTAGGCAATCATCACTACATCCCCAACCTTGAATGGTTTTGCCTTGATATACCATTTCTGTCGAGCTCACAGAGCCACGTGATCGTTCGTTTAATAACGTAGTATCGGAGAATTTCATGGATGATCGCCTAACGATTTCGGGATCTGTTTTGAATACGGCCAGGCCTTTCCCAAATGCTTCTCATAACATTCAAATGATCAATATGACGAGAAATAACGCAACACGCCTAGGAAAGAATCGAGTAAATTGGAATTTGGACAGGAGGTAATACGGCAAGTCACTGGGGACTGTTTGGTTACTTTTGATTTTACAGTTATTGCTGGGACACCTAGTCCTGTCAATGCTGGCTCGTGTATCACTGAAGGTTATCCGGATTATAGGAAAATTGATCTATTTAGGTTGAGGATATTGGACCCGGAACTACAGTTGTTATCGGCCAGACTACGGTCCCGGGAAGCAGAAGAAAACTATAGACAGAAGGAGCGTGAGCAGTAGGTCAGCGACCACGACCTATCCAACAGTTCAAGACAAATTAAAATAGGAAAATCTGCGCCGGTTGCCGAATATAACACAGCAACGCCACCAACGATCGATCTGCCAAGAGTAGAATTGATGGTTTTCGCGGGGGCTATCTAAACACTACTGCAAGCTCATTAGGCAGTTCGAAGCTCTCTTCGAAAACAAGAAAACCGACCCTGAGCGAAGGCTTCTCTACCTGACTCATTGCTGTTGAGGCTGAGCAAGAGAAGCTATCGATGGGTGGACCATGCTCGACTCAAAACAGGGCTACACACGAGCAAGGAAGACCTTGAGGGACCTGTTCGGCCAGCCGTTCAAGGTTTCCCATAACCTAAAAGAGGGCGTGATGTTAGAGACTAAAATAACCAAGGGTGACGTCTACACAGTGGCCGAATTAGCGATTCAAATGCAGAACTGTTCAACAGCCATCGACCATTCAGGGTACGTGGCTGACCTCGATGCCATACATACTTTTGAGGGCAAAGTCCGTCACCTCTCCCCCGGACTACAGAGCCGGTGGGCGGAAGAGGCGGAAAGTACAAGCCAAGGCGACCATGGGGCTTAGCTCGAAGACGACCGAATACTTGGACAGGCAAACCAAGATAGCCGGCAGTAGATTTGGCTGACTCATCCGGGACAGTAACCGAGTAAACAAATCTAGCACTAATCAGGTTCAAACAATTGCACAGGAATATCCGAAATACCAGCCTTGGACCAATGCACACGCTACCCCACGCGAGGCTATAGCCTATCCAAGTTGAAGGTCCCGTGACGCTAGCCATGGGCTACCAGAATGCTCCAAGTTCATCAAGGCCACGATAGGTGAACATTGGGGAATGGCGGGGACGACAGGAGGGTGCTTTATATGCCTCAACACCACGCACCGGGTGGCAGCTTGTCGAAGAAAGACCGAATATTGTCACGAGGGTTGTCCAGGCAGACACCATGGATTGCTACACCAGGCGAGAGAAACTACACCAGAGGTGAACACCAAGCTCAGTGTTATTTGTTCAACGTCGCGGTCTGCTTATAAATCAATACGTTTAGGAGTAGTTGCCGTGGAAGTGATGACCACGGCTGGGGTGGTCAAAGCGTTGGCTTTCGTCGACAATGGATCGGATACAATCCCGGTGAAGAGGTGGCCTCCCGACAAACGCCGGCTTGCTGAAAGCACGACGTCGTTAGCACTGAGCACGGCGGGCGAAACAAAATTAATGACTGCAGCTCTTCTCCTTGGAGACTAACGATCAAATTAAATCAACGGAGGCATTTACGTTAGCCGATCTCCTCTTGTGAGCACCAAGGCCGGTGAAAGCAATCTTGACTAGGTGGCCCCACCTGGAGGATTTTACCGTCGTAGACTGGGAGGATAACGAAACGGATCGTCTCATCGGCAGCAATGTGCCACGGGCACATTTGGTGCTTGACCAGAGGGTGGGCAACCGCCAGGCATCATATGCCTTACATGCAGCACTAGAATAAATATTATATGGTTCAGCTGGGGGACGTAGTTCCTTAAATTACTTATCAGCCGAAGCGGATGGCATAGAGTATCTATTGCAACGGCTGTATGAAAAGGAGTTTCACGACATTGGAGACGAATGTCTATCATTGTCCCAAAAGGACCTCTTTGCCCTGCAGGCAGTGTGGCAAGGAACTACGGGCCTTGAAAAACAGCTCGAAGTTCCCCTCCCATGAAGCACACCGGGTGACCCTTGGGTTGATAACAGAAACTACGCTCTGCAAGGACTGTTGCAATTGGAATAGAGTTTCGTTTGAGATCAGGATCTGTGAAAAAGACAAGCAGAAGTAGTGAAGCGAAACGGGGCTTCCTGTTACATTGTGAAGTGCCCGCAGTCACCGATGGCCAGAAGGAGATATGGTATCTACCTCACTTTCCGGTTCTTCGCTCCAAGGAACTCGTGCAGCCATGTTTCAGGGCAAGTCGTTCAGTGATCGCCTGCTACGGGGACCTGCCTGAACCGCGCTATCGATTGAAGTCTTATGCCGTTTCATGGTGGGTAGAAAGGCCTTGTCAGCCAATATCAGGGATATGTCCCCTCAGGTGGAAATACCGGTAGAAGAGCGAGATGCCTCGCGATACCTATGACGTTAAGAGAACAACCTGAACAGGGCGGCGATAAATTATAGAATGACCGTCTATACCTCGGAGCGACATCATCACCTTTTTGTGCGGGTTACGCCCTTCGAGAATCAGCGAACGATCATGTAGCTCTAGTCCACCAGTCGGGAGTGGGCGGAGTCAGCAGACACTTATACACCAACGACTATCTTGGGTCATTCGATGGTGTAGACTCGGCCCTAGAGCAGTTCACGTGCCCTACTAGATTGTTAGAAGAGAGTGGCTCTCTCCTCATTAAATGGACGTCGAACACGTCGAAAGTGCTCGAAGTCATTCCGTACCACGAGAGGGTCGGAAGGGTTCGAGATCCGGACGGGTCTCTACTCCCTACCGAAAGCACGCTAGAAATGCAATGGAATGTGGATACGGACGAATTTGTTTTTGGGCTAAAAGTTCCCTAGCTGCCAGTAACTTGTCGTGGTATACTATCAGCTGTCTCTAGTTTATTCGATGCGCTTGGTTTTGTCTCTCCCTGACTGTTACCCAGAAAGACCTTGCTACAGCCGCCCTGTCGTAGGAAAGTCGATTGGGACCATCCATTGGACAGGGAAGACCGGCCAGAATGGGAAGGTTTTCTGGACACTTTAAAGAAGCTAGAGGACACGGATTCCACGGTTCTTGCCCCCTGGTCACACAACACGGAAGGGAGAACCACACGCCTTTTCTGATGCATCCGAAGTCGGGTGCGGTTCCATGGTGCACGGATGATGGTGTATGGGGGTGGAAAACACTACCAGGATCCTGTTCGCCAAAGCCAGCATAGCTCCACTGGAATCGTTTTCCGTCTTGCTTCTCGAGCTCTGCGCAGCCGCATTAGTAGCAGCGGTGGTCTAAGCGGTAAACAGGTGTTTCGATCGCTATATTTGGTCATCTAGTCTTTGGGCCGACTTGACGATAGTGCTGAACCACATTACGAACTTCAGGGTTCGTTTTACTACTTTCTTTGCTAACCGGCTGACGATCATCCAAGACGAAAATGACATGAACCATTGGAAACATGTCAGGTCTGGCGATAACCCAGCTGATCTGTGCTCCTGAGATGCGACCCAATTCCAAAAACTGGACACGTGGACGGAGGGACCGAAATTCTTGCAAACGCTCAAACGGTACTGGCCCGTGTGCGAACTGAAGCCTCCTCTGGAATTGGAACCAGAGATCAAAGGCGCTGTGATTACTGCGACAGCCGCCGAACCGAAGTTCATTTTGTCACGGTCGTTAGTGTGGTTGGCCAGGTTGAAGAGACATTTGCTAGCCCTGAGAGTGGTCCGCCTCTCCAGCCGTATACGAGTAGGTCCGATAAGCTGCGATGAACTATGAGCCGCAGAACACCATTTGTTCAAGCTGATACAAAGAGGTGCTTTCACCTGAAAACTCGAGAGGGCAGAAGAAACGGGGCTAATCGACAAAAGAACATCCCATCCGAAAGGCAAATTGAGGCATTTGAACCACATAGTTAATAATGGATTACTACGTGTAGGTGATAGGCTGACCAACTACTACCTGAGCTTTGACACGAAGTACCTCATGCAACTACCGGCTGGACAACCCGAGATAGGGCTAATGATTCAACACATTCACGCTGTAGATGGACGTGCCAAGGAGAGTCACGTGACAAGCATCAGCCGAAAGTGCTTTTGGTTACCGGGAGGGAGACCGACTGTAAAAAGCGTAATCCAACCTTACGTACATTGTAAGGGAAGCAGCTCTGCAGAGGGCAAACATCATATGGATTTTCCGCCAGAATATAGAGTGGCTCTGTGTTGTTGGCAGTTCAGTGATACCGGACTGGACTATCTCGGGCCTGTGCGAGCGCTCATCGGGAACTGCAGCGCTGGCATCAAAACACGGACAGAGACGAGCTGCACGACCGAACCGTAGCTTTTAGTATACGATGGCAATTCAACTCCCGGCAGGCTGGTCATCGCCGCGGCATAAAAGGACGCCTGGTTAGGTCCACCAGGCGAATATTATTGTATATCACTGAGCAGCAGCCGCCCGACGATGAAACCTTGATCCCCGTCACTACGGGGGGCGAAAGACTTCTGAATGTCCTCCCACTGGCTCCAGTGGCCAACGGAGACTTCATCCATCTGGAGCTCACCCCGGACGACCTGATGACGTTATGGTAGCACGTGGATTTCTGAAGCCCAAAAACCTTCGTGGTAGCTACCTTCGTGAGAGAGAACAGTAAACTATATCGCCAAGGTTTTCTGGGGGCGATAGATGCGGGAGTATCTACTGGCTCTGCAAGCTGGACAGAAATGGCATATCAAGGCAAAACCATTCAAGGTTGGGGATGTAGTGATGATTGCCTACGAACACGCTAATTTTATCAACTGAATTTTGGCCCTGCCGTGAAAATTATCAGAATCTCTAATGGCCTAGTAAGAACTGTGAAGGTGAGGAACGCCAACGGAATGCTAACCCGCTACGTACGCAGTATTGGCCTCCACGAGAGTGAAGACGGAGCAGCCGACACCACAGAACCCCGGTAGACTGGTCCCCATTCGTCGTTGACATGGTTAAAAGTGCCTGCAGTTTGTGGTAGCATTTATGGCATACTGACGTACTGAACTACACTCAAACCCAATAACACATGTACATGAAATATGTTTATGCTCTATGATACCCATCAAGCACGTCGCAGTGCTCACCGTTCCTCGTTTATCTTTGACATCATGGGGGATGCTTCCCGTATTTTGTAGTCGTTGCTATTTACCTACATACCAAAAGTGTGACCTAGCTCATGACACCCACACGCGCGCACTCACAAAAGCACATACAGCTCTCCCGGTGACAGCACGTGTTTCCCCTTCACGCCCGCCATCGATCAGCCGTTCTTGTGGACGATGCAGAGTAGCATAGCGTGGGTGTAGCCAACGGATCAAGTGCGATCGTCAGTAGAATGCTGGCGTCGGAGATACTAGGTACGCGCACTGACAGCAGGGTCTAAGTAGGTAGGAGGAACAGTACTCTTATTTCAAACCTTTGATTCTGCTAAGGTTCGGGAGGATTTTGGTGGGTGAAGTAATGACCGGTTATGGAAAATCCCCCCACAAAGCACTAAAACCACATGTTTTTCGTAACATCACTCGCTCATAAAGACTATTTGCGTGTTGTTATGCACTATATATTTTCATGAGCCAACCTTAGTTTGTTCCTTTCCAACGCGCTGCTCCGCCGTATCCCATTTTGGACCTGCGTGACGCACGTGCTCTTTGCCCGCAAGCCGCAACCTGGATCTCGTTTTCTGAGTCCATGTGATCGCATAGTTGAGGTTCGTATTTGCTTTATGTCATTGCTTGTTTATTATTATAGTTTCGTAGAATTTTGCGGCTGATCGCGTTCCGATTTTGGGATCCATTTTGAATTAGGCTACGTATTGTTCAAAGGCGTCTTATCCCGCCTGCGGCCGCTTTCAACCCGATGGCGTGTATCTCACAGGAACCTGAGGTTCGGTTTGTAGCAGTAGAGCTGCAATTTGAGACACGCAGGATTATCGGTCATCATAGCGGTTTTCCTATGCCTTAGATGCAATCCCGGGTGGTGTTATCGCCTCAGTGGGGGACTTGGTTTTGAATCCTTCCCAAGAGCAGCCGTAAGATCGGCTCAAGAAGGATTCACTGCAGCATTTCCTACCTTCTCGGGAGGAGCGCATACGTCAGCTACTTGCCAGGCAATCCATAGGGGATACCAAACCCAGCCGCCACCTAGCCCACCTCCGGTCCCTGGCAGGACCCGCCGATGGGGGTTCGGAGATAGTTAAGGAATTGTGGTTGAATTCCTCACCCTTCCATGTTCAGACCACCTCCTCGAGGACATGTCCTCGGAGCGAGCAGCCACCGTGGCTGACAAGGTTGTTGCCCGAGTCGGAAATCGGGCTAACGCCCTTACCGCCACGACATCACGCAATCGTCAGGGAGTTGATCATTAGGAATGGCCGGGGAGTCCTTGGCACTCTCGATCCACTCAGCGTCGACTGTCATCTAACGGCAGAGTTAAAGTACCTACCCCTCACGGTAGCCCACGTAAGCAACGTCACGGGCGGGCGCCCTCCACTGCCCATGTCCACCGTGAATCCACTTCACCTACATCTTCCGAACCAGACCATCCTACCAGCGGTTTGTATTGGTTCCACAGCATTTTCCGATCAGCCACCCGTAGGTGCAGACAGCCGTGTTCATACGCAGCGGGAAACGTCCCTGCCGGCGAGTGAAAACGGCCGTACTCACCGGCGATCAACCACAGGTTGGCCGTTTGTCCCACTTACGTGATTCGTGTACTAACGCTAGGCTCCTGGTTGATACTGGGGCCCAAGTTTCTGTCTTGCCGGTTGATAAAGATAAGCCACGAGCTTCCTTGCCTCGACTGTCAGCGTTGAATGGTTCCTCCATTCCTACTTACGGCACGAGACAGCTTGTGGCCAACCTGGTACCACAACGACGGTATATGTGGACGCTTATCCTTGCGGACGTCCTCACAGGCTTACTGGGAAGCGATTTTCTGAAGCACTATGAACTACTTGTTGGTTCACGTAGGCTGCAGGTTATCGATCCTTCGTTGGACACTAAGTTTACGGGCCTTGAAGCTCGAACAGATGAGCACCGAACCACAGGCTTGTCTTCTAACATTCCACACGATTTGCGGTCTTTATTTATAAAGTTCCCCATTTTGACTAAACTATTTAAAGAGATAAATACTGTGTTCGATTGTGTGGCACGCAGCATTAGCACTAATAGACCACCAGTCACGATATGACCTCACCGACTGGCACCGGACAAACTGGCTTTCGCCAAACGTGAGTTTGGCACTTCACTTTCCAAGGGAATCGTTTGCTCTTCTCACAGTCAACAGGTATCATCTCTACACATGGTTCTTAAGAAAGATAGCATCAGCTGACGACCGCGGGACGACAAACGCGCACTCAACTCGGTTGCCCGGTATGGAAGCTATCCGACACCCCACGTACACGACATCACTGCTTCACTTCACAGCACGACTGTATTTCCTAGGATCGATTCGGCACAGGCTTAACACCAGATCCCAATCGTCGCTAATGCCGTCGAGAAAGCTTCTTTCATGACTCCTTTCTGGTTTGTTTGGGTTCCTACGTATGCCTTTTGGTTTGCGGAACGCTGCCCAGACATTCCAGAGGTTTATCGATAGCATCACACGTGACTTGGATTTTGTTCAAGTCTACATCGATGACTTGCTATTCGCATCGTCGAGCGCAGATGAACATTACCAACATCTGACGCTGCTATTTCGGCGTTTGCCCGAACATCGAATGGTAATCATTTCCGGCAAATGTGAAGCTGGCAAATCGGAACTTGTGTTCGTCGGCCAACAGATCACTCGAGTGGGTATTAGGCCTTGCGAGAATAAAGTGCGCGCAACTCTAGATTATGCCGTACCGTCCTCAGTGAAGGCGATTAGGACATTTTTGGCGTTAGTTAGCTTGCATCGTTGTTTAATACCCCATGCTGTTTAACGTTTGCTTCCGTTAGCTGACCCATTTCGTGGTAATCCACGTAGGTTGTCACTTACGGATGCCGCGCGAGTAAAGTTCTCGGAGGTTAAAACGACATTAGCTGAGACTACGCTCCTAATGTACCCAGTTCCGTCCGCCATGCTAAGCACAGCGGTGAATGCACCCGACTTTGTCATCGTAGCGGCCCTGCAACAGTCTTTTTCTGGGATTTGGCAACTAGTAGAGTTTTTTTCCCGATGCCTCAGTCCCACGAAAACGAAATATAGTGCTCCCGGTCGCGAACTGCTGGCTGCATATAACGCCGTCAAACGATTCCGGAGTGCAGTCGAGGGTCGATATTTCATCCCCTATATTGATCACAAGCCTTTGATGTATGCGTTGCATACTAAGTCTGACCGTTACTCCCCTCGAGAAGTCAGACACTTAGACTATATTTCCCAGGTAAACGACTGACCTACGACACGTTAAAGGTGAGTTGGACTGCGTTGCAGGCGCGTTGCCACTAAGCAGCTGATGAAGACGGTTTGAGTCGGAGACCCCGGTGCGCTCTGTGATATTCTGGCGAAGCGCATCATCAGGCTTGTCCGTGGGTGGGTTGGAGATAATGTACCCGACAGCTTCAAGAATATTTAGAGGAAGTTCGGCGGCGAGGTGCACATACTTCGGTTGCTGTGAGGTCATTCTGGAAACAGCATACTGTGCTTCCAGATGAGCTAGCCAAAGGGAAAGACTACCCGGAAGAAACGGCAACGCCTTTACTGGGCGCGCAATAGAGAGCGTTTCAGGCCCCGCAGGCTCGCACATAATTAACTTAGAGTCATTCATAGCAAAAAAACAATAAGCAAGTAAACGGCGACAGACTGAAATCAACACCGCTAAACGCTCAATACGTGCGTGCACGACGGAAACAAAAGGAACGCTGTGATGCACAGAGGAATGGAATTATTAATAAGTTGGAACAGGCTGACCAATTTATACGCATACACGATTTGTGGACTCGATTCCCGCCCAGCGACGTGAGACGCAGAACCATGGCAATTGACGGGTTTTAGTAATTATATCGGTTATCCTGTATAAATGACAGGATATGGGAAACTGAATGAGATAATGACCAGAGCTGACTAGCTTGAGCGCGCATTGCCGTCTGAGTCGTGTGAGTCGCGTGAGCCGCGTGACGTGAGATGGCGATGTGGCCGACTTTGCCGGTACCAGGTGGACTCAAACAAAACAAACTTCAAGTAACCAGTCGATTGAGGGAACCGAGGCTAAGCCGAGTTCCTGACGTGTCGACGAGCCTGGTAAACGTTTGCTAAGCCAGTTGTCTTTCTTAATGGATAACTGACGAGAATCACCCAAATGTCCTACTGGACTTCTAAGATAGGCCCATGTGTCCGACCAGAGAAGGCTATGATACCGCACTGGTTGAATCGGGTCTGGGTGAACGAAAGTGCTTTGAAGTACTTCTGTCCTGACTATAAACCACTTTATGTGACTGAGAAAAACGATTCAAAAAGGAAGATTGCCTAAAGCTAGAGGAGGTTCCGGCACCGGAATTGGCCGTTCTTGGACAGCGGCTGTTATTCCCAGGTAAACCTAAGTGCAGATATCTATTCATAAGCAATGCTCACCTGATCTCCAAGTTCGCAATTGCATCTTAGTGAGTTCGGTGTCTGCGAAACCGCTACATCACTCTGTTCCTCTGGTCACCATTTCTGGGACTGTATCCTTTGTCATGTCCACTGGCCTGCCTCGACTAGTCCTACCTACCACACATCAGCGTCTCGTAGTCGATACCCCAAATGGACTCTCATATTCAGGCAGCGCAGCTAGCCTCCGACTAGTAGCTGCACGATACATCCGGCCGTCCATGAATAAAGATGTTCATAGGTGGGCAAAACAGTGTTTACAATGTCAAGGATCTAAGGTGCCTAGGCATATGGCCTTGCCCATCGATACTTTTTCTACGCCTGACGTTCACTTCGATCATATCCACGTACACATTGTGGGCCCATTTGTGCCATCGCACGGGTATACCCTCTTAATAACGTGCATCGGTAGATTTACGAGGTGGCCCGAGACTACTCCCATCTCTATCGTCACGGCCGAATCAGTGGCTCGGCATCTGATAGAACGATGGATAGCTTTATATGGTTGTCCTTCCACAATCACTACCGATCGAGGGCAACAATTTGAGTCCGATCTATCCCTTTCATTAGCTCACATGCTGGGTACGGAACGCATTCGCACGACCGCATACCATCTGGCATCGAACGGTTTGGCCGAACGTTTCCATCGCCAACCCAAAGCTGCTCTTAAAGCACATGAGAGCCCCGCCTGGTAAAAAACGTTACCGCTAGTTCTGCTTGGTATCACGACTTGCCTGAAGGCAGATATCCAATGTTCCGCCACAGAACTTGTTTATGGCATGACATTACGACTGCCTGAGGTAATCTTCACGCCACGGAGTAAAAATTCACTTGTCGTACGGACTTACGCTCACCGTTTATCTACGTACATACGACGTCTCGCTCCGGCGCAGACTCGAATGCAGTGGCGACAGATTTTCGTTCCGAACGGACTCGAAGCATGCTGGCATATATTCGTCCGTGTTAGTTAGGCACGCAAACCACTACAACAGCCTTACGAAGGTTCATTTCGCGTGATTTCCCGTCACAATATGACCTTGAAGGTTGATCGAAACGTTCGAGTGTAAAGATAAGAGCGGGGGCGGCCATATTGGAGGGACTTTTGAACACTCTCATCTGTTGTCGTTCGTTTGTTACAGGTGCACCTGTCGGACGTGTGAATTGGACGAAGCCCGGTGAGGAATCTCGGACAAGAAGACCTGCCGCTGTCCCCGAGGAGTGTAGTGACCCAGACCCGGAGAGAGTTGAATTGTGAAGAACCGCTGTAACTCGTTTCTACTACGTTCGTTTCTGCCCAATACACGTTCATCTCTTGTACTCTGTGTTCTCTGTTTTGACTGAGCGACGATCACTGGATTATGGCTGATGAGTCTCGTATGTGTCCGTTTCTAGCTAACCGGCCTGTTACAGATTTGGCACCCACGGCGGGACCGAGTTCTGGAGATACGAGTCCGTCCAAACCATTACCCACGTTGTCTGGCCCATTCGCATCAGAAATGGTTGAACAAGTTTGAATGCCCAACAGACGCCGGGAACCTCCGTACCCAGTTCCGGACAAGTTATCTTTGGGAGACGATGCTAGCGTCTGGGAGGCCCAAACGAAACGATATATACAGCGTTTTCCGGCCGAGGAACAGGCGGACTTGATACTAACCTTGCTGTCGAAAGAAGTATTTAGCAAACTACTTGACTATGGAATCCCACAAGATGTGAACTCCATATTCGCTCGGTTGAAGGAAATTGTGGACAGCCCGGTAGCCCAGGCCGATCGACAGAATGAATTCCATTCACGGACACAGGCCGAGGGAGAAAGATTACCGGAATATTTATCGGTACTATGTCGTCTGGCCCGGTTGGGATTCCCAGAGGAAGCCAAGGAGGACCGAGAAAACCGGATCCTGGGCCGATTTTTGGCTGGGGTGCGAGATCCCATGGCAAAGGTATTCCTTCGACTACAGCCCCCAAAAGACTTGGCCACCTTGGAATCTACCAGCACCACGCTGGACCAGACAGGTGGTGGGATGAATATGACAACTCCAGGAATCTTCGCGGTTTCGGCCAAGACGGGGAAACAACCTGCAGTTCGAGACGTAAAGGTCTGTTACTACTGCCAGAAACCGGGACATATCGCCCGGTACTGTCGACGGAGGATTAATCGCGAAGGTAGGTCAACTTTTCATGCGGGTAATGTCAATAGTTTTGAGTATGATAAACGTAGTGGTGCCCTACCTATGATCGAGATTATAATTGGCCGCCACCAAGTCAGGGCTTTGATTGACTCTAGGTCCGTCTACAGTTTAATTAGCGAACAGCTCGCAAGAAAAGTACCGCGATGCCCACTGTATGACCGTCCGGTGTCGCTTAAAAGTGTGACTGGTACTCCACTGGAGGTGATAGACAGTATAACAACAGAGCTCCAACTCGGAGTCCATAATTACCCTCAGGGTTTCTCGGTAGTTCGAAATTTGCCAGTTCCGGTCATTTTGGGGGTTGATTTTTTGAGGTCGACAAGGTGCACCCTAAATTTTCGAGACAATTGGCTGCAAACGGGGGGAGATGAAACCCGCATAAAAACACAGGCCGCCTCTGTCACTTTCATGGCGGAGCTAGAGAAAGAATCTGCATCTGAACAAAGAATCAGTCAGTTGCTACCACCCAAGGTGGAGGGTTTGGAACCACCAGACAGGAGTCGGTTTGAACGGCTGCTCCGCGAACATGAGCGAATATTTTCGTGGGATGGAGAACAGCTGGGCAGGACGAAACTGGTACAACACTCCATCGACACTGGTGATGCACGGCCGATAAGACAGGCACCACGGCGTGTCCCCGTACATTGCCAAGATTCATTGAGGGAAGCTATAGAACAAATGCTGAAACAAGGGGTAATCAGGCCGTCAACTTCTCCGTGGGCCTCACCGGTAGTGCTAGTTAAGAAAAAAGATGGATCAATGCGAGTCTGCGTGGATTATCGAAAGCTGAACAGTGTAACCCGAAAGGATTCGTTCCCATTACCACGCATTGATGAGACGTTGGATGGCCTAGCCGGTTCCCAGTGGTTTTCTACACTGGATCTGGCCTCAGGATATTGGCAGGTTGAGGTAAAACCAGAAGATAGAGAAAAGACGGCATTTGTTATTCCCAGCGGCCTATATGAATTCGATACTATGCCGTTCGGACTCACGAACGCCCCGGCCACGTTCCAACGTCTCATGCAAGTTGTCCTTGCAGGCTTACCCTCCAATACGTGTTTGTTCTATCTAGACGACATAATTATCCCCGGAAAGTCCATCCGAGAACATTTCGATAATTTGAAGTTGGTTTTCCAGAAGTTGGAATGTGCTGGCTTGCGTCTCAATCCCAAGAAGTGCGTGTTCCTGAAAGACACGGTCAAATTCTTAGGCCATACAATTTCTCGGGCCGGGATAAGTAGCGGTCCGGAGAAAGTTTATGCTGTGGAACACTGGCCAACCCCTGGAGATGTAGACAAGGTGAGAGGCTTCCTGGGGCTCGCTTCTTACTACCGCCGATTTGTACCTGAGTTTTCCGCCGTCGCTGCCCCGTTGACAGAATTAACAAAAAAGGGCAAGCCGTTTGATTGGTCAGAAGGCTGCGCAAGAGCATTCAATGAACTCAAAAGAAGACTTTGCAGTGCCCCTATTCTAGCCCTACCGGATCTGTCGGACAACGCCGGAAGCTTCATTTTGGACACAGATGCAAGTGATACCGCTATTGGAGCAGTCTTGTCTCAACGGTCCTCAAATAACGAAGAGCACGTCATTGCTTATGGAAGCCGTACCTTAAATCGAAGCGAGCGTAACTACTGTACTACCCGTAAAGAAATGTTAGCTCTGGTGCATTTCACCAAATATTTCCGGCATTATTTACTGGGAAAAGAGTTCCTAGTTCGGACTGAGCACGCTTCACTTCAGTGGCTGAGGAACTTTAAAAACCCCGAGGGGCAGGTAGCACGGTGGCAAGAGAGGTTACAGGAGTATAATTTTACGTGCGAGCACCGGGCCGGCAAAAGACACACAAACGCCGATGCACTATCTCGACGACCTCAATGTGACCATGGGAATTGTCCCAGTTGTACCGAAGCATGGACAATGACAGTTACGCTGCAACAGTCGAAAAGCGAAATGTGGGGCAAATTACAAGAACAAGATCCAGATATGCAAATTATCTATAGCTATTTGAAGGATGGAAAGGGGCGGCCATCCCCCGAGATGATGAGAGGATGTAGCTGGGAGACGAGATGTCTGTGGTCCCTCTGGGATAGTTTGCGATTGGAAGAAGGCGTGATTTATCTGCACTCTGGTCCGAATTACATGTGCCGTCTGGTGGTTCCGGAAATGCAGGTAAGCACGTTGCTACAAGAACTCCATACGGAACTGGGACATGTGGGCAAAAGCAAATTGGAACAAGCTGTACGACACCGATTTTGGTGGCCCCACCAGCGGCGCGATGTCCGCAATACATGTTTGACATGCAGCTTGTGCGCCCAGATTAAACCGCCAACGCAACACACTCGAGCACCTCTACAAAGCTTAACCACCGGGTTCCCTAACGAGATAGTGGCAATCGACGCAGTTGGGCCATTTCCAGAGACGGTAAAAGGAAACCGATATATACTGGTGCTTATTGACCATTTCACCAAATGGTGTGAAGCCATACCAGTACCCCGAATAGATGCACGAACCACTGCCGAAAAAATCTTTGCAGCCTGGGTATCTCGCTGGGGCGTACCCTATCAGCTCCACTCGGACAGGGGAGCCAACTTCGAAAGCTCATTAGTAAAGGAGCTATGCCGGGTGTTGGGGTCATCAAAGTCACGCACGACGGCATACCATCCTCAAGGCAACGGAGTAGTTGAGAGAGTTAACCGTACGCTTAAAGGTCTTTTACAAGCCTTTGTGAACCAGGACAGCACCAGGCATTGGGATGAGGCGATACCGTATTGTTTGCTGTCGTACCGCGCCACGGTGCAAGCATCAACCGGACAAACACCTCATTTCATGGTAACAGGACGTGAAATGAGAATTCCCGCTGACATGGATCACCCGCACCCGGCACCCGATGGGCTGTTAGCCAGCGATTACGTCATCCAAAGCCGAGAACGCCTTATTCGCAGCCACCAACTAGCACGTCGACAATTACAAGCTGAACATCGTCGGCAGAAAGAATACTACGACAAGTCCACATACGGCAGTCCGTTGGAACCGGGCGACCGGGTGTGGCTGCGATCGGACCAGGCTGATCCGGGGCTACCCGCTAAATTCCATCGGGCCTGGAGGGGGCCGTACGAAGTTTACGAAGTCTTGTCGGCATCCACGTGTTCGATTCGATCACTCAGGGACCCCAATCAAAGGCCATTCACTGTACATCTCGACAGACTAAAGCCAGATACGACTGCCTCGTTCTCAGGTAACCCTGGGCCAAGGAATGTCGCCGTACAGCTAGAAATACCCGCAGAAGGTGGTTCAGGAAGGGCACTGGGGACAGTGCCTTCGTAAGAAGGGGGATAGTGTAAAGATAAGAGCGGGGGCGGCCATATTGGAGGGACTTTTGAACACTCTCATCTGTTGTCGTTCGTTTGTTACAGGTGCACCTGTCGGACGTGTGAATTGGACGAAGCCCGGTGAGGAATCTCGGACAAGAAGACCTGCCGCTGTCCCCGAGGAGTGTAGTGACCCAGACCCGGAGAGAGTTGAATTGTGAAGAACCGCTGTAACTCGTTTCTACTACGTTCGTTTCTGCCCAATACACGTTCATCTCTTGTACTCTGTGTTCTCTGTTTTGACTGAGCGACGATCACTGGATTATGGCTGATGAGTCTCGTATGTGTCCGTTTCTAGCTAACCGGCCTGTTACACGAGCCGATACAGTTAACATGGGTTGTCTCGAAGCCGCGTAAGTTGATGATGGCGTCTCGCACGCTGACAAGAAATTCGATGTTAGCCTTGTACTACCTGTTGACGACATTTCCATGTGACGTCGGGGTCGGCAAATAAAGCTGGCCGATTTAAGGTTGTATTCTATGTATTGTCGCTGCCAAGCAGTACCTGTACGAGAAAGACGGCGAAGGAACATGAAAGCAACGGCCAAGCAGAAAACGAACCGCGAGCGCGTACAATCGGCAAAGAACCAAAAGTAAAGGTAGTTCTAAACGAGGTCGACAGAAGCCTCGAAATTTTTATTCCAGTAAAATGTGGGCAATCGAAAATAACAGTGAGGTTGATATCGAGTGTCAGAGAAGATCTTGAGGAAAATGGATCCAAGAAGGTGTCCAGAAAACGGCCACCTTCCTAGAGCTATCTAGGTCACTACAAGGTCTGTTATTTCAGGTACTGTTCCTTCAGAAAGTTGTGTCACAACATTTGAAATCATGGTGGTCTGAAATTTATTTTTCAGTTCAATTTAGTTTATTCACCCAATAACCTAGCACTTCTGTGCTCTGGTTTCGGTTGGTACGTCCCGGCATCTTCCAGCGAAGGGCAAAATTAATAGAAGCATATTGATAAAAATCCAAAAAGTCGATGTACCAAGGGTAAATCAAGACAACGAGCAAAGAGTCCAAACACAGCTACGCCAGTAACCGCGACACCTAGCCGTATCCCCCATTGTCTTCAACCATTTAGTTGCCGGATAACGTAGACCCCAACTTTAAAGTCTAGCACATCCTACTTGGCCAGCTTCACTGGTCAAGGTTTCCATATCTTTTTGCCATATCGTGGACTGCCCACTTCGACCTATTTTCCAATCATCACCAGCCTCAGAAAACAGTGTACGCTGAGGAAGCCTATCGGTGGGCGTGCGTAACACATTTCCCTAACTCCCTAACCTGTTTTGGTTCAACACTTGATCCAGAGGCTGACCTCTGGTTGCCAACACCTTAGGTTAAACCTGGGCATTGCTGATAGTGCTTTCCCACCATACTCTGGTAATGCTACGGAGACGTCGGTGCTCAGGCACAGACTGTCCTCGCCTATCTTCTACCCCCAAAGGGCCTTGTTTTAGAACCGTATAGAAGAAAGGACCTAACCAATACAGTGTGAGTTCTACTCTTAACAGATATATGGATGACACCCCGACACCACAGATGAAGTAGGTTGGCAAAAGCCAAAACAGCCTTCTGTTTTAACGATGATATTTCATCCTCTATCTGTCCACCTGGCGAAATTTAACTGCCTAGGTAAAACATTTATCTATTTTAGTAAGAGCTTCCCCGATCAACACAAGGTACGGTGTTGAGCAAACCGGGTCCTGCTCCAAGCTGAATAAACCGTACACGGGGATTCGAGAGCCAAAGGCCTGGGGCTTAACAGAAAAACTGTTCGAGCTACCCTCGAAGTCGGCATAATCGTCCGATTTTACTTTGAAATCCATAATAAAATAGGCAAAAAATAGTGCCAAGTGCAAAAGACTTAAGGGCAACCGTGGGAGTTCGGGGCGGGTCACCTCGGGCTCGCCAGTTATGTGGTGGCTTGACAGAGACACGAGACAAAGAGCAATTGTATTTAAATGCTAGTGTGCAGAGAAGCGTGCAAAGGAAACAAAAAAGGGTGACTCGCAGTACTCCTACTATGTTCATCGAGTTGACGTCATACCCGCCATATAAATTTGCTCCTCAAGTTTAGTCCCACGTAGTTTCCGGTCAGGAGGTTGTATGCTGTCGGAATGGACCCTAATAATTCCGCAGTTGGCTACAGAGTCGCGGTAGATGCACTAAAATAGGGTTTCTGGATTCTATGAGTTTGACCTTTATTGCCACAGGTCACACAATGCGCACAAATTAAGCAGGGAGAACAACCCGAGGAAACCACCTGAGGGTCGGTTGAAAATGTGTATTTATTAATTTGATAGAACAATAATAGGTGTACAATACAGTGGAAGGAAAGTAGTAGAATATGTGTAATAAACGAGATACCACAATAGAATACAACTGTTCTGTACAAATTTTGCGTTACTGCACAGTCCTATATTTCCCCCATTTTGTTTCAGTTGACTTCTTTTCATTCCGTTTTGTAAGCCGTCTTTAGGAGCCTTAAAAGAGGGAGGGGGGAAGCTGATGAATTGATATCGTCGTGATAAGGGAATAAATGGAAGCGTAATTTAAGGAAAGAGGCGAAAAATGATGATAATAAACGAATGGTAAGGATAAAATACTAAAAACGGCTTGCCATAACGATATACTGTAGCTCTGCCGATACAGCATACGATTACAAAGACTAATAAATTTGTTTATTTGAACAAGTACCGAATTCGGTGGCGCCACTTGCTCCGCCTGTGTAAACCGTCTGCACGCCGTTTCGTTCCTCCAATACACACATTATCCCGACCAAGCGTTTTGAGTTCTGCTCTTTTGCGCGCTGCCGAGTATATTCGCTAACGCGCCACGAACCGATGATCAGAGGCTATAGTCTCCCTACGGGAGCAGGTTCCGACTTAACCCAGGGGAATCCTAAACTGGTGAGCCCGAACACCCAATTCATTCCACCAAGGACACTCGTAAATCCTTCTATCACATGTACTTTTGCCAACATATAAACGGTAAATCCCGATTGAAGCTACCAAATTCCTTTTATATTTTATTTTATGGATATTATAAGTGTTCCCCGGTTGCTGTATAGACCTCTATATATTGTTGCACATTTGATATACCATTGCACTTATGGCTAGCAACGATCGCAAACCTGATCCTGAAGCGTCCATTTTGACAGTCTCCTTAGCCGTCCCTGAGTTTTTTATCGATGACTCTCAACTCTGGTTTCCTATGTTGGCGGCCGGGTTGGAATCACATAAAATCACCAGCGAGCGACCCCGTTACTTGTGGACTATCGGTCGCCTTCCCTGTAATGTTGCTACTCTGATACTCGACGTAGTATTCAGTAGCAGTTCTTACACAGCCGTGAAAGACGCGTTAATCTCTTGTCTTTTGCCATCAGAGTCGTTTGGAGTGAAACGGCTAATCCAGGGGACACAGCTAGGTAGCAAGAAGCCCTCTGTATTACTGAGAGGAATGCAACATCTTGCAGTGCAACTCCAAGAGAAAAACTTCCGTAAAGAATTGTGGGTACAGCAATTACCACTCAATATTCAAGCACCGCTCAAGGTTTCTATCCATGTGAAGCCCACAGAAGCAGCAAAACTAGCGGACGGTATTATGGCACGGTACTATCCACAAATTACTGCCATAACAAACTCGAGCAGACCCCAGACAACCGCTCCCACCGTAGGAGCACACTCCGAGGACATGCTGATAGCTGCTTTCGAGCGGGCTTTCAGACGTTTTCCCCTCCTGGTTGTTCTTACTGCAGAAATCATAAATCTTATCACAACTCTGACCGATGTGAACGTCTTAGAAGCCCTTCCCTGACCCCCCCCCCCCCCGTTAACCCATCTCGATCAACGTACCGCGGATACCACAAACGGTTTGGGGAGAAAGCCCGGAGCTGCGAAACCGGTTTCACCTTCCCAAGTGCCAATCAGGGAAACTAATATCCCGACGCGTTCCGACGACTAACGCGGTCGGCAGCCATAATAGCAATCGTCCGTCACATGTTCGAGATGTAGTTTCAAATAATCTGTTCCCGATTGACACCGGTGCAGCAGTTAGTGTCATTCCAAAGGAATTAGGTTATGCAGTAATTCCATCAATCCAACAACTCCGTGCAACCAATGGTACTCCTATTGCTTCCTACGGCAGTAGGTCACTCACGCTCGACTCAGGAATACGTCGCATCTTCCACTAGGCGTTTATAGTAGTAAACGTTCCCTATCCCCTACTAGGCATCGATTCCTTTGGCCATTTCGACCTGCTGGTCGACGCACTATGCAGAAGAATTGTCAACCGACAGACTACTTTTTTCATAACCGGTTCGTATTCCTCCGTGAATCACATCACGCCCCTATACATCTAACTTCAGGCTGGGCATCTGTAAGCAGACCTACTTTCAGCTGTCCGATAATGCTAAGACAATCCGGCCCCCTTCCCGCGGTGACCACCAACGTTACCAACCGTATTTTCACGCAAGGACCCTCAGCATCTAGCCGACCGGGTAGCTTGACATTAGACAAGCTCCGCGTAGCACAGGCTGAGTTCAAACACATGCTAGGATTAGGCATAATGTGCCCATCCAGTAGCTCCTGGGCCTCGCCCCTTCACATGGTTCCTAAACCTAATGGCGGCTGGCGCCCCTGCGGTGACTATAGGGCCCTCAACCAGGCTACTATCCCAGACAGGTATGCAAGGTTGATTAGACCGTACTTCGCGGTTTCCTTAGTAAACGCGTGCTTCGGTCCTTTGTACTGCGTGGACCACCTGCACGTTACTCTAATGTGCGGCACTGCACAAATATGTTAACCAGAACAGCATTCTCCACGACACGTGAGAACGAGAAGATAGTGGTTAGCGTGTATTTGGGAGCGTGCGCGAGAGCGTGCGCAAGAGCAACGGTCAAATGGCAACCGCGCTTGGCAGTCAGCGTTCAGTTAAACAATAAACGTGGTAAAAGTACGAATGAAGTTGGCAACCGCTACAAGTACCCCATTCCATATATAAAAGGTCTTACTTCTACCCAGTCTGGTTGTTCTATTTTCATCCGAATCGACCTCGTTGGAGCCTACCACCAAATCCCGGTATCAGAGGCTGACATCCCTAAAACCGCTGTCATAACTCCATTCGCACTATCCGAGTTTTGAGCGTGCCGTCTGGGCTCAGCAGTTCAGCCCAAACCTTTCAAAGGTTTACGCATGATGCAACACGCAGTATGAATAATGTCTACTTGCACTTGGACGATATCTTGGTGGTAAGTTCTTCAATAAAAGGAAATATGGTCCACCTGTGCGCTCCTTTTGAGAGCTTTACCCAACACTGTGTAACCATTAATCCTACCAAATGCGAATTGGGTATGACAACCATCACCTTCCCAAGCCACCAAATCTCAGCTTCGAGCCTACAGCCCCTGCCTGACAAGGTGGCGGCAATTCGCGACTATCATGAGCCTCACTCTTACCAGCAGTTGCTCCAATTTTCTGGCTTGGTTAACTTTCATCGCCGGCTTATCCCACACTACGCCGAAATAATGCAGCCTCTAACAGACGTTTTAGGTGGAGGTGAGCAGAAGTTCATATTTCCCGACACGGCGCAGGCAGCGCTTACTTTGATCAGGGAAGCCACCGCAGAAGTGGAGTTCCTTTTACATCCAGATCCTTCCGCTATCCTGGCATTAGGAACAGATGCTTAGGACAAGGCCGTTGGATCAGTGTTGCAGCAATTCGTCAACATGTCATGACAACCAATAGCTCTCTTCTCCAGGGGTCTCCAGCCTGCGGAATCCCGATATAGTACATTCAGCAGAGAACTAATGGCAATCTATTTGGGTATCCGACACTTCCGGCACACACTCGAGGGCCAAGTGTTCACGGTGTTCACAGATCATAAACCACTAGTGTACACCCTCCAGTCAGTTTCTGATCGATATTCGCCACGCGAGATTCGTCACTTAAACTATGTTTCGCAGTTTACTACGGAAATTCTACACATCTCTGGGGCACACAGTCCCGTAGCAGACGCACTCTCACGCGCCCCCAATATCGACGACCCACTATTCATAGGCATAGACCTAGAAGCAATCGCCGCAGCCCAAACGACAGATCCTGAGGTAGGGCAACTCAGAAACAGCAGCTCTCTTCACCGAGTACCGGTGAACCTTCCAACTTCCGAAGTATTTATTATTTGCGATGTCTCACAGGGTCGACCCCGACCACTAGTTCCTGCTAGTTTTCGCCCACAAGTTTTATCAGCCTCCACAACCTATCGCACCCTGGTGTAACCGCCTCAGTGAAACTGGTCACCGAGCGATTCGTCTGGCCTTGCGTCAAACTTGAAGTACCTCTCTGGGCCAGCGCTTGTCATCAATGCCAACGAGTTAAAATATATGGTCACATTAAATCTACCTCAGGCAGATCCTGTGAGCCGGACGCAAGCTTTCATCATGTGCATGTGGATCTCGTGGGGCCGCTTCCGCCATCCAGTGGCTGCTTCTACATCCTCACTTGCGCAGATCGTTTCACTCGCTGGCCACAGGCCATACGTATTCCCCGTACTACCTCAGAGGAAGCTGCAAAAGCATTTCTAACTGGTTGGTTGAGTCAGCCCGGTTGCCCTTCTGTCGTGGCTACTGACCGCGGTTCTCATTTGGACGGAGCCTTCCACGAGCTACTGAACGCATTCGGCTGCAGATACAAGAAGACAACGGCCTATCATACTCGGGTTAATGGCGTGGTGGAGCTTTTTCATCGCCAGCTGATTGCTGCCCTTCGTGCTCATGATAACCCTTTATGGAGTGAAGTTTTACCGATCTTTCCCTTAGGGCTGCTTAACACCGTTAAAACCGATATGGGTGTTACGGCCTCTGAACTGGTTTACGATTGCACATTATGACTCCCAGGTGAGTTAGTTTCTTCATTACCACCTGGGTTTTAATTAGAGGGGTTGAGCAAAACGGTCCTCACACCGAATGCGGATGGCAAAGTCCACCCCACTACGGGAACAACTTCTCAGCACCTACATACACACCACTCCAGCGACCTCCAGCCATGTGATTGTTCGAGCGGATGCAGTGCAATCACCACTACAAGCGGCCTACCCTGGCCCCATTTTGCGTCCTCCAGCGAAAGAAAGAGAAGTACGTGGTAGATGTTGGAGGCAGGAAAGAGACCATCAGCACAGACCGCCTTAAACCAGCCTTCATCGAGGTAGAGCCCACCTCGAACAATCCGCCCAATGTCCCTACCTGCTCACAAACTTCGGTTATTCGTCCTGAGTCGGCCCCTGATACTCCCACTAAAGACTCCCCATTGCCTGCTGCAACACCAAACTCCACGGAAGACATAGCTTCACCAGTCAACGGGAGAAATCGGCGAGGCCGCGAGCTGCGATAGCCAACGAGGTTTTCTGAATACGTGACAGCTGTATACATTTAAGTTTACTCTTCATATTCTACTTGTACATAGTCCTATTATGCATGAATGCACGACCACGAGATTACCACGACAAAGGTAGTGACAATCTGTATTGCGCCGGTATGTCCCCTTGGGTTGAATATCCTTCCGCGCCCCGAGGCACAGCTTCCTTGAGTTTCTTACCTTCCAGCTCGTCCCTCCGGACAGAACCAAATGGAATTCCAGGATCTCGCACTGCTCAAACACAACGCTCATTGGATCGCGACTGGACTCGTTTGACGCCGGAAGCTGGCTCGTTTACGAAGGCAATAACAACCACAGGCAAACGGAACTTTGGGATATGCCGACAACGACAAACCCTATAACACAATCACCACGACCAAGTCAGGACCTACCCCAGTCGGATGAAATGTTAGGGAGGACGCAACTTTGCGATCGACGCACAGCGATCAGTGTGAGTCATGGAGAACGGCTTGTGCTGGCTTCGTTGGTGTGTTCGACCGCGCGGGAGGTATGGAAAACGTCTCTCGCCACCGAAGTCGACGAGCCCATCACGGGTCGAAGCCCAACTGAATCGGCCTTATAGGGGGAGACCCCGTAAGGCTACCGATACATCATCCGATTACAAAGACTAATAAATTTGTTTATTTGAACAAGTACCGAATTCGGTGGCGCCACTTGCTCCGCCTGTGTAAACCGTCTGCACGCCGTTTCGTTCCTCCAATACACACATTATCCCGACCAAGCGTTTTGAGTTCTGCTCTTTTGCGCGCTGCCGAGTATATTCGCTAACGCGCCACGAACCGATGATCAGAGGCTATAGTCTCCCTACGGGAGCAGGTTCCGACTTAACCCAGGAAAATCCTAAAATATCCCAGGTTTAATAGGATAGGTCTTAAAACCCTCTGAAACCGCTCGAAAACCGGCGGTCTTAAAGGCACAAACAGACCATAAACTGGCCGAGAACAGGTACGAAACCGTCATGAAACCTCACGGAAACCCGCCGAAAACTGAGGGGTTTTGCAAAAAGGGAAGGTCCTCAGTGCAAAATGCCTCAATTGTGACGAGATTACGTTATGAGTGCACCAGCCTTTATGGAGTGCGTCACAGTCAGTAGGTATACTAAGAGGAGCCGAATGTTGTCAAGTATTTCTTCAATTTGAGTAGTAGGAGATTAGATTTGAATGTGACTCATCATACAGCTTCAAAGCCCAACTCACCATTGAAAATCATGGAAGCACCCTACTGCTGTTTCATCCTTGTTAAGAATAATGAGCAGTGCACATCCCCCAACCCCCCATTCGGACAGTGCTTTCACGGTTTTCAGAGGCGAGTTGGGCGTTGAAGCTGCATGAATAATCATATTTCGTTAATCTTAATTCGTAATAGATAGTTACTCCTGTTGTCCATGCTGTTAAAGTAGAGCCGCAAGAGATGGGCCGGCAGCAGATTTATGGGTCTGTGCTTCTTTCCAGTAACGTTCTTTTCACTAATAATGCATCGAATTCTATCATTCATGTAAGTTAGTATATTTTTGTTGTTTTAATTTTTCCAGCTGGTCGAGAAAGACGGCTTGGAAGAACCGGGCGTGCCATAATCAACGTGGATGCTATTTTATAGTCCTTGTTGGATGGCTTTATAACCAACATGCTAACCACGAGGCAAAGTCGTTACGAGTTGCACTCTCTGAGCTATTATTTGCCAGATATTTCGCATTAACCAAGGACTTTACCTCATACATTATGGTTGTGAGATGCAGCTAGCGGTTTTCCGTATGAATCGTACTTGGGAAAACTCAGGTTGTTCATCAAGAGACCCACAAGACCAGCAGAATAATTATACCGAAGGATTCACGAAGTCAGCAATGTGTTCGGAAATGAAGGTAATTTAGCTCCGGATGGTATTTTCATTCACTTTCGTGCTATACGCACTCATCCTATTTTCTGTATGTTTTTACTCTACTACACAATCAGAATAAAATGTCATCCTCAACAAAAGCCCAGCAGATACTGTGAAATAATCGATAACGTACCTTTTTATTGTTTCAATGTTTTAGGCAATTTTTTTCACACGGTTTGCCATTAAGTGGTCTGCTCGTGGATGATGTACTATTGGACAAACTCACTGCACCCATTCACGCAGTCACTCTTAAATAATTATCACCTTCCAATAATTCCTGACGCCACTGGTACAGTTTTATCTACGTTCACACAACTTCATGTTTTTTCTCTTCACTTTTCTCAGATTACGTATTTGTCTTCGAGTGCGACAACAGATGGCGTCCATTTGGCACGGAGTGGAGTTAACTGGCTTGTGACTTGGAAACAGGCTCATTATTGCTGTCAAGGGTAGGCCAAGGAAATTCATTGTTTTTGACTGAAACTTAAACGTTATTCGTTCCATGCCAAGATTCACAGTAGAACCGGTGTCTGTAGTTGAAAGGCTAGAGTCAGTTTATTACCGTTAGAAATCAAGGCAATACAAGACAAGGAAGCAGGTAAGTAAATTAACATTTCCTTCGAAGTAAACTTCGGGCTACATTTTATGTAACTTTTTTATTCTTTTGGGGTAACCAACACCTTTTAAGGCATTCTGATGGTCAGTAACAACCTATCATGAGTCAAAACTATTCGTGTTCCTCAGATTTAGCAAATAATTTATTTGATATTTTACTATTTCACTGATTACAGTCGTTTTGATACATCAATTCTCATATGTTGATCCGTTTTGCTGTAGACAGTTTTCACTCAGGTCATCTTTGCATTCTGTAGGAAAACATTTTTTGTTTTCCAACTCTTTCTTAAGTGTGACTGTCTTACTTTTCTACATCTTGATGTTTTAGATCCGGTGACCACGTAACAGAGGAACGATGAAAACCATCCAAACATTCTGAATGAAGCAGTCGTTGAATTGCAAGTTTGTACCAGCTTTCGGTATGCCATTTCCATAACAAACTTGGTGGTTTTCACAAACAGTGTTTTTTTCTAATAAGTGATAAATTGGTGGTTTCGATCAAAAGGGTGGATAATGGGAAAATAAACTAACAAACGAGCAGTTAAGATGGACTAGAAAAGAAAAAGGTACCCATTTTCAGCGGTTTTTTACACTCTGGGAGTAGCTCAAAGCGCTTTCAACTGTCCAACGTTTTTAATGATGTAGCCCAACACGCCCGATTGGGACACTTTGGACGTGCTGCTTCGGTTGCGGATGGCAATGCTCGTGGTGCGGCTTTCCGTGGCATTTCAGATAGGTGAGCGATCCCTGCGGATACGATTCTCGTCCAACGACTGAAATGAAGAAAACGACAGCCGTTGATGGACTTGACAATTGCATTAGTCGTCCTGTTGAGTTCCCAGGAGTGGGGAGTTCAGACGAGCTAACTGTCGGAGCTGACGAGCTTACGTTTGTCAAGTTCCCAGTACAGCATGGAAAGAAATGGCCAATAGATTACTGATGAATCACCCATATGCCATACAGGATTTCTGAAAGGGGTCTATCTGTCTCGTAAGTAGGTAAGTACTTTGAAGTACAACTACACCTGACAGTAGGTCGATTCGCGTGACTAAATAGGATAGCGATTCGAGCAAAGACGTAAAACTACCTAAAGCCAGTGGAAGACTTGCTGCCAGAAATGAATGAGCTCCTGAGGAGCTGCTATCATTCCGATAACAGGCTTAACTGCTAATGCCTATTTATAAACAAGGCGCAGCCAAGCTCTAGGCTCGCAAACACATTTTAAACGCGTTTGGTATTTTGGTTTCAGCTAAGAGCCGCTACAGAATATCCATTTCAGCTTCTGAAGTTTCACTCGAGAATACTGCGTGCTGTTGTCTCTGGACAGTACCAATGAGGTTTGAGATACTCGTGGTCACTTCCCGGTGTCCTTACTAGCTGATTAGGCTCTCACGGTCACCCAGTCAGAAAACCCAACATTTGGGACAGGATTGGGTTGTGCCGTCGGGACGTTTGACATCTCACTGAAAAACGTTGGGAAGAGCTGCCGGCCCACAAAGGGGATGGCGTAGGGCAGGCCCAAAGAATGCGTAAAAGCGTACAGAAATGGTCCACCCTCTCTGCTACTTTCTCGCAATTCATTTCATCATCCAATCTCAAGTTATTGTATTCTCCATCAAATACAAATTGATCACCAGGTTATCAATATTTGGAAGGAGAACAACATTACATCAACGGAAAGAAGTTCATTATATAAAAATGCTATGTACACGTAGAGAAAAAACTGGAGATTGTTTGCTTCTCGTCATTTTTGTCTTCCGTGCGATGTTCCACATCCTCCCACAACTAGTTCTGTAAAAAGAAAGCGTCAAATATATAAATTCATGTAGCATAAATGAAAATTTGCGTCATTCCATCGTAAAAAACGATGGAATGGTAATAAATAACTGTAAACAAAAGCTACGAAAAATTTTTTCGTAACACCGGTTGTAGAGTACTATATATGGAATCGAGAAAACAAACAGAAACAAGGATGTTAATTAAATGGGAATATATATATATATATATATATATATATATATATATATATATATATATGCAAAAAATATGATGACGTGTATGCGCTTTGGATTTTAGCGGAATATTGGTAATAGAAAAATTTTCCCAGTTGATGAAATAAAGCGGCATTGGTTCACTAAAATTACTCATCCAGGTATTCTTCTTGGTTTGCTACGATCTCGAGATTTGATAAACCAGCACTTGATAGTTCTGTCTGTGACGGACGTGGGTTCTTCCACAAACCTCTCACCAAGACGAACAGCACCTAGTGGTTGTATGATAACAAAATTAATCCGCTAACCCTTGACCACCACGATTATTTTATGATCATAACATGGTTGTCGCAGAGGGCTTCCGATGCAGATGGTCAACATATACCTCACAGTCCCAGCCAAACCTGTGCTGACGTAATGCTTGAGGGCTGCAACCTGAAGTTTGCTCACGCCAATTTATAATCTTACCTTGCTCACTCCCTATTCATCTGCCACTGGTTATCTTTGGGTATAGCGATGTACATCGTGGTTAGACCAATGTAAACAATACACAGGAACACATCGCTGGAACAATGAAATAATGAAATTGGCCACAGTAATAATTATGCTGGTTAAAATGTCCATTACTCATATCTTCAACAATGGATACCATAAAATAATCTCATCGTAACAGATATCAGAGTATTACGCACAATCTGTTCGTATATTATGGAGAATTACATAAAACTAGATAGTACGCTAAATTCATGCTACACGTACAAGTAACAACGAGGATATTTACTAAGACTCTAAGTATTTTACCACAGACAACAGCCTACCACTGCATGATCACAAGGTTAATGAGTAAAACAAATAGGCCTCAAAGGCCCACAACTTGCTTTCCGGACTTTTCGTGAAAAATATCGTTTTTTGGTGTTTAGTACATTTATTAACGATCTACGAGATATTTTGTGAGATTTACTGCTTCGGAGGGCCCCATCAAAATTCCGTTGGGAAACGCTGAACAGCCTTGGGATTTGTGCTGCATGGGCAGCAAGACAATACGAGATTCGTAGTAAATTTCGTCTTACCCGAGTGCTTAATCAAAATGCAAGGTTATCTTTCGATTAAGAGTCAAAATTGTTTATGGCATCTTACTACACATTTTACTGTAGATACAGAAATGTGAGAAACAATCAATCTTCATGGTGAGTTTCTGAAGCCAAACCAGTCCATGAACCAAAGTGAATGGCGAAGCAGCGTCAACAACAAGGAGCCATGTTCCAGCAGCCACAGTCAAAAGGTATTAAACGTATTACAGTAAAACAATGTTTGAAATGGCCAACAAGAATGAGTACCAAAGAGATCAAGAAAAGTTGTTTGACACTGCATTATTTCTATACTTGATCAACATCCACAGTAGATTCAACAAATACTTCCCGACGACAGGGGTTCATTTGAGACTATCCGTGATGACTTTGGAAATCCGGTTCACCGTCTGCCGGGATGCAAAACTGCCATCGTGATGAACGGAATCCTTCTATGTTGCTCATCAAATACCACAGTTAATTCCGGCGGGAAACCATCTGTTGTAGAGAGTATTTCCAGCAACTTAATAAGTTTGTGGTGTGCTTCTAAAACCCACACGATTGTTTCCTTACATTGGTGAAGTCTCGTCAATTGTACGCTGCTCATGAGAAGTGGATCCGCCCCCAAGAGGATTGAATTTCTATATATGTTACTAAAAACGATAGGAGTAGCTTGATTTTAAAATTCAGCGAATAAATTCGTTGGATGGTCCGCGTGACATGATGGTGACCGATAGCAAAGTTTGCTAATTAAATTTCAAAAATGGTTCGTTTTATTGTGCATTGATCGCATAAAGCTACCGGCCTATTCCTATCACACTATTAGCGATATATCAACCAATAGGGACACACCGTATGAACTCATCATGTTGGTCAGTTTTAAAGCTCCTTGTATAGAATATCCGAGTAGAAAATACAATGTATGTAGTATACGCTAGGCAGTAGGTCATCCATTCGCACAGTATTCATCACTACCCTGTTCGCAGCTTAATCTTGTATACTCACATTGGACTCTTGAATTTGTGGGAATTTAGCTAATTTTATTCCATTATAACAACCATTAACATTTAACTGATTGCCGTGGTTCACTGATTCCTACTTCTCAGCAGCAATCTAGCTCGAATATCAAGACAGTCACTAGGGATGAAAAGTGAGGATGAAACTGTGAATAATTGTATCATTTCGGCTGTTAAGTTGTGCAAATGCAAGTGTTGCTTTTCATGTCACGTAGTCGTATCTTCCTGCATATGACCACTGGTTGGATGGACTTCGTGGTCGTGTAACCACTGTGAAAACCCGATACGCTCTAAACGGCCGAGTGCACTGGTCCGACACTATCAATAAGTCATCACCATTCACAACTGGGCAAACAGAGACTATGCCCAATGATGTTAATAATTATTCCTAACTGTTAACTGGCCCCTTTGTCTGGTAGCACTTGTTGAAAGAATAATTTTGTGTTTGCCTGGGCTACACTACGCACCAGAAAAAGGAACCAAGAAGTTGAGTGATACACTGTGTGTTACCTAAATATGTTTCCAGATATTATAATGATATTGACGTAGGAGGAGTGATATGGGGAACACACGATCGGTTAAGCAACACACGAGAAAGTACAAAAACAAACTACTAAGGTTTCACTGATTGCAGCTCTTATGATTGCTACTGCTCAGCAGTAACATTACCAGAAAGTTGAAACAAGTATCATTATGATAAATCACGGAGCGAGCTACAAATAACCGTATCAGTTGGACGAGTAAGTTGTTTTAATACAAGAACTTTACTAGCGGTCGTGCATAGTCCTATCGTACTGCCCATATATTTTTCATTGGCGGGCTTGAAGATGACCTTGTCGATTTTTCTGTCAACATTGTTTTATCAAATTTTTCGGTTTCTGTCCTCCTGGGAATGATGTTGTGATTCCTATATTACATAGATATAAAAGGTGAAACTTCCGTTTTTGAAGCAAGTCTAATATTTTTCTGTCTGCCGTAATTTGCTACCGAAATACGTAACGTTTTTAGATGTGCTAGGTCGTCTTGTTAGATGTCGATGACTCACTAGCCATTTGTGACATCGAATGGACTGAATAGGTTAAACCTCTCGCAGTACCACTGAGCTAAGGACTCCACAAGTGTATAGAACGTAGCATATTATTTCGTATTTTGGTGAGGGTGTTTGTTATCTCTTCGTGGTAGTGAAAGAATTCCTGTGGAGCTTCGGATGATTGATTGTTTCGTGGGATTTTCGGATTCAAACGTATCTAGATCAGAGTTATTAGTTGGTAGCAGTCTGTGCAACTTTGCCATACTTCATAAGAAAATTGTCAACGGCGTGAATAAGTTCAAAAATGTATGGGGATTCACAGAATGAATTGTACTGTTTAGCTTGCCCACAAAATTATCCATTAGACGACTAGGCTATGGTTGACGAGGAACAGTGCACACATGTTTACAGCGGATGCCTTTCAACCACTCATCCAAACTTTTCGCAGTGAATTGTGCACTATTGTTAGTGACTAGTATAAATGGGACCCCTTCTCTGCTGGATGTTTTTACTGAGCGCAGTTTCTTGGAAGTCACCAGTGGGTGAAGTTGTTTAGTATACCTCAGGCCAGCGGGAAAAAGCATCAATGACGGCAACATCGTATTATTTACCCAAGAAGGGTCCACAAGAGTCTACGCGTAGCCGCTGCCACACCTCTCATGACATCGGCCAAAGAAGCCGATCTGAAAGTTTTGAATGTATCTTACGTAAAAATTGCTTGCCGTTTTTGGCTGCGAGTGCGACGCTGGCATCCAGTTCCGGCCACCAGCAAGTAAGTAGTACCAGTAACTTCATTTTGTCGATACTCAAATGTCCTGAATGGAAATATTCCAACATGACAGAAAGGAATGTTGGAGGAATGACCACACGATCTTTAAGGCACGCTGATCTATCTGGGATGAGTGACAAATCATCACGAAGAGGGTAGAAATCAGTGAACAGCCGCTTTTCATTCGACGTCCAACCCCTTTTTAGAGCTGAAATGACTGAAGCCAAATACGCTTTTGTATCCCCCACAAGATCTGCAAGCAGCAATGACACTGGTTTTATCAACATATAATCACGAGTGACCAGGGACTGAGATGAATGCGGCGGCCTAGACAAGAGATCAGTATGTAGTATGCATTTAGCACTACGACGCAGAATGTCATAATCAAATGACTTGAGTGCAAAGCTCCATCGTTGAACCATTGCAGCTGGTGATTCGGACAATGAATGATGCGGATGACAGATAAATTTCAATGCCTCATGGTAAGTAACTATGGTGAAATTCTGACCAAACAAATATTTATATAAGCGGTTAATGGCCCAGTAAACAGCCAAGATTTATCTTTGTTTGTGAATATCCTTGATCAGCTTAGGTGAGCCTCCTTGAAATGCAAGTGACTGGCCGGTCAAGTTGTTCAGGAACAGCACCAATACCATTAGGAGATGCATTGGTAATAACAGTTGGATGATTTTCCGGAGAAAACGGTTAGAGAACAACTAATTTTAGGTGAGACAGTAGTTTCCGACGGATTTTTTCAGCAGCTTGATTCCAGAAGGAGGAGTTGGTGGACAGAACATCGAACGGACAAACGGTTTGTTGAGAAAAACTTGGAATAGAATGAGCATCGGACTGAGGAACATCAAGAATGGAAAGTAGTTCATGAATGTTCGTGTGAGAAGGTAAGTTAGAGAGCTGGGCTAAACGCGCTGGATCCGAGGACAGAAGTTTGGCATTATTGATGTAACCAAGACGAGGAAATTTAGAGACTCCAAAAGTACACTTGTCTTGATTAACAAAAACTCTGAACTTATTGAACTGCTTCAACAAACAATAAAGACGATAATAGTGTATAGCTCGAGTGGGACCACGAACAATAGTGCCTTCTTGGTATAACTCAACCCCTCGAGACCTTGTAAAATGTGGCTAAGAGATTGTTTAAAAACAGCTGGCGAGACATTCAGACCAAAAGGTAAAATGTTATACCTGAAAAACCGAAAGAAGTATTGAAGGTCGTTTACAAATTTCATTCCTTATCCAGGAGTATTTGCAAGTATGTATCTTTTAAGTCATATTTCGAGAATACACTAGACCCTGAAAGTCGATAGAGCACGTCTGCGGGTTCCTCAGTTGTACATGGATTCTACAGTAAGCTATGCTCAATGTCAATGGTAGTCAGCGCAAATTCGTGGTGTCTTTCCATCTACCTTTACCGGAGTGACAACAGGTGTGGCTTAGTTAGACGACTCCACAAGGGTAATAATTCCAAGCTCACACATCACCTGTAGTGACTGACGGGCAGGTTTTCACCAAGCAAAAGGAATTATTCTGCGTTTTAGAAAAATGGGATCTCCAGATACCTCTAACCTCACTCCAGGAAAGGACATTCCATCAGAAACATTACAACATTTCAAAACGAGCTATTGTACATCCAATGAATTAGGTGAAAATGTTAAAGTTACATCAACGTGCAGTTTAAGAAGAACCTTCATGCTAAGAACTAATAGTCCTAAATCCGAAACCAAAAACTCACAATCGATAAGATCAGAATCACGTACCCGAATTGGAACCATACAAGAACAGACTGTTCGGTGCGTGCCCTGTAATAACTCGAATAGTCACACTGATAGGATTAATCTCTGCAATGGGACAAAACAACCCACAGCTTGACGTAAAATTATGGATTCTACACTTCCAGGGTCAGCAATAAAGGTGTGTTTTCTCCTCTCTGGAGTAGACAACTTATAACTAACATGGGAGACCTTCTCTGGCGAAAAAGACTTACCCAAGAGTCGGAGAGCTGGTACCAAGTGAAGATGAGTCAGATGATGAGGGAATCATCGGTTCACATGCTCGACTACTACAAACACTTTTAATCTGGTCGACCTGACTGCAAGCAAATTGTGTAGCTCATAGGTAGGGAAATATGAAACGGGAATGTAACTGACCACACGAAATACATTTGGCCAAATTCGAACTTGCAGCGATGAACATGGAATGAGCCGATCGCCGAAGTGGAGTCTGACGGCCACAATAACCAACTGACTTATTCAAATGTGACAATTTCTGGGTGCATCGATTGCCTTGCTGTTTAGCAGAACTGTAAAACATGAACTCTGATACGGCACTAACAACTTTTATGTCCTGATACTGTTCATAGTGTGGCGAACGTGGTAGGAAGCCTGATCAGTTGCAGGCTATAGCTCCTGCAGCAAATCTGGTAGGTAGCTTCCATCAATTAAGCCACACCGAACTTGATCTTCCAACTCAGAACCAGAGTCGCACTTTACTGCCTGAAGAATGAATTCGCGAGCTGACTGGTTTTCAAGTCTAGCTAGGCAGCTAAACTTGGCTCCCTCAACAGCATAAAAACTGACCGGCTTGGGATGCTGTAAAATGATGGTTCGGAGCTTTTCCTACGGTAAACTGATTGGAGGATCAGGAAAAGACAAATTTTCACCAGACCATATGCATCTTTTCCAATTACATGGAGGAAAAACGCTGTTTTCTTCGCATCTTCCAGATGGCTTCGGAGGGTACACCAAATTTCGAAACTTGGAATGCAGCCCTCAACCTGTCTGGATGTAGAATTTACGTCAAGGGGTTCCATTTCAGAAGCAGTAATAGAATAAATTATACTTGTGATGCCACATACGATATCGAATGTATTGTACGAGCTAAAGCCCTCGAAGAACTAATGGGGATTAAGAACTCCACAAGCGCATAGAACGCAGCGTATTCTTTTGCATGCACGGAATCACATACTGTATAAATAGGTGGTAAAACACAGAGAATACAGTAGCGTAAATTAGAAAGATTCACTCTCAAATATCACACAAATTTTCAGAGCAATGGGTTAACTGATGGAAACAGGGTGCTTTGGCCTAAGCCTTCCGCCTTTCAGACTTATCAAAGTATGCTGTTAGACAGAGATTTATCGCCGGATAAGACGCCATCACACGAGTTCCAGGAGATTTATCAACCAGGTAAAATCTCAAGTTGAATATATATATATATATATATATATATATATATATATATATATATATTCAACTTGAGATTATATATATATATATATATATATATATATATATATATATATATATATAGAGAGAGAGAGAGAGAGAGAAGAAGAAGAAAAAAAATTACAACATGGCGAACAAGCTCGTTTTCAGTTATTCCTACTCATACCAATACATTACATAAAATATGACTCAAAACAGCGAAGGGGAATGATCATCCATGTATGTCTGTTCACTTGTCTGTGTGCGTGTGAAGTTGACACAGTTGAGAATGTTCGAGTGGTTGCACACTTGTTCGGGAACAAGAAGTGGACCATGTATTGGTATAAGTACGAATAACTGAAAACGAGCTTGTTCGCCACGTTGTATTAATCTGGGTGTGTTCCGTGAGATAGTTCGTACATCAATATATATAAATATATGTGTATTTATATCAGCTTTTCGGACAATCTTTGAGAGGCCCTAAATTTCGAGAGGAAACTTATCTCGGAATCTGCGAAGTCTGTTCCAACGGATAGCTCGTGACCGATGACACTGTTTTGGCAGCGTTACGCCGTTTGGTGAAGAAGCATTGTTACATATTATGTGTTTGTAGAATACCGGTACCCCCGACATCGGAAGACATTTCTAACAAACTACCAAGAGTCAAAGAGTATTCGTACAGAATCTCCGATACCTCTCCCAAACTCTCCCGGTGATGTCTTGTCACTTAGCCATTCATCCCCGGAGTAAGTCCAGAGCAAATATCTTAATGAATGTTGTTTTCAGTCCACGAACTTTCTCATTAGTCAACATGCCAAAGTATGGTGTCACAAAGTCCCAAGTTACTTGTCGTAAGTATGTTGTACGCAATTAGGTATAACTTTAAATTTTCATTTAGTACATTACCATCAGCTACAAGGCCATCATCCCCGTGGCATGCACCCGTTCAAGTCAAACGTTAGTAAGGTAATTTTCTTATTAACAACACTAACGATAATCAGAATACTTTGAGCGTATGCTATCCAACCAAAATGTCATCCGGAACAACCTATTCGCCACAGTGGACAGTGTTACTGGCCACATGTACGCAACCGATGCCACCGCCTACTAACCGTTATAGGCCAACAATCAAGACGATCTTCTAAAGTTAGAGGAAAGTCTTGGAGTTTAGGCCAATTTCAACAGGACTGCTAGTGAAAAATTAGTTCGAAATACAGGTTAAAGATAAACGCACTCAAGTGTCAAGCAAGTACAAACCTCGAGTTCAGCGTCCGAAGACTGCTGTCATCTTTAATCGGAAAGAACCTGGCTCTCACGTGCAGCTGGACCAGAACAAGTGCGAAAATTACTGCAGTGATTCACGATACGGATGCCGTTTATTCAACAACCCGTTTCCGGAAATCATCTACCCGGGCGATCAAGCCTTGTATATGACGGTGGTTCACCGACGCTCTAGATCGTCGTTCAGGTCGCAGAACTTCCAGGTGTGCTCATTGATCAATCATTCGTAGTCCTATGATGAATTATATTACTTAAATTATTGACAGTAACACACGTGACATTCCTACGTTTATTTGACTGAGAAATCGTTTACGTCTATATCTCATACGTAAGCATGGAAATAAATTCCATGGTTTTAAATTCTAATTTCTTTTGCGTAATTCGGTATAAAACTACCTGACGTGGACAGTTATATCCATTTAAAACACCATATTATAAACCAATTATTTTGCGCACTTCTTTCGTGTTCCCATTCTGACCCATAGTTCGTTTTAAATAAGTTAGTTTTCCGTTTGGCAGTCCGTTATACATTAACGATCACTGCCACCTTTATAGAGCTTCGCGTTGGAATGTAAGTGAAAATCACAAGTTACAGATAATTTAGTTCAGTAGTTACCATTTTGCGCAAAAGTTGAGTTATCCTGCATTACCAGCTAATTTGAAAGTTGTGTTGGGAAAGTAAGTGGAAATCGGAGCCTTAAGATTGTGGTGGAGTGTATGTGTTACTTGGCTAGTAGTTGATTTCTGAAACGCAAATATGGCCAGTTGTAGATTGACAAAAGCACCTATGTCCAAGAGACTAGAAACAAGAAAGTGAACGACAGTATGCAAACAACAAGACTGCTTTTCTGTATGGATGGTGACTATCTTCAAATGGACAGGACAACAATCTTGCAAATAAGTATGTTTGTAACACATCGTTAGCTTTCTTGATGGCCGAACTAGCACTGCCCAGCAGTAGTGCAGCTATCTAGGCCAGTCTTGTGGACTATAATAAGGTAATCAAGTTCATCAACGAAGTTATTATGTATCTAATTCCGTGGAATTAAGATTCGCCCGGGGGTCCCCGAATTCGTAATCTTAGTTAAAAATTACAAATAGCACAAAAGCAAACGTCAATTTTCGATTGACCCTGGTGCGCATTTGAGGTACCGACATCCCAACTGTATCGTTTCCGACAAGCTACAGGCAAGTTACCCTCAACCTACCTGTACCGGTCCGGATTGGGTCCGGAACCAGTTCACCACGGCGGCGTAGTTGACGAAGGTTGCTTCCTAAGTTCAACTTCCAATCAGCACACTGTTAACGGTGATGATCGCTTAGCTTCCCAAAATTCTGTTCGTCTTATTTCTTACAGAATTTTCAATACTGCTTTTCAGCACAGTTCGAGCCTTTCAAAGATCTAATGAAATCACACAGGTTTTGTAACACGGCAACGAACGCGACCACAACACGAAGGAAAAGATGACGACAACAACGATTACGACGGTGGCTCGATACAGACACAGAGATAAGCAGGGTCGTCGGATATGCCGGATGCAGTTATCCTTCGTGGGGACTGCACGTGTACGACATACAAAGGCGTAAAAGGAAAGAAAATCCGATGAGCTGAAGCTCAGTAAGTGCATAAAAGGACGCCAACATGTACAGGGGAATGTGGGAATAGTGGTTTATGCTAGTGCGCTACAAAACGATATTAGGCACGTTCTTATTAGCACAACTTTTCAATGATGGCAAAAAATGTCAATGTAAAATTAGTGCAGATGGAGTTGTGATGTAGAAGAACAGTCCGGAAGTGTAACGGACAGCCCGGTCAAGTTTTAGCACCCCTCCTGAGTCGATGAAACCTTAACGGTGAATCACAGAGATTCACAAGATGGCTGTCCTTTATTGGTAAAGCACCATTGGGGTGTCCGTTCCTAATCTGTAGATACTGCTACCAAATCTCGATCCTCCTTTCGTTCTCAATAGAAAAGGAGGGTCACTGTCATCAAACTTTCTACCACAATTTCGTAAGTTATTTTAAATTTCTTTCAAACTGAGTACGGCACACGCTCTACTTCTACGCCGATGGATGTGATCCAATAGACTTCGTATGACCGAAGCCAGTGGTGTGCGATCAGCGTATGGATCTTCTTTGGAACCTCTTTGAGTTTCTAAAACCCAGAGCACTGGAGAATTATCTGGACCAATCAAGACTCTAGTTGATGCACCTGAAAAAGCTAAAAGCCCTACTCCCTGCAAATGACTCCACTTAGACAAGGTTTTACCACTAGGTGCATTTGTCAGCACTTCGTCAAACGAATTCTTCACACATCAGCACAATAGCCTGAAAGTGAGCAGGCGAAATGCTTATGATTAAGACACAAAATCCCAGTGAACTTTCAGTTTCAAAGATTTAACTCTCGGCAGACTTAAAATGTACATCTTCTGTGACCCTCCACGCAAGTGCCATCAACGACGAGTACTGCAAGCTTTCAATGACGTAAGTTATTTAAACAAGATTCGTCATCGTTCATTCGTCTGACACAAGTTTTTGTTTAACTGAATACTGACTGCTAAGCGCGGTTGCCAGTTAACCCTTGCTCTAGTGCGCTCCTCATACACGCTCTCAAATACACACTAACTGATATCTTTCTTGATCTTCATCTCGTTCTCATAGGTCGTGGGGAATACCGTTCTGATTAACGTGTTCGTACATTACCAAGTATTAGAGTAACTTGCATGTGGTCCACATGTGGTATGAAGGACCGAGGGGACGTTTACTAAGGGAAGCGCGTGATAAGGTTTCACGACCTTACGTTGGCCTTATTAGAAGCACCTGATGTATTTCTCAGATCACGAATTAAATGACTGTCTCAATTTTTTTTTAGAAAACTGGCCTCAGCACCAACGAACTTGCACATGGCCCTAAAACCCGGTTCACTACCCGTCTGATAAATTTCACCAGCTGTCGTAACCAAATCGACATGCATGGACCGCAGTGACTTGCTTAAAACTCTCGATCGTATGAACCGAATTCAGATCACTTGAGCAAACAACATCAAATCGCCTCTTTTGCCTTCCCTTCACACGGATGAAATAAATAATTTTGGCACTGACACTCGTCCCTGACTTGACTCTCAATCTAGCTCTCAAATGTTTGGAAGAACGGCACATAGTTTGAAGGCGAACCATCAAACCAAACAAGCTCATATTTTGGCAATTGTAATCTCACCAGCTGCCCACTTAGCCCATTTACCCCACTCATCCGCTCGTATTGCTCATCATGGTAAATGCTGTCTAGGCCAGTCCCATGAACCTTAGCACTTTCAGCGTCCGTCGTGGGTAATTTAGTATAGACTTTGCCAATAACCCTATTTCCGAGTGATGACTGCACCGTGCCGTCTGAGGGACGCAGCCGCCCTTCATTTAGGTTCAACCCCCCTACGCATAGTTTCAGCGGCTTCTAACTCTAGTTGATCACTTTTAAATTCCAGCTTCACTTCATTGTGAATGTCTGACTAACACACAAAAAGACATTAGACTTATCAGAGGGTGATGCATTGTCCACTTCAGCTGGTTCATCACAATCTACATTACCCTCATTATCTGATTCTATCATCCGCAATGGAAATTAGAGGAGACAGTGAAAATTTTACACGGGGCAACGAGAAGTAGTTGCAACGTTAAGGTTTAAAGTCACGGTTATATAGGCGAATGAGGAATTTCACAACTAGTCCAACATGTAGCCCTAAACAATATCCAACGAAATAGTAATAGAAAAATCAACTAATCAAAATCGTCTAATGGTTGAAGAAACGCTCGACGATGCATAAACCAAATACTGTTACGGAAGCTTTATATTGAGCTGCCCATACGCGAGTAAATGGCAAACCAGCGTTGTGTGTCCAACTCCGTTTACAAAGGTTCATAGATAACGAACTTATCTTAGTACACTAACGAAGAGACGAATGAAAAAAAACAAATGTTGAACGGTAGGACCGCGTGTGTATGCGATATCTGAACTACAATAGGATTATAAATAATGCGTACAAACTTGGTTGTCTCGGTTGTCTTCCCAGGCAATCGTAAATAATTCGGAACAAATAGGAACGTCACAGACGCCCAACCGAGTCACCGAAACCGATATGGTCGACCGCATACTAACAAAATTCAAAGTGAATCTGATAAAAAAGAAAATGAACGAAAACGGGAAAGAGTAGTGCCACTGATGACGGAGCCTTAAAGTTGTTGTCAAACTGTCTCTGTTCAACGACAATGTGTCTGCAGTCGTAATACCCGCTCTGTTAACCCTTGATGTCGTTGGTTACTCTGTTCACCATATTGCATTTGGTTGTCTTCATATTTATACTCTGCTGTGTATTCTACATGTAATGGATCTGACAGTCATAATTTAAACACTGTTTGTGACCATTCTTCTAATCGAACAAGGTTTACTTATTTTGCTAACAGATAGTCGTCTTCTCTTCAAGGTAATTCTGGTGTCTTTTGAGGGGCCATTCTATCCCGTTTCTTTTCTCCCATTATTTCGGCATGATCCCCATGCCACCTGGTCTCATTGGCTGCAAATAGGCCGATGATGTTGTACTTGAATGTCGATATAATGGAAGTAGAAATGTAGGAACTGTCCCGATTACTTGGGCTGTCATTTTAGCAGAAGCTTGGTCTCACTAGCTTTACGCACGATATGGGCTGTACTCGGTTGCGCGCAGAAGAACAAATTCCAATTGAATAACCGTGTTCATCAAAATTTCGTGGTTCTATATAGTACGATATACATAAATATATAAAGGCAAATGGTAAAAGTTGAACAACCAAGAACAACAGTACATAAAGTTATCCGGTAAATCGGAACAATGCAGTCGTAAACGGTCCGCTCACCAAGGAGTCAAACGAAACTGTAGCTCAGCACGGTCACGGTACAAACGGTAAATCAAGAAGCTATCTAACTGCCATGAAATGATCGCTTCAGCCACAGAATAAGAAAATAATCTGTAGTTGGAATATGCAAGGAAATTACCAGTGTAGATGTACAAATAGCTGTATCTGGGAACCGACAGAGGAGACATGTGTCAACGTGAACGAATAAACCTGGAGATAGATCTGCTTATGTTGCATAGGTGATCGATAGTCAAGCAGAGCAGCGCCGTGACAGCGGGGATGTGGTGGGGAGATCGAGCCACCGGTGGGCAATATTCAACCTGTTCACTCACTCGTAAACCGTGACCCGACAATGAATGATCTCGTTTTGCACCTTCGTCGCTCGCATAAATCTATTTACTGCCACATTTCGGCTCCTCTACCTCTTCTCTACCTGCCAATTTCCTTTTGATTCCACTATGAACCACGTACGTGAAAAATTCTTCCTACGTAGGGTGCACAAAAGCGTGTATTAACTTAACTTTAAAAAGAATTAAAGAATTTTGTGACAGCAGTTACCTTGACATCTTCAGCTGCCACTGGAACTCTCGTGCCAAATCGAATTTAGAAAATATGGCCAAGCTGCGAGATAATGTGGTGAAGTTGTGGACGTGGGATATTAGACAACTATCAAAAACGGCAACCGAGTTAAGTTAACCGTAGTTGTCACATGGTCGCCATCTTATCCCTTCTTCCTTAAGAATCATATGTAAAGTTCATTCCAATAGACTGTGAGAAGGACCAACAATGCATTAGGAAAGTAAAATGTCAAACTCACTTTTGGAGAAAGTCAGTTTTTCCTGTGCAACCAATCGAGGTCAATCCGTCCCTGGTGGTCCATCAAGGGCAATGTGATATGCCACGCAATGAGTCACCGTAACTATCGTTTCTGACAGTTTTCTCAGAACGGGAAATCTCAGGAAAAGAAGCTAAAAACCATGAGAAATGTTAGAAGACAAACCAGTTCTTCAGTATGCATTGGCTCACGCTTCGAGATCCGTAAATTTTATGTTCCAAGGAAAGTGAGTCACCAAATAAGCCACAGAGTCACAAATCATTCATTACCAACGCTGCACCTTATAATCCGTAAGCGGAGCGGAGGCACGCATATGCGGACGAAAGTGCATTCCGAATCAGCGTACGGCAAACATACAGCGGAAGGAGAATAATTGACGCGAACGAAAGCTGTCTATCAGTATCAGTCATGGACAAAGTAAGCCGCACGTAGTTGGTTGGTGGAGTAGGAAAGCGCAGTGTGTGGTATAGGCAGATATCGGATGAGCGGAGGTAAGGCGTTCGGGAAAGGAATGTTTCATGGGGGAACGTCCATGGATCATGGATAAGCTTCACACCCCCTTGTAACTGAGTAAATCACACAACACAGTATGCCGGTTTAAACGTCCGCAAGGACGAATGACCATAGATACCGTCAACCAGGCCCCAGGTTGACCGCAAACTGGATCCTACCATAGGTTGGAACGGATAAGCCAGTCACCGCAGGTAGCCGAATCTCGTGACTCGTGCTTACAGACCGGCAAGACAGAAACTTGGGCTTCATTTATAATTAGGAACCTGGTATTTGCACAAGAACCATACACGTAGAATACGCGGCCAACCTCATACTCGATACCGGCGAGTACGAAAGCCTTTATTCGTCTACCGTCTGCGGCACATTAACATGACTACCGTAGATAGCAGGGTGCACTTGGATGCACGTACGGGACGACGGTCGGTCTGAAGCATATATATGCATATACGACATATGTACTTGATATAATAATACCCTCCAACACTCAGTAAGCCTTTCACTTTACATTCACGAACAACAAGATGAAAGAGACAAGCAAGTAACGTGTAATCGGTAAAAGTGATAACCATCTTCCTGGGAACAGGAAGTCCCAGGGTAGAGCAGTCATGCACCAGCGGGATAGGAAAGATTCTAGGATTTCGTCATTCTTCTTTGCTTCAGCGGTGATGGCGATCAGGTTGGAAACAGACGCGAGAGAAAAGAGAAATGAAACAATCCCAACTGGGATATCAGCGTTAAACTTTTGTCTCAACACGGCTATTATCACTGGACTACCAATATCTACGAGTGACTGCTCCAAAAACGCGGTGGAACCAACAAAAGCTGATGGTACATATGTGGGGCATGGGAGATTCTGGGTAGGACGGCTGATATCTAACGTCCGCTGTGGAGGACGCTCGTCCGTGCCGTAGTTTTGAGATGATCAACCGACCACCACTGTCTATCACTTGTTTGAATGTACATTTTGCACACGTGACAACTACACTGCTACACACTTTCTCGAAGTGAACCAGCGTGCGGTCTTTGTACCTAGGTTCTGTTAAAATACACGCAGTTTGGACCCCACAACCTCTTTTCGTTGATCTTCTTGATGAACGTTCGCCACGAGAGCTGAGGGAGAGTGTCCCTTACAGTTTTCCTGGGCTACTAAGGGGGGTAGGCACGTCAACTCGGTCTTTGAGAGACACTCTTCAGGGAGCGGACCAAGAGCCCGAAGACATCTGCGGCCACTCGTCAGCATCGTTCTTTAGGTGATTACACGATTTGGTCGGGTTTGAATCCCAGTGCCGACTCATGCGACAACCTTGATTGCTACTGAGGTTAGCCGTTTCAAGGAAGAGCCTTGAGTTGAGCAGTTACAGTAGTCTGAATGGAGACAGTCAACAAGTCTAACCAAAATTATTTGATAACCTCAGAGTCGCTATCAGAGAGCCTTACTGAGAGTCGGGGGTGAACTGGGTGGCGGCTGGTTTTCACGTCACCTTTACTATACCGTGCCAATAAATGGAGCAAGAGTTAATCTCGGAAGGATCGGAATCGCTGGAGGAGGGCCCCCTCAAACCAACTGTAGGGTTACTTCTGGGGAGAACTATAAATCAGGTCCCTAACCGAGACCATAACATCACCAAGGACGGTCTCTAAAGCGTAGACGTTAGCCCAAAATTCCATGTTCCTCAAACTTCAGCTCCAAAGCTGCAAGTAAAATCTCAGGATCGTGGGGTGTGAACGTCATGGGTTCGAAGGCGACGATAGGCAAACTGAGATCGACGGTGAGCTGGTGTACTCTCGTAAAAAGGTATACATCATGCAATGAAATAAGGATAAAAACCAGTGAAATCGCAAACTCACTGAACTTGTGGACTGCACTCCGAGAAATGGGCTCAACACTTTGGATAAAGATCTTTCAGCAGCTCCCAAACGTGTATTCCGTTGAGTCCAGAAACGACTTACCAATGAAATACCCTTATTCAAATAAACAGAGAAGACTCATATTGGCAAACAAAAGTCAAAGCATACTGTTTTACTCGTGGTACCAAAATAGCACCAATACGACCAACACACAAAAGCCAAACCACCTTAATGGTGAAGCAAAACAAACCGAGCGCCTGTTGATGATGAATATCGAAAGTGAGACAAACCTGAACTAGATGGGAAGTTTGTGCTTTCTCAGTTCAATAACAAGTGCAACCGAATAATCATAACATAGTTAAAATCATTCTTCTGTGCAGATCCATCCGAAATGTTCTCCGGAAAATGTTCTTCTTCAGAGAACGACTTTTGTCACCACAGCTGCATCCGCTGAGCTCACTGTGCAGTAAGAATTAAAGGCCGCTCGTGGTTCGAACTCAGCGTGGACTTTCCGATACGAAATCTTTTTAACGAAGGAAGCTGAATCGAACTACAACTCGCAACTCCGGAGGCGACCTTAAGGAAGTCGTATCTTGGTGGCGATCAGTCCAACGGTCACCAGTGCAAGAATCTGAGTTGTTCCACCGGTCACAGCATCAAGTTCTGTGGCCTGAACTGACCTGATCATTACCACATTCTTCGTGAAGGTAGAACGAATTACAAGCGATAGCCTATTGCTCTTATGTATGGTCACTAGGGAAACCCATGGTACTAGTCAAAAGCATTTCCTTTTCAATTATCGTTCACTCGACGTGTTCTTATGTAATCTGCGTATTCTCGCAATTACGATGTACCGTGTTAGGTCGTGGAAAAATGTTTATACTTGTCTTAGCCCATTTAAATCACTTTCTGTCTCGAACTACTTTAAGCTCTTTAGTAGGCAAATTATCGAAAAATCCACTTCAGTGTGCGCTTCGGCCAGATTACCTAGGCGGTATACTTGCAGGCTGTCATTATTCTCGTCAGTGAAATTTGCGATTGGACTGAGATTATCGGCTGATAGATACCAATACTCAAATATTTTCTCTGAAGTCTACAAGGTCATGAACCGGGTGGTCCAGATTGCTTTCCCACAGTATTCTTCAGGAGTTGGTAATCCCCTGGAGCTTCGAATATCTAGCACTACTACTGAAAAAGGTAGCTGCAGTTAGGTTTTGAACTTTTCTGAATTCTCACGAGAAAAATTGCATTGTGTTGTCCAAGGAGAGCAGGTTACGGAGACATAGAAATCAGAACAGGACACTCAGTACCACACTGTTTTTCGTTTTTGATGAGTTCACTTTTTGGGAACACCGACGTTGATCTCTTTAAGTAAGAATTATGGCTTTTCCAATGGAATAAAATTGCCTGATCTGGCTTGATAAATTTATGTCCAGTCGGTACGGCTTCTGCCATCCAATGCACCGGTTACAGGCGATTCTTGGTTACAATTTCTTCACGGTAATCAAGGATAAGTTGATGAATTTCATTATCATATGACACCAGAGACTGTTCTAAGAACTGGACGGTTCGCGGAGAAGCCAATGTCACTCGTTGTAAAACACAAAACTTTGAATCATCAACGCTCGGGATGGCAACAGATCAGGACAGATATACGGGTAAGTACCTTTTGTACGTACTCATAAACACTTCTGCTATTCTGAACTGTTTGCTCTCTGTAAATATTGCTTCAGTACTAGTCTGGAAACATACGTGATATCACGTCAGTTTCTATAGGTATAAAACTTGGGGATTAATCTCCAGGTGACAATCTTCTCCGAGTTTTCCCAAGGTAATTATATAGGGACATCATTTTTGATTGTCTTATCTTTTTCCGGCTCAGCTGTTCCACGCTTACGTTACCAATATACGTCGTGGAATTTATTTCGGGACAAATGCCATTTCGTCATAGCGTTTTGGTACAGCACTCTGTAAACATCACTTATTCCATTATTATTTCAATTTCATATATCTCGACTATATTCGTAGATTTGCACTTTGCAGGTCCAGCAAGCACAATGGAAGAGGAACGGAACAATTTTCTGGGGAAAGATACTAACCGAAACGATGGATAGGAATCGATTGTGGGCATGTTAACGTATTTCTACGCTAATTAACTATTCCAGACTTTCAAATATTGGCTTTTTTTACAAATATGGGCAAGTTACTGGTTATCTAAGGTTTGCGAAAAAGACCTCGTTGGAAACTCAGTAAACGCGTTCGTTAGTCTTTCTTACTACGTGTGGGCCACCTGTATTTTAATACTCAGCACTATGCAAACAAGCCAACTAGATCGATTCTACCCACGGCACTTGAGAACGAGAAGGTGATCAGGTGGGAGTTGTTATTGTGTACTGGTGAGAGCCTACGAGAGAAGCGTGCAGGAACAAAGGCCAAAAGGCAAACGCGATTGGCATTTAGCGTTCAGATAAAAAACAATGCGTGTTTATAGAGCGAATGAATTTGAATCTTGATACAGATAGGTTCACACTGTGTATGGTCGTTCGTAAAGGTAGAATAAGCGATACACCGAATAACGGGTAAATGGCATCCATCATAAGAGTCGATCGCTGTGTGGGAAGCGGGTTGTTACCGTTCAAAAGCCAGTGACGGAAGGGTGCTATATCATGTAGTGTAGATGTTCAACAAACCGTTGAGAGCCAGCCCGGATAGCCTTGCGGTTAAGGTGTTCGATTCATAATCGTTCACCCCGGGTTCGAGTCCCCGTGGGGGCTCGGTGGATGTGCACTGCTGATGATTCCCAACAAGGATGAAACAGCTGTACAGTGCTTCCATGGTTTTCAATGGTGAGTTGAGCGTTCAAGCTGCATGATGAGTCATATTATATACAAATGGCAAATTGGCAAGATCCATTCTGTGCCTGTATTCAATACACTGGGGCTGCCCAGTAGTCCTCCAGTGCAATCCAAAAAATGGAGGCGCTGGGTTAACTGCTTGGGTGAGATCGAAGAAACAACAGGTCAGTAGGTAGCAGCATTTGCAGATTTCACTAGTAATCATACATAAGAGCAATAGGCTATCGCTTGTAATTCGTTCTACCTTCACGAAGAATGTGGTAATGATCAGGTCAGTTCAGGCCACAGAACTTGATGCTGTGACCGGTGGAACAACTCAGATTCTTGCACTGGTGACCGTTGGACTGATCGCCACCAAGATACGACTTCCTTAAGGTCGCCTCCGGAGTTGCGAGTTGTAGTTCGATTCAGCTTCCTTCGTTAAAAAGATTTCGTATCGGAAAGTCCACGCTGAGTTCGAACCACGAGCGGCCTTTAATTCTTACTGCACAGTGAGCTCAGCGGATGCAGCTGTGGTGACAAAAGTCGTTCTCTGAAGAAGAACATTTTCCGGAGAACATTTCGGATGGATCTGCACAGAAGAATGATTTTAACTATGTTATGATTATTCGGTTGCACTTGTTATTGAACTGAGAAAGCACAAACTTCCCATCTAGTTCAGGTTTGTCTCACTTTCGATATTCATCATCAACAGGCGCTCGGTTTGTTTTGCTTCACCATTAAGGTGGTTTGGCTTTTGTGTGTTGGTCGTATTGGTGCTATTTTGGTACCACGAGTAAAACAGTATGCTTTGACTTTTGTTTGCCAATATGAGTCTTCTCTGTTTATTTGAATAAGGGTATTTCATTGGTAAGTCGTTTCTGGACTCAACGGAATACACGTTTGGGAGCTGCTGAAAGATCTTTATCCAAAGTGTTGAGCCCATTTCTCGGAGTGCAGTCCACAAGTTCAGTGAGTTTGCGATTTCACTGGTTTTTATCCTTATTTCATTGCATGATGTATACCTTTTTACGAGAGTACACCAGCTCACCGTCGATCTCAGTTTGCCTATCGTCGCCTTCGAACCCATGACGTTCACACCCCACGATCCTGAGATTTTACTTGCAGCTTTGGAGCTGAAGTTTGAGGAACATGGAATTTTGGGCTAACGTCTACGCTTTAGAGACCGTCCTTGGTGATGTTATGGTCTCGGTTAGGGACCTGATTTATAGTTCTCCCCAGAAGTAACCCTACAGTTGGTTTGAGGGGGCCCTCCTCCAGCGATTCCGATCCTTCCGAGATTAACTCTTGCTCCATTTATTGGCACGGTATAGTAAAGGTGACGTGAAAACCAGCCGCCACCCAGTTCACCCCCGACTCTCAGTAAGGCTCTCTGATAGCGACTCTGAGGTTATCAAATAATTTTGGTTAGACTTGTTGACTGTCTCCATTCAGACTACTGTAACTGCTCAACTCAAGGCTCTTCCTTGAAACGGCTAACCTCAGTAGCAATCAAGGTTGTCGCATGAGTCGGCACTGGGATTCAAACCCGACCACATCGTGTAATCACCTAAAGAACGATGCTGACGAGTGGCCGCAGATGTCTTCGGGCTCTTGGTCCGCTCCCTGAAGAGTGTCTCTCAAAGACCGAGTTGACGTGCCTACCCCCCTTAGTAGCCCAGGAAAACTGTAAGGGACACTCTCCCTCAGCTCTCGTGGCGAACGTTCATCAAGAAGATCAACGAAAAGAGGTTGTGGGGTCCAAACTGCGTGTATTTTAACAGAACCTAGGTACAAAGACCGCACGCTGGTTCACTTCGAGAAAGTGTGTAGCAGTGTAGTTGTCACGTGTGCAAAATGTACATTCAAACAAGTGATAGACAGTGGTGGTCGGTTGATCATCTCAAAACTACGGCACGGACGAGCGTCCTCCACAGCGGACGTTAGATATCAGCCGTCCTACCCAGAATCTCCCATGCCCCACATATGTACCATCAGCTTTTGTTGGTTCCACCGCGTTTTTGGAGCAGTCACTCGTAGATATTGGTAGTCCAGTGATAATAGCCGTGTTGAGACAAAAGTTTAACGCTGATATCCCAGTTGGGATTGTTTCATTTCTCTTTTCTCTCGCGTCTGTTTCCAACCTGATCGCCATCACCGCTGAAGCAAAGAAGAATGACGAAATCCTAGAATCTTTCCTATCCCGCTGGTGCATGACTGCTCTACCCTGGGACTTCCTGTTCCCAGGAAGATGGTTATCACTTTTACCGATTACACGTTACTTGCTTGTCTCTTTCATCTTGTTGTTCGTGAATGTAAAGTGAAAGGCTTACTGAGTGTTGGAGGGTATTATTATATCAAGTACATATGTCGTATATGCATATATATGCTTCAGACCGACCGTCGTCCCGTACGTGCATCCAAGTGCACCCTGCTATCTACGGTAGTCATGTTAATGTGCCGCAGACGGTAGACGAATAAAGGCTTTCGTACTCGCCGGTATCGAGTATGAGGTTGGCCGCGTATTCTACGTGTATGGTTCTTGTGCAAATACCAGGTTCCTAATTATAAATGAAGCCCAAGTTTCTGTCTTGCCGGTCTGTAAGCACGAGTCACGAGATTCGGCTACCTGCGGTGACTGGCTTATCCGTTCCAACCTATGGTAGGATCCAGTTTGCGGTCAACCTGGGGCCTGGTTGACGGTATCTATGGTCATTCGTCCTTGCGGACGTTTAAACCGGCATACTGTGTTGTGTGATTTACTCAGTTACAAGGGGGTGTGAAGCTTATCCATGATCCATGGACGTTCCCCCATGAAACATTCCTTTCCCGAACGCCTTACCTCCGCTCATCCGATATCTGCCTATACCACACACTGCGCTTTCCTACTCCACCAACCAACTACGTGCGGCTTACTTTGTCCATGACTGATACTGATAGACAGCTTTCGTTCGCGTCAATTATTCTCCTTCCGCTGTATGTTTGCCGTACGCTGATTCGGAATGCACTTTCGTCCGCATATGCGTGCCTCCGCTCCGCTTACGGATTATAAGGTGCAGCGTTGGTAATGAATGATTTGTGACTCTGTGGCTTATTTGGTGACTCACTTTCCTTGGAACATAAAATTTACGGATCTCGAAGCGTGAGCCAATGCATACTGAAGAACTGGTTTGTCTTCTAACATTTCTCATGGTTTTTAGCTTCTTTTCCTGAGATTTCCCGTTCTGAGAAAACTGTCAGAAACGATAGTTACGGTGACTCATTGCGTGGCATATCACATTGCCCTTGATGGACCACCAGGGACGGATTGACCTCGATTGGTTGCACAGGAAAAACTGACTTTCTCCAAAAGTGAGTTTGACATTTTACTTTCCTAATGCATTGTTGGTCCTTCTCACAGTCTATTGGAATGAACTTTACATATGATTCTTAAGGAAGAAGGGATAAGATGGCGACCATGTGACAACTACGGTTAACTTAACTCGGTTGCCGTTTTTGATAGTTGTCTAATATCCCACGTCCACAACTTCACCACATTATCTCGCAGCTTGGCCATATTTTCTAAATTCGATTTGGCACGAGAGTTCCAGTGGCAGCTGAAGATGTCAAGGTAACTGCTGTCACAAAATTCTTTAATTCTTTTTAAAGTTAAGTTAATACACGCTTTTGTGCACCCTACGTAGGAAGAATTTTTCACGTACGTGGTTCATAGTGGAATCAAAAGGAAATTGGCAGGTAGAGAAGAGGTAGAGGAGCCGAAATGTGGCAGTAAATAGATTTATGCGAGCGACGAAGGTGCAAAACGAGATCATTCATTGTCGGGTCACGGTTTACGAGTGAGTGAACAGGTTGAATATTGCCCACCGGTGGCTCGATCTCCCCACCACATCCCCGCTGTCACGGCGCTGCTCTGCTTGACTATCGATCACCTATGCAACATAAGCAGATCTATCTCCAGGTTTATTCGTTCACGTTGACACATGTCTCCTCTGTCGGTTCCCAGATACAGCTATTTGTACATCTACACTGGTAATTTCCTTGCATATTCCAACTACAGATTATTTTCTTATTCTGTGGCTGAAGCGATCATTTCATGGCAGTTAGATAGCTTCTTGATTTACCGTTTGTACCGTGACCGTGCTGAGCTACAGTTTCGTTTGACTCCTTGGTGAGCGGACCGTTTACGACTGCATTGTTCCGATTTACCGGATAACTTTATGTACTGTTGTTCTTGGTTGTTCAACTTTTACCATTTGCCTTTATATATTTATGTATATCGTACTATATAGAACCACGAAATTTTGATGAACACGGTTATTCAATTGGAATTTGTTCTTCTGCGCGCAACCGAGTACAGCCCATATCGTGCGTAAAGCTAGTGAGACCAAGCTTCTGCTAAAATGACAGCCCAAGTAATCGGGACAGTTCCTACATTTCTACTTCCATTATATCGACATTCAAGTACAACATCATCGGCCTATTTGCAGCCAATGAGACCAGGTGGCATGGGGATCATGCCGAAATAATGGGAGAAAAGAAACGGGATAGAATGGCCCCTCAAAAGACACCAGAATTACCTTGAAGAGAAGACGACTATCTGTTAGCAAAATAAGTAAACCTTGTTCGATTAGAAGAATGGTCACAAACAGTGTTTAAATTATGACTGTCAGATCCATTACATGTAGAATACACAGCAGAGTATAAATATGAAGACAACCAAATGCAATATGGTGAACAGAGTAACCAACGACATCAAGGGTTAACAGAGCGGGTATTACGACTGCAGACACATTGTCGTTGAACAGAGACAGTTTGACAACAACTTTAAGGCTCCGTCATCAGTGGCACTACTCTTTCCCGTTTTCGTTCATTTTCTTTTTTATCAGATTCACTTTGAATTTTGTTAGTATGCGGTCGACCATATCGGTTTCGGTGACTCGGTTGGGCGTCTGTGACGTTCCTATTTGTTCCGAATTATTTACGATTGCCTGGGAAGACAACCGAGACAACCAAGTTTGTACGCATTATTTATAATCCTATTGTAGTTCAGATATCGCATACACACGCGGTCCTACCGTTCAACATTTGTTTTTTTTCATTCGTCTCTTCGTTAGTGTACTAAGATAAGTTCGTTATCTATGAACCTTTGTAAACGGAGTTGGACACACAACGCTGGTTTGCCATTTACTCGCGTATGGGCAGCTCAATATAAAGCTTCCGTAACAGTATTTGGTTTATGCATCGTCGAGCGTTTCTTCAACCATTAGACGATTTTGATTAGTTGATTTTTCTATTACTATTTCGTTGGATATTGTTTAGGGCTACATGTTGGACTAGTTGTGAAATTCCTCATTCGCCTATATAACCGTGACTTTAAACCTTAACGTTGCAACTACTTCTCGTTGCCCCGTGTAAAATTTTCACTGTCTCCTCTAATTTCCATTGCGGATGATAGAATCAGATAATGAGGGTAATGTAGATTGTGATGAACCAGCTGAAGTGGACAATGCATCACCCTCTGATAAGTCTAATGTCTTTTTGTGTGTTAGTCAGACATTCACAATGAAGTGAAGCTGGAATTTAAAAGTGATCAACTAGAGTTAGAAGCCGCTGAAACTATGCGTAGGGGGGTTGAACCTAAATGAAGGGCGGCTGCGTCCCTCAGACGGCACGGTGCAGTCATCACTCGGAAATAGGGTTATTGGCAAAGTCTATACTAAATTACCCACGACGGACGCTGAAAGTGCTAAGGTTCATGGGACTGGCCTAGACAGCATTTACCATGATGAGCAATACGAGCGGATGAGTGGGGTAAATGGGCTAAGTGGGCAGCTGGTGAGATTACAATTGCCAAAATATGAGCTTGTTTGGTTTGATGGTTCGCCTTCAAACTATGTGCCGTTCTTCCAAACATTTGAGAGCTAGATTGAGAGTCAAGTCAGGGACGAGTGTCAGTGCCAAAATTATTTATTTCATCCGTGTGAAGGGAAGGCAAAAGAGGCGATTTGATGTTGTTTGCTCAAGTGATCTGAATTCGGTTCATACGATCGAGAGTTTTAAGCAAGTCACTGCGGTCCATGCATGTCGATTTGGTTACGACAGCTGGTGAAATTTATCAGACGGGTAGTGAACCGGGTTTTAGGGCCATGTGCAAGTTCGTTGGTGCTGAGGCCAGTTTTCTAAAAAAAAATTGAGACAGTCATTTAATTCGTGATCTGAGAAATACATCAGGTGCTTCTAATAAGGCCAACGTAAGGTCGTGAAACCTTATCACGCGCTTCCCTTAGTAAACGTCCCCTCGGTCCTTCATACCACATGTGGACCACATGCAAGTTACTCTAATACTTGGTAATGTACGAACACGTTAATCAGAACGGTATTCCCCACGACCTATGAGAACGAGATGAAGATCAAGAAAGATATCAGTTAGTGTGTATTTGAGAGCGTGTATGAGGAGCGCACTAGAGCAAGGGTTAACTGGCAACCGCGCTTAGCAGTCAGTATTCAGTTAAACAAAAACTTGTGTCAGACGAATGAACGATGACGAATCTTGTTTAAATAACTTACGTCATTGAAAGCTTGCAGTACTCGTCGTTGATGGCACTTGCGTGGAGGGTCACAGAAGATGTACATTTTAAGTCTGCCGAGAGTTAAATCTTTGAAACTGAAAGTTCACTGGGATTTTGTGTCTTAATCATAAGCATTTCGCCTGCTCACTTTCAGGCTATTGTGCTGATGTGTGAAGAATTCGTTTGACGAAGTGCTGACAAATGCACCTAGTGGTAAAACCTTGTCTAAGTGGAGTCATTTGCAGGGAGTAGGGCTTTTAGCTTTTTCAGGTGCATCAACTAGAGTCTTGATTGGTCCAGATAATTCTCCAGTGCTCTGGGTTTTAGAAACTCAAAGAGGTTCCAAAGAAGATCCATACGCTGATCGCACACCACTGGCTTCGGTCATACGAAGTCTATTGGATCACATCCATCGGCGTAGAAGTAGAGCGTGTGCCGTACTCAGTTTGAAAGAAATTTAAAATAACTTACGAAATTGTGGTAGAAAGTTTGATGACAGTGACCCTCCTTTTCTATTGAGAACGAAAGGAGGATCGAGATTTGGTAGCAGTATCTACAGATTAGGAACGGACACCTCAATGGTGCTTTACCAATAAAGGACAGCCATCTTGTGAATCTCTGTGATTCACCGTTAAGGTTTCATCGACTCAGGAGGGGTGCTAAAACTTGACCGGGCTGTCCGTTACACTTCCGGACTGTTCTTCTACATCACAACTCCATCTGCACTAATTTTACATTGACATTTTTTGCCATCATTGAAAAGTTGTGCTAATAAGAACGTGCCTAATATCGTTTTGTAGCGCACTAGCATAAACCACTATTCCCACATTCCCCTGTACATGTTGGCGTCCTTTTATGCGCTTACTGAGCTTCAGCTCATCGGATTTTCTTTCCTTTTACGCCTTTGTATGTCGTACACGTGCAGTCCCCACGAAGGATAACTGCATCCGGCATATCCGACGACCCTGCTTATCTCTGTGTCCGTATCGAGCCACCGTCGTAATCGTTGTTGTCGTCATCTTTTCCTTCGTGTTGTGGTCGCGTTCGTTGCCGTGTTACAAAACCTGTGTGATTTCATTAGATCTTTGAAAGGCTCGAACTGTGCTGAAAAGCAGTATTGAAAATTCTGTAAGAAATAAGACGAACAGAATTTTGGGAAGCTAAGCGATCATCACCGTTAACAGTGTGCTGATTGGAAGTTGAACTTAGGAAGCAACCTTCGTCAACTACGCCGCCGTGGTGAACTGGTTCCGGACCCAATCCGGACCGGTACAGGTAGGTTGAGGGTAACTTGCCTGTAGCTTGTCGGAACATTGCTGACAAGTGACCGGAAACCACTACTGTTTTCAGTAACAATATTAGAAATTCGAAGCTCCTATTTTGTACCCAGTGCTGCAGAACACTGCTCAATCGGATCAGGTCAATCAAACTGTGAGATATATCACGTTGTCTGATGGATCAACGCAGTCCGTGATGGAGCACGACTAACGTCAACCCAGCATGTGTGTGTACGCATGTGGATCGATGGTCCGCAATGTGTGTATGCGTGAAAGACTGTCAGACTGCACACGTAACTGTTTTGACCGAACACAACAGGCACCGGTGACGCTCAAACAAATATTGCGGTTACTGTGTTTTCTATCAGATTTAATAAACTGATTATCATCCATCCCTTTTTGGCAGCTTGGTAAAGCACTTGAATGAAATTATTGCAATCACGAGACTAAACACAATTTACGGGTTTAACCCGTAGTCCGATTGGTGATATTGATGTGGCTGAATAATATTATACTACTTATCAATGACTACGTCAATTATGATACGATAAACGCTATCAAGTAGTCAGTCTGTAACGTGGAAGGTATTAAATGCCGGACCAGTGTACTTGGTCATTTGGGGCTTGTCGGTCAATCACGCTGAGTCCACCAAACCCACCCAACTAGTGATTTTGGGCAGGAAGATATGACTAAGCACCATGGCAAATGAGGCATTCATAGTACCGCAAATTATTACTGTGATTGGCAGTTAACTTCTTGCTTTGTCGTATTGATGATTGTTATGATTTATCAGTAACATTGCTGCCAAGCATTACCAGTCAGTGAACCTTCAATTTTGTCTATTTGTATTCTCTTGTATGTGCTCCACATCACTGCCCCTACTTCAATATCATTATCAGACCTGTAAAATTGAGTTGCACAACGTATTCCGCAAACTTTTCCCGCATTGTTATTAGTGCATTTCACAGTCAAACAAAGACCGCTGATTTATGGTTAACGAGAAGAATCTCTAAAAGCACTGAGGCAAAAGGAGTGGAACGGTGTGATCCCCCTAGTGAATCCGTCTTCTCGGTCAACTCCGATATTCGTGCCTATGTAAAATGATGGAAAACCTAACGTATTTTTGGTGGTCTACAGACTTAACTTGAATCCGCTACTATGAAGATGCGCGGCGACTACTGTGATCATGGCCTGAAGCAGACGCGGGGAAGATTCATAGCCAAGCATATTTTGGTCAAGCCTTCAAAGTACAAGTTCGGTGTCCGGGAGTTGAGTTTCTTTGATTTCACGGTGAACGCCAACGGGTACCAGCCAGACCCTAATCATTTCAGACCCATAGCCGAAATTGAGTCACCGAAGAATCAAGCACACTTGAGATCAATCCTCGGTTGTTTATAATACTATTCCAGATTCATACTGAATTTCGAAACGAAGGCGCAGTCGCTGTTCCTCTCCCAGTCATCTAAAGTGTGGCAGTGGACTGGCCAATGTGAGAGAGTATTGCGCGATTTCAATAACAGCATAGTTGAACATCCCATGTTAGCTTCATTCGCGCCATCCAAAGAGGTGGTGATATTCATGGATGTATCCGAGGTTGGAATTGGTGCTTGAACAAGATGGATGCCCGATCATCTGTATTTCTCGACTTCTGAATGCTGCTGAGAGAAGATACTCGCGGACACTGAGAGAAGCATCGGCGGTATTCTGAGCGGTACGATGTCAATATAAGTACCCGTTTGGGTTAAACTTTACAATTGCCAGAAACCACCAAGCACTGTAATTCCTATTCTATCCGAATAGGTCCATTACTAATTCCGCAGCCACCGCGATGCAACGATGGAGTATTGCCCTTGGTGTATAATTACGACTTCTTGCCTGGTCTTCAACTAGTCTTCTGTCAAGATATCCACGATTCACCGCAGGTGAACTATGCAATTTCATGCCACCGGCCGCTCCCGTGCCGCGCGGGAGCTACGAAAATACACTAGACGATACTACTTATCGGTGATTTCTGCTATCACAGAAGGCTGGCAACCGGAAGCAAAACGAAATTTTCCGCAGTTTTTCGAGAATCCAGAAGAAATATGTGTACAACCTGACGGAGTAGTGTGTTGTGGCGACCGGTAGGTCATACTTCTTTCTCTGCATAAAACGGTCCTAGAAGATCTTTACAAAGGTCACCTAGACGAGGAGAAGATGAAGTCTTTGGCCTGGCAAATGTGTTGGTCGCCTGAAGTAGATGCGGACATATGTAGAGTCTGTCCAGAAAATTCGAGACCACTTCATTTCGGTCAGAATCCCGACATACCTTCAAATTTTAGTTTACACAACTGTTTTTCAAACCAAGAAGTCTCAGATGGTCACTAAGATTCCAGCGATGTAACATACTTCCGAGGCAACGATCTGCAATCAGGTGATGGAATCATCACAAGACGGCTTGATCAATTCATGGTCGAGATCACGGACCTTAAAGACGCAATCATACAATGACGCCACCTTGACGAACTTCACTTTAGAGGAACACCTGAAAGCACAGCAGACGGTTTAGTCTCGCTGGTTGACTGCGTCAGCACCGGCCCGTACCAAGCCCACGAAATCACGAGCGACATAACAGCCGATCGATGGCGTGAATCGATAGATGAGGGACTGATCCTGCCGGCGGCATTTAAGCCTGAAGGCGCAATCGCCCACACCAGTCGAACCAATGCGCTGTGTGCGCCGAGTGGGTGCGTGGACTGACTGCCTGTATATTTGTTTTTCATACACAAACGGCGACAGTTCGCAGGGTAAACGGAGTTCTCACTTGGGTTTGTAGGGCGGTGTAAAACATAACCAATGTGGATTGACAAGACAAAGTGATAATAACGGGAGAGATTGAAATACCAGTGAGGTCTATTCTTATCTAGTTGAGGATGGCGGTGTTTTCCATCATCACAGTGGAACCAAGGCGGCACGACGAACGAGCGTATATCAGGGCAACCATATTGTGATTGGTTAACTTCGGTCTTTCTCTCCGTGTTCTGAATACTTTTGTCTGAAGGGATTATGATAGCAACATAGCTACAACTTGTGTTGACCACTTAGGATCAACTACGATTCCTTGAATAGGGTCTAGTAAATTGGCTAGTCATTTCAGTGACTGCTAATACGTTAGATGATCAAACTGTGGACCAGTTGTCTCACAGCTGATGAGCCGGTTTCGCTTCACAGCCCTTCCACTGTGCAGGTAGTTTTGCCCCTGACTGACTGGACGGTGTATAAGCAAAAATGCTAATATGTACCACGTTTATATCGAAATGAGTAAGTGTGAACACCAATCTGTTTTTCAATGTTTCTAACTCATGGTCTGTGGTATTATTTAGGAACGTATTCCGTATATTTTGATTTATCGTACTTATGCCGACGTGCGCGGAATTAACAGAATACAAATTGATGCTGTCAATCAGAAATCGCGGCGACTACAACACCACATTATATTGCAATTCATTTCAGTTGTGGGAAAGGAAGTTGAACAGAATTTACGGACACGTCCAAAATTCACGCAAGCCACTATAACGAACTATCAGCTACATTTTTACTCACTGGGCAACACGAATTACATTCAAGTAAGCACAGATGGCCGCGCACACGACAGTAGCAGTTAACGTGCAATCTGCCATAACCGTTCAAAGTGGTTATCATACATATTTGACAACCATACTGGTGATTATTTTGATGTCTTAGATTGCTGCTGAGAAGTAGCAATCAGGGAAATGCCGCAATCCACGAACCGTTTATGGTTGTTTCAACTGAACCAGATTTTTTGTAATCTGTAGCATTCATGAGGCCAAGGAGAACATACGAAACTGAACCACAAATGAGGTAGCGATAAGCTCTGCGCTGATGCATGGCATACCACTGATCAAATTACTACATAAGTTGCCATTGGACTTGGCGCTCTAGCCAAGGCGCTGCTAAGTATACCAACATGATCAGTTTATTCACAGTGAATGAGTTCATGTTGGTTTATATTACCACTGATGATCTAGTTACATTGTGGACGCAGCTTTATCCGATCACTGCGATGCTAAAAACAGCACATTTCAATGTATGGCATGCAACATCCGTTATCGTCGTACTTCCTTTTTTGAAGTCCTAGAACTGATCGAACTGCTGTTTGCGGCATGATCTTGCCGATAAACTGATTGACCGGTCAGTCGATACCGACTAATATCACACACGCACGCAAGCACACACATCGCAGTGACCTAGCTCCCTTCATGGACGGTTTACTCTAACCAATTAGACTTCGGATTTGAGCAATTGGCGCTTGTTCGTCCGTTACCACTGATCAACCCCGCTTGGCTGCATTCAATCACATGCACTGCTTGCGCTTGCCTATAAATGGTTCGCTTGCTTACTTATGCCCTAGTATATGGATTTCCTCAGTTCTCCAATAATCCCAAATACACCACTAAGTAACCATTTCATGAGTGTTTCAAGGGAGGGCGATCGCAGGTGTAGAATAAATTCATTGCTCGGTGAACTTGCTGTAAAATCATGCTACAACTGCGCTTCACTGACGCATCGCGAAACTGTTTCTCGGTGTAAGGCTAATCAAATAGAAGCAATCAATCAATAAGCAGGGTGGAGTCGTAAAAATATGCATAAGATCGCTTCCTATGCAGCCAAATATATAGTCTGTGTGAACAGGGGCTTTACACAATCACGACCAGTTAGACTGCCGAATTGAAGTTGTCGCTAAACTGAATTCAATTATGGGCAAAATTAGATAAACGAGGTGAAATTTCGGAGACAAGCATGGCAATCCAATGCGGAATTTCAGTGCTAGTCCCAAATGAGCAGTAGATTCACATTAGTATCGAAACCCCAGGCGACAGTTTTGGTCACTCTCTGGTCCGCTGTGCGAAACCAGACGAGTGAAGCCCCTTGGACACATTTTGACTGCTCCAACTCAAAGCAGCTCGATTGATCATAAGCCGACCAAAACTGGCCGGAATGGAACAACTTTTGTACAACTGGCGATACCAGAGCAAGAAAGCACCTTTGACACCCCATAACGGTCAAGCGCTCATCGGCTGCAAGCACAGGTTAAACATGCGGTTTAACTAACTAACCAAAACTACTTTTTGGCCAGCCAAGTGGACAATGTACTGCTTGAGATGATTCAACATGCACTATCAACGCCCAACAAAACACCGTAAACCATGGAGGCATTGCAGTGTTTTGGAGGACCTGTAGAACATTGAATACAGAATGCAGACGTCCAGGGTGTAACTAATATTAGGGAGCGTGATCGACGACTAACCCAAGAACAGCATACTAACATAGTCTCAGTTCTGAGTAACAGTTTGTGCATCCTAGAAATGGATGTAGTGTTACTACACTTGGGGAAAATTCCAACTTGGAAGAACATTACTTTCCATGACTTCGAGTGTAAAGTGACAGGACGCAGGTATGGGCCCGTCAACCTTGATTTTCCTATTGAGTTTTGCATCTCAATTCAACCAACGCTCAACTCACGCGGGTTTATTGCACACCTGTTTCATCTTTCTTACAATCGTCGGCAGTGCATATCGACTCGAACCCAAAGTGCCACCAGAATAGCCAGGTTGGCTGTCGGTGGTCTGACTCAGCTCAGCAATGCACGACAGCTTCACATTCCTCGGATGTTACAATCTATCCCACCCAGTGTGGTCGGCTACCATGATGGACGCTTGTTCCGAAGGAGGCCTAAGTGAAACAATGGCATGTGTTGGGCTCATAATCATGCACTACTGTGTAAGTCGACAGTACGATATGCACCCCTGACGATTCCTAACAAGTATATAACACCCCTTATCTTTAGTTATCACTTGTCACAAAAAATCCCCATTTCTTGTCCGGTTAAGTTTTATTACATGCACAACGAAATTTCCAGCTACTTCTTCAGTGCTAATCTGCCTACTAGGTAGTATCAAAGTAGCCAGTTTGACATTTCGATGCCCGTGTAGAGATTAAAAGTTGTTTGAATGTACTTCGCAGATTTTACAATGAGCGTAACTTGTGCTCGGATGTATTTTTACAAACTATTCTTCACATCGCTGCTCTGCCGTTCAAATTTTGAATGTGGACGCTACAACATCAAATGAATCGAGAGTAAATTCAAGTGAAGCTCCTAGTAGCAACGCTGTCCAAACGCAGACAAGTGACTGACTTGATGGAGGGCACGGTCCGTGCGAGGGCATTCAGAAGGAGAGTTGTGACCACTGCTTACTACGAACACTCCAGTGACTGACGCGTACAGAAAGTGCAACCAATGATCTAATAGACTTGTCAATAATTCACTTCTCTAAGGCAAAACATGACCACTGAGCCGACTACGTGATTGAAGGACAAAAGACCAAGGACAGATTGAGACGGCCAACAAAGTGGCGGTCTTATTTGACCATGTGTCAAAATACTACGACAGCCGCTGCTCGTTGTGTAACGGACGATGAATCTGCGGCTGAAGGAGGGAAGAAACGAGTGCCATGGTGAACTGTTGACCCGTCCGCCGTCAAGACCTCTGGAAGTTGTGCTGCTATCTTATCTCCACCTTGATAAATCGTTTTAGCGCACATCATATGATTCTGATCGGATCCAGTGAAGGCAAATATGGTGCAAGTCTGAAGACGTTCACTCTCCTGATTTCACGGACAATGACGCACGTCCTTTCTGCATGAACCAAAAGAACTTTCATTCTCTACACACACAACGCTGCGTTGTACAGACCCCGTTTATTGATCAGTTCACTTAAGTCGTTGGTATTTATCGTACTCATCATGGCCAGATTCTTAGCCTGGCTGCATGCAACTGCCATTAAGCGCTTTTCCCCAAAAGTTTCACGAACAGTGCAGATTGAGGGTGGTCTCGTCTATGCGTATAATCTGATGACTTTTCATCTCGTACCACCACAGCTGTTCCACCTATTTCTATGAACGTTAGAATAAATTCACAAGCATACCTCCTTCTCTTCTGGATACTCTGCAGCGAATTCACCAGTGCGGATATCTGGTGAACTTCTTCAAACGTTATCGACTTCCCATTACGGTCACAGCCAATCGTGGTGATAGAAACATACATTTCATTCCCAGCCTCAGTCGGATCCGCAGTGCTAAAAGCGTCAGAATGGACTCCGCTTTAATCCAGGTAATTAGTTCCTCTACTTCATGACTAGACAAAATATCAGTCGTCCCCAGCTTCATACACGTTCAAAACGTATCTTGCCATCAGGTATGAAATGTGCGTCTCACTCCCAAACTCATTTTCGTTATTGCACTGGCGATTTCCTGAGCAAATAGGTTCTATACAAAACGCAAGTCACAGGCATGAGCCGGCTGTTTTGTTGCATTATACATACTGAACAAAGTTCGGTCATGCGACTGATCGCCTATTACACGACGAACAGCGGCTGTCGTAGTATTTTGACACATGGTCAAATAAGACCGCCACTTTGTTGGCCGTCTCAATCTGTCCTTGGTCTTTTGTCCTTCAATCACGTAGTCGGCTCAGTGGTCATGTTTTGCCTTAGAGAAGTGAATTATTGACAAGTCTATTAGATCATTGGTTGCACTTTCTGTACGCGTCAGTCACTGGAGTGTTCGTAGTAAGCAGTGGTCACAACTCTCCTTCTGAATGCCCTCGCACGGACCGTTGCATATATCGACGAGTATTCAGCTCACCGATAGTGGAAGTTATCATTGCGATTTAGGTCATTACAAGGCAAAGAGATTTCGTGGGAAGGTGTCGAATGACCTCTGTCAAGTCAGTCACTTGTCTGCGTTGCGACTGGGATTTCTATTCTTAATTAAAAACGTCTAGTTCCAGTGTATATTCATTGACACACGGTCACAAATGGGTTTGGTTCCAACCAACAGATTGGTCGTAAGGAAATAACAACACTGGGCACTTGCCCACATCAGTGAAATGCGTTACCAGTCATGCGCCTGAGAGGCAGTGGCTGAACGTTCAGTAGTTGATCCTGCTCAAACTAAACCTAACAGACGCGACATCCGTTAGAATGTTTTGGGATAAATCAAGCATGCAAATCTGCGGTTGAAATCACTTGATTACAGAAAATTAGATACGGAAATACCTGCGAGCAATCAATAGAAAGTCGAGTGATGCGATACCCAACACGAGAAAAAAAATCTGAGGGATTGACATCACAGCTGAAATTATTTATTTGCTCATGTGTGCATTTATAGAGAACAAACCGATAATTTACTGTATTTAGAGCCTTGTTATCCCTGCAGCGGAAAGGAACAGCGGATGTCCGCACATACGCTAGCTCCAGTTCACGACAAAACGAACAATGAGGATACAATCAAGAACAACTGTACAAAGCCTGCTTCCCCAATCGGCGCGATCAAGTGCGATGGAAAAACGGTAAGTGGGGCAACATGAACGGAAGTAGATCACAAAAATAGGTGTGCCAGACGAGCGAAGGGACAGAAAATCACTGCACATAATACAGCTTTTATATACATAGGTATGAAAGTGGAATAGTAATAATAGTAATGGTAATAGTGGCAGTAGTGCAAGTAGTCATTTGTAGTAAGAATATAATTCGAGACGAAAGTCAAACACGCAAGAATCTGAACTGTGGGACTGGTTTACACCAACACAGAAGACAAACGAACAGATAAGTTGCCGAGGTTCGACCAGCAGCTATTTGAGAGAACAGTTGGAGAAAGGCACGGTCGAGTACAAAAAGATAAATGAGGCCAGTGGTTGGAAGAAGACAGGTGGAACACATTACTACATTCACACAAATAGTAAAAGGCACAGGTGGTCAGTCATTATTCAAACCATCCATACCAACCGAAGGAAGATATGGGTGGATATGAAGGAAGCAGTAGAAAATGCTGCTGCCGATAAAGCAAATAACGTGAAAGATTTCAGTGACAGTTTAGTGACTTGTTAGAAGAGAAGAAAATGAGGCACTCGCCAATATTACCCAGTCAGAATGAGGGATGGGACGGGTGTGCAGACAATAAAAACTAGGATTTACAGAAAAACCTTGGAACAGGAATGTGATGCCGCGGAAATCCAAAAAACATTAGCCTAAAAAGATGTATGCACTCGGAGCCGAGGTCGCATGGGATCTGTCTGTCTGACGTTGATCATACGTCAAAAAAGGAAACGGGCAAGCTTTACAACACAGCCCAATAAACAAGTGAGGTGGAACATCCCCAGTGAGCAGATGTTTACATCGTTCATTAGATCGTAAACGATGCCAGCCGGCGTATTTTGAGGGTAGGGGTAGAGAAGGGACGAGAGGACACGACAGAAATTAACAACCGTATGTACATGAAATGGATCACATGCTTATATTGCAGTGGATGGCATCATTGGAAATAAACTACAGTACAGAGATTCACAGCAAGTAAACTTACAATCTGTGGAACAAATGGAAGAAACCGGTTGGTTTGGAGGAAACTGAATTTCTGTTGAGTCATTTCACGGAGATTCTACTGTACATAACGGTGCTCGTAGCAGGGAGGACGATAGCACCCATTGTCGGAGTAGCATGAGCAGCTACTCATGTCAAAACGGTGGTCAACTTGACATCTCATCGGTTACATGAATGCTTCCAGAGCCTGGTATAACTGACATAATAAAAGTATATGAATGGGCAGGCATGAACGTCGGTCGTTGGTAATTGGGTTGACAGTAAGCCACGATAGAGCATTGTACGATTCCAATACGTAACGAAGAACATCGCATGTGCTGGTGGAATCAAGCAAATGAGTCAACCGATCAGACCCCGTCACCCCGGCACCCACGGAACCTGAGTTTGCGGTCGATACAGCGGCCCCAACGGCTGCTGCTGCAGCCGCGTCGTCCATACCAACCAGGCTGGTCTGAATGTGCAGTGCAGACTTGAGACAAACCGGATATTGGTAACTTGCGTGTGGACACGAAGCCCAGAACCAGGAAGGAAGTGGCCCAGTGGGGGCAGTGGAAATGTAATACCCCATAGCTAGCGGCTGTTGCATGAGATTGGTAACTTCGTCCTGTGTGGTTTGATGAGACAGAGACAGAATCCCACATAAAATGATTATTGGAGATTGAACACCGCGAATTAAACATGACGAAGTTAGTAGGCGACTTCTACAAGTGAAAACAGTCTGAAAATGTTTAATGGCAGTGTGGCTTCGATAAGCTAAGAACAGAACATCAAAAGCATTGTAAAATAAAATGCATGGAAAAACATCAGGCATAAAGACAAAATAAACAACTATGAAATGATTGGGAAAGCAAGCTGTGCAGTTTGCGGCTGCATCAATGATCAGTGCTACGTGCACTGCACATCCGGTTCACTTGGGGCGGTATACTGAGCGCGTCATGTGACGACTTCATTGACCGACGATACTGATCGATCGGATTTGTAGCTATGGCACGTGTTTCACTTACAAAAATGTGATCGAAGATAAAAATAAAGAAGAAAAAATTAAACTGGCACTGATACATAAAAACGACGATTCCGTCCAAGCAGCCGGCAGAAGGTTTCACACCAACTAAGCTCCAGAATATAGATCAATCAAATAAATCGATCTAAAAACATTGGCAGATGAGCACTAGATCAGGTGTCAAGATGAGTCAAATTCATTGAGGAAAGTGTACGATAAAAAGACGAAGAACGGAAAACGTTTGAAAAAAAGAACCAACCAAAAGGAGTAGTACGGATGGAACAAGTGACACTCACCGGTGGATCATGTGCACCAAACGGCATAGTGTTCAAAACGCTGGAGGGAGTTGCTTGATCGTTTACACGACCCCCATAACGACCGCTGGGTCCGGACAAGCCATTAACCATGCTTCCAGCCAAATCCATAACATTGCTGCGCAGGCCGTGCATGCCAACCACATCCGAAACCCGATCGTAGCCACGAGAGTAATCTACCTGGTCGAGATCATGATCGTTTGGATCAGTTAAACCGTGGCATCCAACCGATCGATCATTTGTAGTGTCGTTGACAACTGCACCTCCAACAGCAGCGCCTAAACCGGCGAGACTGAAATCAAGACCGGCAGGATTGTCCAGTGCATCCAACATGGCCGCTGCTGCGTTTCCGTGAGCGTCCAGATCTCCTAACTCGGTGTTACCAGAACGCAACCATTCGAAGACATTCATGTCATCCTGGCCCATTCCAGAGATAACATCAGCCAATGCCGAGGCATCATGTTCCTGAGCAAAAATCAGAAGAGACGAACGATAGGGTACCTCTAACACAGATGAAATATGAGTAAGCAAACTACTTCAGACAGTTACCTGCAGATGACCCGGAATTCGTATGAAGATAGACTATTCGAGACGCGTTTTTATTTTCATATATCCCTGCCGAACGCAAGTTACGAATACATATACGTTCATCTTAAGTTGCTGACCTAAGGGAAAATAAAACCATGCCGTCTGTTTCTTGGATTATTGCGCGAACACGAAAACTGTTGCTCAGAGCCCGCCGTTAAGATGGATGCGTTACCTAGCATAAACCATATTGAAACCACGGACTGCACAAGGAAATTCAACGGCTCTAACATTGGACCATGATTTTCTAGTGAATAATACAGAAAGTCGACAGCCAAATAACTCACTGTTTCATTTGTTATTGAATTACATGAACACTGTAGTCGGATTTGCAGGTCGACCATACATACACATCATAATCTCAGGGAGCAAAACAACTCAAAAAGATGAAGATTTCTGAGGATTTGGTATGTTAAATTTTTCAACATAACCAGCGATTAAGACAGTGCATCGAGGTCTCTGACCAAGTGTCAATCGGTTCAGTTTATTCGACCAATAAACTCGCACTTCGTGCACCGGTTTTGGTTGCTACTTCACAGCAATTTCGAGATAACAGCAAATGACTAGAAGCACAAAATGAGCAAGAGCTGAGGACAAACAAATAAGGAAAGACAAAGACGAAGAAAGAACCCGAATGCAACTACGCCACTAGCCGCGACATCTAGTCATACCACTTAACGTCTCTAACCATCTGGGAGGCGGGTCTCGAGGACCCCAACCCGGAAGTCTAATATGCCTTACTTGGCCAAGCTCACCAGCCAAGGTTTTCATACCTTTTCGGCATGTCATGGACTGACTACCTTGATCTACCTTCCAACCACGACCAGTCTCAGAAAGCAGCGTACGCCAACGAAGTCTATTGGTGGGCATGCGTAACATATGTCTCAGTAGGCTAAACCCGTTGAGATTCTGCACCTGTTCCGGAGACTGACCTCTAGTTCCCAAAATCCTACGCCTAACCTCAGCATTACTGATATAGACACGGAGACATCGATGCTCATCGATGCTACGTTTCTGAGCCGGAGCGCATAATCGACCGTTATTCAACAACCGAATATCATGCCGGCACCGCAGATGACTGAGGCAGGCAAAAGACGAGCGTGTCTTCTGTAAACGCGGTGACATTACGTCCGATGCCCGACCACCTGGTGAGATGTAACAGGTAACAAAACTCATTCACTTCAGATACCGCTTCCCTGACAAAATAAGGCTTGGTGTAGGGTCAAACCAGTTCTGCAGCAGTATTTTACACTTCGGAGCAAAACACGTCCAAAACATGGTTACACTGTTGTGTCGCTTAGATCCCAGCAACGCAGGCTTGACAGATCGACAAAGGCAAGCCTCGGTGGTCACATTTTAATCCATTATAGTCGTCGCGCCTCCGAACAAAACTACGCTTCACTGATAAGGCGTCAGTTTACCGAATAAATTTCATACTGACAAGACCAAAACTGATCGCTGTGAATCCGATAAAAGCTACACAAGGCCGCAGTCACGTCTTAAATTTAACTGCGTGCATAAGATCACCCAAGAAATTCAAGATCATTGAAACGATTCGTACATCAGGAATGTTAGGGGTGGAAAGTGACATCATCCATTTGGAGTGCATTTTCAAAACGGAAGAGTGAAGTGACAGTGGGTGTGGCATGATGGACCTCATAAGCACCACGAAAAAAATTCTTCGTGGTACAAGCAGACATCAGAAATTCGATAAACTGAAGACTGATCCGCTCTGAGTATCGTTCGTTCAGTAAGCCAGCATTACAGTGAACGAGAGAGCAAGCGATGGAAGTGACGACATTTTTCAAAATGTGTTCTATACTTACTGAGTGGCCGCTAGCAGAAGTACTGGTGGGGAACACAAGGATGTGAGTAGTAGTGGGAACGTCACTGGCAATAACACTGTTTCCAACCATCATCATCGTCCTCGTCATGAAAGGGGATGGTGAAACACCACAAAATGCTCCACCAGGTCCACCGGCACCGGTACCTCCACTAGTGCTACCACCACCAGCACCACCCGAACCACCACCACCGCCTCCACCACTGACTCCGCTTCCACCCCACGATTCATTGGACCCGGCTCCAACTCCCGGATAAACCCGAAATGTACTTTGCGGCTCGAGAGAAACCAAACAAGCACTGACCAGACTGGGAAGCTCATGAGTGCAACTGTTTGCTCCGCTTGAGCTATTGACCAGATTAAGCGTTGCGCGAGTTCCGTTGCAGATCAACGTGGCCGGGACGCTCGCAGAAGCACTGCATGCAGCACATTGTTCACGGAAAAATCGATTCACATCTTGTAGACTCTTGCGGCCAAGTAATCCGTTCCAGCCTGTCGAAAAAGCAATTCACATAATATGAAGTAAGCACATGCACCGCAGATCATCTGGCAGGTTTCATTTGCACACAGTATGGTAAGGAAAGCTCTGCTTTACCCACAAAAGGGATATGAGTGCATGGTAAAACTGATGGTTCTCTTTCGTTAGGCAACCTAATTTACTCTCATCTGGTGACGTCTGAATGAAAAACAACTAGATTACATCTTGGCTAAGTTAGATCTCTGCAAATGGACTAGGGGTCAGCCTGCATATTGTATATATTTTTGCTAGGAAGACCATTCACATCTATAAGCGAAATAATGCTGCGATAAATAACTTCCCACTACCTGTGCCATTAGACGTCGGTTTTGGTAGGAGATAATAACATTGTCAGGATGACCAACTGAATACGAAAGGCAAACAACCCGTTCACCGAACGCTGTAAAAGGAAAGCCTAACCTTGACTACTGATCAGACTTTTCAAAACGATCACCGTTTTTGTTCCTGACTGCCTACAGGATAGGATGAAGATCGGTGTGAATGGAATCTTTCCCGAAAGCTCCGATAAATACACAAAGCTCTAACAACCACATTTTTAATCCGACGATACAGAAATACTGTGCTAAAACAATGCGAACGCTGTTATTTCCATGATTTGTTGGGTTTGAAAGAAAACAACTCTCCGCGATCCCTTGCCTAGAAAGACTTACTTCTTTCAGGCAATTTTTTTGATCATTCCAATATCGAAACCACGCATAGTCGTAAAAAGCCATCTCAGCGCCTAGTGATCGCTTCATCCATCTTTTCATTGGAAAGGTACTCTAAGTTATCAACCTACCAAACCAGTTCAATTCCACAAAACGAAACCTAAAATCTGAACATTTGATCTGACTTTCTATACTAAATGTAACAAACTGTAAATTCGCTTATATATTAATTGTAAATGGGCGATAGGTGGGAGCACAGCAGAGTAATGAGCAGACGAGGAGTGTGTGGATGAAGATGAGATTTGTGAGAAAAATGTCCCAATGCAATCCTATCACCGAATCAGACAATCGACGGACGCCTAAAAATAACTTCAACTTTTTTCAGGGACTGTGCGCAATCATAAAACATGTTCAACTCCTGGCATGTCACAAACTAATCGAAGAAAGCCGACAGTATTGTTGAACACAGACTTGAAACAGATCCAAAAAATAAGAAACATTGAACCTCGGAAAGTTACCATCAACCATGCCACCGGGTACATCAAATGTTAAGACAACTTACCTTTTAGCTCACCATGGCCCAGTCGTCCGATTCGACCAATCACCACACGCCAAGGATTAGATGTTCGACTGAGAAGGTTGATCATGTAGTCCCACAAGAGAGCCAAACCGATTCGGCGCGGACTAGGATGATGCCGATCGTGATTGGACCACTGAGACTTGTGCTGTTCCAGATCCGTGAAATAACTGGAAGGAACGCGAATGTTTATGAAGGCTTGATCGATTAGGTAACCCTGTTCATCGGTGAAGCTTGCTAGAAGCCACTGCTGATCTTGGGACAAGCAATAAGCGACAAACAACACAGAAGAACGCTCCGCAGAATCAGTGGGTACATCCGCATGCGCCGAAGAGTCCTGAGGTCCAACAAGCGTGTAAGCTGGTGCATATATTGAACGTTTGTGGAAACCCTACGGAGAATAATTGGCAGAAGGAAAGATTCAGTCAGCGAATCTTAACTAAACTCCGAAATGAAAGAGCTACCGCAAATTAGCAATCGACTTACCTCTTTTTCGTTGGTAATCAGTTCTTTTTCTGCGGCTGGTCCGATCCCAGTTAACGTGCGGTTCGCGTTGAGCAGAGTGGGTTCAATGAACCGATTCACTGAGGAGTAAAGAGCCAATGCCATGGGACGCAAATGAGGCAAGTAGTTTGAGATAACGTGCTCCAAAGGCAGTAGTTTTACGGTGACACGTGGACGCCAAGATAGCGGTAGTGACGAAAGTATGTCTTGTGCACAACCAATAAAGGCTTGTGTGATTATCCGACACAATTCTTTGTTCATATCACAGATCTGAACGAGAGAAAAGAGACAGGCATGATGGAGTTTACTGTATATCTTAAAATTAAGGCTATCATCGATTAGGAAACTGTAAACCAAGGTTGCATATCGTATGATCAAAGAACGTGAACGACCAAAGACATGCAAAAAATCTATCGATAGGTGTTACTCCTAATGAGATGGTAATTGGCATAAATAATCGCTAATCAACGCCCCGATCAAGTCACGCGGGACACTGACAAACAGTGTGCGCTGCTGAACGGAATCCTAAGTCAACCGATTTTGTCAACCCAGCAGTTGTAGGCTGACATGAGGTTACATGCACTACACCTTACCTGTGGTTTTAGAAAAAAAACTATTAGGACATCATAATGAGGATAAATGATGCTGTGACTGATTAGACTTAACGGACCATGGAGATATTTCTTTCTTGATACCACTCAAAATGGAGGTGCTAATCATTTTTGTTTCCACACGCACTTCTGACGGTGGACTGGTCTCGAAATGTAAGCTATAACCATTGTCATTAAATATGCAGATCGCAGATGATTTTTTTCAACGGTTTTCCTTGGTCTGCATCAGTGAATCGTTAGTTCCCTAGAGTGATAGCAATACTAGCTAACCACGCAGCACTTCAAAAGTTAAACGAGAAAACAAGAGCGGTAGACTGACTGCCTCGTCGAACGGGTTTATCGCTAAGGGTTGGTCGATCAACTGAGCCAAACACGTACGAGACTGGTTGTTGATGAATGAGCGAACATATCAAATTGATCGAGATATAGACAAAACGCGGCCTACGTCTGGTAGGTATTTCAAAGATTTTGTGTGTACAGTTTAATTTGATAGGCACAACTCAACACTATGAACGGACAGGAAAAAAACAGAAACCACGTCCACATGTATGGCTAAAATCAATAAATAAGAGGGAATTTGGGGAGGCCACCGGGCGCGCGTTTCAGTGACGAGCATTGCCCGGAAAATTTCAATAAAGGACAGCACATTTTATCGCATCAATCACGTGAACAACAAGATTCGGTGGACAAAAAACAAGTCACTCGACTAGAATAATTAAATTATCTTTAGTGCGACTAAAGAATGCGCAAGACTTGCAGTCAATTTCCATACATTTCGAAAAACGATGAAGCAAAAGGAGCTGCTACAGCTTCCAGCCGATCTAAAGCGCCTCACAAGGGTGGTCACATGTTGCAATCCTAAAGAAATTCAAATAGCACCACAATTCGTTTTGGCTTTTAATGCACATTTTATAATCTGTGGTGAGACTCAGAGGGCCCACATTAAACATGACTCGTGGTAAGAACTTCTCAAAGATGCGCATTTGAATCACCTCGGATACAGCGAAACTCACTGCGCCGTTTACATGGGCTGTTGGGGGAGTGAGACTAACAGCACAAAATTCAACGGGTTCCAAAAAACGTTCGCTGAGCTTGGCGGTCAGTTTGCAAACGTTTCCTCACCAGTCAAGGTGACATCGTCAGTGCGCAGGTGAGGGTCCCCATACTCATTTGTATGTATATAAGAATTGTGGCCTCAAACTTAGTGTTACCATCTCAGACGACCTTGACGTTGCGAAGTTACTAACTATTGAAACTTGACCTTTTGATTTCTCGGCTCATACTTTTAAAATTGGTACGGTGTCGTATCTGGATGACTGGACAAAATTTTCCCGGATGAACACTACCGATTTTGCGGTTATTTCCGCTCATCAGATATGCGTACCCGGTGCTCTTTACCTTTGACCTTTTGCAAAACCCTCCAAATTCAGAAAATTAACCTTTCGATGTCCATACTACCGCGGCTATCTTGCTTAGTATCGGCTTAATGAATCTTCAGAGAGCAAGTTCGGTTGATGCCTGCATGAAGAATTGGATTTCTTGGCCATGGAACGGTGGAATGTGGTCCAGTTGACTAGTTCTTCATTGCTTGAATTGGTTGAACTTCTCGCGCAACAGGCAATCGTCAATGAGATCCAATTCAACTCAATTTTTTGAAGAATGCCGAGTACCCAAGAATTCCCTTGAGTATCTCGTGGTTGTTTCGTCCAAAATTTGAACCCCATCCGGACTGAACGTGTCCCTCTTTATCGTCACGGCCGGACATCGGGCGGAGTGGATCGTATCATCTTGCAGCTAGTGTTCGTGTATTTGTGTGGCAGCCTTACTCTTAGTTTGACCGACGCGGCATTTGTCACAATCGTTGCATTTCACCTTGTATATAACGCTTCTTCTGTTTGGTTCAAGACCGAGAGAACAACTCAAAGCCGTTTGTGAACTCAACGCCAAGCTCAGCGATCACAAGATGCTGAAAACCACCAACCTGGGACACGATCAACGTCAATTTTCGAAGACATTGAGAGAGACTATCTTGATTTGGGGTAATGCATCATGCTATATGCCACAAGACGTCAAAAACCGATTAGTTGGTTGAGCCTCTAAACTAGTGACATCATAGACACTTCGAAGGTTTCACTTTGGCCTCCAGGCAGCCCCAGTTTCATTGTGATCAGGGATCTATTTCAGCTTTAGAGAAAGAAATTAACACACGTTCTTCACGTTGGACACAAAAATGATGCACATAATGGAACATGGAATGACCAGTAGTCTCATAACTAGGTTTGTGGACGTCATACCTAAGAGGCTAGAAGGAAACACTGAGAATCGAGATAAGCCAACGAATGATCCATCGAAGAACAATATGCCTTGGACATCATGGTACAAGTTCATAGGCAAACAAATATTTTTTTTCTTTTTAGGGTTCGAATTATTTTGCATTTGGGTGGATGATCCATGCGCCATGGCGAATATATTGTGCTGTCTGTCACTGTAAGGAAAGACAACCCGGAAAGCGCTTGATTCCACCTGCCACGAGGTGCTGGGTATAGGTAATAAAACGTTTGTGCCTGATAGACTGATTCTAGAAGCCAGGATTTCTGACGAATTTTGACAACACTAGCAGTGAAATGAAGCACGTTAAAATTTACAAGGAAAAGACAGCAATGTATGTACAGTAAACTTACTTGGGAGAAGGGATTGACTAGATAGATTATCAGATACGCGTCACTAGCTTTACACCATGAGGACGTGTCTAAGGATGTCGTCATTGGGCCTAGACCGTTGCATGGACTGGTGGACGAATGGCCGCGTATAGATCCTGTGCGTTGTCGATCAAACCGTGGTTTTGTCTTGGGATCGGTCGCTACTTTATCAGCTTCACGTTTTATTTCTTCGCTTTTACTCGACCACTTTGGGAAAAGTTCAGCTGCTTCTAATGGACAAGCGACAGTCACGTGATGAAACGCATTATTTGGGATGACGTTAACACCATGTTCTTTCAGAGTATTTAGAGTGCAGTTTGCAGCGACCGTGATATAACTCTGCAACTTGTTGAGCAGCGCTTCAGGATTGCAGTATTGACTTTGCAATTGACTGACCAAAGTACGAAAAACATCAACCGGGATAGTGGAATTCCGAGCGGCATTGCACATCATCCCGTCATCTAGGAGATAGAATCAAAGCAACGTCAGTTTAACAAAAAACAATTAGCGGTTAACATGTTCCTCCTGCAAAAAACGGATTTCTCGAATGACTGACCAGTATTGCGATCGGGTGGTCGAACGAACATAATCAACTGGTTTAGTATCACTGTTGTTCGGCATTAAACTACTCTTAATCCAAGGTGAATCGTTAAATAATATGCCCCAGTAAAGATGTTTCACTACGGGCAATCGCTGATTTACCCACAACAATCTAATTTGTGCACCAGGTGTGTGAGTGGGCGCTTCTCTGAGAGCTGTCAGAGAGGAATAACAACAGTGATTCGCTGATAGGTTCTACGTAGATTATTCTCGCCCAACTTCGAGAAGGACTTTCAGTTGCGAGCTGAAATATTTGATGCAAGTAGCATCTATAGATGGAGGGGGGGGGGATCTCAGAAGATTGATGTAAACAAACACACACGAAGTATATAAGAAATGGAGGAGTACCGGATTCGCGTACCCGGTGAGTGAAAATAACCGCGAAATCGGTCGTGTTTCCGAGAAACTTCGTTCACCTACCTACAGATACCACTTAGACCGCTGGTTTGCATTTCATTGTCGTCGTCTTACACGGCAGTTCAGCAATTACCTTATAAATTGGAAGATATGCTCGCTAGATATGTCGAGAATTCATTCAATAGATCTATTTGCCAACTGTAAGTAAGCAACATAAAAAAACGTTTATATTGCAATATAGTAAAAAAAAAGTTCAAAAGCAACACTCAGGTGCTATTTAAGGAGCTGTAGTTATCCTTCCAATTTTGACTATAATGAAATAATGGTTTTTCCATGGAACGTCTTGAGTACGTAGCAGAATAGAGCAGATTAATGACAGAATGCTTATTTTGGATGTATGCTCAGTTAGGGGTGACAGATCAGAACAAAAATGATGGAATTATGCACCAATCGAAGTGCTCACCTTCGAACGAACGCACTGCAATGAATGCAGTTTCAGGATTGTTGTTATTTGGCTTGTAGAAAGGTAGGTGTTGACCGAGTTTGCAGTTCTCATACGTGTGCGACAGTTCGCGAAAGAAACGAGCTAGACAGTCTGTGATGCATCTTTTCCCATCGTATTTGAGTACAGTCTCGCGCCCACCAAACGCGTGATTCAAGTGGTCTGGGGCAGTCATACTGAATTTGCGATCCTGTTGATCCACTTCCTCGAATTCCAATGGAGTAACGACCGCATAAAACAACTGCTTTGGTCGGGATAACGGTTCCAGAGACAATCGGTCCTGATGGTTTGGATGATTTAAATTCAGCGGAACGTGAGTGGAAGATTAAAACGAGTGACGAATGACCAGTAGAAGAGATAATGGAAGGTTTATTTGTAATAGCTGAGGAAACTCACCAGCTTTTTCCGCATTATTTACTGGTCTTCAAAAAAAAAACTAACACCAAAAAATTTGCACACACAGGCCGATTTCACTGATGACCGATAAGCAAATATAGAACAAGGATTTCGTGAACAATATGATGGCCAATTAGTCACCATCATGAACTCACCCAATCACGCAGTGCAAAAGGGGATATCATCATGTGTTCCCTATCCGAACTGCCCACTCTGATCTGAGGTACAGGCTGAGGTTTGCAAGTTTCATCTGTTCCACGTCCAGCAAGTTGATGGAACGCTTTCCAAGTCAGGGGTCCGTCAACTGTATAATTGGATTCGAGTAAACGTGTGGAAGAAATGGCCTCCTGTAACCAAGGTCGCATGGTCTGAAACCAAAGAATAAAGGGCTTTGAATAAACGGCAACTTTACCGGATGTAATTCCGTTTGTTACATACGGTAACACTGCTGACAGGAAAGGGCTAATTCTTTGAGATTGCTTGATTATCGAACATCCCGGTAAGTTCACTATTTATTCCCTCGAGGGAATGACTTATTTTGTCCTCTTCTAGATCGCCTTATCGTCTGTTTTTCTGGTGTTACAGTAACTGGTAAGACCATTCGTGCTGCGTTCAAAACGCTGTACAAATCACAGACATGGAATTGACGGTCTGACTTATACCGCTTTCGGTCTATTTGAACAGACGCCCCGCAGTGTAAAGTATTTCGTTCTCCGTCAAGCTTCTGATTCCGCACATCATTCAAAAGATTGTGATGAGGGGTCCAAGCAAAGCGTGACTGGATAGCCGGTTATGGTGCCTATTGCTATACTTTGCGCGTAAATGGAAATGGATTTTGATCATCTTGCACTTCGGTACGGATAACATGCAGGTTTTATCTTAGTCACCTCAAACCTGCGTGTTTCTCTTCTAGATTTGCCAAATTTCCTCATTATGTAAATAGCACCGATGCTTGAAGCTTCTACTGTTTTTATAAAGGGATCAAAAATTATGGTCTAAGGAAATTCGTTACACTAGTGAAAGTTGATAGATTAGTTAGATACCCGAATCGAATGACTCAATGGCCTCAGAGCAAAACTGTATACAAACCAAGCAATTTCATAACAAACAAAAATAAAAGCAGTCTCCAACGGAAAGGAAAATTGTGATGAGAAAAAACTGATGTAGTTCGAAAATTAGCAGAATAACTTGCTGTTAGGAGACGAATCTGATCGTTGTGGTTTTCGGGGATGCGTGATTGTCCCTTAAGAATATAGGACGGATGAATTAAAACACGTCGTTCCGTTGAATCAATAGGTTTTTGACCTCCCGAGGGACTGGCCTCTTCAAGGGCGGCTGAGACTAAGGCGCATGCGTCTGAAACCAAAAGAAAAACAGTCGAAAAACATTGATAACCCGCACGAAGATTGATCCTTAACAAAACCTAATGACCCGATGCAGATAACATTTTCAGATGATTCTCGGGCCGGTTTTAGGTTCATGAAAAGTTGTAGTTACTACACGGTAGGTGATAATGTCGTCAACACATCAATTTGACCCAAATACAACGTGAATAAAACAGCTGTTCAGCAACGCGAACAGCACCTTAACTTTAAAAAAAACAGTTGATGCAACACACTCACCGTCGTACTCCAACATATTTTCCTTTGGTACAGTGAAGGGGGACGGTAAGTTAGAGCGACGAAGATAGTCCGTAAGATGACGCACTGTAAATTCATCATACACACTGCGGAACAATTCTTGTAACAGTGGTAAAGGAGTTTGAACAGAAGCTGAGTTCCACCAACCAGCTGTGTGCCGATAAGTGGGGACAACAGAATAACTGGAACGTGTCGAGTCACGCTCTGCTCGTACGGACAGGTTGGTGACATCGATTTCATCTTCGTAGAACAGATTGCCGTTGACCACGAACTTTTGATTCATTACTGCGCTGAAACCGCATTTGCAATCTCGAGTGAAACCGAAACCAGACACTAAATCGTGTGCAACAAAAGCATTAGCTGAACCTATACCACCACCACCGGTACTACCTACGCTGACGGTTGATGAACGAGGCGCTTTCATATTTGATCCATTCGGAGTTGCCGTTGGCTTGCATAGATAAACATCGATTTCAGAGCCCAAAACGGATGATGTGCACTCGCAAATATTACAAGAATCGAAATTGTGATCCTTGAACAAATTTAGCATTGAGTCTGAGAGCATAATGTTTACGAGTAGTCCATCCGCTTCCGTGACTCCTAAGAGACGTTCGGAAAGGTCCTCGCGATTCGGTGAAACATCAACGAGACCATCGTTTTCGGGTGCACATTGCAAACTGACCAATCTAGACAAGACAGTGTTTGTAGTGGGCCAGTTTGTTTGAGGAGAAGACCTCTGGTCGCTCAAACCACTATCTCGGTGACTTGTCTGAACAGGACCGCTACCAACCATGGGTGAAAGCACTCCGGTTGTTCTTTGGCCAGAAATGGAACGGTCGGTGGTGCCCAAGTTCTGCTCTGGACTAAGCAACGAAGCTGGAACCACAGTGGGATCCTGTGCAACCGGTTTTAAGGTCGTGGTCAATGCACGGTGATCAAAAGCAAAAGATAAGTGTGGAAGCGCCCTCTTGAAAGCAACCAAATCCGCCTCTGGCCTTTGATAGTTACTGGTCATGCCCTGATAGGCCACGCATGGGAAGGAGAACGACCAATCCTGAAAAATGTTAAGGACAAAGACCGAGGCGTCAGTTCGCTGTCTGATGAACCCAAGGGCGAAAAAAACTGTTACTAGGCTGGAAAAACTTATCCAACGTGAAACTGCATCTAACTGTAGCTGATACAAACATGGTTGATAGACTGAACCTCACGAAAAATTATACGTTGAATTAAATTTTTCGCATATGTCATTGTTTTGGTGGATAAAGGATAAAGAGAGCAGGCTCTCACTGCACAATTTCGATCTATTTTGTGAATAAATGATCACTCGTTAATTACAATGGGAAAAACGAGGAAAACCTAGTGGGCCTCTGTGAACACCTCAGATCTTCAGTGTTTAATCATCAGTACATTGAAGTCTCAAGTCTACATTGTTTTATGTGAAGGAGTTGAAAACGATTATCTTTCTTATCATCTTTTCCTTTAGTTATTTTTATCATGTAATAACTGTACAAAACAGTGCTCCTCTCCAGAGCGAGCACCATCGGGATGGACTAAATTTGTTAGGTTCTTGGGGGAAGACGTTCAGAAAATAGCACAAAACACGACTAGAACACGAAGACAAGTTTTCAGCTCCCACCAAACTTCCGAAAGCTTCATGTGATATTACTGGCGCTCATCGCGTTTGAAAGAAGACATGAAACAAGCTTTTATTAGGGGAACGATATTATCAGAAAGGAATTGAGTGGTAATTGTTTTCCGTTTTGCTACACACTTAGCTTCTTTTCTTTTCATTTACTTTACATAAATTGCAACCACGATACTAGTGCAATCTTTCAGTAGTTGTGCGGCTAGAATCTCACTCCTTTTTGGAACATTTTTGCACTGAGTCATCTCTTATTATGCTTGCATTTAACGACTGAAGTCTTGCCGTTATGTTTTGCCGACAGGAGCAGTAACTAAAAATTTCCAAGTGTTGGATAGGGTTGAGCCGAGCAGTTATCTAAAAAGAAAAGCTGATCGTCACTCCACTTGGCTACTGATTTTTCGATCCACATTTGAAATATGTATCTCGTCCTTTAGCGTGTTAATCAACTTCCAACAGAAAAAGGTTTACGTGCTCGAAGCATCGTGGACTCCTGTTTGCCGATGAACAACTGATTGAGCTTTTCCCAAATAGAAATGCACGCGAGCAAAATGACCATCCGTTCCTAGCATTTTCGAACGGTGCTACATATATAACCTTTCACAACCAAGCTGCGTGTTGGAGCGGCTACAAAATAAAGACAATTCTCATCGCAGCTAGAATTGTTTTTCGAATCAAGGTAAGAATGCATTCCAGTCAAATTCGGTAGCTCTTCTCTTGAAACCGATGAGGTCTCACCGTTAGATAGTCTTGAGCCGATATTATGGCCTTGTTGGAATCTGTACAGCCAGCCACTGCTCGCGCGAAAATCACTATGCTCCAGATCACGAGCCCCGACCATTGCTTCCTCTTGCAGCAACATTCCTGTTATCGACTGATGATTCGGCCGAGTGGCGGGGATCCATTCGTACACAGCGTTGTTGACATCCTTGAAGCAACCGATAAGCGAGCGCAAGATTTTTCGCTGACTTGAAGTTCCTTGGTCCCAACTAGTTTTGATGCTGGGCTTATTTATCACAACCTTACGCTCGCCTTACGCCGATTTGGAATACAATCTCCTTCTTGATGATGCAGCCTTAAACTACCCTCTTTTTTACTTTATCTCACGCCAAGCCACCATTATTGATCGCAACTGTTGGGCCATCACTCAATTCGCCTCTTGAACAAATCTCCACTTGAAGCCCCGCCAATCGTGTCCTCCCTAATGCTTCTAAAACCTCTCGACTCTCGATCACTTTTTCATTTCATTCAACTTTTGATTACATTGCCTTCGGTCTGCAAGTTCGTTTCGACAGTCATTTCACTATGAAATTTCCATGCATATCTTTTTTTCACTGCCTGCAAGATTGGTTTTCTATCCTGTGTCAGAAGTTTCCCCAAACCTATCATTTACAAGGCTCAAGTTTATCCTACACTTGCAGAATCAAACTTCGTCCTTTTTATCTCTTCTCGATCGCCACCAGCCTGATCGACGATCCAGCTCCAACAGCCTATCTGCAGTCGTCCACCAACCACAGGACGGCTGCTTTATTGTCATCATCCTACCGATCTGACTTCGTTTCTGGTTGTTCCAAATTTGCCTCATCATTTCTCAACGCCGGTCTCGAATGGAGATAGCCAGTAACCATCATCATGTTTCTGCCCGCATGAGTCAGACTACAACCTTGGAACCTTCTATCTTTCCTCGAACTGCTAAATTAGATAACACTTCCACCCACCTGAAACTTTGATCTTTTCAAAAGCACAACCAATAGATTAGTTTTAGAGAAAATTCCTTTCAAAACTTTTCGAACCACGGGTTTTACTCATATATAATAGAAATATAGAAATAATTAGCATGGATTGTCTTTCGAAACCTTGAATTTTGATGGGCAATCGATTGGAACATTTTTCACTCTAGCGAAGCATGGTGAATTGCGGTGAAAATGGCTCAACCGATTCCCACTTGTGATGCAGAATGAAGGTAAGAAGCCGAAGCTGAAGGTCTCAGAAAAAACAAAGTGAAAACACTATTACCCTGCCTTTTCTATACTTACTACTGATTAATGGAAGTAGGTCACCATTTAATTGAAAGTGCTAAGAAAACCCCTGGAGTACGGCAAAATAGCGGGAATCGCGGATTTTCGACTTAAAGTTAATTCAACTAGGCGATGCTGTGACCGTTCTTGAGGCAGCAATATCAGAACGTAAGTCTAGAAACCAGCGTGACTGACATGTTCGCGGGTATTTCAACGAATTAGTCATCTGTCGGACGCATAGCGGACGCCACCCTATAAAAATATGGCCACCACGGGGTAAATGGTGCTAGTGTTGCCTACTGGTAAGCAGTAAATTACAACCAAAATAACTGCTAATACGGCCAGATAACTCTAGGTAACCTATGCAAATTTAAAACGACTACCGAAGGCGAACTTCATTGTGAACCGACGATAGTATAAAACGGTGATCTAAGAAACGGGAACTTACTCGATCCGGATCGAGTGTGGAGAAACCGTAACTGAAAGCACAAGGTTGTTTGGCAAGATCTAATAATGTCTGAGTTGCTTGAAGATAAGAGTGGGACCACGTAGAATGTGATGAGTGACAGGCGTTCGTGGGTTGATCAGAGATGCACAGCACAGATGGTTCAAAGTGGTGACCCACGGGCGAATCATTCAATTTCACCATCGGCCCTTTGGTTCCAGGTGCGGTGGGAGCCGTGGTAGTAGCAACACCATCCACCGGACTGGGCTGTGGAGCGTCCTGAGATGGGGGAGTAGGTAACATGAGAGCCAGCTCTGCTGGTCCTATGGGCCCCGATCCAGTACTACTAGCAAGGCTCACTCCCTTCTGAAAGAAAAGGAACGAGAAATTAGGGAAGATAAGCCATGAATATAAACTGGTCTGAAGACATGCATAGCGAATTGGTGAAGGGCACCAGAAAACAAAAACAAAAAAGAACCAGAACGAGAAAAAAGAGTGCGGGAAGGTAAAAATACTTCCACATCTTTACCACCCATCTAATGATGCGCCCTTACCGTTTTTCGTTATTGAAGGACAATTAGAATGCATCCAGTCACACACCAACCACGTCATCGATTAGAATTAGAATTCACAATGTCAAACCAGCGACGCTTATTTCATTACGGCGCTAACCGCGAACAGGACACACGAAGTCAGCTTACTGGTATTAAGGGCGAAAGCTAGAGATTTCATCGCTGGTTGCCAAATATCACCACTTCTCTCAAAATCACCAACCACACAAGGGTATTTACCGTGAACCTGTAGAGCAATACATGCTGAAAATCACCAGTTAGCCGGTGTACCTTTCTGCCATGCTACTGGCCAGTTACTACTGTCCACCCTAGAAAATAACGAACGATGGATAGGTCTACTACAGGACAGTTCACACACTGTTGTCGAAAAACAACGAAAGGTCCGCAATGAAAAAGTCGTACCATGTCATTCTTTTTACCACACACATATATGATCAGTCTGATTGTTTCAGTGATATTTTGGTGATCATGCAGCACGAGCGTTCAACGGAACGCAGTAATATCCCTCAGGAAAATGGCCGAACGTTCGGAGGCAGTGCAGAATGAAAGGCAGTGTTCAGTGGAGCTCAGCCTACAGTTTAACATCGTAAGATGATGAGAATCATAACGTCGGTCAAAGGGCTGCAGTCCGCACCCAACATACGATGACAAACTTCGTCGTTACTCACCTGATGTTCCCACCAGATGCCAGCAATGATACGGAGACAGTGGTTGCCAAACACAGAAAGACGCCGAGCATCCACAGCGCGAAGTGACCAAACTCACAACCGTAGAGTAAAACACCACGAGCCGCGGTGACGTACACTCAATCCTCGAGAGAGAACCGGAGTTCACGGCGACACCACAGGTGTCGAACGTTGACAAAGCTGCTCGAGCTCTCGCTATTCGTAAACTGATTTTCTATCCAACACTATCACAAGTTGCTATCAAGCTCCCGAAATACTCAAAACTGTCGACTTACTCGAGCTGATCACTACATAAGGTGAGTGCAGGTACAGGGTCCTGGTAGTCAAGCAAAAGTACTTTGTACTTGGAAGGCTCAAAGTGCACACCATACCTAGTCTAGATACCTCAATCACCAAGCCGTCCAGAGAGTGCTGTATTGTCTGTGCATTATCATTCAGCAAAATGATATCTTCGACACATTCCAATTCAAAAACTTTGTTCCTTTGGAAGAGTTCAGCTCCACCGGTTGGAAGACCAGATGAGGCACTCCGTAGAACATATTCTATGACAAAGTTGAAGAGAAACGGGGATATAGGGCAACCTTGTCGTAGTCCACTGGATACGACAAAACGGGGGTGTAAGCCAATCGTAGGCTCTATCCCGACCTGAGGTATAACGATACAATTATTTGAGGGTTGACACTTACTTCTCAGGTACTCCATTTTCAACAAACAGTTTCACAGAATAGTCCTGTCGACAGAGCCCAACGCCGTGCGAATGTTCAAAAACACGATGATCGTTGGTCTCTGCAAGGTATGACACTGTTCTGCCAGTTGTCAGAGAGTGAGGATTTGATCGATACATCCACGACCGATGTGAAACTCAGCCTGCTCCTCATGCATTTAGTTGCACCTTCGAGTTATGACAGATGCAAGCAGCCTGGACGCTATTAAGATAAGGCTCACATGCCTATGGTTTGCGCAGTCAGTTCAAGCCTTTCTTACAAACGGGGACAACAATTAATTCCCCCCCCCCCACAAGGAAGGCACCCGCTCAGAATCCCAAACGCTAGTGAACAAAACATGAAGTCCGCTAACCAGCTGTACTCCATTACCCTTAAAAAGAGCTGGAAGACCAGCGAAGCCCGACGATTTGTGAAGTTCTAAGGCTTGGGTTTCCGTTCGGATCTCCGCCTCGGTCGGTGGATCTGTGGACCACTAGACGTGTGTCGGAAAGCATATTGAAGAGGCTGACATCGAGGGCAAGTTGAACTATCTGAAAGTGCTCCGCCTAGCGTTCGAGACGCCGCTGGTGATTGTGATTTCGCGAGCCGTCAGCCTCACTTACACTTAGTGACTTTCTACCGGTGACTTGAATGACAAAACAGATTGCGGAAATTTCCAATGGCAGCAGCACGTCCCATATCTGATGCACAGTGGCCTCCAGATCTAGCGGTCCATACGAAGACTTACGTTAAGTGCATCTCTCGTTACGAGTCGTGTTTTCAATTTACTAGATTCCAGCTGGGAGGGACTGTGGTGCTTCGAGAAGGCACACAGATTTAGCAGAAACCCAGGGGCTTACGGTACGACGAGATAGATCATAACTCATTAGACCTGCGGCATGCAAAGCATTCTTGATAAGCGACTGGTGCTGGTTAATGTTATCAGGTGCGGTCACATCTAGCTTTTCAATAGGCGCATTTTGGAAGACCGATAGGTGGGATGAATCGGAAAACTTATCACAATCTAACCGTCGTTGCAAACATGCGTTTAGAGCGCACACCGAAGCACATGGACGACTTAGTGTAAACTAGTGCATAGTCGGAGGAATCAAGGGGATGGGGGTTGCTCCAGTACAAACGACCGTTTTGTATGCAGCCCTTCTATTCGTGGCTTATTGCGATTTGGTCGATCTGGGTCCTCTGCTTACTCGGAGAGGGTGGACGCCACGGGGCGTACCGGTGGCTAAAGCGTCTTAAGTTCGCATTAGCGAGGAACAGGCGATCGTTAGAGCACAGGGCCGAAATTTATTCCCCATTTTCAGGGCGAAAAGAATCTAGCCCAAAAGAGCCGCCTAAATGTGCCTCTCCCAGTGACAGCCGACCGACTTTAGCATTCATATCTCCTACCAGAAACACGAAATCAACCCAGCTCGCCTTACGTAAGAGGTCGTGGAGATTTTGGTAAAAGTTAAATCTGCTTGCATTTGGGTGCATATGCCGAAACGACAAGCAGATTGCATCTATTGGGACGGTGCCAGAAACATTAAAAGCCGTAGCCTCAGTGTCCCCAGAAAGGCGTATGTGAAACTCCACGGAATTACTTGATGGGAATGTCATATGGATGATGGAAGTGAAATCTTGAACACAACACATCGATGACAAGAAACTCAAGTGTACGAGCTAAACTCGCCTGTTGTCCTATACGGATATGGGTTCGCACATTGAACGCGACTAGTTTGAATGGGCATCGAGAGCGAAGGAGGACATCAGCCGGTGGTAGCACGTTTGGTGAAACGCGGAAGCCAATCGAGGAAGGACGAGAGAGAGAATATAACCGGGATTTTCACCGGTGGCACGGTCGAACGAAAAAACCGAGGGGTGTGGTAATGGAAAAGAAAGTGAAAATGGGAGAACAAGCTGTATACGGTGCAGGAGAGTGATCGTTCGTGTGCACGGAAGAACGGTAGCAGAATCTTACACAACTGTTTGTGTTGTGAACTGCTGCACTACTTGGTCGCGGGTCTTGAGTAAGAATCTTTATTCGAGGATGCATCTCTAGTCTTTGTGCAATCAGGCGCGTCCTGCAAGGCAGCAGCATTGGTCCAGATGAGTCAGAGGCTGATTGCATGGTTCATCTGCCTCTTCTGAAAATCTTTGTCGCATAAGTGGAACACGACAAGGAACTACGGTCGTACTTAGATCGATTGTTGTCACCATTTCAAAGGAGGGCTCGCGTAGTGATTGCACTGTTCATAAAGGCATAAACCTGATTCTGATAGCGCCGAAGCTATTGGTGTGTCACACTTTGCAAGTTGTACCAAACGTGTGGGAAGCCGGGTGGGTTTCGTGCCGGTTGTGGATGTATCAATCAAATCTTTACCCTCTGACAGCTTTTTTCTATTGCATTCTTGCGCATGAGGACAGTGGAAGGGGTATACACCCTCATAATCACAAAGGTCCACTGAACTGTTACAGATAACCGGCAACCAGACCCTGAGACTTGGAGTGGAGAACCACATGAGGTCCGAGCGGGCCGGGTGTGGCAACGTTTCGGACGACAGTGGATCACTGTCTATCACCAAAAAAACCGGTGACGGCGCAGATTCGAACCTCCGACCTTAAAGGTAGTAATCAAACAATCTAGACCACTCGATCACCACTGGCACAATGTCCCACCTTGCAGATTATCATGCTAATTCATTTCCCGTTCTATAGTCCCATTGTATACATTGTATTTACGTCACTGTCTTTTTCCTTTCAGCCCAAGCACGCTTTTTAGTAGTTGAGTAAAGCGTTACTTTCCGAATCGGTGCCCCCAAGTCTTTTGCATCCAGTGCGTACATAATCGTTGACTGACATAAGAACTTACTCAACTAATAAAACAAACGACAAACAAATAGACCGTTGTTTGAGCCCGAATAAATTTGACACCGACGTTAACGGTCCTGATACATCCAAACAGTGAACATTCTGGCTGCGGATCTTCAACGCGTTTCCGAAATGAGTGTAATCCGAAGAAGCCGACAAACTTGACATACACGTCACTCTTCTTTTTCCAAATGTTTATAAACATGTTTCCGAATGTCAGACTATCGACGGTGCCATTTCAACCCTCCAGTCCCTGTACGTCCGCCCCAAAAATGAGGTTTTCGCCCGTCATCTTCTTATCACATGCGAATAAGAGATTGCGCGGAACATAAACTAGTTCATTCAGAACATCAAAACACTTGCAAAGGACTGTGACTTTCGTTCTGTACCTGCTGGAGAATATCGTGATGATGCTATGCGTGATGCATTCACTACCGGTCTTCAATCCATCTCCATTCGAACAAGAATTATAAAACAATCTAACAAATTTTCAAACGACCTGTGATATGGCTAGGTCATTAGAGGCTGTTCAGAAGCAATCTCAGTCCTACGCCACTGAGAACGCTTCCTTTTTTCTGCTGACCCAATGTGCTCTCCACCAGTGACGGAACCAGTCAATTCAACAATCGAGATCGAACAAACTCGGCTGTTAATAAAAATAACTAGAATTTTTGTAGTTATTCTATGCATCCTCGTATAAAGTGCCCTATCAAAGATGTCATTTGCAAAGCCTAAGGTAAAACAGGTCATTTCAAGCGTGTCGTTCACCTGTTACCTCGGCTGTCCTGCTTTGTCGGCTGCCGCACCTCGTTGTCTGTCTCGCGCGAATACTCGAGTCTACGAGAATAATGTCAAATTTCAAGCACTCATAGACACCGATAGTCCTGACAGCTACCTTTTGCAGTCTGTTGTAGACTCTCATCGCTGGGAAGTTCGACCATGCGACTCTCGAATAGCTATGGCCTCTACATCTCTGTCGTGTGCTGTTACAAAATATTACTTGCCAAACGTCTGCTACCAAAACATTTCGTACGGCAATTTTAAACTTTCTTCGGCGAGTAACCTTTGCGCTGACATTTTACTTGTCCATGATTTTCTCGGGTTACATGGCAAGGTGGAAATACCATCCGGCGGCAGACACGGTACGTTTTTTCTATGCGGTCTGGATGCCGCCCCTTAGCACAGTTTCCTCCTTCATTTGCTTACCTATCGCCTGACTGCAAACCCATCGCTACAAAGTTTGGCAGACATTCTGTTGACGGTGAATGCTTCACACGGGCTGAAATTCAGCACCTGGATGATAGCATCATTGAACCGTCCAACTCTCCATGGAGAGCGCAAGTTCTTGTCACTAAGAACGCAACCCATAAGAAAAGAATGTTTGTGGATCATAGCCAGACTATCAATCGCGTCACTTGGTTGGAAAACCGTTCGCTACCTCGAATCGACAAAATGATTAAGGCTGTATCTCGTTACGCAACATGCAGTACTCTGGATTTAAAGAGTGCATATCATCAGGTTCCTATCGCGGAGCACGAGGAGCCATATACTACATTTGAAGCATGTGGTGCTCTATCAATTTGGACGTATCGTCTGGGGTTACCAACGGAGTTGCCTGTTTTCAACGCACTATCGACGAAATTCTGAAGGCTGAAGGTGTCATACATACGTTCGCTACACGGTATGACCATGGAAGACAACAATCAAAACCTTGAGTATTTCCGGAAAGACGCTCCGAAATATGGTGTGACTGCAGAGAACAACATCCAACTTTTGGGTTGTTTGATATTGCAAAAAGACCTGAACATGACCGGATGAAACCCTTGCGCGAAATTGCATCACCAAAAGATACGGCGTTACCGCGTTATGTCATTGGCATGTTTTCCCACTACTCACAGTAGATAATTTCGTTCCCTGATAGGATCAATCCACCTGTGAAAAATACAACTTCTCTGCCAAAAAATGTAAGACGTGCACATGAACAGTAGAAAGCGCTATGGCTGTAACAGTAGACGAAAGTGCCCCGTTAGTGGTTGAAACGGGTGCTTCGGACGCCGCAATAGCCACCTCGCTGAGCCAGAATAATCGTTCCGTAGACTTCTTTCGTACCCTAACAGCCAGCGAGAGGCATCACTGTTATCGAAATAGCATGTGCAGTTGTCGAGGTCCCTCGTAAGTAGCGACATTATCGCCTAGGCAACCACTTCAAACTTATCACTGACCAACGGTCTGTGGCCTTCATGTACGACGGAAGACAAACAAGCAAGCTGAAGAATGACAAGATTCAACGATGAGGATCTGAACTATCTACGTATTGTTATGACATAATTTACAGGAGCGGAAAAGACAATGCAGTTGCAGATACACTCTCTCGCAACATGTGGTACTCTTTTTGATGCAGCCACGTTAGGAAAACTGCATGATTCGCTTTGCCATCCCGGAGTTTCCCGAATGACCCACTTGGTGCGACCTAAAAGCCTGCTCTATTCGACTGAGGAGATCGAACACAGCAGCATTTAGGCGGAAAACAGCCACGACTCTACAAGCCCCCATCGGTTGTCTTATCAAAGCAACGCAACCGTTCGAAAGACTGAGCATTGACTTCGAAGGCCCTCGGCCATAACACTGCATACAATCCCCGGAAAATTGGTCAGGTGGAACGCCTGAACGACACGCTTTGGAAAGCTATCACTCTAGCTCTTAAAAACAGGGATCCACCGTTCTCCCAGTTGCCTTGCATTCTATTCGTTCACTGCTATGTACGGCAACGAATTGCACTCCACAGGAGGGGCTATCTACCTTTTCCCGCCAATTAATTAACAGTGCCTCACTGCTAACATGGCTTACGGTTCCAGGCTCCGTACTGCTCAAACGAACGGACCGATACCCTAAGTTTGATCTGCTGGTTTAACAAGTCGAGCTAGTTAGTTGCAATCCCATCTTGGGCTTGTGCTAAACCGCCTGGTGACAAGGAAGACAGTGTTTCTGTACGATGATCGGCTTTGATATGTGACTTACTAGTGCCGGAATTGGAACTGAGTCAGATATCGGAAGTTACCCCCAGTACACCACAAAAAACCTTCATTCCATGAATGATGCCTCGGAACATCATGACAGAGACGTCCTTATAGCGTCTCCCCACCCCACTCCAGTACACCTGACAATTTGAGATATACCCACTCGTCAATAGAAAACTCAAACGTATAATTTACGGGGTGAAGCTTGAGTCAGTTACTTTCCTCTCTTATTCATCGTGACTCCATACGTATTGAAACTGGCTCATTTTCTGCGGCGGGGGTGAACGTCATGTTAATTCACTTCTCTTCTTATGGTTTTATTTCATGCATTGTATTTACGATACTGTTTTTTCGCGTCTCAGCTCAAGTGCGTTTTTTCGCTACTTGAGTAAAGCGTTATATTCAGAATCGGAGTTTCGAAGTCTGCATTCATCACGTACGTTTTAGCTGGCTGATGTTACAGTTAGTTCATAATCACGCCTTTCCTATATCATAATCCGTTGAGACTGAGTGTAAAAACTTGAAAGATGAACTGGCGCGGGTTATAATTACAACCGTAGATCCGGACGTTGCATCGTTGCTAGAAACCGAAGCCTCGGATAAAGCCACAACCGCGACATCGTTCTTCCGAAGAGGCTTGTGAGATTATTAAGGCATTCCCAAAATGGCGACATTACTTGATTGGCTCCCATTCCCGAATAATTACCGACCAGGGATCAGTGGTCTTTATGTGCTACAGACAGCAACGAGGAAAAATCAAAAACGATAAAATTCAACGATGGAGAACAGAGCTCTTCGATCATGGCTTCGACGTGTCATATCGCAAGAGGAAGGTGAATGTCCCTGCTGATACTTTATCTCGCACTACGTAGTTCGTAGGCACGGTGCCACAAAAGCAGCTTCACGAGACGTGGTACCATCCGGATATAGTTAGTTTACTGCATTTTTGTAAGACCACGTAACCTGCTATTCTCAGAACAAGATGTCAAAAATACCATCGCTCAATGCGCGGTTTGTGCTGAACTGGAACCAAGTTTTTGTCAGTTACCCACGGGAAATCTTATCAAGACAGCGGCACCAGTTGGACGAATGAACATCCAGCACTCGCAATATTTGCTTATCATAGTTGACGAACATTCACGATTCCCCTTTGCCTTTCCTTGCCCCGATATGACCGCTTCTGCTACCGTTACCGATCACTGTCAGTTGTTTTCTGTTTGGCACGCCCTCCTACATCCACCTTGATCGAGGATCATTGTTCATGTCAGATGAGCTTAAGCGTCCCCAACATGATGAGGGAGTAATAAGTAACAGAACAACCGAGGCGAGGTATCCCGATACGGTTTGCAATTCACGACACAAAGTACGATTTGCATGACTGGCAGTAGTTTATGTCTGCACTCATCCTATATGGTGACCAGCTGGAAGTCGATAGCTTCATTACAAGTGGAGGTGGGAATGTCAAACTACGAACAGTCAGAATCAGAACAGCTTTCGATAAACCACGATACGTGGCGTCGCCGTGATATCCGAATTCCCCTAAGGGACGGGCGCACGTAGCCGTGGCTCTACGATTGGGAGTTTGGGCACTTCATAGTAGATATGGTATGCACTTTGAGCCTTCCAAGTACAAAGTACTTTTGCATGACTACCAGGACCCTGTACCTGCACTCACCTTATGTAGTGATCAGCTCGAGTAAGTCGACAGTTTTGAGTATTTCGGGAGCTTGATAGCAACTTGTGATAGTGTTGGATAGAAAATCAGTTTACGAATAGCGAGAGCTCGAGCAGCTTTGTCAACGTTCGACACCTGTGGTGTCGCCGTGAACTCCGGTTCTCTCGAGGATTGAGTGTACGTCACCGCGGCTCGTGGTGTTTTACTCTACGGTTGTGAGTTTGGTCACTTCGCGCTGTGGATGCTCGGCGTCTTTCTGTGTTTCATCATCATCCTCATCGTACAGCGTTAAACAGTAGGGCAAGCCCCACTGACCACTGCCTTTCTCACCATGTTGCACGTTGAATTAAAAAGTATGGATATACAAGATGGACAGGGAGTGGACCTACATGGGTGGGAAAAGAAAAGAATGCCCTAGTAGCCAACACACGGAATACACAGTCTTACTGTACAAACGTACACCGATCAAACATTCTGATTCGATAGAAAGTGACAACACGATCGCCACTGTTCGCGGTTCGCAGCCATATCCTTCAGTGTCTCCAGCCAACTGGTAGACGGATCTTTTGGGCCCCAACCACGAAGACGTGAAGCACCTACTTTTCCTAAGTCTGCTGTACATTTTCTCATTCCTCGCTGCCAAGTCATCTGTTGACCTCCACGTGGTCTCTTCCACTCCCTGGGGGGGGGGGCGGAGAATAGGACACGGTACGGTAGACGTGTGTTTGCCATACGTAACACGTGTCCCAACCAACGAAGTCTACTAAGCTGGATACGCTGTGACAAAACGTTCTCTGAATTAGTACCCAATACTCGCTTTCTTACCTCATCGTTGCTTACTCGGCTATTCCACCCAACCCTAGCGATATTACGTAAACATCGATGGTCGAAAACCTCAAGACGACGAATATCTTCAGCACGCAGACTCCAAGTTTCGCAACCATACAACAAAACTGAACGCACAGTGGCACAGTATACACGACCTTTCAACTTCAGTGAAATATCGGATCGGCGCCACAAGTGCTTCAGTCCAGCGTACGCCGCTCGAGCCTTGGATATCCGCGTACTCACCTCTACTACTGTGCTCCCATCCGTCGTCACGCAGCTACCGAGGTAGGTGAAGTGATCGACAACTGACAGCACCTCCCCATCGAGCATCAAGCTCGGAATTGTTGACGTCCAGTCTTGTAACATCACCTTGCACTTTGAAGGTGCAAAGCGCATGCCGAATGGAGCTACAGCTCTTGCGAGATTATCTAGTGCACGCTGAGCATGTTCCGTGGATTCCAACAAGCAGACAACGTCGTCCGCGTAATCTAGGTCACATAGCTTCTCACTATTTCCCAGTTCGACGCCTACATCCTGAAGATTTTGCTGCGCACTGTCCATTATTTCGTCCATGACGAAGTTGAACAGGAATGGAGACAAAGGACATCCCTGTCGAACACCACTGGTCGTTTCGAACCGACCGGATAGCTCACCATAAACCCTAACGCGGCCAAAAGTATGAGAATACAATGATCTCAGTAGGTTCACGAACTTCTGGGGCATACCTTTTCGATGAAGAACACTGAAAAGCGATGTTCGATCAACTGAATCAAAGGCGCCTTTCAAGTCTAAGAAAAGCATTATTGTCGGTCGGCGGTGCGTGTGACGCGTTTCAAGTAGTCGGTGAAGAGTAGAAATCTGGTCGATGCATCCTCGACCTGGGCGGAATCCTGCCTGCTGTTCGCGGACATTCCTCTCGCGAGCCGGTGTAAGACGGTGCAGCAAAATCGAAGCTAATACTTTGGTGACTATCAGAATTAGGCTAATCCCACGATGATTACTGCAGTCATTGCGTATTCCCTTCTTGAAGATGGGAACAATCAATGACTCGCTCCATATTAACGGAATACGCTCCTCGTTCCAAATGTCACGGAGCAAGACGGTTAGTGATTTTATCGACGCCTCACCACCCAGTTTGAAAAGAACTGGAGGAAGTTCGTCGGGGCCTGCCGCTTTCCCCCGCCTTGGTAATCGAATACATGACTCTACTTCTACTTCTGATGGGGGCTCAAGTGATACCACCCAAGAAGTCACACTTGTTGGCACGGGATTAACTACACTAGCGTGCGGCCAGCTAAACTGTTCCTTGAAGTACTCGGCCCAACGGTCAAGCCTTTGCTGTTTGTTATGGATGGGTTCTCCATTCCTATTGCAAATCGTTTCACTGACCTGAGTTCGCCGTCCACCGGTGTCACGAATAAGTTTGAACAGTCTTTGACTGTTACCTGAAGCAGCTGCCACTTCCATTTCTTCGGCTACATTGACCCACCAATTTTCGCAATCATTCTTAAGGCCTCGCGTAACTTGTCTTTGCAGCTTTCTCCGCATCTTATTCATCTCCTTACGGTTCGAAAGCTGACGATTTTGCTCCATTATACTCAGCGACACTTGCGAGATCCAGTGTCTCTGATGGACAACAGATCGAGGACCATAGGCGAAACCTGCTGCAAAGTGCATCGCTTGTTTGATATGAGCCCAATGCTCATCTACATTACTGTTCTCCGTGGATCCTAGCTCATGTTCTAACTTCTGCTCATAACGGGTGCGGACTTCTGGATCACACAAACGTTGCACGGCTAATCCGGTTTGTGGTTTGCGACGATGGCCAGGGAGCTGGAGATAATCGCATTAAAACTAATGCATGGTCCGACTCTACGTACGTGGACCAGTAAGATCTACAGTTCTGAACAGAACTGCGCCATCGGTAGCTTACGGCGATATGGTCAATTTGACTCAAAGTACCTGTAGAGTTAGAGCGCCATGTCGCTGTGCGACGCGAGCTGTGTCGGAAATTTGTGCTAGACAAGAACAATCGATTGTCTGCACAAAATTGGAGAAGCCTATCCCCGTTATCTGTGCGCTCAGCGGGTAAAGCACAACGCCCACCTAAACAGGCTTCTAACACACTGAGTTTTCCAACTTGTGCATTGAAGTCACCAGCTAGCACTACAATGTCGGAACCTTTACTGCTGCGAACGAGAGTGGCGAGTTCATCATAGAACTCATCTTTCTGCAAGTCTGAGCTGCAGTCCGTTGGGGCGTACGCCGAGATCACGAACAAATTGCGTTTAACACAACTATCCTTTCGAACGCCAACTGACCCTTGGAGTCTCACAGCACATAAACGACTGTTAACAGGGATCCAGTCTAATAGGGCAGCCTCAGCCTTGTCAGTCAAGACAATTCCTACACCACGTTGACCCACAGCTCTAGCTGCTTCGTCTCCTGAGGTGCGCAGAATATACCTCGATGAGATACCAGCAGCAGTTAGCTGAATTACATTGCTCGAACCCTGGATACGCGTTTCGCTTAAGCAGCAAACATCAATCTTCAGAGAGTTCATTGTGAGGGCTAGGCACGCCTGCTGACCGGCCTGCATGAGTGTACGCACGTTGAAGGAGCCGAGATTCAGAGGCTGACGGGGCTTGAGAAAATGTGAGTTACCAGACAGAGGATTATTCCCGACACTATTTGACAGTGAATCGTTGCGAGTATTGACCGTGTTATCAATGGGAGCATTATGGGTGGATAGATGGGGCAAAGAGGGATGGTTAGGGACAGAAGACAAAGGTTGAATAACAGAGAGGGAACTCTGAGCAGTAGCACACTTATCACTACCCACCCCGCTCGATGCAATGGGCAGCGCGGTCCTGATTAGCCTGCGCGACGACCGATGCAGTATGGAATTCTTTGTATTCGTGCAGTTCATGGGAGATGTGTTTGGCAACCACTGTCTCCGTATCATTGCTGGCATCTGGTGGGAACATCAGGTGAGTAACGACGAAGTTTGTCATCGTATGTTGGGTGCAGATAGCCGCCCTTTGACCAACGTAATCACTTTACACTGCCTACGATTGTTCGAATATGTCCTGCGCTAACTTCCGATGCTCTGTTTGCTTGTGCTGGACAATACTCGGAGAAGCGACGCGGCAGTCAGACCGTAACTTGGCGCAGAAGTATAAAGAAGCTAGCTTCAGCAGTCTTCCGTTGATGCTTACCACTTCCTTGGTTCAAGTTCAGGGGATAGTGTTTTTCGGTGAGATGTCTGCCCGTCACAATGCAGTTCAGTCGACGGAGTCAAAGACCACACAGACACCGTATCAAAGTAAAATGAGTTTACCGAAGAGTAACTTTAAAATAACACGCTGTACGAATAATCAAGTCGTGTAAAAAGGGAACACCTAGCAATCGTAGCAGGTTCGGTGGAAGCTCGAATGAACGTCTCGAAAGGGCAAGTATTAACGATGGATAAACTGATGATAGAAAAAAGTTGCCAAAAGTTACGCACCAAAAGGTAAATCGCGAAACAGTCTTATAACATGGCATACCGGTGGTAACAGACCCAAAGTTCGACTCAGGAGGCTGTTAGTGCTAATGTTTGTCACACCCGGAAAGGTATTTGAGAAAGACGTCAGTTCTCCGGCAACATTGATGTTTTCAAAGTCATCACAGAAGTCTGGGCCGTCGACAGGAGTATCGGGTGTCACTGGAACTGAAAAAAGAAACCGGAATTTTAATCTACGTTAGTTCGGTAAAGCTTGCGCAAATAGCATCAGTGAAACCACCAGGATGATCAGGTATGAGATCAAACGCTAAAAGATCATTTGCGACAGTCACCGTCGCAGGTGCCAATGCCTGTCACAAACACCCGAGTGGGTATAGCAACAGAGCATACGCGCAATCCTTGAATATCCACTATCACTGTCACATGATTTAGATGCCCTTCCGCGAGCTATTCAAAGGGCCTACGACCGGTCAAACACACACGGCCAAGTGCAACATTGGATACCTGGCACAAGAGGAGAGCCTACGAGCTTCCATTACCACAGGATCAGTAGCGTTTTTTATCGGTGCATAGGCTTACGACCAGATGGCCGTGTTCGCTCTTGTAAGGTTCCAGTGCTAAAATTAGTCGGGACCGGGACAATGTGCTCACATGGTGGGGGTGACCGCCCTTCGGAAATAAGTCCTAGGGGGGAGAGCACTGTGGTAGTTTTCATCACTGGATTTTAAAATGACCTTAACTCCAATGCAGCAAAAAATCACGATGACTAAGAATGACACCGCTGACAAGGAAAACTAACGGAACCAAAATAGCGCAAAGTCCATCAATGGGTTCAAGAAATTAGTACAGGTTTTGTGATACATGTGTAGAATAGACCATAGGACGCAATAACGCATTAAGTAGAAGGAAATGAACATGAGTGACACAGTATTGAGGGCAACCACTGGAAAACATTACTATAATTAAGGGTTTGCGCTTACCATGATCAAACTGAAGGTCCGCCGTTTGTGTGTTGTCTACTAACATCTGCGAGCAGTTATCTTGTGAACTGAATAGCAATGGATCATTAGAAAGCAATCCATTTCCCACAAAACGTGCTCGTTTTGCATTCAACGGGCAGCTAAATATGATAAAAACGGATAGTATGTAAGAAGAGAAGAATGGGGAGATCAAAATTATAAATCCAATAGAACCAGAAAATCATAACATTCGGAAATTCGATGAGATTACTAGTTTGAGCAGGAAACTGAGTTGCTAAAGTGGTGAAAATTGAGGAACTCACTACTCGTCGATTAGAGACTCCTCTGATGTCTTCAGGCTTCCCTGTGGAGACACAGCTGCTGGCAAAGGAAGGAACAGAGACTCTGAGGGACTCATTCGCTCGCATTCTTCTGAGTCAACCAAGGCTAGACACAAAGCTGGCCTTTTCCGGGTGTCAGAGTGAAGGGTTTGACTAGGGCGCGTGGCAAGTTCTTTGAGCCAGGAGTTTGGTGGCCGGTTCCTTACAACGGACATAGATGGCTGGTGCACAAGCTTCGTGTATTGGCTGGTAGAACCAGAACTGTGCTCAACGGAAATAAGACCATTTGGAAGCTGTAGGAAATAGAACGAGAATCCCGAAGGATATAATTTAAAACGATAATGAATCAGAACAGACATGCAAATATCGTTTCATCGGTGAACATGGCGCTGTGAACATTACGAAAACCGATGTCCCCAGTAATCAACAGTGACCGAACAGGATTTTACTACCAACACGACCTATGTGAACAAACCACATATACGGCATATAATCACTAATGGATCCGTAACAAGGTTCATTCTGAAGACATTCATTTAATCGACTCTTCACAGACAGACTGTCATTAGGAACCTTAGGTACTTCACACAAAATGCTGTAAAACCCATTCTGTTTTACCACGACTACACTGAAACCACTGAAGTGGATGAATGTGACGCGCGGATATATCAACCAGCTTATATGCAAAATATGCACACAAATTTGAAGTATGCAGTTTCTCAGCCTCCTATTCCCGCAATGATAGCTGCTTCACTTCGGACATTTCCACTTCCGTTTCTAACTTCACTGACATTGTTCTTCATGGTGTACAATCTTTATTTCCTCACTTTTCCAAATCTGGCAAACTCGAATCCCCCGAGTGGTTCAACCACGCATGTGATCGTGCTGTACGCTTAGAGCGTGCAACATTTCGCCGCTGACGTCGCTCGCCCACTCCCGACTCCCATCGCCGCTTCGTGTAAGCCAGAAACAGATACTCGTCAACCATACAGAGCCAAAGAACACTTCGTCCGCTTGAAAGCGGAACGCTTACTCTCATCTGCCACCGGTAGCCGAACAGTTAGATCCCTTGCCAAAGTAGTCTCCCGCAATTTCTTCCCTTCCAATTTCCCTCTCATCTGTAATTCCTCTGGTAATCTCATTTATGAATCACGAGAAAGCTGAGGTTTTTGATTCCCAGCTTCCTTCCAACTCCACTTTACCCTCGGGTCCTACTCCTCCGTTTCTTTCTATTCCTTCTGCCTCCCATTTTGTACCTTATACTAGCACTAGAAAGTTCCGCTAAGTGCTGCGTTTTGTGGACGTATGCAAACCACCCGGTCTGGACGGTATACCACCTATCGTCCCTAGATTGTGTGCCCCTGAGTTGGCCCCTCTCCTACGTCGTCTTTTCTGTTTCCCTATTGCTCTCTACTTTTCCGACTCTCTGGAAACACGCCGTGATTTTTCCTATTCCCAAACGCAGTGGTTTCCTGACCTGAATAACCGTCATCCCATTTCCTTCACACCTATTATTTCGAAAGTATTCGGAACTGTCATCTCCGACCAACTGCGTACGTTTCCTGTACGCGAAGGACTACTGAGTGACCGCCAATAGGGATTCCGACCTCGCCGTTCCACCGGTGATATCCTGGCTCTTGTCTCACTCCTGGTCGGCTGCACTCGACAACCACGGAGAAACACACACGATCTCTCTCGACATCTCTAAGGTCTTTAACCGACTTTGGTACAAAGGACTTCTGGCGAAACTGCCCACGTCCGGGATCTCCTCCGCTTTCGTATCGTGGACATCAAGTTACCTCAGCAAGCGAACCATCTCCGTTCGAGTTGATGGGGTTCTGCCCCAGCCATTTCCTGTGAATGTTGGTGTTCTCTAAGGTTCAGTACTTGCGCCACCCTATTTTTATTTATTAATGATCTTCTGTCCACTACTTTCAACCCAATCCATTCCTTTGCCGTTGACGCTACCTTTCATTCCTCCCTTTTCTACCACAGTCCCCGCCATCTCAACACCAACATCGATCTTAATCGCAGTCCAACCAGTGTATCTTTAGAGTCTGACCTCGAACATATCTTCTCCTGGGGCTCCCATAGTCATGTTGTATTTAAGGCTTCCAAAACCTCTCTCCTCTCGATTTCTTTGAAACACCATTCATTCTCCTCACGTTTATCCTTTGATTCAACTGTACTGCATTCCACAGGTCCTGTCTCCCTTCTTGGCTCATCTATGACTTCTGTATTGGTCCGCTCCCATATCTCAGCTCGCCTCTTGTGCTACACACAAAGTGGGTTTTATGTTTCGCGTCAGACGCTCCTTCACATCAGCTCATCCGCTGTACGAAGCTCAAATCCGCCCCGCACTTGAATGCTAGAGTCACGGGTGGAATAGAGCTTCGCCTATCTCTCTTTCTCTCCTTGATCGGGTTCAATGAAAGGCCATCTGGCTGATCGACGACCTTTCTTTAACCTCCAATATGCAGTCACTAGCCCATCGTCTGGCGGTTACTTTGTTGTCCCTCTTTTACCGGTACTTTGGATTTCGTTCTTCGGAACTTGCTTCGGCAGTTCCTCTTCCCAAAACTTTTTCCCGAACATCACGTACCCAGGTAATTAGTCATTCTTATCAAGTTTCTGTTACTAGATGTCGTACTTCTATCCTTCCGCCCCCCCCCCCCGGACCGTTAAATTATGGAGTTCTTTCCGTCTTTTTGTCTTTCCACCCACTTACAACCTCTCTCTCTCTCTCTCCTTAAAAGCAGGATCGATAAACTGATTCTACTTTGAATGTTCCCCCACAACCCACTTTTACTGTCTTTTGATTATGGGGTTTACCCCTTTATACTGTAGTTCACTTCACGTGTAATGAAACATAAAAACTATAACAGGTAAATATCTATTTATCCCGGGAATTGTGCCTCAGAGGATGTGAGCTGCTTTCGAACCCACTCCCAAGCAAATATCAGAAACAACTAGCCGACTACGAGACACGATGGTTTTGATTGTTACCGAGTGAAACACAACGTCCAGTCATGCTTCTGATTATTTTCTGTATGGTCATGAGTTATATGTTTTCACGTTCATCCAGGATGGAGAACGTCAACTCGTGCAAAGTGCCGACGGCTGTTCCATTCACGTACTCATCTCTCCATCAGATTTCAGACATTTTCAATCAAGCTTAAGCCTGAACTGTGGGGAGATCAGTCCATGGTCTCGATGCTTCAGCATAATAACTACATCCTGGTGAGGTTGGTCGTATGTATATCCCCGTCTTTATGTTGAAATATCAGGGTACTTAGTCAATCTTCCGGAATGATCAGGAGCGAAAATTCACTCAATGTTCTAATATAGGAGTCAGCTTTCTGCGTTCCCTTCTAGAACTGCTAGTTGAGGTTTTGAGTCTTTACCAATCGCACCCCGGATCACCACAAAGCCACCACTAAAAGTTTGGCAACTGATGTCCAGCTTGATAGTCCTGAAGTCGTGTTAGTAGTACATGACTCCATTTGGGCTTTCGAAATTGAACTTTTTCACACCACTAAATATCACATCATTATGAGTGACGTGATTGCTGGCCTATTCATCTCGGTTTTGAACGTGACGATCATTCATCCAAGATGCTGAACTCATCTTTCTGCACTGTAGATGAGATGCAGACCGTAGGAGTTGCTGCACACACCAAACGCCTACATTCAGTTGCAAGGACCTCGGCAACTTCGATGCAATTGTTTGTTGATTTGAAGCATCACGCAATAATTTTCTTGTGGCGCGTTTGGAGTCTGCGTTGAAATCCACGTTTTCCCATGACGACATCATGTTTAGGATTATCCAAAATGTTACGAATAACCATTGTCGATCTGGAGATTTTCCTGGAACTCTGGTGTGCGCTTTCCCCCGAGTTTGAGTACGCTAGCACTTTTCTTTGTTCCAGCTCAGGGAGCCTTGGATTTCGCGCTATACCCGTAGTGATATATAAAGGGTCTCTGTTTCTAATCAGAATGAACAGTTTCAGTGATCTTTGTTCGCAAATCACGTGACGTGAATGATGTCAAACAACACACCCGAATATCGAAACTGAGACACTAGCAACCAAGATTATTGTGTTCCGTAATCAGCTGGCTGTTCGCCATTTGTCCCGGGATGGGTTTATTAGTATTTCGCACCTTCTCAAGTACTTTTTCCGGAATAAACCGGGTGTTGGGTCAAAAACCGGACTCACCGTTGACGTGGGTAAAGATGCCGAGACAAGATTGGGTGTGTTGCATTCAATTGTCCCTGAGGCGGCAATCAGCGGCAGTGAGGGTGATGCAGCTATCCCAGTAGATAAAACGGCTGTCCCCGATGCCAGAGACAGCAGGATATTATCTGGCTGAATTTGTTGTTCCCCGGTTGATTTTTCTGGGCAACTCCCCGTTGCATTAGGAATGGCTGTTGAAGTAGAACTCGAGGTTGGCTGCTGAGGGCTTAATGTGGGCATAGAAGGATCATGAGGAATGGAAAATGTTGGAATCGGTGTTGCGGGACTCTGTGTTTGTTCGCAAAACGAGTCGATTTCGTGGACCAAATTTCTCAGGGCTTGTCTAGTAACGTTCTCACTTTGATGGAAAGAAGTCAAGGGCCGCCGAGAGTTCCCACGCCTGTAATGAAAAAATTGGAAGATTCCGCTTGTATCTCACTGGTCTAGTAATCGGGGTCTTTTTACGAACAGGGAAAAACGAGACTAGGTACATCAATTTTTGTCTCAACAGTGGTCTGAATTACCAGCGATAAAACTAACTTTGGGAGCAATTTACGGTGTGGAAATTAAGCACCCTTAATTCTCCTAATACATCCATTTAGTTACATTTGATGGCATGTTAGAATGATGGTCGATTCCATGGCATCAGGAACCATACAGCCTTGGAGTGGAAACGGTTTATGGACATTACAGATGAGATTAATCAAACCAACCGATGTTAGACAACCGTATACAACAAACAAATACGAAGGGATTAAACTACAGCTTCACAAAACACTCATTCGCAAGACGCTGAAAAATGAACATGAAAACAGGTACTAATCTATGCAAAAAGCATATTGGAACGTTAGTACTGTGTATGAACAATCCACTGAAGGGTAACTTATGAAAATCGGTATTTCTTAAAAAGCCTTTCAGAGCGAAGGATGCGAGAACAGACACTGGGACGGCACACTGAAAGTGTGAATAAAAATATTTGTTGCACACTGAGACAATATTTAATCATCGAAGGCAGTCGATCGTCTAGTTAATAAAAAATAGCCTATAGTCTTTACAGTAGGAGTGGCTATCGAAAGAAGACAATCACTTACCGACGACAGCAACAGTTACATTTAGCACGAAGGTTATGTGCACTCCAAGCATAAGACTCCACTTGTTCCGCTCCTCCACTATCTGACTCTCGGAGATAAGAACCACCTTCATCGAAAGCTCCACCACGTGCAAAAATGGGACACTTCGAATTTGGTTCTTTTGTACTAATTGGGGTAAACGACAAGTTGTATTGATACGATCGTTCCAAAATCCGTTCCGCTAAGAAAAGACGACGCACGTCAAATGAAAGGTCCGAATGTAAAGTTGCATTTGCAAATAAAAGATTTTCTCTGAGTATCTCAATTGATCGAGGGCGGAAGGTCGGACGAGAGCCTCGTTTCTGCAAACGCCATGATGTCGGCTCACTTGAAGATGACTCGCGTGCCACAAGTGAAGCAGATATTCGTGTCGACGGAACAGGGAACGAAGGTTGTGTACTTGCAGGACCATCACTCATGGGGTGCTTGCTATCGTCACCGGACGCAACGAAGTCACAGAATTTGAACTCGTTGCAAGGCTCAGGAACCAAAACATAGCAGAAGGGATAACGTACACGATAGCCACCTAAGAAAATGTAGAAACAGAAATGAAGAAAGCTATGAGCCCAACACAATAAGTAGGTGAATAGTATCTCAATATGAAGCATGGTTTAAAACGTGGAACAGTAAACGCTTTCAAACGAGTCACTGTATCGCTGAAAATAGTGTGACAAGCTGTTAGCTTAACCTGCTGTTGATAACACCTGAGGTTGGGTGTAACGTCACCTGTTCCATCTGCTGAAAGCTGCAAACCGATTTGGTTTCTGAGGTTGCTGCAAGCTAGGTAACCGGACGCCCAGGCTGCTGAATTTTTAGTCTGACGCGCAACGGTGGAATAAGAAGTATGGTTCATTTCAAGATGGTAGTTAAATGTGCGATGCAAACCAAACTGGCAGACCAAAGGTTTGCGGCGAACACAATAGTATGACGAAATCAGTAGCGATCACAGCGGAAATACGGAGTAGAACGTCATTGTCTAGAAGATACGACGATGAAAACTTAAACCTTAGGCTTTACACATTAGTTCATCGCCTTGTTATGTCGAGGTAAGTGCCAATCTAATGAAATTCCGGTTGTCTAATCCGGACCGAGCGCGTCCCTCGGTCGCGGATAGGGAACCAGCAGCTCCGGCGATTAACCGCGAATACGATGTGCTCATCATATAAGCGGTCGTGGACGATAAGCAGCAGTGCTAGAGGATGCGGTGAGATTTTGTCTGGACTAGCGTTCTTCCCTCTGAAACACCATAAATCTCCTGACGGCACTGTGACGTGGTGAGTGTGGCCCGCCACCAAATAAGGCCACAGCTCCTTGTTGCATTCTGTGAGGGAATGCGCCCAGCACGTTGCTAATAGATGGCCTGGTTCAATGAAGCAGACAGCACGTGATCGGCTGACCAGAATCGCCGACAAGATCAGAACCATTGAGGCGATCAATGGATCAGTCAGTGTTCAACATTCGACCAGAGCCGAATCAATCAATCCGGGCGCAGCCAGATAAATCAGCCAGACGGACCGTTTAGGTCTATCAGTAGGCCAATAAGCTTTCATGCACGGTTTTGGTTATGACCAGCGCACATCTTATATAAACAATGTATTCTGTATCAATAAAACGGAATTGATTCTGAGGCAGAACTGAGTATTCACTAGAGCTAGTGGGACGGTACAAAACACATTTAATTTACCGGACGAGGTCTCCAGAAGAAGCGGGCCACCGGCTTATCAGGACCAACTCTACTGCCTTGCAAGACGTGTTTGGCTGCGCAAAGGCTAGAGTTGCATTCTCTAGTAAAAAAACGTACTTAGAACCGGACGACCGAGTAATATAACAGCCCATAATACCAATGACCTACAGGGACACAGCGTTCTGCCTCCAATTATGAATGTATCGCAAACTCCTCGGGATACTTACAGCACATGAAATCAATCTTGCATATACCATACATCGTATCTTTTTTCTGTATTGTATTTCAGGAATCCAAAAAAGCCTGCAGTGAAACAGCAAAAGAAAAAGCTATACACGCCTTTCTCTCTATTACGCTTTTGTGTACTTGTGGTTTTGACACTGTCTTATATTTGCTATTATACTTGTTCCACAATTCACTCCCACTTCGTTTTCCTACCCTAACATTTCGCATGTCTCGTCTTTGCAAACGTAACTCGCTTTCGGCCGATTAAAGCTTATGAATCCGGCGTTGTTTCTGACTTCTCATTCAGTTAACTGCACAAATTTACGTTACAATATAATCCGGCAAGACAATGGACCAACACCGAGAAGATAGTTTCCACGTAGACCCAAATTTCGAAATGGCACTGACTTCTGGGAACATTGATACCATACAGTTGAAAAACGTCTCGGGATTAGTCAAAAAACCATCATGAAGAGACTGCACAGTGGCGTGGTGTGATGGCTTGCGTGCCTTCATGATCCAGACGACTAGACAGGATGGCTTTATCAAGCCGGAGATGCAATCAAGCCTGACAGGTCAATGGGTAGAAGCCAGACGAAGTTCAGTCTTTGAACCAGTTAATGGACAACATCTGGTTCCAATCACTATACCCCTGGAATACGAATCGAGAACAAAGCACCAGCGAAGACAGGAAAGAATGCTTGCAACAATCAGGCCTCATGTGGTAGACCAGAAGAAGGTCCTTCACAAGTTGTTTGGTCACGTTTCCGTGCTGGATTAACGCCCCACTGTCTTGTGGGTCAGACTTTAGAATCAGAGTTTTCGGTTACGGTTCCCAAAGAAAAACTCTTTCAACGACGTGGGCAGCCGCGAACTATGATCGCCCATAAACCTCCAGCATTTCCCCTATAAAGGGCTTTACCGATTGCTCTTCTTTTGATTAAAGATCGATGCGAAACGCCACGGGTTATTGCGGCTCTAAAAGCGGTGGTTCAGGAATCCGGCATAAATCGAAAGCACTTCAGCTTAAATGTTCACTGCAGTTAGCCGTCTTCACCCTCCGCACACGTTGTCAGATAGGGCATCCCGGTATTACGAGTCTATACCACTTTGTGCGAACAAAAAACTTGCCTTCTTCTCTCGCCAAGTCAAGGCGATAATTCAGCAATGTCCTGTTTGTGCCCACCTAAAACTTAAGTTCTACAAACCCCGCAATAGTCCACTTGTTAAAGCAACAGCCATCTGATGGTCCCACTGCTAACTTTAAAGGATTTGTCCCCTCTTCTACCCATAATCGCTCTATCCCGACAACCATGGATGAGTCTTCCCGCTTTCCATTTGCTTTTCCCTGTACTGGGATGACTGCTTCCACCAAAATTTCTCGCTTTTTTAAATTGCTCGCTGTGTGTACATCCTGATTAAGGAGCCTCTTTTATGTCGTATGAACTGAAGACACCTCTTCACGATCATGGGGTAACCACTAGCAGAACGACGGGCTAAAATCCCCCAGTCAAGGGTTAAGTTGGACTGCTGAATGGGACAACACGAAAAACAGTATCTCTGTGTCTGCGTTTGAGAGATTTAGCAGCTGATTAGTGGGAGTCGGTACCACCTGAGGCACTGCATGCTATTAGGCCGTTGTTGTGTACCGCTATCAATGCAACTCTCCACGAACGTATGTTCATTCACCATCAAAAATCTGCCGTCGGTACCAGTTTACTTTAATGGTTACTAACGCCTGGGCTAGTGGTACATCGAAAGAACATCCGCTCGTCCAAGTATGATCGCACAGTGAAGGAAGTCGGACTGCTGGAGAGCTATCCCGAGTACGTCGACGTAAGTCTTCCCAATGGGCACAGAAACAGTATTCCCTCGTTCTCTTTATCCCGTAGAACGAATGACTTAAGCACTATCGATTTCTTTTTCATACTCTTACAGGGTCTCCTCAAGTTAATAACTCACCATGTACCTCTGATCCGCAAACAACTGTCTGCCCCGGTAGAATCTCATAGTGAACCAGAAACAAACGTTGGAAACCTTTTCTTGCAACATCAAAGAATGAGACCCTAGTGTCTGCGGAACCGTGGCATAACAAGGCATTCTTCGTTAATCAGTGTTAACATTATCCACTCATGACCGGCAGACTACACGAAACAGCCTAAACTAACATCTATTTCCGAAGTGATGGCGAATGTTATACATTTTTCACTGTGCTTCTGTCTCGTAATTCACTTCCATTGTCTACAAACCCTAGCATTTTTCGTCTATTTTTAGCTCGTATGCCTTGTTTTTAGTCGGTCAAAGCCCATGAATCTGGCGGTCTTCCGACTCCTCATTCAGTTAGCTGTACAGAATCTTACGTTACAGGTATCATGCTTGACTCCAAGCTTAATTTATGAACAAATCATATTCAGTGGAGCTACTAAACTGGTCTTTACATGAGTTTCCCTCGGTGGTAAACAGCAATCCACTGTCTCCCGACTCAATACTGCGCCTATAATTTTGAGATCATATGTGGCTCTCCATTCAAAGTCTCAGGATCTGATTTCCTGCCATGCGTAATAGTGCAGTGGACCATTAAGGCTACGGTGTATTTAGCCGTTACTAAGCACTCGTGCAGAAGCATGAAAAACCAATTTAAAAAAGCGGAGTTTCACAATGTAGAGGTTTCCTACGGAACTGTCGTCGAACTGTCAGCTGTGAATAGTTAAGATGAGTACTATTAATTGTACACCGCTTCGAAGTTTCTATGATGAATGATGCGATTGCTCGGAATCAACAAGTACCAAAGTCCCAAGCTTCACGAGCAGGCAATTATCTCTGGCCACCAGCGTTCCACCAGGATGAACGAAATTGAAAAGAGATCGCTGCGCGAAAATGTTACGGAAGGGAGGCAAGTTAGCAAGAAACAAGAAAACTGAATGTTGCGCGTAGTAACACTGAAGTCACCAATAAGCATCTCAGTGTATCTTTAGAGTCTGACCTCGAACATATCTTCTCCTGGGGCTCCCATAGTCATGTTGTATTTAAGGCTTCCAAAACCTCTCTCCTCTCGATTTCTTTGAAACACCATTCATTCTCCTCACGTTTATCCTTTGATTCAACTGTACTGCATTCCACAGGTCCTGTCTCCCTTCTTGGCTCATCTATGACTTCTGTGTTGGTCCGCTCCCATATCTCAGCTCGCCTCTTGTGCTACACACAAAGTGGGTTTTATGTTTCGCGTCAGACGCTCCTTCACATCAGCTCATCCGCTGTACGAAGCTCAAATCCGCCCCGCACTTGAATGCTAGAGTCACGGGTGGAATAGAGCTTCGCCTATCTCTCTTTCTCTCCTTGATCGGGTTCAATGAAAGGCCATCTGGCTGATCGACGACCTTTCTTTAACCTCCAATATGCAGTCACTTCACATGTAATAAAACATTAAAAAAAAAATGGAACAGGTTAGCGGGAAACGAGAAAATTGAATGTTGCGCATAGTAACACTGAACTTACCAATAAGTACCTCAACGAAAACAGGACGAGACTGTACCGGTTCGCTCGAACTTTCAGCGACAGTAGGACGCTTATCAGCCGCACCCTTAGAATATCTTTGGTTTCCAGTATTTCGGACACCAGATGCTGCTTGAGAAGATCGTACGCAGAATGGTTGTTTGGTCTCACTAACGTCCAAAGTTTGTTCCCCTTGCGTACGAATTGGATAGAAGTTTGACCACATCTCGAACTCCTCCGCTAGTTCTTGCTCACTTTTTTCACATTGCGCGAGCCCAACCAAATCAGCCATGATGCCATAAGGAGCCAAGATAACTAGATTGAAAGGACCAGCAACAAGTTCGTGAGTTACTGTGTATCCCGCGAGAAAAAAGGATGGACTTCAACGCTCTTGAAGACTAATGTGCTCAGTTCAATTCAGACAGCCATTAACCGTGCACTGGGTGCATCGGCTTTGGCTGCTATCTCCAAACGGGAAATGATGAAAAAGCAAGACCATAGCAGTGAGGAGGAGGACTACAAAGAGTATCAAGCCGACAAAGAATTTTTCGAGGGTCGAATGTGAACTGGCTTTCTGTTTATTTGCTGTTCTCCTCATGTATATTCTAATTATTACCACACTTTAGTTTCAGCTATATGTACAACTGACAAGTTGATTAAAGCCTTATCACCAAGCGAAATTCCTACTCTACGATGGTTGTGAAAAGGCATTTTTAACTCATTCCAACTCAATCAACTTGTTAAATGGAGCGAGTGCTTCGACAAAAGCGATTTGAGGCTGATCCTTATTCGTCAGACACAACCGATTGCTGGGTTACTTGGAATAAAACTCCTGATAATCATCTGACCGACATAAAAGATATGGATCTAGATAAACTCTCAACTCTGACTTATCTGGTTGGCCGTGTACAAACATCCCCGAATGTACAAACTTCGATTGTCATCGACACGTTCACTAACCTGTACATCCAACCCAATAATTGAGTTTTCACCCGACACGTTCTTTTGACTGCTCGTCAAAATGGTCAGATTCTTGACCAGTTCCTTCAACGTGTAAACATCTCTCGCCGTTAATTGTAACTTCAAGGTAGTTACGGTTGAAGTAAACTGCAGCGAATTCATTCCTGATTCTTTTATTCGTGGTGAGCCGTCCAATGGGATTCGCGAAAGACTATTGGGAATTAAAAACTCGATCTCAAAACGTTTGATGTCACCAGACTACTGGAACTAGTTCACACAGTTTTTTTGCGTACCCGTGACATACCTATGTGTTTCACATCACGAGCAAACACAACGTTCCAAATCTGTCACGCCCCGAATGCCAGCTACAGAGTATGTAATCTCAGCTGTGAGCAATTTGTCCTGCTATTTCTTCAGTTACACTAGCCATCCGCGCGCTCGATCCTCTGATAGGGAAACAGTAATATTACTTGCGAAGAGAGGGGACACTCTTACCGTGTCTGTCGAGCACACCGGCCAAAACGCAATAATGACCGCGGCGTGTCTATCACAAATTCATTAGCCTAGTGCTACTGCTGCCGCAGCACTCGCTTGTTCATCTGATGCGATTATCAGTATACCAGTGAACTTTGTTTCTGTAGATCCACTGACCGACACTGAAAACTCCCAAAGCTACACTACTCAAGTAACAGTAAAAAAAAACACATAGGTGGCCCACAGTGGAATAACAAAAACAAGTCACAGTAGCATCAACATGCTTATCTGACACTACACACGGACACCACTGCTTCTGTCAAGTATATAAATAATTAAAGACCATATAAGAGACTGTCTGTTTAACCAAGCTCTGTATTGACATGTTAGTGGGTCATGACACTTTGAAACACCAGCGAGCTGAAATCCCTTTTTCTAGTACACTGTAGACTTTCTGCTGGTGGCTTAATTGCTGCTCGTGTCGAGCTTCAGTCCTCCTTCCAGCATCTATCTATACCGCAGACCAATCGACACCAAGTCCACTGCCGCACTCCTGAAGACGAATCACCCAATTAGAAATACGGAGACTTCTTTAATCCGGTATGATAGAACCGTCCCAGTCTCCATGCAGAGTGCAAGTTCTGATGACCTCTAATAAACGATGTAAGTAAAGAATGCCCGTCGACTAATGTCAGGCAAAAGAGTGATACACTAATCCTGAGGCTTGCTCATTTCCCCGCATTGATGACATGATTTTGAAGATCGCCGGTTACCCCGTGCTTAGCATCCTCGGTCAGAAAAGCGCCTACCATCAAAAAACGCTAAAAACTGAAGAGCGTAAGAATACAGCTTATGAGGGTTGCAATTAGCTCAATCAGTTTTGTCGGGTTCTTTTCGACAACTAACGAAGTTGCCTGGTTCATACAAACAATAAACATTAGTTTTTACTAAAAAGTTAGTTGGTATTTTATGCTCCAATTTCTTTGCCCTTGACTCGACGGTGCTGCGGAAAAGCAACCAAAACAAGAGCACAGAAGTGAGGTTGGTGGTTGAAAAAATTGAAGAGTCCAAACCAGTGTACCCAAGAATTATGACTTCAACAGACCTCAGCTACTAAATTACATTTTTTGTTGACTATAAAGCCTACAACAAGGATTGGCTATTGCTCTCATCAGACACTCCGACTATGGGATGAGACCGAGGCTTCCGCTGCGGTCAACAACTTTTACTAACTGGTGGACCTCCCTACACGCACTCTCGATCGTCTTGAAAACCGTCCGCACACTCTTGACCTCCTACTTTCATTCCTCTCCTCTTGATTCTCTAATATCACCTCCCTGTCTCTCGTGGGCTAACCGGACCACTGTCTCATCTCATTTTCCGCTCATTTTTCTCAGCCCGACTAAAGACAGCAAACTCCAGATGCACCTTTTGGAGTTGCGATTCTGCTGACTGGGATGATTTTCGCGACTTTCTGGCTTGTTACCCTTGGAATGACTGTTGTTTTGTGTTTGACGTTTCCTTGTCTGTTTATAATTCCACTAAGACCGTTTCTAAGGTATGCATCTGTATATACCCCACTTCTCAAAACCGGCAACTCACGATCCCCTGAGTGGTTTAACCCTTTCCCTGGCAGCATATTCCATACCCTGTCCCCGGCGACTGGGTGCGGCATACCCGCGCACTTTTTATGTAGGGATAACGTATTTAACTGCACTTTGACATGCACCTTAAAATCCTACCAGTGAATATATAGTATTATTCCATCACATAAAGACCTACGGGTCTCAGTAACAGTGGGTCTCCGGGTGCATTACACCCACTCGCCGGTGTAAGGGTTAAAAACGCTTGCAACCGTGTTGTCCGTTTGGAAAACTCTGCGTACCGTTGGTGGCGCCGCTTACTCAACCAATCACCTCGATACCGTTTTGTGCAAACTAGGAACGAAGGCTCGCTTACCAGAGATCCAAAGAACACTCCGTACACCACAAAGCTACCGGTAGTCGATCATTCTGGTCCCTTGAAAAGGCGGTTTCCCGTAGTTTCTGCTCTCCAACTTTCCTCCCATTCGCTATTCCTTTGGTTCTCTGGTCTGCTTCCCTCTCGACAAGGCCGAGGTTTCTGCCTTCCATTTTGCCTCAAACTCTACTTTGTCTGTCAGTCCCACTTTTTCATGTTTTTTACTACATTCGTGTGTATGAGTGCAGTGGAAGGGGCATATACTTCATAGTTGCAGGAGTTTATTGCACTATTAGGGATAACCTGCAATCAGACTCTGAGACTTGGAGTGGAGAATCACGAGTGGTTGCAATTTAGCTGACAATAGATTACTGCCCGTCTTCCCCTCATGCTCCCAATCACGCTTTTCGCCCTGTTATAGGTACTAGAAAGATTCGTCAAGTTCTGTGTAATTCGAATGTTTCCAAACCCCCCGGTCCGGACGGTATTCCACCTATCGTTCTCAAGATGTGTGCACTAGAGGTAGCCCACATTTTACACTCGCTTTTCCTTTCTTCCCTTAGTCACGAAACTTTTCTACCTTCGTGGAAGAACGTTATTGTTTTTTCCTACCCCAAAACACGGTAACCCTACTGACCCCAACAACCATCGTCTAATCACCCTCACTTCAGTGCTTTCAAGTTTCTGAAACTGTTATCTCTGATCATCATCGTCCGTCCCTTGAACGTGGTCTGATGAGTGATCGTCAATATGGATTCACCCCACCCCCCCCCCCCCCCACCCCTGTCCCCGTAGTTTTACAGGCGACCTGCTAGTGGTCAACTCACTCCTGGTCAGCCGCACTCGGTAACCATGGAAACTCACCTGGTCGCACGGACGAGTTTGGCATGAAGGTCTGCTGTTTTTTATTCGGGCTCTCGTACCGTGGTTGTCGTGTCCTCAACAAGCGAATCATCTCCGTCAGAGTCGACAGGGCTCTATCTCAGCCGTTTCCTGTGAATGCTGGTGATCCCCAAGGTTCCATATTTTCGCTTATTTTGTTTCTTCTGTTTACTAATGATCTATCTTCAACCCCCAACTCATTTTACTGTCTTACTCACGACACCACTCTCCCTGTCCTCTTTCTTACTCCTCCACTCGTCAATCCTCAACATCGATCATGACCGTTGTTCGTCATGCATAACTTGCCTCTGTTGCAGAACAAATCTCTGCTTGTAGCTTTACCAACGATATCTGATTCAATGCATCAAAAACTTCTCCCTTTTCGGTCTCACTCAGTCTTCTCCCCTATTCTCCCTAACTGAACTTTGGATCGATTACCATTTATGCCAAAGAGTCACTTTCCTGAATCTATATTACACATGAAGTGAACTACAGTATAAGGGGTAAACCCCATAATCAAAAGACAGTAAAAGTGGGTTGTGGAGGAACATTCAAAGTAGAATCAGTTTATTGATCCTGCTTTTAAGGAGAGAGAGAGAGGGAGTGAGGTTGTAAGTGGGTGGAAAGACAAAAAGACGGAAAGAACTCCATAATTTAACGGTCCGGGGGGGGGGGGGGGCGGAAGGATAGAAGTACGACATCTAGTAACAGAAACTTGATAAGAATGACTAATTACCTGGGTACGTGATGTTCGGGAAAAAGTTTTGGGAAGAGGAACTGCCGAAGCAAGTTCCGAAGAACGAAATCCAAAGTACCGGTAAAAGAGGGACAACAAAGTAACCGCCAGACGATGGGCTAGTGACTGCATATTGGAAGTTAAAGAAAGGTCGTCGATCAGCCAGATGACCTTTCATTGAACCCGATCAAGGAGAGAAAGAGAGATAGGCGAAGCTCTATTCCACCCGTGACTCTAGCATTCAAGTGCGGGGCGGATTTGAGCTTCGTACAGCGGATGAGCTGATGTGAAGGAGCGTCTGACGCGAAACATAAAACCCACTTTGTGTGTAGCACAAGAGGCGAGCTGAGATATGGGAGCGGACCAACACAGAAGTCACAGATGAGCCAAGAAGGGAGACAGGACCTGTGGAATGCAGTACAGTTGAATCAAAGGATAAACGTGAGGAGAATGAATGGTGTTTCAAAGAAATCGAGAGAAGAGAGGTTTTGGAAGCCTTAAATACAACATGACTATGGGAGCCCCAGGAGAAGATATGTTCGAGGTCAGACTCTAAAGATACACTGGTTGGACTGCGATTAAGATCGATGTTGGTGTTGAGATGGCGGGGACTGTGGTAGAAAAGGGAGGAATGAAAGGTAGCGTCAACGGCAAAGGAATGGATTGGGTTGAAAGTAGTGGACAGAAGATCATTAATAAATAAAAATAGGGTGGCGCAAGTACTGAACCTTAGAGAACACCAACATTCACAGGAAATGGCTGGGGCAGAACCCCATCAACTCGAACGGAGATGGTTCGCTTGCTGAGGTAACTTGATGTCCACGATACGAAAGCGGAGGAGATCCCGGACGTGGGCAGTTTCGCCAGAAGTCCTTTGTACCAAAGTCGGTTAAAGACCTTAGAGATGTCGAGAGAGATCGTGTGTGTTTCTCCGTGGTTGTCGAGTGCAGCCGACCAGGAGTGAGACAAGAGCCAGGATATCACCGGTGGAACGGCGAGGTCGGAATCCCTATTGGCGGTCACTCAGTAGTCCTTCGCGTACAGGAAACGTACGCAGTTGGTCGGAGATGACAGTTCCGAATACTTTCGAAATAATAGGTGTGAAGGAAATGGGATGACGGTTATTCAGGTCAGGAAACCACTGCGTTTGGGAATAGGAAAAATCACGGCGTGTTTCCAGAGAGTCGGAAAAGTAGAGAGCAATAGGGAAACAGAAAAGACGACGTAGGAGAGGGGCCAACTCAGGGGCACACAATCTAGGGACGATAGGTGGTATACCGTCCAGACCGGGTGGTTTGCATACGTCCACAAAACGCAGCACTTAGCGGAACTTTCTAGTGCTAGTATAAGGTACAAAATGGGAGGCAGAAGGAATAGAAAGAAACGGAGGAGTAGGACCCGAGGGTAAAGTGGAGTTGGAAGGAAGCTGGGAATCAAAAACCTCAGCTTTCTCGTGATTCATAAATGAGATTACCAGAGGAATTACAGATGAGAGGGAAATTGGAAGGGAAGAAATTGCGGGAGACTACTTTGGCAAGGGATCTAACTGTTCGGCTACCGGTGGCAGATGAGAGTAAGCGTTCCGCTTTCAAGCGGACGAAGTGTTCTTTGGCTCTGTATGGTTGACGAGTATCTGTTTCTGGCTTACACGAAGCGGCGATGGGAGTCGGGAGTGGGCGAGCGACGTCAGCGGCGAAATGTTGCACGCTCTAAGCGTACAGCACGATCACATGCGTGGTTGAACCACTCGGGGGATTCGAGTTTGCCAGATTTGGAAAAGTGAGGAAATAAAGATTGTACACCATGAAGAACAATATCAGTGAAGTTAGAAACGGAAGTGGAAATGTCCGAAGTGAAGCAGCAATCATTCCAGGGACTGGAAGCTAGGAAATCGTGAAAGCCATGCTAATTTGCTGAACTGTAGCGCCAAAAGGTGTCTTGAGGGGGGTCGAGGATCAGGGCGAGTAAAACTGATTGGACGAAGCAATACTGTGGTCAGCTAAGTGAAGGAGGAGCAGAGATGCCTAAGGAGAGAAGTAACGGAAGTGAGAATAAGATCAAGGGTATGGGCACGATCGATGGCTCGATCGGAGATACATGTGGGGAGGTCAGCACTATGGCACAGGTTGCCGACCAGGGCGAAATGTTCAGCTTCGCGCCTCAGAGCCGAAGTGTCCGATGAGTGAATCAACCAATCTCCAGTATAAACATCAGAATTTCCTTAGATGGTGATATGACAGTTGAGATCCGTAACAAACGAGTGCTAATGTTCAGTGATCGATGAGTCTCTGCTGTTGGGTGAACGGTAAACAACACAAATGTAATGATTAAAATGAGGAAGCCGGAGCTTCAGCCACATCTACTGAAAATCGCGATTGGAAAAGTCAAGATTCTGGATTCTGGATGTGGCGACTGACTGACGGCCCTAAGGCACAGACGCCAGCTTCGGGTGAAAAAGAGGAGTGAATGGTATAGTTGGGAAACTGGAGGTGGGTGGTGTTTGATGAGGGGGAGATTCGGGTTTCGGCCAAAAATAGGGCAAGAGAGGAAGATAGGAGAAATTGGTGTGCAGAATCGATATTGTGGTTCATCCCGCGAATGTTAGTGAGGGTAATGAGTCTATACTTGTTTTCCGAGTGAGCGGAACAAGCAAGAGAGCGAGTACGCGTGCGATTGTGTATTTTCATGATTCACAATGTGAAGGAAACCCGCAACCACATGTTGAGACTTAAAGTCACGAACCACATAAGGTTTCAATAGATCAGGCGTGGCGGTGAGCCGGGGACAGTAGAGCTGTCTTCCACCTGGGTTTATCCATCAATTCCTCATTTTGTGTCTATGCTTGCCTCTCGTGCTGAACACAAAGTTGGCTTTTCATTCCGTACCAGACGCCTTTTTTACAAAGCTCAGATCAACCCGACTCTTGAATGCCACAAGTGTATGAGGCAGAGCTTCGTCTACTGCTTTTTTCTCCTGATCAGGTCCAAGAAATGCTGTTCGGTTAATCAATGATCTCTCCCTAGCCTCTAGTCTGTCGGGAAGTTGCTTCATTATCTCTTTTCTATCGTTATTATCTTGGTTTTTATTTAGAAGAACTCGCCTCGGCAATTTCCATTTCCCATGACTTTATCTCGTTCACTTAGTGTGCGGACGGCCGGTCATTCCTATCAGGTCCTTAGACTTCAGACTTCCTCTGTCCCCCGTACTGCAAAGCTTTAGAACACTATCCTACTTTCCGTATTACCGACCACTTAGTCTTTCTATCTTCAAAAGCAGAATCGATAAATAGTCTTATTTGAATACTCTCCAAACACATCCCCTCATTAGTGTCTTTTCACTACGAGCTTTGCCTTTTTTACTGTAAATCAATGTGAAGTAAATTGTGCAAGGAAAATCCGTTCGCTACATTGAGTCCCAATCAGTTCGCTTTGGTTTTTCAACCGTTCGCCTCAAGTTCATGCAGTGATTCTGGTTGTTATCTCACGGTATCATTAAATGAAAAGTGGAATCAATCGAAAAGCCGGTTAGTGGAAAAGACGAGTGAAAACAAATAAACAAAGAAAAGGACTGCGGCATCTACCCACATCTACCGTCTAGGAGGATCGTGTGAATCCCAGCCAGGAAGCCTAATGCGCCCTGCAGGACCGTAGTCAGACTTCTCACATTTCTTTAGTGTCATGGTTTAGTCACCCCTATTCATCCTTCAGTGGTTTGTTTCGTGTGCCCGTCACTGCGCTTAATCTCAGCATTGCTCATCTCGACTATAACAACTCTTCTCGGAAATGGACTAAATCAAATTAGGTTCAGCACCTATTTTCTCTTGGAAACGTGCACTCACAAAGTTTGCTCATCGATGCTCTGTTGGAGCACCCGTTTCACGTGAGCTCATAAAATTCTCTTGCTGTGCTTTCGGGGAAGTAATAACACACGGCCGGCTTGAGAAACCAATACGGCAAGTTCACGTGGGTTGGTACCGCCAATAAGAAAAGCTCGCAGCGATAGTCAACTTCGTTCAACCATTTACCACGTAGTTGTTAAACTAAACGCTGACTGCCAAGCGCGGTGGCCGTTTGACCGTTGCTCTTGAGAACGCTTTCAAATTTACGCCAACCACTATCTCTCCCAATCACCTTGTTCTCACGGGTCGTGGAGAATACCGTTTTGGTTAACCTATTCGTACACTGCTGAGCATTACAGTAATGTGCAGGTGAAGTACGAAGGAGCGAAGAATGCACCTAATAAAGAATCTGCGAGGTAAGGTCTAGCGAACTTACAAGCTCGGTTTTAAATGAACGGATCAATTCCACTCAAGAGATCACCGAGCCTTTTATGGCACGTGTTGGTTTTACTCATCGAAAAATAGTGCAGTCCCATATCGAAAGTGGTGACGCACTCTGGTAAGGGGTTTTTATTGACTGCGCTTAAATCTATGATCTTCCAACTTTTCGTTTATTTGTAGTTTAGCCGTTAAACATGACTCAGATCTGTCGTCATTGGTGACCTGAGACAACCCGCTGTCTTATCGTGACAAGCCGGATGACTTTATTCAACAGATGGCGATACGATGGTAAAGACTAAGGAGGGCCGAATAGAAATGCTACGTTTTATTCTCGGTGGCCTTTGTATCTACATCAGTGAATGTTAAATAACGCATCTGCTTGTTGTCCCAAATGTGTTTTTTACATGAGGGCTTCAATCAAGAGAACAGAACAAGTGTACGTAGTCATTGCCGTAGCCACTTGAAGCAGCGTGTCAAGTACATCAAAACGTTGGACATCGTCAGGCTATCTTCAGCTGAAGATGAAAACTCACCGGGAATTGTTTTCCGTTTTTGATTACAGTACTGAAGGTGTCCCAGATTGGCCCTTTGAACCAAAGGGTGTTCCCTCAAGTCCAAACTGGCGCAAACAGTACTTTCTCCGTGGAGGAAGAACGAGAAGCTTACGCTATACTGTGTGCTGAACAGAAGTTGACGCAAGTGAGAATAACCTACTAGTCGTTATTGCAGTTGGGCTTGTAGGGCTGTATGAACCACTTTCCCAAGCGCACAAATCCTTTTATCAACAGACACCTAGGAAGACAATAAAACGACCTGTAAACCTTACCGTTCCACAACATTATGAAGTGCTCTGAACAATACGGTACGTGTCTCGTAAGAGAGACCCTGACGCCAATTACCCCGTTCTTGTTCGCACAGCTGTGGGAGTATACAGTCGTTGGCATTCGGGAACTCTCCTGATCCATACCAAAAAACCCAAAGTTCTTTGCTAAACTTCGAGAAAGCACAAGGATTTTGGTTCCCACTAGATTCCCTCTTTGAGCGGAACCAGGCAGACAGAACACTTTTCTTCTGACACAAGGCGTAGGATTTGACCAACGGATCATCTAGCGAATTTTTGTACTCCTTATCTTCCTTGAGAACATACTTCCGGTACTGAATGCCACCGAAATCAGTCTAAAAATATGCATTAGATGTTCGAAACCAGGTGAAACAGGGGCTAAAGGTGAGAATTACCAGGGCGAAGATATTGGTGAAGCAGTGCTCCAAAGAAGAATCTACTGGACCACTTTGGGGATTACTATTAGACATGTTCCAGCGGGGCGGGTGGTCTCTACATTATTGTCCTGGTCCATTCGTACTAAACATAATAATCCGCCATGCGACCGAAAATTACATCTGCTTTGGGGAATTGGTGAACTTAAACAAAACATTGCCAGATCCATGGAGCCAACTTTGGTTAATGGCCACATGTTTTCGAGGCATTTGCGAAAGACGAACCTCCATTTCTGAAGTTGGAACAAAAATGAATGTCTTCTGGGGCAGTCAGTTCAGTTCAGTTCAGTTCAGTTTGCACAGGACTTGGTGTGGCTAGAGCCAATCGTGTGTCCAGATAGTTGTGTTGTCGGCGCGTTTCCGTAGCTCCCAACACTGCGTGATTTTCTTTTTCTGAAAGGCAGAAATTTTGTGCAGTATCAGCCCTGGCAGAGTAAGGTGGAAACAATAAGTAAATTGCATCTGACCCTAAAAGCTGCTTAACATAACTCGGGGTATACTGCCACCCAACATAGATCTACTGCTTTCTTAAAGGCCTTCACTGTTGTGGTATTTATGACCTCTTCCGGGAGCTTATTCCAATAGGGTACCACTCTATTTGAGAAGTACTTCGCCGTAATTTGGAGCCTCGAATGTTTCCTTTGTAATCTAAGGCTATGCCCCCTTGTGCCTCCCTCGGGGATCAGAGAAAAAAGGTCTTCTCGACTTATTCCTGACAGTCCTTTCATTACCTTGAAGGTTTCTATCAAATCCCCGCGAATGCGCCGTCTTTCCATCGAAAATAGGTCTAGGGCACGGAGACGCTCTGTGTAGTTAAACCCCCTTTGCCCAGCCACCATTCTAGTGGCTAGCCCTTGCACTTTCTCCAGACAGTCGATATCTTTCTGGTAGTACGGTGTCCAGGCCTGCACGCAGTACTCCATATGCGGCCTAACTATGGCCTGATATATCGGAACGAATATCTCCGGATCTCTACACGACATAATGGATCTAACTCGAAAGAGTTCCCTCCTGGCCGTATTGGCTGCTGAGGTGCACTGCTTTGACGGCTTAAAGCTGTTGTCCATTATCACGCCCAAGTCATTGACCTGCGAGACCACTTGCAACGAACCCACACTATTCTCACTAGCCCCTGTATTTGTGGTCAAGCATTGACACTTGGTGAGGTTTAGTGGAAGGTCCCATTTCCGTGCCCAGTTTTGTACTGCTAACACGTCAAGTTCTATATCTACTCCAGCTATCTTGACGTCATCGGCAAACATAAAGGTGGGGTTTGTAAGCCCACGTGCTAGGTCGTTGATGAAGATGAGGAAGAGCAGAGGGCCGAGCACCGAGCCCTGTGGCACCCCACTTGTTACACCTTCCGGTTTTGAAACATGGCTCCCCACCTTAACACTAAAGGTTCGCCCTGCTAAGAAACTACTTATCCATTGTCTTGCCTTTCCAACAATTCCCATGGACTGCAGTTTGACGTCCAGAAATCTGTGGTTCACGGAATCAAACCCTTGCTGAAGTCCAAGTAACAGACCGCAATCGATTGCCCTTCGTCCAGACGCTTGGTTACCTCATCGAAGAACAGCAGGAGATTCGTCAGACAGGATCGCCCTGCCACAAACCCATGCTGAGCATTTGATATGAGGTTGTGTTGAACCAAATGCCTAGAGATCTGATTCCTGACTATTCGCTCCAGGCACTTACACAGTACCGAAGTCAAGCTAACCGGCCGGTAATTTTCCGCCTTTTGCCGGGGCCCGCTCTTGTAAATGCCTACCACTGTTGCTCTCCTCCAGTCTCCCGGCACAATTCCCTCTCTAAGTGACGTTTCATACAGCTTCGTCACCGGAGCCTTCAGGACCTCGGCCAGAGGCTGAACGATTGCTGGATGAATCCCGTCTGGACCTGCTGCTTTGTTTCTATCCAAAGTTTGCAACTCCGCGTACACTTCTTCTTCTCCTACAGTAAGTTCGGGTATTGGAGGCGCCTGTGGGCCCTCCATTCTTTCCTCCAAACTATTTTCTGGTCGATATATGCTCTTGAAGAATTCCAAGAGCGTGTCAGCCTTGTCTTCGTCGTTTAGAGCTAGTCGTCCCTGTGCTCCTTCCAAAGTTGCTACGCTCTCTCTCATACGTTTGTGAGATTGCACGTAGGCGTAGAATCGCTTTGGGTTTGTGCGGACCGACGCCGCTAACCGACGCTCGAAAGCATATTTCTCCACTCTTTGGATCTCTTGAGCCCTGTTCCTAGCCATCTTATAGCTATTCCATGCCCCCTGAGTTCTGTACAGCTTGTACGCCGCCCATCGTTGCCTACGAATAACTATGGCCTTGCGGACCTTTGACTTCCACCATGGGGGTAGACTTCTACTGCTTGCCACCATCAGGGGTGCGAACTCATCTGTAAGTTCGAGTAGCCCCATCTTGATGGTCTCCCAGCGTTCCTCTACGGAGGCACTTGTGTGTCTCGGTGTCCACTGAATTTCCTCCGCCGCCTTCTTCAGTTCACCTATGTTGATTCTCCCATAGCGCCGACGTAACACGATTTCCTTCGGCGCCTTGCTTAGTCTTAGTGTGACCCTTAGGACTACATGATCACTTTTTCCAAGTGGCTCTTCCCACTTAATTTCCTTAACGTCCTGATGGTGCCGCGTTATGATTAAGTCAAGGAGAGACGGGTGCTGACCACCTCTGTGTCTAGTGGCCTGTGTCACATGCTGCTTAAGTGCATGTAACTGGACCCACTGCAGAAATTTGTCGCCCGTTGATCCCCTTGGTGCGATCCCGCTTTCCCAGTTAATTTCGGGTAGATTGAGATCCCCTAATAAGATGAACTCCTTTGTCTGTGCCAGCACCGCATCCAGCATTTGGAAGAGCTCAACATCTTCCTCATCTGTGGCTAGCGGTGCCCTGTAGATACAGATAATGCATACTGTACGCCCCTCGATCCTAATAAAGCAGGATCTGACCTGTACATTACCGGAGACTAAGTTGAACGGAGCTTCCCAATGGCCTATGTCGGTCCGTATTAGAAGTGCCACTCCGCCCCCCTGCCTTCCATCTGTTCTATCCTGTCTGTAGGCAGCGTATCCCTGGAAGCGCATATCAGTATATGGCTTTATCCAAGTTTCCGTCGGATCAGGTGACAGGACTAGTAGCTATTGTGATGACATAGAAGGGACGGCCACCTTTGCTCATACTTCTACCACCTTTATTGTTTAACTGAACGCTGAATGCCTCGTAATTGATGAGATTGGCGTGATGTCCAGGTCACGTAATTTTCCCTGTTTTACACCTTACAAGATCCCGTCTGCGTGCACCTTTGAGCTTTTTATTGTTTCTGTTCTTGTTGACTTCTATGCTCGGTTTTTCGAACCTTTTATCCCCGTGATACATTTTTATGATGTCTAGATCGTCGTGGTTTCCTTTCCCGCCTCTATCCAATAGAATAATTGTTGTGTTCGCCGAGCTGAAACCCTGCCCAGGCCCGACTATTTGGCTGATCACTCTGCACATAGCAGCAATAACGACCGCTAATCCATAACTCTGATTCATGATGGCCTAATTGGAACTCAAAAACTGCAGTGTGACTAGAGACCCCAGTCTTTTCAGGTGGGTAGCAGGCCGCCTGTAGTGCTACCAATAAAGAACTCGATGACGAAGATTAACAAATTTGTTTATTTGAACAATGACCGTTTTTGGTGGCGCCACTTGCTCCACCTGTGTACGTCGTCTGCACGCCGTTGCGCTCCTCCAATACACATGTTGTCCCGCTCCAGCGTTTTGGGTTCTGCTTTGCGCACTGCCGAGTATATTTGCTATCGTGTCACATACCGAGGACCACGGGCTATAGACTCTATACGGGAGCAGGTCCTGACTTAACTGAGATAAATCCTAAACTGGTGAGCCCGAACAACAAATTAATTCTCGAAGGACATTCGTAAGTCCCTCATTCACATTTATTCGTTTACATATACACTTTTCCGATATATAAACGGTAAATTCCGGATATCAGTTACCATATCCCTTATATATATTTTCTCATATCCATATTATAAGTGTTTCACTTTTGCTGCACTGACCTCTTTATATCATTTTACATTTGATATACCATTGCAACTATGGCTAGCAACGACCGTAAACCTGACCCGGAACCGTCCGTTTCGACAGTCTCCTTAGCCGTCCCTCAGTTTTTTATTGATGACCCTCAACTCTGGTTTCATATGTTGGAGGCAGAGTTTGAATCACATAGAATTACAAGCGAACGAACCCGTTACTTGTGGACTATCGGTCGCCTTCCCCGTGACGTTGCTACTCAGATACGCGACGTAATATTTAATAACAGTTCTTACACAGCCGTGAAAGACGCGGTAATCTCTTGTCTTTTACCGTCAGAATCGTCCAGAGTAAAACGGCTGACCCAAGGGATAGAGTTAGGTAGCAAGAAGCCCTCTGCATTACTAAGAGAAACGCAGCAGCTGGCAGGGCAACTTTTAGAGGAAAACGTCCTTAAAGAGTTGTGGGTACAGCGACTACCACCCAACATTCAAGCACTGCTCGAGGTTTCCAGCCACCTTAAGCTCACAGAAGCGGCTAAACTAGCGGACGGTATTATGGACCGGCACCACCCACAAATTACCGCCGTAACAAACTCGAGCAGCCCCCAGACCACAACTCCCGCCGTAGGAACACACTCCGAGGACACTCTGATAGCTGCTTTCGAGCGGGCTTTCAGACGTTTTTCCTCTCCTGGTTGTTCTCACTGTAGAAACCATATATCTTATCACAACTCTGACCGACGTGAACGTCTCAGAAGCCCTTCCCCTGACCGCCTGGTTAACCCATCTCGATCAACGTACTGTCGATACCACAAACGGTTTGGGGAGAAGGCTTGGCGCTGCGAAGCCGGTTGCACCTTCCCAGGTGCCAAACAGGGAAACTAATATCCCGACGCGTTCCGACGACTAACGCGGTCGGCAGCCATAATAGCAGTCGTCTGTTGCATGTCCGAGATTTAGTTTCCAATAGCCTGTTCCTAATTGACACCGGTGCAGCAGTAAGTGTCATTCCAAAGGAGGCAGGTGATGCAGTAATTCCATCAATCCAACAACTCCGTGCTGCAAATGGCACTCCCATTGCTACTTACGGCCGTAAGTCACTGACACTCAACTTAGGACTACGTCGCACCTTCCGCTGGGTGTTCATAGTAGCAGACGTCCCTTATCCCATACTAGGCATCGATTTCCTAGACCATTTCGACCTCCTGATCGATGCACGAGGCCGGAGAGTTGTCGACCGGCAGACTTCTCTTTCCGTAACCGGTTCGTATTCCTCCGTGAATCACATCACGCCCCTATACATCGAACCGCAGGCTGAACACCCGTACGCAGACCTACTTTCAGCTTACCCGGCAATGCTAAGACAATCTGGCCTCCTTCCCGCGGTGACCACTAACGTTACCCACCGTATTGTCACTAAAGGACCCCAAGCATTTAGCCGACAACGTCGCTTGACCTTAGACAAGCTCCGCGTAGCACAGGCTGAGTTTGAACACATGCTAGAATTAGGCATAATACGCCCGTCCAGTAGCCCTTGGGCCTCGCCCCTTCACATGGTTCCTAAACCTAATGGCGACTGGCGCCCCTGCGGCGACTACAGGGCCCTCAACCAGGCTACTGTCCCGGACAGGTACCCCATTCCACATATTCAAGATCTTACTTCTACCCTGTCTGGTTGTTCTGTTTTCAGCAGAATCGACCTCGTCAGAGCCTACCACCAAATCCCAGTAGCAGAGGCTGACATCCCTAAAACCGCTGTCACAACTCCATTCGGACTATTCGAGTTTTTGCGCATGCCTTTTGGGCTCAGCAATGCAGCCCAAACCTTTCAAAGGTTTATGCATGAGGCAACACGCGGTTTGAAGAATGTCTACGTGTACTTAGACGATATTTTGGTGGCAAGTTGTTCAAAAGAAGAGCATATGACACACCTGCGTGCTCTTTTTGAGCGCCTTAGCCAACACGGTGTAACCATTACCCTGCTAAGTGCGAATTAGGTAGGACGACCATCACGTTCCTAGGTCACGAAATATCAGCGTCAGGCATACAGCCCCTGCCTGACAAGGTGGCGGCAATTCGCGATTATCCTGAGCCTCACTCCTACCGGCAGTCGCGCCAATTTTCTGGCTTAGTTAACTTTTATCGCCGCTTTGTCCCACATTGAGCCGAAATAATGCAACCTCTAACAGACCTTTTACGTGGAGGTAAGCGGAAATTCATTTTTCCCGACACGGCGCAGGCAGCTCTTACTTTGATCAAGAATGCTATCGCCAACATAGCACTCCTTGCACATCCCGATCCTTCTGCTCCCCTGGCATCAGGAACAGATGCTTCGGACACGGCTGTTGGAGCAGTGTTGCAGCAATTCGTCAACAATTCATGGCAACCAATAGCTTTCTTCTCCAAACGTCTCCAGCCTGCGGAATCCCGATACAGTACGTTCAGCAGAGAACTGCTGGCAATCTATTTGGGTATCCGACACTTCCAGCACACACTCGAGGGCCAATTGTTCACAGTGTTTACAGATCATAGACCACTAGTGTACGCCCTCCAGTCAGCTTCTGACCGATGTTCGCCACGCGAGATTCGCCACTTAGACTATGTTTCGCAGTTTACTACGGACATTCGACACGTCTCTGGGGCACACAATCCCGTAGCAGACGCACTCTCACGCGTCCACAATATCGACTACCCACTACCCAGGGGCATAGATCTAGAAGCAATCGCCGCAGCCCAAACGACAGATCCTAAGGTAGAGCAACTCAGACACAACAGCTCCCTGCACCTAGTGGCAGGGGCCTTTCCAACTTCCGAAGTAACTATTATTTGCGATGTCTCACAGGGTCGACCCCGACCACTAGTTCCTGCTAGTTTTCGCCGACGAGTTTTTACCAGCCTCCACAACTTATCACACCCTGGGGTAACCGCCTCAGTGAAACTAGTCACCGAGCGATTCGTCTGGCCTTGCGTCAAACGTGACGTACGTCTTTGGGCTCGTGCTTGTCTCCAGTGCCAACGAGTTAAGATACATCGTCACACCAAATCTACTTTAGGCACATTCTGCGAACCGGACGCACGCTTTCATCGTGTGCATGTGGATCTCGTGGGGCCACTTCCGCCATCCAATGGCTGCGTCTACATCCTCACTTGCGTAGATCGTTTCACTCGCTGGCCACAGGCCATACGTACTCCCCGTACTACCTCAGAGGAAGCTGCAAAAGCATTTCTAACCGATTGGGTGAGTCACTTCGGTTGCCCTGCTATCGTGACCACTGATCGCGATTCTCATTTCGACGGCGCCTTCCACGAGCTACTAAACGCATTCGGTTGTCGACACAACAAGACGACGGCCTATGATCCTCAGGCCAATGGCATGGTGGAGCGATTCCATCGCCAGCTGAAAGCTGCCCTTCGTGCTCGTGATAATCCATTATGGAGTGAAGTTTTGCCGATCGTTCTCTTAGGACTGCGTAACACCGTTAAAGCCGATATGGGTGTTACGGCGGCTGAACTGGTTTATGGTTGCACACTACGACTTCCAGGTGAGTTGGTTTCTCCATTACCACCTATGAGTTTTAATTACGGGGATTACGCAAAACGGCTGTCGCACCACATGCGGGTGATAAAGCCCACCCCACCACGAGAACAAACCCTGAGCAACTACATACCTACCGCTCTAGCTACCACTAGTCATGTGTTTATTCGAGTAGATACAGTGCGATCACCACTGCAGGCGGCTTACTCTGGCCCGTTCCGCGTCGTCCAGCGAAAGGAAAAGAAATACGTGGTGGACGTCGAGGGCAGGAAGGAGACCATCAGCATAGACCGCCTCAAACCAGCCTTCATCGAGGCAGAACCCACCTCGAACAACCCTCTCAGTGTCCCTACCTGCTCACATCCTTCGGTTAGTCGTGCCGAGTCGGCCCCTGTTACTCCCACTAACGACCCCTCGTTACCTGTTGCAACACCAAACTCCACGAAAGACACAGCTGCACCGGTCAACAGGAGAAATCGACGCGGCCGCGAGTTGCGACAGCCAACGAGGTTTTCTGAATATGTAACAGTTGTATATATTTAAGTTTACTCTTCATATTCAACTTGTACTTAGTCCTATTATGCATGAATGCACGACCACGTGGTTATCACGACAAGGGTGGCGGCAGCCTGTATTGCCCCGGTATGTCCCCCTCAGTCGAATATCCGATCGATCCTCGAGGCGCAGCTTTCTTGTGTTTCCTGCCTTCCAGCTCGTCCCGTCAGACAGAACCATATGGAATTCCAGGATCTCGCATGGCTCCAACACAAGGCTCACTGGATCGCGACTGGACTCATTTGATGCCGGACGCTGGCTCGCTTACGAAGGCAATAACAACCAAAGGGAAACGGAACTTTGGGATATGCCGACAACGACAAACCCTACAACACAATCACCACTGCCAGGTCACGGACAGGATCTACCCCGGTCGGATAACATTTTGAGGAGGACGCAATTTTGCGATCGACGCACAGCGACCAGTATGAGTCATGGAGAACGGCTTGTGCTGGCTTCGCTGTTGTGTTCGACCGCGGCGGGAGGCATGGAAAACGTCTCTCGCCACCGAATCCGACGTACCCATCACGGGTCGAAGCCCAACTGCGTCGGCCTTCTAGGGGGAGACTCCTGAAGTGCTACCAATAAAGAACTCGATGACGAAGATTAACAAATTTGTTTATTTGAACAATGACCGTTTTTGGTGGCGCCACTTGCTCCACCTGTGTACGTCGTCTGCACGCCGTTGCGCTCCTCCAATTCACATGTTGTCCCGCTCCAGCGTTTTGAGTTCTGCTTTGCGCACTGCCGAGTATATTTGCTATCGTGTCACATACCGAGGACCACGGGCTATAGACTCTATACGGGAGCAGGTCCTGACTTAACTGAGATAAATCCTAAACGCCTCCCGGCGGAGGTCACAAGGCAAGTAGGGAACGTGATAATCTCCTCCCGGATCTACGGGGCCTTAAAGGCTGCAGTCATTGCCCCCGTGACCCCATCACAAGACAGACGGATACGGCAACTTCAAACCGTTGGCCTTGGAGACAGGAGGCCCTCTGAACTGCTTGTAAGATGCTGCTCCCGAGCGGACCTACGGTAGGCGGGGACCCGCTCATAAGGGAACTTTGGCCGCAGCCCTTGCCACACGACATTCAAATTTTAATAAGTGCCGCTCGTAGATGTTCGCTCGAGGAAACTGCAGCCATAGCTGATGACATTATTTCACGATACTGGCCCGCTGTTGCTGGAGCCACCAGGTCTTCCGTCACAAAGGTGACTGTTTTGACAACTGCGTTGATCGGTTGTAGAAGAATCCTTTCAGAGACACCATGCTTTCGTGTTTTCATGATATCATTCTCTCACATAAACTATTCGCGTGCTTCCGTACACTTTATGTTTCTGTGGACCAACCCCTGCTTGTTCGCATCCATTACGCTACCTTGTCGTATTCCATCTTGGACCTGCGTGCCGCACATGTTTGTCTCTCGCACGTCGTAGACTTGATTATCGTTTTTTGAGCCTGTGTGATGGCAAATTTGAGGCTTGTATATGCTTTATGCTACTTAATAACTCAGTGCGGTAGAATTTACTGTTTTGGGACATGTTCGAATTCATCTACGCACTGCTCAAAAGCGTGTTACAATAGTCAAATTTATCAATCTGGAACGAGAAAATAAGCAGCACGCCCAGAAAAAGAATAGAGAAATTGGACCCCGGATTGAAAGTATTGCTGCTAGTCACTGGGGAAGGTTTTGGTACATTTGATTCTATAGGTGACGTTAGATTACCTACCCCTGTCAGTGCCAGTTCATGTATTACTGAGGGTATCGCTGACTGCAAAAGTGTTGATTCGTTTAAGTTGAAGATATTGGAACTAGAACAGAAGCTACCATCCGCTAAGCAGCAGACCTAGGAGGCACGGGAAAATTGTAGACAGAGCGAGTGTGAGCACAAAACTAGTGACAAAGATTCCTTCATCAAACCAGGGCAAATATAAATGAGAAGTTCTTCGCTGGCCTTCAAGCATTCGACCAACGATCCATTAACCTAGAGCAGAGCTGGCGGTTTTCGAATGATGACCTGAACAGTACTGCAATTTCATCAAACAATTCGCACCCTCCGTCGAAAATAATGTGACCGACCTCGGACAATGGCTGCCCTGCTTTACCCAGTATTTCCGAGGTAGAGCCAGAAAACCTATTGACGGGTTTTCCATGCTTGACCTGGACCAAGGCCAAGCACCAGTAAGGAAGATTCTCAAGGACCCGTTTGACCGACCATTCAAGGTAGCTCGCAATCCAGTGGAGGGCGTGATGTAAGAAGCCAAACGAACGAAGGGAGACTTCTACACCATGGCCGATTTCGTAATTAGGATACAGAATTGTTCGATAGCCCACAATCATCTAGGGAGCAGGGCCCGTCTGGATGCGATGCACACACTGGATAGGGTAGTTCACTGCCTCTCCTCCGAGCTACAGGGTCGTTGGACTGAAGAAGCTGAGCTCATAAGCGGGGGTGACCATGAGGTTGACATCGAGGACCTAACCGAATATCTAGACAGGCAAATCAGAATATCCGGCAGCAGATTTGGCTGATTCACCCGTGATAGCAACAGGGCAAATAGACCTAAAACTAGCCAAGCTCTAAAGGCTGCACGGGAACACTGGAAACATCAGCCTTGGACGAACATGCACGCCAGTTGACGCGAGGCTATAGCCCACCCAGGCTGCAGGGCGCGCAACGCCGGTCCCAGATTACCAGAATATCCGGAGGTCACCAGAGCCACAGTAGACGAACCTTGTGAAAAGACGAGGACAGCGGGGGTGAGTCTTATCCGCCTTAACACCTCCGACCGGGAGGCAACTCGCCGAACAAGAACCAGAATTGGCCACGAAGGTCGTCCAGGTAGACGCCACCGACTGCCACGCCAGGTGAAAGAAGCTGCGCCAGGTGAAAGAAGCTGCGCCAGAAGTGAACGCAAAGCCCAGTATGACTTGCCCAGCGTCATGGTCTGTCAATAAATCGATACGGCTAGAGGTAGCTTCTGCGGGAGTGGTGACCCCGGGAGGGTCGGCCAAAGCGCTGGCCTTCACTGACAGTGGATTGGACGCCACCTTGGTGAAGAGGAAGTTTGCCGGTAAACACCGGCTCGCTAAAAGCGCGACGTCGTTAGCGGTGGGTGGAACCCAGGTGTAAGCCGCAGGTCGGCTGAGACTGCGGCTGATACCTCTAGATGTCAGTAAGCAAGTCGAATCTACTGAGGCTTTTTCATTGGCCGATCTCCCCATGCTAGCATCAAGATCGGCGAGTGCGGCTTCGTCTAGGTGGCCTCGTTTGCAAACTGTAACCGTTTTAGACCGGGAATATGACAAAGTAAACCTTTCCACCGGCCGCAACGTCCGGAAGCATATTGGATACTCGACCAGGGAGTGGGCAACTGCAAGAGACCCTATGTCGTACGCACAACACTGGGGCGGGCACTATACGGCCCAGCCGGCGGCCATGATTCCGTAAATTATTTGTCACAGAAACGGACTGCTTTGAGGACCAGTTGCAGTCCACGTAAGAAGAAGAGTTTTATGACTTCGGAGAAGACCAATTATCATTATCCCGAACGGACCATCTCGCACTGCAGGCGATGAGACAAGGAAGCAAAGGCCTGAAAAACCAAACCGAAGCACCGCTCCCATGGCGTACACATGCCGAGCCCTGCACTGGCAACAGAATTTAAACTATGAAACGACTACTGCGCCTGAAAGAACGTCTTTGCCGGGATCATGAAACCCGTAAACAGTGCTCAGAGGTAATGAAATGAAACGAAGTGCTTAGGTACTTGGCAAAGGTGCTTGCAACCACCGACGGCCGAGAAGGGATGGGGTAGCTGCCTCATCAACCGGCCTTTCATCAAAAGAAACCGCAAAAAACTGCGGTTGGTTTTCGATTGTGCATCCATGTCGGTAAACGATCTTCTGTCATGGGGGACCAATTAAACCGCAACTTTGTTTGAGGTCTTGCCCCTTTTCAGGGTAGGCAGAGTGACCTTGTAGCGGTGGCTATCATCGTTCATACTTTTACCACGTTTATTGTTTAACTGAACGCTGACTGCCAAGTGCGGTTGCCATTTGACCGCTGCTCTTGCGCACGTTCTCACGCACGCTCCCAAATACAAGCTAACCACTGTCTATCCCAATCGCCTTCTCGTTCTCGCGGGTCGTGGAGTATACTGTTCTGGTTAACATATTCTCGCGGTGCCGCAAATTAGAGCAACGTGCAGGTGTTCCACGCAGTACAGAGGACAGAAGTACGCGTTTACTATGGAAACCGAGAAGTAAGGTCTAATCAATCTTACAATTGGTGAGCCCGACGTGATCCCCAGGTCACGTGAGCTTCCTTGTTTTCTACCGTTCAAGGTCCCGTCTGCGCTCCTTTTTGTGTTTTATTGTTTCCCTATCTGTCGATTTTTCGTGATCGGCTTACCGAATAATTTTTTTGTCCATACATATTTTTGGTGTCTAGTTCGTCGTGATTTTTGTTCTTTTCTCGCGAAGATTATGGTGCCCCATTGATCATTGGTTTCCTTTCCCGTCTGTATTCGATAAAGTAATCGATTACTTTAGCGATCGCTATGTCTACTGAACGGAAACCCTGCTCAGACCCCACCGTTGGGGCGATCACGCTGCACATACCGGCATTCACACCGGCTGATCCAGAACTCTGGTTCACTCTGGTCGAGTTAGAATTCGGCAGGCCAACATAGCGGCCCATGGCATACTCAGGTATGAGGTCATGACGTTGTTGCTGCAATTAGTGCCCCATCCTTGTGCAAACTGGTGTTTCAGTGGGCTTGAACCCCATCAAACAATCGCAGGCTGTGGTCGACTCTACCTTCCCCGCAAAGTAAGAGATTGGCATAAAAAGAGAGAAAAATACCCCACTGCTTTGTTTTCCAGGCATACCAGCTGTTACGAACGTTTGAGCAATGCGTAGCCAAATTCGCAACGGATCCCGAAATCAGAAGGCGATTATCCGTGATAATTCTACGATACTAGATTATTAAGATAAACAATGACATAAACAATATACAAACCTCAATAATACGATCACAAGGACTCAACAACGAGAAACCGAATAGCAGCGTGTGAGCAGACAGCACGTGCGTCACGCAGGTCCTGAACAAGGATGTGTCAAAGTAGCGCTCTGGGTGCGAACAAACAACAATTGGTCCAGAAAAACAACCAGTTCGTAAAGACAAGTCAATAGTGTATGGAAATGAGTGATGTTGGGAAAAACACTGAATCGCGAGGGAAAAAGGGGGATTTTCCACGACCGGCTGTTACACCGCCCACCAAAATCCTCCTGGATCCTTAGCAGAGTCAAAGGTTCGGTATAAAGGTACTGATTCTTCCTACCTGCCTAGGCCCTGCTGTCAGTGCGCGCGTCTAATGCTCGTCGTCGACGTTCTACTACTGGTCGCACCTAACCCATTGGCTACATAGACGTGAGGCTAGTCTACATCTTCCACAAGACCAAATGACCGATGGCGGGCGTGAATGGTCGCATAGACGTTGTCCTCGTAAGGGGCCGTCCGGTCCTGGAAGTACGTGCTTGAGTGTGTGTGTGTGTGCGTGTGTGTGTGTGCCGGGGTTACAATGAAATCACAGGTATGACTACACATCAAAGGAGGACTTTCTGCAATGTCAACAGAAGACCGCGTGGCAAGAAGACGAGTAAATGTAGCATGTGTGTGTGACCTGAGCTCCGCTACTTCCACATATGCAAGGGTATTCGGTAGCGTCAACAAAAGGCAAACAAAGAACACTGTCACATGTATGATGGGTTTACGGGATGTAGAGTGCGTCGTGCATGCGTGTATGTATCGGGATGTATAATGGAATCTCACTCATCACCACATATCGGAAAGAACCTTCTGTAATGTCAATGAAAGGACCGCGAGCACCTTAACGTGTTTGACGGAGATTGTGTGGTATATATGGTGTTTCTTTATCCACCTCGATTACTGGTGTGAAAAGGTTTACTAGGCCACAGGGTTATCAGCTCCTCCATCTTCGCTCTCGAGTAGGTTAATACTGCGTATGTCACGAATGAGCACTCCGTTAGCTGTCTTCACCTTCACCGTTCTTATCATTTCGTCAGTGCTTTTGATGGTTTCCGTAACTACTCCCAAAGACCAAGCGCTGAAATGTGCGCGTTCGTCGGCGATCATAACCACGTCCCCAACTTTGAATGGTCTTGTTTTGGCCAGCCACTTCTGTCGAGTCTGCAAAGCCGGTAGGTACTCCCGTAGCCATCGCCTCCAGAAGACCTTGGCCAGATAGTTTGCTTGCTTCCACCCGTGGAGGTAGCTCCCACGAAGGTTTGCCGGCCCTTGGAAACCCTCGTTCGACCTTAGCGTCAATAAGTCGTTTGGGGTGAGCGCCAGGTGGGTGGGGTCGCCGTTCAATACTGGAACCAGGGGGCGGTTGTTCAGGATTCGCTCCACCTCAGTCATGACGGTGTTCAGCGTCTCGTCGTCGGGCGGCTGCTGCTCCATGATTGACAGCAATATCCGTCTGGCGGACCGGATCATGCGTTCCCATATGCCGCCTCGGTGACTGGCCTGTGGGGGGTTGAAATGCCATCGTATGCCGTAGGCCACGGTTCGATTCTGCAGTTCGTCTCTGTTTATGTTCTTGTGCCAACGCTGCAATTCCCGGTGAGCGCCCACAAAGTTCGATCCATTATCTGAGTATATATCGGCCGGTACGCCTCTTCGGTTGATAAATCTTTGCAAGGCCCGTAGAAACGAATCGGTCGTCATCGAATGTGCGACTTCTAGGTGTACCGCACGTGATTTCATGCACGTCATGATACATCCGTATCGCTTTTCTAATCTTTTCCCGCACTTGATCCACAAGGGCCCGAAATAGTCCAACCCGGTGTCACTGAACGGCCACCAGCCCGTAGTCACCCTGCATTCTGTTAGTGGGGCCATGAGTTGTTTGCCTGCTGTGGCATTGCGTCTCCTGCATTGCACACACCGTCGGATTACGCGTTTTACAGTCTCTCGTCCTCTCAACAACCAAAGACGCTTTCGGATGACGCTCGTCACGTGACTTTCCCCGGCATGTCCCTCCATGGCGTGGACGTGTTGAATCATTAGCTCTACTAAAGGTTGTCTCGCAGGCAGCAGTATAGGATACTTTGTGTCGAAGTTCAGGTGTGCGTTGGTCAGCCTACCATCCACCCGCAGCAGTCCGTCGATGAGTTTGGGGTTTAAACGCTTCAGCTCGCCTCTTGGAGATGGCATGTCTTCATTGGTTGGCCCCACTTCTTCCGCTCTCTTGAGTTCTCGGGCGAAAGCCTCGCGTTGTATCATTCTGAAAATATCGTACTCTGCCGCTTGTAGCTCATCGGGACCTATCGGGCCGACCGGTATCCAACCTGAGGGCCGTAGCCCTTTCATGACTAGTAAATTTCTCTTGAACCTGGTTAACCAGACTAGCGAACGAAGCGTCTTCATCCAGGAAGAAAACCTGACCAGTCGCGATAAAATGGACGACGCTTCGACGACGTTGGTTGCTATCACTACGCCTTTGATCTCCAGTTCCAATTCCGTAGGGGGTTTTAATTCGAACGCGGGCCAGTCCTGTTTGGGCAATTGCAGGAAGTTTGGCCCTCTCGTCCACGTGTCCAGTTGCCTGAAGTTGTTCGCACCTCGGGAGCACAGGTCGGCCGGATTATCGCCAGACCTGACATGACTCCACTGGTGCGTGGCTGATTCATCGTGGATAATCGTGAGCCGGTTAGCAACGAAAGTACTAAACCGGCTCCGTACGTTGTTAATGTAGTAAAGTACTATCGTTGAATCCGTCCAGAAGCTCACCGACCAAATGTAGAGGTCGAAACATCTCTTCACAGCTTGCACCACCCTGACTGCCAACACGGCTGCGCTGAGTTCAAGGCGTGGGATTGAGACCGACTTCAGTGGAGCAACGCGGGCTTTGGCAAACAGGATCCTAGTGGTATGTTGTCCATCTCCTGCGCACCATCGTCCGTACACCACAGCTCCATAACCGACTTCGGATGCATCGGAAAAAGCATGTAGTTCTCCAGTCCGTGTCGTATGGCCAGGAGTCAAACATCGTGGGATTCTTATGTCCCCTAATTTCTTCAAGGTGTTCAGAAATTCTTCCCAGTCCAGCCGGTCCCCTCGGTCCAGTGACTGGTCCCAATCAACTTTCTTACGGCACAGCCGCTGCAGCAGGATCTTCCCGGGTAGCAGCCATGGTGAGACGAAACCGAGCGGGTCGAACAAACTTGAGACGGCAGATAGTATGCCACGACGGGTTATTGGCAGCTCGGGAACGTTCAGTTCGAAAACAAAATCGTCCGTTTCCGCGTCCCATTGTATCCCTAAAGTGCGCTCGATAGGAAGTGGAGAGCCGTCCAAATCTCTTACCCTTTCGGCCTTTTCGTGATACGGGATGACCTTCAACACTTCTGAAGCGTTCGACATCCATTTAGTTAGATGGAAGCCGCCCTCTTCCAGCAATCTCGTCAGACCCCTGAACTGCTCTAGAGCTGATTCCACATCATCGAATGACCCAAGGTAGTCGTCGACGTAGAAGTTCCTGCTGACGCTTTCTACCACCGTCCGATGTACTAGATCGCCATGTTTGTTCGCTGATTCTCGGAGGGCGTAGTTTGCACAAAATGGTGACGATATAGCTCCGAAGGGGTGGACGGTCATCCTATAATTCACCACTGCGTTGTCCCGGTCGCTCCCTTCCCACCACAGGAAACGCAAAGCATCTCGTTCCCCTACCGGAATCTTCACCTGATGGAACATTTCCCTAATGTCAGCAGACAAAGCCACTTTACCCACTCTGAAACGGCACAAAACATCGAGCAGTGGTGTGGTCCAGTCAGGCCCCTGTAGTAGGCGATCGTTTAACGACTTTCCCTGAAACTTGGCCGCACAGTCGAAAACCACGCGCAGTTTATTGGGTTTCTTGGGGTTGATAACCGGATGGTGAGGTAGATACCAGATACCCCTTTTGCTGTCGGTGTTAACAGGCACCTTTTCAACGTAACCGAGGGCCTCGTTTCGCTTCATCAAATCCGCGTATCGTTCCCACATATTCTGGTCTCGAATGAAGCGTTCTTTTAGTCGTAGTAATCGTTGGAGAACATAATTTCTGTTGTCAGTCCACGGGTCGACCGGTGTGCGCCATGGGAGGGGAACCTCGAACTGTTTTTTGAGGCCTCTAGTGCCTTGCCGCACCGTTTGTAGAGCGAAGCGATCCTCTTGAGACAAAGTCGGTCTTTCGTCTCCAATGTCATGAAACTCCTTTTCATACAACCGTTGCAGATGATACTCTATGCGGTCCGTTTCGGCGGATAAGTAATTCACGGAACCGCGTACCCCTACTGGACCGTATAACATCCATCCCAGAGCCGTGCGTACGGCATAAGGTGCCTGGCGGTCGCCCACTCTTTGGTCAAGCACCCAATGCGCCTCTGGCACGTCGCGTCCCATGAGGAGATCCACTTCATCATCTTCCCACTCTACAACGGTTACATCCTGCAGGTGGGGCCACCTAGTCAAGATTGCGTTCACCGACCTTGGTGCTCGCATGGGGAGATCCGCTAACGTGAATGCCTCCGTTGGTTCAATTTCCTCGTTAGTGTCTAGAGAGATGAGTTGCAGCCTTAATCTACCGGCAGCCATTACCTGTGTTCCGCCCACCGTGCTCACTGCTAACGACGTCGCACCTGTAGCCAGTTGGTGTTTGTCGGCAAACCGCTCTTTCACTAAAGTGGTGTCGGATCCACTATCAACGAAAGCCAACGCCTTGACTATCCCAGTCGGAGTCACTACTCCCACGGCCACTACGCCTAAACGTACCGGTTTACTGGCAGATTGTGAAGTTGAACAAATAACGCTGGGCTTGGCACTCGCCTCGGATATGGTTACTCTCGCCTGATGCAGCAGCCGATAGTGTCTGCCCGTGCAGCCCTCGTAACCACATCGATTCCTTGTTCTACAGGCTGCTGCCCGGTGCGTGGTGTTGAGACAGATGAAACATGCTCCTGCCATCCTCGCCATTCCCCACCGTTCGTCTATTGTGGCGTTGCCGAACTTGGGGCATTCTGGTAGGCCATGGCTAGTACCACAGGACCTGCAATTTGGTTTCGCCGTAGCATCTCGTGAAATGACGTGTGTGTTGGTCCAAGGCTGGTACTTTGGATATTCCCGTACAGGGGTTTGGACTTGGCTAGTACCGGGCTTGTTTGCTCGGTTGCTGTCCCGGACGAGTCGGCCGAATCTGCTGTCAGCTATCTTCGTTTGCCTGTCTAATTATTCAGTCAGGTCTTCGAAGTTGGCTTCTCTGTCGCTTCGGCTTATCCGTTCAGCTTCTTCCGCCCACCGACCCTGTAGTTCGGGAGAGAGGTGACGGACTATGCCTTCCAAAGTGTGCATGGCGTCTAGGTCAGCCCTGTAACCTAAATGGTCGAGGGCTATTGAGCAGTTCTGCATCTTGATCACCAGGTCGGCCGTGGTGTAGACGTCGCCCTTGGTTCTCTTTGCCTCTGCCATCACGCCCTCTATTAGGTTACGGGCTACTTTGAAAGGTTGGCCAAACAAGTCCCTCAGAATCTTTCTTGCCCTTGTGTAGCCTTGTTCTGGATCGAGCATGGTGCACCCGTCTATAGCTTCTCGCGCTCGGCCTCGGCAGTAGTGAGTAAGGTAAAGAAGCCTTTGCCCAGGGTCGGTTACCTTGTTTTCAACGAACGTCTCGAACTGTTTGACAAACTTGCAGTATTGCTCAGCTCGCCCGTCGAAAACCGTTAACTCCACTCTAGGCAGATCGATCGATGGTGGTTTGTAGTCGGCGACCGGCGTGGGGTTCCCTACCTTATTGCACTGTAACCTATCGGAAGTGTCGAAGTCACTGGTCTCATGCTCTCACTGTTTCTGTGTACACTTCTCTGCTTCATGCGCCTGTAGTCTAGCCGAAAGTAGCTGTTGCTCTAGTTCTAATATTCTCAGCTTATATAAATCGACATCCTTACGATCAATATTGCTTTCAATACCACATGAGCTAGCACTGACAGGACTAGGCGATCTAGCATTAACTAAAGAATCATATGTACCCAAAACCTCCCCAGAGACTTGCCGTATTACTTCCTGTCCGGATTCGACTGCTTTTGATCCTTTTCTTGGCATTTTGCGTGATTTTTCCTCGTTCCAAATAGATCTATTGAGTATTGTTACGAACGTTTGAGCAATGCGTAGCCAAATTCGCAACGGATCCCGAAATCAGAAGGCGATTATCCGTGATAATTCTACGATACTAGATTATTAAGATAAACAATGACATAAACAATATACAAACCTCAATAATACGATCACAAGGACTCAACAACGAGAAACCGAATAGCAGCGTGTGAGCAGACAGCACGTGCGTCACGCAGGTCCTGAACAAGGATGTGTCAAAGTAGCGCTCTGGGTGCGAACAAACAACAATTGGTCCAGAAAAACAACCAGTTCGTAAAGACAAGTCAATAGTGTATGGAAATGAGTGATGTTGGGAAAAACACTGAATCGCGAGGGAAAAAGGGGGATTTTCCACGACCGGCTGTTACACCAGCCTTGTCACATGTAAGCCATGTCCCCAGGCTGCCGTGTCGCTACGGATTGACTGGTGCGGTTGACCTATTTCCAACGCGGCTTGTTGCACGCGGTCCATGTTTCGGCCAGGGCGTGGGAGCCGTGGTCACCCACCAAAAGCAGCTCCGCCTTCTCTGACAGCTAGGTACCTGACTGTGATAAAACTGAAAAAATAATAATTAAAACGTCTAAAATGGTGTGGTTCACTCTTGGAGCACTAGCTGGATGCCAATGGATCTGCATCGTGCTGCCTCACTTACTGAAGGAGGCCCTAGTGCCGGCTACCGTGGGCACTGAATGCAGACCGTTAGAGTTCGCTTCCTTGACGAAAATTTGGCCCCATCCCGTTCCCATCTCTCACGGCTCTCCAAACCAGTTCTCACATGGGTGTTTTCCTGCTCCGCAATATGCTAACGACCAGAAAGATATCACGGTAACTATGCAAAAACCACTATATCGGATATCCTTGCTCCTAATCAAGTGTAACGCAGCACACTAGCACCATCTAGCATGAGCATAGACGATTTTACGGCTATGTTTCTCGGCACGAGACCAATTTTCTTTAGTGCGTCATCACCGGCACCATCACAGTTTCTTCCACCTTAGGGCCCCTCAGGAACAATTCAATATACAGTAACCACTATACCGGAAGAGACCGTAACAAATATAGAGCTATGCTGGTAGGGTACCAGTCCCATTGACTCACACTGTTCCTTCAAACCCACCTTAATGCTTCGGTGCTGAACTGCAGACAGCCTAAGCAAACTAGATCGAGGGTTACCATTTCCAGATCCTCCTGACCGTAAAGCTCTAGGTTTTTCTTAGTACCCCAACACTGCCACACCAACTTGCGAACCAACAATCCTTTAGAATGCATACAACATGCCCCAAACGTTGGATGCAACTCTGATCGGCCGCAACATTATAGCTTAGTCTCCGGCGAGCCTACGCCACCCAGAACGTGGAGTAGGTGCCACTGACGGCCTAAATGAACTTTATCCTTGCCCCGTTTATATAAACCTAACGAGTTCATTACTGTTGTCGTCATATATTACCCTAACCCCGCAGCTGGAACTACGTCCAGACTGCAATCCCTATTTATTTCAGGTTCGTCGCCTCCCACTATCTCAGTCGCCAAACTGGATAACCAAAGATGCCACCTTGACTCATACCGACGGGAACCCAAGTGGGACCTTTCGTAGCATCTGGGACTGCAATCAAGCCACGCGGAAGAAACTACCCCCAACTGCCTATCGTATTAATTAGGGTTTTCGAACACAAAACCTCTCCGGCCAACACAAGTAACAGTTCAAGTGCAATCTGCTTATATACTAGTCGTCATTTACATCCGTCATATCTCGCCACACTCGACTGAATAACCGACACATATCCTTCACCCTGCCAGACGAACCATACCCATAGAATGTCTTACATTGCCAGTAATGATGCTGAATAACACTGACGCTCAAAGCTTCGATGTACATATATATATATATATATATTTATCAGTGAAACAGCATAATAATGCCCAAGTCTGTGCTGAGATTTTCTTCTTTAGTATCTGTTGCAACAGTCCGCTTTTCCCTCAATTCGTGTCCGGCTGGAAATTGATCCTGCACTTTTCCAGGACCCTCCAGTTGTACTTTCGCATTTCTGAATGGTACAGGTTACTGATCCTGAAATTTAACTCACACTTATATGGACCTTTGTTCCTTCCATGCTCACCAAAGTTCAAAAATGAACATTCATAAAATTGTTTTCATGTCTCCTTGTTTGATAACACATTCCTTTATTGAACCCTGGTAGAACCGACGTTCAGGGTTTGCATCAGCTTCATGGTTCGCTATTCTCTTCGCATACATCAATTTCCCCGGGAGTACTTCCATACAATCTATTTTTCTTCCTATTTAAAACTCCGCTGTTCGCAGATACCCGGTAAATCGCCGTTTTTCATGGCTTGCATCATTGTCGTTGATAATGCACCTCTAGCTGTGCGATTGAACGACCTACTCGGTATCCCCGCGGTGCGCCACTGCCCAGCGCGAAATCTAAACCGGTTCAAAGTTGGCACGGAAACCATTATTAGAGTGATCCATGTAAACTATCGCTGGCTATGTTTTTCTACTGCTGGCACTTTTGACTTTTATACCTGAAGTTTGTGAATATTTCATTTCACTGAGTAACACTGTACACCATGATTATGCGCCTGCGCGTGTATCTCGACCATAGCCGAGAAATGTACCATTATATTATTATTATTATTATTATTATTATTATTATTATTATTATTATTATTATTATTATTATTATTATTGATAAAACTGCCGTATAACCAGTGACGTCAGCCGTTTCAGGTGTGTAGAAGGCCGCTTCCCGCCGGAGGTCACAATGCAAGTAAGGGACGTAATAATCTCTTCCCGGAGCTATGAGGCTTTAAAGGAGGCCGTCGTTGCCCGCACGACCCCAACGCAGGACCAAAGTATGCAACAACTTAAAAGCGTTGAGCTTGGAAGTAGGAAGCCCTCTGAACTTCTGCGTGAGATGCAGCGCTTGAGTGGACCGACAATAGGCGAGGACCCGCTCTCAAGAGAACATTGGCTGCGGCGCTTGCCGCACAGCATTCGAGTTCTACTAAGTGCCAAGCGCGAGTGCTCGCTGGAGGAAAATGCAGCGATAGCTGATGGCATTATGTCACGATTCAGCCCCACTGTAGCTGGAGTAACCAGGTCCTCCGTCACAACGGTGCCTGCCTTGCCAACATCTAACGACCTCGCGTCAGTTTTGTTAGAATTGACGCGAGCCTGCAACGCCTAGCGGTAAGAAAAAGTGGGCCACAGGAGCGGCACCGCGTACGCTCACCTTGGCTCCATAGTCCGTCATTGCGACGACGTTTCGTCGGCCCTTCAAAAGAAGGGTATTGTATATACCACAGTCACTTTGGTGAGGGAGCCAAACGATGCGAACCAGGGTGTACGTTTCCCGGTGCTCATAAGGGAAACCAAACCCCCGGCCGGTGGTGGCGACCCACGAAGCCGGGTATCAGACCAACAGTCGCCTCTTGAATGTAAGGGACACCATTTCAAATAACCTATTCCTTGTAGATACCGGTGCCGAAGTGAGCGCCTTCCCCCGAGCGAAAGACGACAATAGCACACCGCAGGCCCAGACACTACGTGCTGTCAATGGCACGGCCATCCCAACGTTTGGCCAGTGGTCGCTCACCTTAAACTTGGGTTTAAAGCGTAATTTTCGTCGGGTAATCATCATCGCCGACGTCTCCTACCCAATTCTGGGCATTGACTTCCTGCAGCACTTTGACTTGTTAGTTGATGCACGGCGCCGCAGAGTGGTGGATCGTCAGACCACTCTCGCTGTTGCGGGTCATAATTCGCTAGCGAATCACTTCACGCCCTTTTACGTTAAACCACCGGCACACCAACCTTATGGCGAACTCATCGCCGCCTACCCGGCCATGTTTCGGCAGGCCGGGCTTCTCCCAGCAGTGACGACCTGTGTCACTCACCATATCGATACTAAGGGACCCCCAGTGTTCAGTAGGCCGCGTCGGTTAGCACCAGACAAGCTTCGTGTTGCACGGGCGAAATTCGAACGCTTACTAGAACCGGGTATAGTACACCTTTCTAGTAGCCCTTGGGCTTCCCCTTTTCATATGGTCCCTAAGTCTAGCGGCCACTGGTGACCCTGTGGTGATTACAGAGCGCTTAACAAAGTCACCGTCCCTGACCGATATCCAGTTCCTCGTATACAGGACCTTACTTCGTCTTTGTCAGATTGCTCCGTCTTCAGTCGTGTCGATTTTTTCGTGCGTACAACCAGATCCCGGTAGCAGAGGCCGATATCCCTAAAATTGCCGTCGCTACGCCTTCCGGACTGTCCAAGATGTTGCAAATGCCGTTTGGACTCGGCAATGCAGCCCAGACGTTCCAACGGTTCATGCACTCGTGGTTTGGAAAATGTCTAAGTATACCTGGATGATATTTCGGTGGCCAGTTCTTCAGAGCAAGAGCACGCCGCACACTGACGGGAGCTTTTCAAATGCCTCGGCCAGAATGGTGTTATGATCAGTATCGCGAAAATCAAATTGGGTCGGTTTGATATCGCCTTCATAGGACATTCTGTTTCGTCCTCGGGTATGCTCTTCCTGCCAGATAAAGTTTCCGCTGTCCGCAGCTACCCTGAACCCCAATCTTTTCGCCTGTTGTGCCAGTCTACCGGCCTGGTGAATTTCTACCGCCGATTTACCCCTCACTGTGCGGAAGTGACACAACCCCTTACCGACCTGTTGCGCTGAGGTAAGCGGAAGTTCGTGTTTCCCGACAGAGCACAAGTCGCATTTGCCTTGGTCAAAGATGCTGTCGCCAACACAGCACTCCTTACCCGCCACGACCTTTTGGATCCTATTTCGGTAGTGACGGATGCCTCGGACACAGCGGTTGGAACAAAACTGCAACAGTTCGTAGACGATTCTTGGCAGCCTTTAGAGTTATTCTCCAGGCGCCTACAACCCGCCGAATCAAGGTACAGCACGCTTGGCAGGTACTTATTAGCCATCGACTTGAGCATTCGTCATTTTCGACATGCACTCGAAGGCCGTTCGTTCACAGTGTTTACAGGCCACAAGCATTTGGTTTACACACTGAAGTCAGTTTCCGATCGATACTTACCACGCGAGGTTAGCCACTTAGACTTTGTCTCACAGTTTACTGTAGACATACGACACGTCTCTTGGGAGCTCAATCCCGTCGCCAAAGCCTTTTCACGCGTACATCAACTGAGTCTATCACCGACGCCCAACATCGACTTAGACGCAAAGGCTCACGCCCACACCGCGGACACTGCCGTCGAGCGACTTCGACAAAACGGTTGTTTGAGCTTGACGACAGTACCTATTTTAGCTTCTCAGAGTGCCATCCTTTGCGACGTCACATTTTAACCGTAGCCGGTTGTTTCCGCTGTCCATTGCTATCATACTTTCCTGACACTCCACAATCTGGCTCACCCGGGTGTGACTGCCTCGACGAAACTGATAACCGAGCAATTTGTTTTGCACAGTGCCAGACGAGATATCCGTCAATGGGCTCGTTCTTGCTTGCAGTGTCAACGTGTTAAGACCGATAGGCACACTAAGGCGGCGTTAGCCAGGTTCCCGGAACCTGGAACACATTTTCATTGTGCGCACGTCGACCTCGTAGGACCACTTCTACCTTCGCTTGTGTACATCTACATGCTCACATGCGTGGATCGTCTCACTTGCTGGCCACGAGCCACGCCTTTTTCTCGTCCCACGTCGGAAGAGGCCGCGAAAACTTCTCTGACCAGTTGAGTTGGTCATTTCGGTTTCCTGGCAACGACGACAACCGATCGTGTTCCACACTTTGACGGCGCTTTTGGAAGCTCGGTCAATACCCTCGGCTGCCAACGCATTAAAACGACAGATTACCACCCTCAGGCCAATGGTGTGGTTGAGCGTTTCCATCGGCAATCAAAAGCCGCCCTTCGAGCAAACGGTAACCTTCTTTTGGGGTGAAACACTACCATTAGCACTCTTAAGCCTGCATAGTTGCGGTAAGGAGGAGTTACACACAAAGCCGGCCGTACCAGTATATGGATGTACACTTCGCCTGCCTGGGGAGTTGGTAGCCCCCTCTCCATCCGTGACTTTCGACTACGATGACAATGCTCAACGTCTTACGCAGCACATGCGAGTGCTCAAGGCCAGTCCGCCGCGTGAACAACAGTCTACAACTTATGTCCCGACTGCATTGGAAACCTCTACCCACGTATTCCTTCGCGCTGATGGTGTTCGATCACCATTACAACCGATAAGGCGGGCCCGTTCCGGGGATAAAAAGCAGGGCTAGAACACTTGTCGTGGGCATAAGGGGGCGGCACGATTCTGTATGTGCAGACCACCGCAAACCTGCCGTCATAGAGCGCGAGCCGCCCAGCCAGTTTTCACCTGCGCAAGCCGCTCGGTCACCCGCATCAAGCGAGTTATTACCTGCACCACACACAATCACCCCTGGTGAGAACCCGAAAATTAGTCCGTCAGGATCTCCAACCGTACCCGCTACGCGGAGTGGTCTTTTTATTTTCTTATTTTCACCCGTTATGCAAGCGCTGTTTGGTAAAGGGGTATAAGAACCCCATCGAATAACTCGATCACAGAAAAGTTTTATATCGGCTTAAGCCCGGTTAACTGCTCAAAAGGCTTGCTTGCTGCAGGCTTCGCTATTAGGCGTTAAAGATGCAGTAGAAGTAGGACCGCCCGGCATACCTCCTTCTTGAGGATTCCAGAGTTCCTGCCCTCGAATCCAGGGTTTCGACGGGTTCAAGTGGAGTCAGGGTTCCGATTGACCCGCTCGACCAGCCAATCCACGAAGTTCACGCTTCTGATAATGATAATGGTATTGATATATTTATTGACCGTGGTCAGGGCACTTGCACAAGGCAGGATCAGAGGATGCAGCGGTACCTGACAATGTGGGGTATTCACAACTTTGAAATTTAAGAATCACACCGTAGCAGCAATGAAAAAGTAAAGCTGAGTGGTGTTTGAGTGAACTAGAGTGGGGATGGTTAGCGCGGGAATTGTAAACCAGTTTCGAGCCCAGCGAGGGCGCTGCGGATAACTGGACGAAAGTAAGAATGCTGATATAAGCAACACTGGAGAATGTTGAAAAGTGCTGTGGTAGCAAGGGCCAGTAAAGTACCGGGCTTCGGACGGCACAACATGGACAGCTTGTTGGGGCAGGAATAATACGCAATGTGCCTTACGGGTGCCGACGGCCGGCTGCAGCGGGTCAGGGCGTCCAGGAAAGAATGCGAGGTTGTACCAACTGGACATTCGGACGATCTCTAACGAGTAACCTGGTGGGAGAGTTACCAAAAGACACCGCTAGAAATAAAGACCACATGGGATTATCAAGGTGCAGTCAGAGATGGCAACTGAATGTAGAAGATTGATCCAGCTTCGGGTAACTAATTGCGGAGAGGAGGGGGGGGGCTGTGAAATAAGCGCAAGTGAATCAGACATGATGATGAGATGGACCTTTTTCATTGGTGATTTCAGAGTCAAATGGCAACTCAGATGAAGGCAAAAAGCTTCACGAGGAATGCAGTGAACTTTCGAAGAGCATGTATGGTGTATGGAAGCAGAACGGACATTCAAAGAGAAGCCGTCGAAGAAGCAGACCATTGGAGACAACTCTACTGATGCGGCCAAGCGGAAGTTGCAAGAGTGTAAAGACAAAACGTTTTGTATAGTTGATAAGATAATTAAAAACTAAATTCTGGTTGACTATAGATGGCTGGTATTTTGTTTCATATAGGCCATGGTTGCAGGTGACGGCAGGTAGAATGATGAGGGTAGTAGCCCAGAAGGAGCTAGATTGACGAACCGGGCAGAGTAGATCGGGTGCGTGGCGAAAAGGGCTATATTCCAGTCACTGATTCCGTACTGCAAGGCAGAATGAATTGAACTGTTGGTGTTGAGTATTGGAAATAGATGTTGAGCGGCTGCGGGGTGAGGATTGTTGCCGGGAATTCACTCTGCGATCCGGTGAGACGTTCACGAGGGGTTGTTACTGCCGTTTTAGGATTATGATCACTGGTCAGACATGTACGGTGCCCCATATAACTTTATCAAGAGTGAGTATAGGTTTGAACCACTCTCAGTCCGATCGATCAAATCTTTTAGTGCGTACTGCAATCCGGGAGGGACTTCGGGTTGGCTGATGGCTACTCAAGTAACCAGCGTGATCTGGTAGGGGTCAGGAGTGCGGCAGTCTGGAGAGTGTTCCAGCTGGGGGTTATGATTATCGTTTTAATAGAAAGAAGACAATGAACATTTTGTTATCTGACGGCCAGTGAGCCGATTTCTTGGGGATCAGCTGACGGAGACCGGTGGTTTTCTAGGGTAGTTAGATGATAGTAGAGATGTGGGGAGATATCGGCCGCAGGCTTAGACGAAGTGCAAAATAATTTGGCTGGCAGGTGGTTGAGGAGAGGGGGCCATTTGAGAACCAGGAATAAAACAGTAGAAAATAATGTGATCAGGAAGAGGATCGAGAAGGAGGAAGACAGCCGTCTGGTCTTTGCGTCAGCTGAGGGCGGTGATGGCAAACTTAGTGAAAAGGAGAGAAAGTACTCGGAGCTGAGGCAAGGCTCTTTCATGTAAATACAAAAATGCTGGTATCCCGTGGCGTCATGATAAATTGGAAGCATACGGATTCCGGGTGGAGTGGGGTCTTAACTTACCATAAGCCTATGCGCAGATCAGTGGGTCTTGGTTCTTGGAGAATAATAATCTGCATGATAAAACTCTAGTATGCGAGAAAAGTGCAAGAAAAGCACGATGCGACAGCTGAATTCTGGCCTGAGACAGGAGAATTAGGCGAAGGCGAGCACCTTTCATTAAGGACAGAAGGGGTTTTTAAGGGAGCTAGTGTCAGCAGACATCTTGGTCGGGTAACTGAGTCCGCAAAGTAGCAGACAAATCATCTCTGACTTTGGAAGTCACTATAGTGCGTGGGCTCTAGGAGCACATAGAAAATGTGAAGTTGTGAATGGTAAACCATAACAATGCAGTGTTTACGTTCCTCATTACGGCAACCAATACAGGTGAGGTTTAACCGATAGCTGTGAACCGTAGGCGTATCAGTACCCGGGTGTCTTCAAAGCAGGGGCCGCACAGTATAAATATTCTAACCGTGCACTGACTATTGCGTCAGACCTCGGCAAGCTGGCTGAGGGTTTTGCAGGGAATCCGAAAAGGGTGAAACTGAGAACGGCTCCGTCGGCAAGCGTATGTGGAGAGCTCGGGCGGCGTGCTAATACCCCAGACTGGTTCAGACAAAATGAACTGAAGGCTTCCACAGTAGCTTGTGGTTTCCCATATGCAGGGCCTGGTCTAGGCCGTTATCAGAAGGGGATAGAGAGCATTAGCCCAAAACCTCCTCAGCTGGGAGAGTTTTTTAATTTTGATTTTTTGGTTTTTTCGTTCTATTTGTCAAGGAGGAGCGGGAGAGCAAATTTAAACCGTAGGGTGAATTTTCCATTTCTTCTTGACCCGCCTTTCTTTACACGTAGCCCATTGGGTCTGAGACTGGTAGGGATGGCTGTTTTCCCTCATCGTGAGATTGCCCCAGACTAGATACCAAAACCTTCGGGGGTGTTGGTGCCGCAAGCAGTGACGGGAACAGATGGAAGGTGGAACAAACACTCAGATGGTGGCAACATGCGTGGGGCTATCACTTGACGGCTTGCTTCTGCCAATAACAGGGTCGGACTGGTTCCAATATATACTCGAGCCATCTGATGACTGCTTCGCCAACTGTGATATGCTGGGTAGCTTCGTGGGTATGACGGCTTTGGTGAAAAAGTATCACCACTGGTCGCCAGCCATTGATGGAGCTGTGGGTGATTGGCATAGATAAATCAATAAGTTTCAGGAAGAGGTAGCATACCGAGGATGAGAACCGAATAGTTGTAAAGATCTAGGATTGGATAAACCGAGTACCAGGCATGACGGTGAGTCAGTCAGGTGACGTCCACCGGACAGGCTTTTTTCTAGAGGAACTTTAAACTGGGTTTTAACTGCTGGCTAAGTATACGTATGCAAATTAGAGAGTAAAATAGCACGGTCTGTTGATTAGGAGGAGACAAGTTGATGAAGCTTACAGAAGAAGGCATATATATGTATAAATGTACATGGACGCCATTATCAGACGGGCTATGAGACGGGAGTCGGAGGCAAAAGACTGTGACTCATAATAATAATAATAATAATTGTATATTTCGGATGCGCCCGAAGCATGCTAGAATGCATGATCAGATGATTATAGTGATGCCGGAATGACAATTCACAAAAGGGTACAACAAGTGCATGCAGAGTATCAGAGAGAGTGTTATAGTGAACTAAAACTGTAGTAATGCCCGGCAAATTTGAAGGTCAAGGTCGAATGATGTCAGTTGGTCTGGAGTACATGCATAAGTGGTATATGAAATAATTACCACTAGTGGAAATTCGAACATATTGAAAGGAAATGTTTTTGGTGCGCTACAGAATATGAGAGGCATATGGATAGAAATCTCGTCGAAGCGTTCGTTGAATTATTCACTTTACTACAGGCATGTCAAGAAGTATTAACATGGGAATATTTCAGTCTGCAAAGATGGTAGTATATAAAGTGGTGGCTGTATACTAGAGGAATCATATATGTTGCAAACAATTGCGTATCTCTTGGGAGGGATACTACCAGAGTGATGGTGGCAGGGAACGGCCGGAGTAAAACAGGTGAGCGTGCGGCAAGTTGTTAACTTTATGTAGGGTTGGTATGAAATGTCAGAGCGGAAGTGGAAGACTAATCAATATTGACCGTGTGGTTACATCCATTATACAGGTGTTCAGTTCTGCGAGAGGAAAGGTAAAGTAATTCACAGATAAGTGCACGTCAATAGATGAATGCTGTGTGGTATGTACCATGCAAAAATGACAGATCAATAAAACTGCCCAGGTATATCGCGGGAAGCGGCCGTGGATCAACGAATATAGAAATAAAATGTATCGGCCGGTGCAGATAGTGGTGTGATTTAGAGGCTGCATACGGGGTCAGTTTCGGTAATATAACACGAATGCAACATCTGGAAAATCAAAGGTCTCGATAACGGTGATGGTATAGTAAGTAGACGGTGAGTGTCACATTTCTAATGACCAATTTGACAGGTGTAACAAATGATGGGAACGGAGCGGCGATGCTGCATGGGAAGTGTATCGAAGACGTTCTATCGTGGAGGGAACGCAGTGATCTACAGAGCCCGAACGCTCGATGCAACAGCATTGCGGATGTGATCGGATGGACCGATGAAGAGTGCAGGTAGTTACTAATTGCTTCGCTGCCCACTGGAGGACTACTGAAAGATATGTCAGCGCCGGACGTTTTTTTTTGGTGACCGATGAAGCAATGAACAGTGCCAATAAAGGTGCCAGTGTTTGAACAGTATTAGCGGGTTCTAACACGGAACGGGCATAATGACATATGGGATTAAAATGAGTTGTATGAATGCAGTGAGATCGAGTAGTCCAGGTTCAAGAAGTCCGATGGCGGGAATCTTGGGGAAAGCGATCGTGAGACGGGCGAAAATGAAGTTGTGTGTAAATCTCGTTTGTCCTGTCCAACAAGAGAGGGTCCAAGTTATTCCTGGGAAGTGGACGGCGACAATCGTCCTTAGGGTGCAGGTTCTGAAAACAAAACGGAGAGGGCTGCAGTCTGGCAATTCTACCAGCTGTGGGTTAGGGGAGAAAGACAGAACACCAATATCATGCCAGTAACAGAAATGGGTGGTCGCGACGTTGAGGTCTTGTTTTTTGGATTAAACAAAATACGGAAAGCGGAGAAGACCAGTACTAGCGACTAATTCTTGTGAGGCTTAGTGAGAGTTACCAAAAAAGCAAGGAAGCGAGAATAGGCGACACTGGGGGCAAATACTTATGTGTAGTTCGACGAATGGTTTATGGAAGACCACATCGATTGTGGCGATTCGTTCATCAGAACGAGGCCTGGAATCTTGTGTTGAAATAGGGTCTCAATGAGTAAGTAGTTGAAGCGTGGATGAGACTGGTACCTTGAGGACCATATTATATATGCTGCTATGTATTTTCTAGCATTATAAATGCTCTTATACCTGGCGGCAGCTGATAAAAAAAGAAGAACCTAACCGACTATGGTAAAATCTGACAGCATGAAAAAAGAATCACCGGAGTAACGGTGGCCAGTAGGGGGTCGTGGTCAGAAGCGTTGAAAATAGGAAGTGGCTAGACAAACACGTGGAGTGTGCTGTTGACAGCCATGGAGTATAGGTTGGACTGCTTTTATTTGCTAACTATAATACAGAATGCTCCTTACCATCCGTTGGTAATAACTGTCTACTGAACAAAGTTGTTAAGCTTTTGGTTAGTATCCCAGGCCCAGTTCGTAGGCTCGGGTAATAGACATGTAGGGATCATGCATACGGATCAGTTTTTGGACAGTTAGATGTTTATTTATTTCTTTTTTGAATAATAAAGAGGCCGAAGACACTGACCTAAGTTGAGGTGGGAGTTTGTTCCAGAGGGAAGAATATTTAACAATAAAGAAGTTTGACCGCATCGCAGTCCTGGATACTGGAATCAAGACCATAGAGTCCCTATGTCGTAAAGAATAGTTGGAGGGAGTTTTGACCTGGGGGACTGAATTGCAAGATGTACGTTTTACAATATTGCAAAAGAAAGACAGGTTCATTCGTAGACGGCGCAGCCACAGGGGCTCTAGGTGCAATATTCCACACCTTTCCATATAATTTAAAGGCGAGGAATATCCTAGTAGTTGTTTGGTAAATCTACGTTGTACATTCTCAATTGCAAATCTGTCAATCTGCCGCATGTTAGAAAAGACGACAGTGCAATATTCATTGTAGCCTAATAATCAAGACCGCCTTCAGATGCTTCATCTATATCTACGCTATTGTAGGTCATTCTGATTACGGAAGATGCGTCAAGGAGTCATTTTAGCACTCCCTTAAATTGTTTTGGCGAGCCACACTATCGCAGCAAGTTAGGAAGCTCATTCCAGGTACCAGGACAGATAACCAAGAAATATCCGGATCTGAATGAGAGCCTAAATTGGGGGGTTGTAACGGTTATTCGTCTGTGACGGAGGGAGTAAGGAGTCTCACTAGAGAAACCAAGTGGGTTACCAGATGAGTAGACTTTCGAGTGCAGGTTGAAGAGAAATGAACGATTGAGCTTGATACGACGCGACCATGGAGGTTCAAGCCGGAGTAGTTCGCTCCTAGCTCTGTAGTTAAGGTTCGAAGAGGGGCCGAGTATTTTTTAGTGGAGGAGAGTTGCACTTTCTCTATATTGACTCGGCCAGCCGTTCGCATCAAAGTAAAGGCCAGAGGGCGGTAGTCCAACAGCGACCTAGCATGTGTCCTGGATATAAGAAGCTTGCTCCCCCGAGTACGCTATGTTCTGAGGATAAGTGCAATCATCCTTCTTGCCTTGCCCATTGGAGTCAATTCTTGTTCATGGACTAATGTAGGCTCAGGTCTCTTGCCACATGGGTAATGGGAATCTGCAGACCGTTTATTGTGAGGGAGCCGGGTGGAAAGTGGCATTTGTAAGACAGAAGAGAGCTGTTAGCCGCCGAAAATTTCATCAGCCATCGAGTACACCATTCATTAAGAGACTTCAAGCCCGACAGAATATCACTGAGAGCCGAGTGAAGGGTGTTCGCCCCAAAAGTATAGACTGCCTTTATGTCGCCAGCTAACAGGAATGCCATGCCACGATGCACTACTTGGTAGACGTCATTTATGTGCATGAGGTATAAGAGAGGGCCTAGCACGCTACCCTGTACGACCTCGCTTGTAATTTGTTCGGGCTAAGAGGATGTCCCGTTGACGATGGCCGTTTGAGAACATTCAGAGAGGTAGGGTGATAGCCAAGACGGAAGGGGTTCGGCGAACCCGTAGGATTTAATTTTTGGCAATAAGCGAGTGTGGGGTGCGCGGTCGAACGCTTTAGTCATATCGAGAAAGATGACGATGTTTGACTTGTTTCTACCGGCTTTGGAAGCGTGTAGAATAAGGAAGTCCATTTGAGGAGTGGTGCACGAACGGGACTTTAGAAACCCGTGCTGAGCTGGGTTTATAAGACTTCGAGAAGTCGGGAAATTTGCAAGCTGGTCCCTCATAGTCATATCAATGAGCCCGAAACAATTGAAGTGTGGTTTATGGGGCCATAGTTCCCCGGATCACGCATAGGACCATTTATGTGGCGTGGAATTGTACGGGACCTTTTCCATTGAGCTGGGTAGATTCCAAACGAAATCGATAACGTAACGAGGTTTGGCAATAGGAGTACTAGGCCAGGTCCCTTAAACCGAAGTAGGACGGGTGGAAGGCCTTCAGGCCCTGGATGATGGGAGGGTTTAGTGTTGGCCAGGAATTTCCTGATGTTGGTTGTGGTAAGTGTTGCGGTTGATACCACTTTCTGTGTCAGCATCGGATATCAGCTTGGCTGAAGTTTAGCGTCCGTAATAAGTGCTGAGGCGAAATAGCAACTGAAAGTTGCAACCATATCTTTTGGCTAGCCAAGGTGGGTGCAACTTTGGATAAAGAATGGGATATTTTTGTCATTGCTGCACGAGTTGCGAGATTTTAGCAGTCTCGCGTGGGGCTTCGTACTGTGAGGCTGTTGTAGTGCAGCCATTTGTTACTTTGTAAGTTTATTCTTGGTTGCTGCAAAGAGACCACGGAAGAGTCGGCTTATTCTGAGGGTCAGAGAGAAACCTCGATTCCTGAGGAACGAGTTCTGGAGCTTTGAAATATTTTGCCGAAGTCTGTCAATTCGGGTGGTCCTGGCTGTAATATGCCTAACGGTGGGGGTAAGGCGACTTATGGGGGGGGGACAACTCGGCATGGAATACATCAGTTGCTCTTTGCGGATCTTATGTTAGGAAGAAGCCAGTCCAGTCAATGCCCCGGAGGGAAGTGGGCAACTAGGCCCAGCTAGTCAGTCCATAGGTATTTTGGTTCTGGATTTCAACAACTCCAGGCAGGCATGATCCATGCGTAACAGCGAGGTGACGTGTGACCATTTTGCAGTCACTACCGGGGAGGTTTTGTGAAGTAGAGACTTTCACCTCGCGGAGGCTTTGGGTGAAGAATAAGTCGAGGATATTGTTGTGCTTTGTTGGAGTGGAGGCATGCTGTGCCCACCACGCAGGTAGGTGTCCAGAAGGAATGGGATAAATGAGAGGGGGCACTCGTTGCATTCCAACAAATACCGGGGGTGTAAAAGTATTCTGCTATGACCCTTGTACCTAAAGATAGTGTAGAAATGTACTCTAAAGCCCTAACAGTATGAGAAGCACCCAGTATACAACACGTTTCCAGGAATTCGGACGGAGAGAGAGTCGAAGATACAGTCGAGCACCTGGTGGTGGAGGGGGGTGGTGGTAAATTTGTTTGTTGTATGCAAGAAAACCACCGCCTCGGAGGCTCACTCTGCTTACTAGAGAGGAGTTATAGCCTACTAACCAGACAACGTCAGTTCGGGTGTTGTCGGCTAGCCATGTTTCCGTCAACAGAACAATGTAAAGCTAGAAGCAAGTACGTGTATCCTTAAATCAAGACGATAGTTCAACAGCCAACAGGAATTCAGCAGTGCAATGGAAACTCAGCCTGTATTTGTGAGGTTACCGGGTGTTACACACGTTTGAGCAATGCGTAGTCAAATTCACAGCCGATCCCGAAATCAAAAGGCGATTATCCGTGATATTCTACAATACTAGATTATTGGATGAACAATGACTCCAAAAAGATACAAACCTCATAACGAGATCAAAAGGACTCAACAAACGAGAAACCAAATTGCAGCGTGCGAGCAAGGAGCACGTGAGTCACGCAGGTCCAGAACAAGGATATGACAAAATAGCGCTCTGGGTGCGAACAAACAACAGTTGGTCCATAAAAACAAACAGTTCGTAAAGACAAGTCAATAGTGTAGGCAAGTGAGTGATATTAAGAAAAACACTGAATCGCAAAGGTTTTAGGGGGTTTTCCATAACCCGTCGTTACACGGCCCACCAAAGTCCTCCCGAATCCTTAGCAGAGTCAAATGTTTGGTATAAAGTACTGATTCGTCCTACCTACCTAAGACCTGCTGTCAGTGCGCGTGCCTTATGCTTGTCGTCAACGTTCTACTCACGGTCTCACCTAATCCGGTGGACACCGACGTGAGGCTATTCTACCTGTTCCACGAGAACAACTGACCAATGGCGGACGTGAAGGGGAAACAGATGCTGTCCCTGGAAGGGCCGTCCTGCCCTGGCTGTATGTGCTTGCTTGAGTGTGTGTATGTATGATGTAATCACCGCTGCTGCCACATATGCAAAAGACATTCAGTAACGTCAATAAAACAAAAGGCGAACGCTGTCACATGTTTGATAGGGGTTACGGGGTATAGTATGCACCGAGTACGTGCGTATGTGTCTGGATGTATAATGGAATAACATGTATCACCACACAACAAAAAAGGACTTGCTGCAACGTCAACGAAAGACTGTGAGCATTGTAAAGTGTTTGACGGAGGCCATGTGGTATAAACGAGTACAATGTAGGTGAGTGTGTGCGTCGGGGTGTATGATGGTTCAATACGTCAGTCTGTCGTGAATGCCCCCACTTATGGGGGTTTCTCACCCACCTCGAAGGCTAATGCGAAATAGTCTACTGAACCTCAGCGTTATCAAGTTCTCCGCCCTCACTCTAGAGTAAGCTAATACTGCATACGTCGCGAATTAGCGCTCCGTTGGCTATCTTCACTTTCACGGTTCTTATCATTCCGTCAGTGCTTTCGATGGTTTCTACAACTACTCCAAAGGACCATGTGCTGAAATCGCGCGTTCGTCTGCAATCACCACCACATCCCCAACCTTGAATGGTCTTGTTTTGACCAGCCAATTCTGTCGAGTCTGCAGAGCCGGTAGGTAATCCCGCAGCCAGCGCCTCCAGAAAACCTCGGCAAGATAGTTCGCCCGCTTCCATCCGTGGAGGTAGCTCCCACGAAGGTCTACTGGACCTTGTCTTCCCTGCCAGACTGATGGTCACAGAAAGACGGAGAGGTTGTAACAATATGATGAAACCTCAGGTATTCTCACAAGTCTTTCGCGGTCTCGTACGTTTATTTTATATCCTGTTAAAATAAGAGCTATGGGCTTGAAAGTGGTCGGTTCTCTTAGTGATGAATGACGAACAGCAAACTTAACGGTTTATCTTACGGTACTTTGGTAGCAAGTTGCTTTTCGTGCTACAGGAAATAGCTATCTCGGTTTAAGAATCGAGGCGTGGGCTCGAGGGGATCCACTGGACCGTGAATAAAGACTGTCGGGTTGATCTGATTCAGGGGTCTAAGGCTTTAGTCGCATATCGTCAAGACACAATTCTACAGTCTGAGGCGGACACGAGTTCGAGGTGCTTAGTTGTCACATTGAATAGGCCAACGATAAATACCATATCCAGGGTTTTATTTCTTCTGGTCGAGATGGTTACGTGTTGCACCCAGAGCCCTGCATGTACGCTCGAAATGAAGTTCACCAAGTATTGCGGTGATCACGTGGTGTTCCGGCAGATATCAGGGATAGTAGGTTTGCCAGCATTGTGCTTTCATGAAGAAAGTAGCAAAGCAAAGTAGAATCTAGCCTTTGAGTGGATAAATTGGTTGGGGCATGATGAACCGCGGGCCCGTCAAGTGCTTATTCAGTCTTGCGACGATCTGCCCCCAACTGTCTAGACGGGCAAGGACCCGACCGAGACTAGTTGTGTAGTGAGTCCCGGAGTTGATTGACCCGAAAGTGACAACAGCAATTCAGGGACACCCAAAAAGCCGTTTATGTTATCCGTGAGATATTCAGTTGATCAGTGTGTAAGTACAAACAATGATGCAAATGCTTACTTGGCTTGAGCACGTCTAAGGATGACGCGAGGATAAAACCGAAAGGGCAACCAAAGTTCGGGCTCAACGGGGCTGCGGAAGTTCAATAACAATGAAGCTGCACGTGTTCAACTCGGTGAACCAGAATTTCAACGGTCATTCTCAGCCAGGTAAGAACAACGAGTGAAAAGTAAAAAATGGAGGAGCGAATGAGGGACAGTTAAAACCACTATCCTCGGCAGTCTAGGTAATTCTTCCCCCACCCCGATGCCCCAGCGGCCGTAGCACTCCCAAAGGTAAAGGCAGTGGGGCACAGATAATACCATGAGTATGAATAAAAATGAATCAAAAACTTGAACAGCAATCTTCCATGGTCGACTTAGTTTGTAATGCTCCCATCGAATTCATCATTTTTATTGTTGACGTAAACATAGCTTTTCGGTGCAACAGTGAAGATCTCGCACAATCCCCACTGAATATGATAGGCAGCACATAGTTTGTGTGGAGTCATTGGGGAATATCAGAACACATTCAGTCGCGACCGGCCCTTGAAGCTCCACAGGTTATCCACGAGATTTCCGAAGCTATCCATCTCAGCTGAAGTATTCGGGTCAATCAGGCTAGCTTTATTTGTTTATTGTTTTTTAGGAGAGTTGCAGGAATTCTCAAAAGTCACGAATCCTCTGACCGCTTCTTACGGTTGCGATGGAAAACGTTAAGTGCCTTAGCCGTCAAATATCGATTAGGCAACAGGAATTCTTAGACATGACCAAGACGGTATAGACTGTGACGGCTGCAACGTAAAGCAGTGACTGCAAGAATTTTGAAACTGTTTGCACTTCATGCCTTTTTTAGTGTCATCGGTGGTCGAATATTGTCTAGGAGAAGCACGCAAACATGAATCGTCATAGAAGCCAGAACAATAAGTCTTGCTGTTTACAACGAATCAGACATCCCGGAATGCTCACCGATAAACATCACGTGAAATAACAGCTAGAGTCCCATTGTAACCTAAGTTTTTTTGTTTTACATAGATCCTTGAATAACCAAAACCGGCAAGAATTTATCATTGCCGACAACCCAACACATTTCCAATAATCACATACGACAATGGGCCAATAGCCACAAATCGAACAACAATCATCAAGAATGCTGAATGTACCACTGAAATTACATGGGAATATTCTAACCAGCTGAGTCCTCTAGCAGACAGTGGCTAATCGCATGCTATCTCAATATTCGCCATAAGGCACAAAATGTTGCCTATCCGGCTCAGCCCTGTTTGCCCGGGGAGGTCTTTTTTACAATCTTCAAGGGTCAATAATTCTTAGTGAAACCTTCGATGGCTACCATCACGGGGTCAACCGGCTTCAACGTATCTTTCACTGCCAGTCCCTTATTCCGCTGTCAAGACGATGCAACAAGCTCCGAGATCCGTCTCCCCCAAATTGTATGGGCTACACTCCGAACTAGCCGCATTCGCGCAAGGAAAAGCATGAATTCTGTGCTTCCGATGAAGGTCTCTTTTTTCTGGGTAGTACCAGTTGACTGGGTGCACGTGTCTCCAAATCACTGGAATCCTCTGAAAAAGGAGCTGTCAGGTGACTGCTTACGGGGGCTAGACCCCAGCGATGAAAGTAGCAAGTGTTCCATCGGTCGTGCTTTGGTTGTGTGATGTTGCCCGTAGTATCTTCGTGTAAACCGTGTCACCGTCTCTCCATACACACCTCAGCGGCAAGCAGCAGGGGATCCAAACACCATTTTATTTCGTGAGAATATACGAGACTACTTATTCTGTATTGTGACCCCTGTTGGAGTCCTGATAGTGGCCTCGCAAGGCTCCCTCCGAGCCGCAAACGTTACCGCCGAAAAATTATCTTCTGTGGCCCCATTCCAGTAACTGAACTTCGCAATTCCAGCTTAGGGGCGTCAGTGGTGACACCGCGCGTAAATTCCGCGGACTGCTTTGACACTTCAGCACACAAATATGAAAGCCTAACGTTTTCCTTAATCTCTCCCACCCTAAGCAAACGAGACCCGAAGTAGACTAAATACTCTGGCAAATGTGTAGCTTCTGAGGCATATACCCTCCATGGGTGGGCCGACTCTAGTCTGCAAAGCAGGAATCTGCCTACAGCTCGGAGCTCTGAAGTCTTGCCTTGAAAAGTCCAGAGGCTTCAGTTAAGAATTCACAAGTCTTGCTTGTAGCCAACATGTCCATTGATCTCACGATAACGGAAACTAACCATTCCAGAGGCAATGTGCTCAGCTGGCAGAATGATAGGACGCCTTGTGTCTCAAGAATTATCTCTCAAAATCAAAGGCATCCACACAAATCAACCTGTCTATAGAATAGATTCCATCCAAAAAGATGGCTTTTTTTATTCAGTCCAGTGCCTTTGATCACACAGCCTGATCTTTTTCCAAAGCTTTCGGCCTCGGCCATCTTGGTTAATTCGTCGAGATTTCTCCTAGCCTCGCTGGATTTTAGTGGTCCTAAGCCAACACAACCACCGACCTTCAACTTTGCAGGAACCGTTAGATGTTGTTCTTACTTCGTCCACAAAAGCACAAATTAGCAGTTTCATCCTACAGGTAAAATTACCAAGAAAGCTTGAGCACGAGGATTGATTTAGAGAGCTCATAGCTACCTCCGCATAGCGAGGAGTCCACACAGTCTTTCATTAAACTCCCTGGTGTCATCCACTCAAACCTGTAAAAATTCGGGTCCTTCGAACAGCTATCGCTTTCCTTTTCAACTTAAGCTCGTTCCCTCGGGATGTGGAAACTGTTGGATTGAGTTACTCAACAAAGTGTTCCCACCTGTCCGGAGTACAATGTCCTCTGATTTTCGTCACCTTTCCAAAGCGGAGGTTGGCAATTTTTTACTCCCATTTTGAGTAATAATACAGGCGATCTGAAAATCGGATGAAAAATGGATTGCTTCAGCTTTGTCTTACATTTACACTTGATCGTCCCTGCCAGTATGGTGATCAGCCAATCACACCTCATTATTCTACTTTTTGGCCGTACTTTCCACGCACGCGGTAACCGCTAAAGCTTCTCCCGAAACACTTCCTCAGCACAAGTCAGCGTGCGGCCCCTGTGTTCAGGCCCAGTGAGGTACACAGGGTTGACTCCCCATGATCTTTCCCCGTTGACTACCTCGACTAATTCGGTCGTAGGAGCTGAGAGAGTGTGCCCTCCTATAGTTGGTGGCCCCTTTCCATTTATCACCTTAAAGCATTTTACTTAAATGACCTGGCCGGGTCAAGTCACTGGTAGTTTCTGTTTGTTTTTACGGTTGTTTCTGTCTGCCAGTGGTCAGATTGTTTTTTGGGCATACTTATGTTCCGGTGAGACACCTTCGGCTGCGTGCATTATTTTAAGGCAAACCAAAAGCTTTGTTGGTCGGCCCTATAGCGCGGGCCGATTTTTGTTCACATTTATTTAGAGATTTTACGTATCAGACGTTACCAGCAAAATTTTGGAACTTCAACCTAGTTGTTTTCCATTACGCTTCTTTTTCATAATGGTCGAAGAGCCTGAGCCCAAATTCGAACCAGAGTGCCGTGCGGGACACATGAGAAAACCGGGTTTTATGCCGGAAGGTCCGTGGGGTTTCAGCGCCGTTCTCGAGTCTCGCCTCCGAGAGGTTGTCAGCAGCCCCAGCCAAAAAGAACCCACTAATCAGGGATGTCATTGTGAGCCCCCTGCAGCACAACCCATAAGATACACTGTGGAAATCTCTACTTTGGCGCGTGGCAACATTGAAAGAGAAATGTGTCAGTCAAATTCTCTCCAACTGGGAGATATAATATCCTCGAAGCTGTTGCCGAAGACGCTTTTGACGGTAGGTATGACGTCTATAGTCGGTGCGGTCCTATCACACCCATGGATGAGGTGGCTTCTATCATAAACCAATAGAGTATACGCCTTTCTAGTGCTCTGGCCCCACTGCACACTATACCAACTGATGCTTCATACCAAAGCCTCTTTCATCAGTAGCCCTTTTGCTACCACTCCATCCCTCACACGCATTCCGTGGAGCCCTGTGAGATGCCTGCCACCTCAACAAACTCCACCCATAACATCATACCTGTCTCATTCTAACCCCCCTTAACCTGCCATTCGTCATTCTCCTCACAAGGCCGCTATCAAAGCCATGGTTGCTTCTCCTCCGCTGCTCTCCACCCCCATACTGACCCTCTATCGCCCCTATTAACTCTTCCCCGATTTACTCGTGATTTGCCCCGAAGGTCCCACCTAGATTCACCATAATCTCCTCTAGATCTATTATGCCGCATTACTAAATCACCTCAGCATCCAGTAACAACCTCTACTAGACTTCATGTGTGTCCAGCGGTCACCGACCATATTCCTGGCGAAACTTTTCACCCCCATACCGACCCGCTATCGCCCTTTATAACAGTCTGCTGATTTTATCATGGTTTTCCTCTAAAGGCCCCATTGTACACCGCCCTCTCATCACCTGATATTTTATTCCGCGCTACTCAGCCGCCGCTGCATCCAATGCTCCTCCCCAATAAACCTCAAGATTGTCTCACCTAACATGCCTCTTATGGCAGTCACCTCTCTGATGTCTCCATGGACGTGACACCCTGCAACCCAGTTTCCTATAGAGGCGACTACATCGTGCCCCACAAACCACCACCATCTAACCCACCTGCTAATCTCCCCAGCCCAGTTACTGCTCCACCCGCTGACGCTCTCCTGGTTGACAACCCGGCTGCCGAAACCTAACCTGGTCCCCAATAGTCATCCACAGCCCTCAGGTGGAGCCATAGCCCCCTGCGTAACGACCGGTGGCGGGAAATCCCCTAAAACCTTTGCGATTCAGTGTTTTTCTTAATATCACTCACTTGCCTACACTATTGACTTGTCTTTACGAACTGTTTGTTTTTATGGACCAACTGTTGTTTGTTCGCACCCAGAGCGCTATTTTGTCATATCCTTGTTCTGGACCTGCGTGACTCACGTGCTCCTTGCTCGCACGCTGCAATTTGGTTTCTCGTTTGTTGAGTCCTTTTGATCTCGTTATGAGGTTTGTATCTTTTTGGAGTCATTGTTCATCCAATAATCTAGTATTGTAGAATATCACGGATAATCGCCTTTTGATTTCGGGATCGGCTGTGAATTTGACTACGCATTGCTTAGGCGTGTGTTACAATGCTCAATTGATCAATTTAAAACGAGGAAAAACACGCAAAATGCTAAGAAAAGGATCGAAAACGTTGGAATCAAGACATGAAATATTACGGCAGGTCACTAAGGAGGTTTGGGTAGTCTTGAAGTCTTGAAGTCTTGAAGTACTACACGGCTTCGAGGCTTTGAGCCCAATTGTCCCGGTTCTTGAGGAAATCTTTCATCTTCTGTCGGATTCACCGAGCTGAAACGAGAGTAAAACGAAGCGAGGGGGGGGGGAGCGGAGGTGATTTTGGAAAGGTGACAAAAATCAGAGGACATTGTACTCCGGACAGGTGGGAACACTTTGTTGAGTAACTCAATCCAACAGTTTCCACATCCCGAGGGAACGAGCTTAAGTTGAAAAGGAAAGCGATAGCTGTTCGAAGGACCCGAATTTTTACAGGTTTGAGTGGATGACACCAGGGAGTTTAATGAAAGACTGTGTGGACTCCTCGCTATGCGGAGGTAGCTATGAGCTCTCTAAATCAATCCTCGTGCTCAAGCTTTCTTGGTAATTTTACCTGTAGGATGAAACTGCTAATTTGTGCTTTTGTGGACGAAGTAAGAACAACATCTAACGGTTCCTGCAAAGTTGAAGGTCGGTGGTTGTGTTGGCTTAGGACCACTAAAATCCAGCGAGGCTAGGAGAAATCTCGACGAATTAACCAAGATGGCCGAGGCCGAAAGCTTTGGAAAAAGATCAGGCTGTGTGATCAAAGGCACTGGACTGAATAAAAAAAGCCATCTTTTTGGATGGAATCTATTCTATAGACAGGTTGATTTGTGTGGATGCCTTTGATTTTGAGAGATAATTCTTGAGACACAAGGCGTCCTATCATTCTGCCAGCTGAGCACATTGCCTCTGGAATGGTTAGTTTCCGTTATCGTGAGATCAATGGACATGTTGGCTACAAGCAAGACTTGTGAATTCTTAACTGAAGCCTCTGGACTTTTCAAGGCAAGACTTCAGAGCTCCGAGCTGTAGGCAGATTCCTGCTTTGCAGACTAGAGTCGGCCCACCCATGGAGGGTATATGCCTCAGAAGCTACACATTTGCCAGAGTATTTAGTCTACTTCGGGTCTCGTTTGCTTAGGGTGGGAGAGATTAAGGAAAACGTTAGGCTTTCATATTTGTGTGCTGAAGTGTCAAAGCAGTCCGCGGAATTTACGCGCGGTGTCACCACTGACGCCCCTAAGCTGGAATTGCGAAGTTCAGTTACTGGAATGGGGCCACAGAAGATAATTTTTCGGCGGTAACGTTTGCGGCTCGGAGGGAGCCTTGCGAGGCCACTATCAGGACTCCAACAGGGGTCACAATACAGAATAAGTAGTCTCGTATATTCTCACGAAATAAAATGGTGTTTGGATCCCCTGCTGCTTGCCGCTGAGGTGTGTATGGAGAGACGGTGACACGGTTTACACGAAGATACTACGGGCAACATCACACAACCAAAGCACGACCGATGGAACACTTGCTACTTTCATCGCTGGGGTCTAGCCCCCGTAAGCAGTCACCTGACAGCTCCTTTTTCAGAGGATTCCAGTGATTTGGAGACACGTGCACCCAGTCAACTGGTACTACCCAGAAAAAAGAGACCTTCATCGGAAGCACAGAATTCATGCTTTTCCTTGCGCGAATGCGGCTAGTTCGGAGTGTAGCCCATACAATTTGGGGGAGACGGATCTCGGAGCTTGTTGCATCGTCTTGACAGCGGAATAAGGGACTGGCAGTGAAAGATACGTTGAAGCCGGTTGACCCCGTGATGGTAGCCATCGAAGGTTTCACTAAGAATTATTGACCCTTGAAGATTGTAAAAAAGACCTCCCCGGGCAAACAGGGCTGAGCCGGATAGGCAACATTTTGTGCCTTATGGCGAATATTGAGATAGCATGCGATTAGCCACTGTCTGCTAGAGGACTCAGCTGGTTAGAATATTCCCATGTAATTTCAGTGGTACATTCAGCATTCTTGATGATTGTTGTTCGATTTGTGGCTATTGGCCCATTGTCGTATGTGATTATTGGAAATGTGTTGGGTTGTCGGCAATGATAAATTCTTGCCGGTTTTGGTTATTCAAGGATCGATGTAAAACAAAAAAAAACTTAGGTTACAATGGGACTCTAGCTGTTATTTCACGTGATGTTTATCGGTGAGCATTCCGGGATGTCTGATTCGTTGTAAACAGCAAGACTTATTGTTCTGGCTTCTATGACGATTCATGTTTGCGTGCTTCTCCTAGACAATATTCGACCACCGATGACACTAAAAAAGGCATGAAGTGCAAACAGTTTCAAAATTCTTGCAGTCACTGCTTTACGTTGCAGCCGTCACAGTCTATACCGTCTTGGTCATGTCTAAGAATTCCTGTTGCCTAATCGATATTTGACGGCTAAGGCACTTAACGTTTTCCATCGCAACCGTAAGAAGCGGTCAGAGGATTCGTGACTTTTGAGAATTCCTGCAACTCTCCTAAAAAACAATAAACAAATAAAGCTAGCCTGATTGACCCGAATACTTCAGCTGAGATGGATAGCTTCGGAAATCTCGTGGATAACCTGTGGAGCTTCAAGGGCCGGTCGCGACTGAATGTGTTCTGATATTCCCCAATGACTCCACACAAACTATGTGCTGCCTATCATATTCAGTGGGGATTGTGCGAGATCTTCACTGTTGCACCGAAAAGCTATGTTTACGTCAACAATAAAAATGATGAATTCGATGGGAGCATTACAAACTAAGTCGACCATGGAAGATTGCTGTTCAAGTTTTTGATTCATTTTTATTCATACTCATGGTATTATCTGTGCCCCACTGCCTTTACCTTTGGGAGTGCTACGGCCGCTGGGGCATCGGGGTGGGGGAAGAATTACCTAGACTGCCGAGGATAGTGGTTTTAACTGTCCCTCATTCGCTCCTCCATTTTTTACTTTTCACTCGTTGTTCTTACCTGGCTGAGAATGACCGTTGAAATTCTGGTTCACCGAGTTGAACACGTGCAGCTTCATTGTTATTGAACTTCCGCAGCCCCGTTGAGCCCGAACTTTGGTTGCCCTTTCGGTTTTATCCTCGCGTCATCCTTAGACGTGCTCAAGCCAAGTAAGCATTTGCATCATTGTTTGTACTTACACACTGATCAACTGAATATCTCACGGATAACATAAACGGCTTTTTGGGTGTCCCTGAATTGCTGTTGTCACTTTCGGGTCAATCAACTCCGGGACTCACTACACAACTAGTCTCGGTCGGGTCCTTGCCCGTCTAGACAGTTGGGGGCAGATCGTCGCAAGACTGAATAAGCACTTGACGGGCCCGCGGTTCATCATGCCCCAACCAATTTATCCACTCAAAGGCTAGATTCTACTTTGCTTTGCTACTTTCTTCATGAAAGCACAATGCTGGCAAACCTACTATCCCTGATATCTGCCGGAACACCACGTGATCACCGCAATACTTGGTGAACTTCATTTCGAGCGTACATGCAGGGCTCTGGGTGCAACACGTAACCATCTCGACCAGAAGAAATAAAACCCTGGATATGGTATTTATCGTTGGCCTATTCAATGTGACAACTAAGCACCTCGAACTCGTGTCCGCCTCAGACTGTAGAATTGTGTCTTGACGATATGCGACTAAAGCCTTAGACCCCTGAATCAGATCAACCCGACAGTCTTTATTCACGGTCCAGTGGATCCCCTCGAGCCCACGCCTCGATTCTTAAACCGAGATAGCTATTTCCTGTAGCACGAAAAGCAACTTGCTACCAAAGTACCGTAAGATAAACCGTTAAGTTTGCTGTTCGTCATTCATCACTAAGAGAACCGACCACTTTCAAGCCCATAGCTCTTATTTTAACAGGATATAAAATAAACGTACGAGACCGCGAAAGACTTGTGAGAATACCTGAGGTTTCATCATATTGTTACAACCTCTCCGTCTTTCTGTGACCATCAGTCTTCAGACAACTGAATCAATGAAGAAAAGATATCAACCCTGAGTTCTCACGATGGGTACTTCCGATGGGCCTGATCGTCTAGGAGCGAAAGCTATCACAAGTATTCAGAAATGCTCCAATAAACTTTGGAAACAATATGCAAGCTTAATTTCCTGACGCAGTCCCTAAAGTGTTCTACAACACTTTCTCAAAATCCTTGAGTACCGATGCCTCTGCTGGTACACCCTTTATGCCCCTCCCCACCGATCAGGTTCTCTCTAACATCGAATTCAGCTAAAACGACGTGGTCCATCCACTACTCCGGGTTAGACAGTTCTCTCGGCCCGGCCATGACGGCTTTCCTTCATCACATCTTCATCTTGGTAGTACTGTTGCAGCTGCTATCCTTATGAACACATTACAAGTGTCCTCAAGCACGGCGTTTTTCTATCCCAGTAGGGTACTTAAACCCTTATATCAGTCCACAAGAATTGTCCAGAAAACGATGCTTCAAATTACCGTCCTATTGACCACACCGCTTTGGCTGCCAAAATAATCTGAAGTCTTAGTAAACGGCGTACTTCTGATTTTCTTCTGTCCCATTACTTAATCCGCAGCAATCATCGCGGCCTCCAAAGTTCACGATCTTGCGCCACACGCTAATAATATTCCCTCAGCCTTTTGACCACTGCGGCTGACAGCGGAAAATCTATACTCATCACTTGTCTCGGTACGACCATGGCGCTTGACAGGGTTTCCAACTTTAGCCTGCCAACCAAGCTTCAGGTCTATGTTGCCCATGGTCCGCGGTTTTACGGATCACTTCCTACCTGCCGGATCGAACTAAGGTAACATGTGCCGAAAGTCGCCTGTCCCAGCCTGCGCCCGCTACTGTTGGAGTTGTACAAGGGAGGGTACCTGGTCCGCTACTTTTGCTGCTTTATGTTGACGACGTTTTCCCCTTTGTGCAGCTCAGTTCTTCCTTCTGCTTTGCCGACGACATCAAAATCATTGATGACTTCCAACATTAGGATCTGAAAAGGGCCCTGTCTGACGTGAATAATAATAATCTTACGAAACTTGACCAATGGTGCACTTTATTTCCGATGAGCTTCTCCGTTTCTAAAGGTTCCTAAAAAACTATGGATGTCAGCTCGCTCCCGAAGGTCTGTCATTGAATTAGGTGCCCATGGCTTCGAGCTGATCAGAGCTGGACCATAAACTTTAGCAATCTGGCAATCTGCACACTTGAGGACTTTTGTAATTCCTGTCAGAAGCTTCAAACCCTAGAATAAGCTACCCTGGCCATTAGCAAATACTCATCGACAGCCGTTAGGCCACATTCTAAAATCAAAACTTACTGCCAGTTACCTCTGAAAAACACCAGCGTACCTCAAGATCAAGAGTATGAAGAAGGCGTCAAATTCCAGAAATCCAGCATTCGACTCCTCCGTTCGAACTTTCTCTCCTATAGCTCCACTATCTTACTGCCGTTAATCTGTCGTCACACCAGCTGATTACTGCGTTTATCTGTCGAAGGTGGCACGGGTAAAACTCACCTAGCTAACCCACCGGGTCAGGTTTCAAACAGATTGCGCTTGGACTTTTGGCCTGCCAGAATAAGCGCCCAGTGTTTGGAAACCCATACTCCCAATTGTCGGGTTCGACTCAACCAAATGTTGTACACTAAACCCATTTCGTACAGTCTGCCTATTCTTTCTGTCACATATCCCGACCGCCAGCTATGTGGTAGTCTTTCACGGTAAACTTTTCCGTGAGGCACTAGAGTTACTCCCAGTTTCCCTGCTTTCTACTACTACTCTCACTGTACAGTCCTGAAACTTTTGATATATTTCTATCCACGCGACATAGTCTGCTTCCACCTCGCTCTTGACTATTAAAACTACCATTTCTGTGTTACGCTCCAGCTTTAGGCAAGCATCACACTGTCCGGTACGGAAGATAATTTACAGAAGCCTGTACTCACCGATGTACTGTTTTAACAGGCTTCTCAAACAACCGGATAACCAATAAAAATGCCCAAAGTGTAATGCGGCCTGTTGGAATTTGCAGCAGACCAAGCCTATAAAATAGTTCAGTCTAGGGACAGTGATATTAGCCACTGCTCCATCTCTTCGCACTTACCTGTGGGCCTTCTCTTCTTTTCAGCTTGCCTCAATTCATCAATTCATACCTTCGGCAGTTCTCATTGGGGGATTGGCGTTGGTGTATGCAAGAACCTGAAAAACGTTGGCATCGCGGTTAACGGAAACTGGCGGTTTGGGTTGCGTCCCAGCCGTGTTGTTTCTTATCCTCATTTTCCACCCTTCATGCTCAAAAAGCAACACCATCGATGGCAACGGCAGTTATATCACGCCCTCCCTTGATTTTGGGGCAAACGTGCCACTCCTAGAGTTTTCGAGCGCCCGCGCAGGCTTGTGAAAGTTTCAGCGGGTGAAGGAGCTTCGGAAAGTTCTTAAATAGGCTCGGCCCCTCCAATGTGAAGAATTTGTAACAGGTGAACAGCCTTTCCTAAGGATACCATTCTCTCAACTCGGGGTGTGAAGGAAGTGGGCGCCTTCATTTTCCAGCCTAGGCTCGACCCCGCGAGTGAGAAAGCCATACAACGCTGACCAATATTGATTCTTCAGATAAACCATTAGCCTTTCTGCTTGCGCCCAAGTGGCTGGCAGCTTGCTGATCCCTCCACGTACTCATACCGACCAAACCTTTCTCTCTCTCTTATAGTGCCCAAGCACACCACCTTTGACCTGCAAGCCAACGCCATCTGCAAACGCCAAAATATTTTTACGGTCGAGTACTTCCCGGCCACCAAGTCTCAGAGCCCACAAGTACTCAAGAAACATACGCAAAATGAAATTGAAACTCACCAGCGCCCCTCACACGTTCTACGATTAAGGATAGTTAACCACTTTCCTTGCATTATCTGGGCCACTCCGTGTTGCTATAATTGTGCTCTGTGGACATCCGCTTACAGGGAATAGCAAACACAATCGCATTGGTAGTGAGCGTCCCACCTAAGTCGTGGCTAACGATACACCACACGAGCTGACTTGGCCCTCCACTCGAAAAACACCTCCGTGAAACGGAATACACTGATCTTCCTGAAACCGATTATTTGGCAGAAAAATATTGTCTTGGAACCTCAGGAGACGTTCCACTACCTCGGGAGGTTAACCTGTTAGTCTACGGCGGATACCGGTGCCAGGAGCTACGTATTCCACGCAAATTCCAAGCCTTCTTTAAGAGACCGAGTTCACCCTGTTACCCAATAGACTCTCTGATTACCCAAACTCCGGGTTCACAATTTTTTCGATGTCTGGGCGTGATCGAAAATGGTTCTTAGGATTCCTTGCTGGGTTTGTATTGCATATGCCTACCACCGATTCGATCCTCATTTTTCCTCTATTTGCATCACCATCACCATTACATTTGCGCTCGGTTGTCCTTAAACTTTATGCTCCAGTCAGTGCAGCCCTTCAATTTCAGCCACTTTGAGGGCATCCTCTCTTGCTGGCCCCTCCCGAGAATAGGTGCTCCTACCGCAGCCAGTACACCCGTGAGCTGTCATCCGTTGGCTACTTAGAAACCTTCTGTATCAAGCCCATTGATATCTCTCACCAGCCTCGAATACCCTTCACTCCATCATTCCGTAAGCCCGAAAGGTTGACGCCGACCGATTTTCGAAACGTTTACCATAATCATCAGCCGGAACGTCTTCCAGAAGGCTGTCTTCTCCATCTATTTCAGGTCCCGCTTGATACTGTCTCGTCTGTCACAAAGCCCGGATGTGAACCTCAAGGACAGCATGCTTTTGTGTCCCGGTTCATTATACCATGCCACTGTTCATATTTGATGGTCAGGAATCACAGTCTGTCTCCTTTCAGCTGAGGCCCCGCTTAAGCCCTTCCTATAGCCAGCTATCTTCGTTAAAATCTAGCCACTAGGCACAAAACCCTCCTTGAAGCTTCACTTTAGACCAGTTTTCGTTTCTGATACGGTACTTTCCCTACTGATGTCCTAACCCTAGCCAGCGTAAAGGCAGATCATACGCCAGCTGTTGCTGCACCAGCTACCAACGTACACCGTCTGAAACCGATGTGTACATCAGGTTCAGCCAACCTCTTGGCCCAGCGAGAGATAATCTTACTGCTTTGGTGGTGCATCTATTACTCTGACAGTTGACCATGTTTACAGGGTGATGTGCACTATCGGCGGCAATCACCCCCTGATTATCCCCTGATCCTAATGTGAATAACCCGATTTCTCAGCGGGGTCACCGAGGATAATATACTTGCCTGACCGAAACCTCATTTTGCTAACTTTGAGAGATCAACAACCTTGCAGAGGCACCTACCTCAGTAACGGGTCGGTGGTGCCCTTCTCAAATCGTCTCAGCATGGTGGACGAGCGAGTCTATAATACCGCAAGCTACCCTCACCTATAGTGCCCAGTGTGGATTAAGAAAAGCCGCAGAATACTCAAATAAATGATATATTTGTCATTTTAACAGGGTTGTTGCGCCTAGGCCCAGGGAAACACTTACGCCTGACACACTTTTTCAGTGTTTCGCTTTCCCAACTGTATTTCGCTTGGCCAATAAATTTTATCAACTTGGGACTATCTTTTTTTTGCCTGATACTGGTGCCCGCCGTCGGATATTGGCACTCCTGGTAATCACATAACCTTTTTCGGGGAATCTTGGACCTTTTCTTATTCACGTATGTTCTTTTGCGTACCTCTATACAGCTCCAACCTCTGTGTCTGCTCAGTTCAGTAAACCTGAGAAAGCTTCCTCGATCACTATCTGCATTGTCCCTGCATATATTTCCCCTTCTGTATACTACGAAAACTTCAGTCCCTTCATTTCCATGCAGTGCCAAACATTTAACATCGCCAGTAATTAGGCCGAAACTGACTTGTATTTATCACGTAAACCGCCGTCACTTCATTCAACTTCCCCTCGGCTTCATTCACCCGACACAAAAATTTGCCACCCCTCCTTTTAAAACTTGTAATTTCTTATCTTACTGAGTAGCACTGTACATTCTGATCCCGGGTTCGAGCTTGCTTCTCAGCCACGGCCGAGACATATATTATTATTAATATTATTGTTATTGTCACTGTCTCTGATATGAGACCATCCTATGGCAGCGGACCCAGTGAAGTCCGGGTGAACCATCGGCAAGCCCTCTACTGCAAAAACCTCTCGAGTGTCCACGTTCTCTTTGTTGGTCAAAGGAGTTGACCGTGGGCTTGGCTTGTTGAACACTTGCATAAGTCCCAGCAACCTCGAATAATACGGAGGTAATCGTTCTCAATAGCTCACGTCGCTTAGTATGTTCGTTCAAAAACAGCGGAGTATTTGGCCTCCCTAATCCCTTAGATTTCACGACGTCGACGAACGCGATTACTGGTCCCTATGGTTTTCAATCATCAAGTCCTGTGGAGAAGGTTACGACGTTTTCTTCCGGCTGACTAGGCCAGATATGTTTGGCCTCTTTTATTTCCCCGTGACGACCATTCTGGCATCCCATATGATCGAATTCTACTCTAAAGTGACTTGCTGAGGCACTGTGCTAGCAAGTAAAAATAGGAGGCACGCGCCGATCCTCTAATCTGTTGTCACCGATCGGTTACACCCATTCTATGGAAGGTATAACAGTCTGGTAACTGATGCAGAGACCTGCTCGGCTTGTAATGAATTGACTTCGTGGGATTTTGACTTTTTGCGTGCGTATTTGCCTTTGGCTGATGTCAGTAATAGTTTCCTTCCTTTTGAAGCTCTTTGAATCGGTCTGCTTGTCTCGCGTACCATCTGTAAAAAGCAGCTGCTGGAATTGGGGGATTGACAAAGTATGAACCCCTTCAAATTGTGAGGGGCGGGTTCTTGCTCCTTCTCTGCGCTTCAAATGCCTTACATCTTTATAAATGGTAGAAAACTGACAGTACACTCTAGCATGCACGAGGCTTTCAGCCTAGACGGATAGTCTAAACTTTCCTGTGCTGTACACGCCTATGCATTGTTATAAGTGCGTTTCACAACGATTCAGCTCCCCCTTTGCCATTTTGTCTGTGATAAAGCACCATCGATCAAACATTTAGCTGCCCTGAGTGTTGGTTAGAAGAAGCCATCGAGAATGACGCTGCCATTGTACTGCTTATATCATGGACTAATTGACAACCAGTTCTATGAACGTCGATATTCTGAAGCTCTTTGTGGCTAGAAAATCATTATTTGGCACTGACATGACTTGCAGTCTTATCATTGCCCTAGAAATGGGTAATACCCAGGCCATCCGTAAAGACCTGTCAAGCCAGGTTTGGCCATCACCAAATCCTTGTTCTCTTAACCGTTCGATATCATCGAGTTTTCGTGTCCTAGCCCCACCTGAGTACCGCAAGTCAATAATTGCAATTCAAGCGACCCTTGGTCAATTCGAACTTATCCCTTAACCGAAACGAGACAGGTCCGTGAAGTTCCACTGCACTTAACTGGAAATTACAGAAAGTATGCAAACCTCAAACGTGCGACCAAAATGATTCAGTAGCAAACCCTGGGGCTAAGCTTCAACTGATCCAAGCATGACAGTCAAAGTCATTCATAGCCATATTCGGGGGAACCAAACAAACAGACTTCTAGGCAAGTTGCGCGTAGAAGAGCTCGGCAAAGCAATGTTGGGCGTAGTTGGAGTAGGGCGGTGGAAGAGTTAACCAGGTTCGTTAGGAGATGACTACTCTCCTTTGTTGAACGGAGTGCGCAAGACGTTAGGGCTTTAGACGCCGTGCTAATTGAGGCAGAGAGAATCCTCAACGACGGTCCTGTGGTGTCAGTTTCCTCCGACGATGGAACTCATTCAGCATCGTTTCCAAATTATTTATTGGTTTTGAGGCCAAACTCTGGACGTCACGCTCCACCAAATCTCCGTGGTAGATAGCGACATGGAGGAAACAGGAGGATTATATGGCTGGAGTGTTTTTGAGCCATGGGCTTTGTAAGCACCTGCCAACGTTACATTTAGGGCTAAACCTAATCAAAGGAGACCCTTCAAGGCTTCTGATATGGTGGCGGTGCCCGATGAGAGCGCCAACTCCAGTTCGTAGCTTTTGATTGCTGTCGATGAATCATTGGCTACCACCGTTAGAAAAGCGTGGGCGAGACCAAAGAGGTGAACGTTGCCTCACAATGTGCGAAGTGTCGGTGTCCTCGGGGACCTCGTACTACGTTGTAGTTTTCTACACTATCAGGTGCGCTATCCATTATTATCGGGCACTCATGCTCACTTTGGTTAATTAGCTCCTGTTGTAAATGTTGTTCATGTTTGGTGCCGAACTCCTTTGTTTCATAATGTGATGGTCTGAGTTTCATTCCTTGGTCGGCACGCACGAAGACAATTTTACACATTGTGTGTATTGTTCCGCTGTCACTCATTCACACCAGACTCACACTTCCGAAGTCCCGCTCTTTCAAAGGTTCATGTTAATTCGGGACTCCTGTACGCGGCTGCTATTCACCGTCCTGAGCACCAAGCTGTTATTTCGAATCATGATGATTGAGGGCGGTCAGCAAGAAGAGGATTTTGATCCGCGGCAAAAACAACTCTTTGACTGACTAGTTTGTTGCGCCTGATTGTTTCAGGCGCATATTCGGGCGAAAAGAAGCCTTTATCGTCGGCAGATACATGCGCTGACAACAATGCTTATGTGGATGGGAAGATCCAGCCCTTGACTTTTAAGCCTTCGGTATCGCTAGGCATGGACAGCTCTTGACGATCAGCCTGACAATCAGCTGTGTAAAGTTGTCCCAAAACACAACAATGCACCGGATTTGTGAATTTTCTGATTTTTGTGCAATTTTGTTCGTGCCACTGCTCGCCCGCGCATTTGTGCATCAACCTTAGTTTATTCAGATTGACTTGCAACCGTGACATGACTCGCGTGCGTGTTCCGCCACACCGCGACTTTGGCTGTCGGTTTTAAATCTTTATGATCGCATATTTAGGCTTATATTTGTTTTTTAAGCAAACATTTCAATGATCCACCATCACAGAAACCGCGAATCAGTCTTGTTTTGGGTTGTGGATTCGCCTTTGGCTCAAAATTGCTCGAAAGTATCTTATATTTTCCGACTGCGCTGTTACAGGCTTCGAAGGAAGCTCTTTCAACAGAACTCAACGGCATGCCGTCGAGAATATTAGAGATTACCACGCTGAGCTCAATTTTGTTTCGAGCTGAGATATGAGATTTAACTGAACTGATCAGGCGGCCTGCTTTCAACTAGCGTTTACCAGAGTGGTGTTCAGGTCGGTCTCAAAAAGAGTTAAGCAAGAAGTGATTAGGAGGAACCTAATCAGCCAGACTCGAGATCGCTCCACTAATTTTGCTGTTCCTTGAGGCAGTTTCGTCGATTGTATCAACCATTTTCACCGAAAATGGATAGCCCTTTGAGACCCGCTCGGTCATTGCAAACTTGGCATGACTATCTGCTCGTCTATGAACAACTGTTCTCGTGCTATTGCAGTCGACGGAGACCACGGTTAGGTGATGAGTTGCAGTTATACCAGAGGTTAGCCTGATGGACGATAGCTTGTCAAAGACGTAAACAGGTGTCTTAAAGTAGAAGCTTGTAAAATGCACGGGAAAGGAGTAGATATCACCCCGTTGTATAGCACACGTAATTATTTTTCACCTGGCCCTTTTGCGGGCTAAGCTTTAGGTAGTTCCGATTGGTGTCCGATCCATTTTTGTGAAAAGCACATCGAACTACCTCTCTAGAGTCGGCCTCGATTCCAAACAGTAAAACTCCGGGAGTACATGCATAGCAGTAACCCGATTCTCGCCTCTCAGTTTGGGTGTCATCGGCCGAGGTTTTGTGAATGGAAGCAGCATTTGATGTTACCGGTCACCAGAGCCTTCAAGACCAATAACATTTATTATCTTTCAGTCCTCGGCCCTGTGAATTCCTCTCAGGGGCGCGAAGCGTTACCTAATTTAACAGACTTCTACCCAAAACTGCAGACATTTTTAACACCAAAATTTATGTTACACAGCCATCTAATGAATCCTTTTACTTAGCAAACGGCTCTGAATGTAGTTAACCTCCGGACTCACTGTGCTGTTGGCCCTAGCGAACCCAGGTTTACGTGGGTCTAGGTTTAGGGTGGCCGATTTATCCCTTAGGGTGACTCGCGTCAGTCTGCTAGTCATTCAAAAGAGTGCTAGCAATGCCAGCTGAGGAGGACACGAATTTTGCTGGCTCACTAAAGGTTGATTACCAACCTCTGTGGTCGTCAATCAAATCTTTCTGCCTATTTATCCCGCAACATTTACAGAATACCTCTGACTATTGATCTGCGGTAGCTGTGGGAATCCATACTTGACTTTGAATATTGTGAGAGTGGGTTCCCGACTAAGCACTTATTGGGATTTGTGCCTTCGAAGTTTTCCTTTCCCTCTATTTTGCCGATCGAACAAAAGTTACCTTCCGAGAAGAACACTAATCATTGCATGCTGCACCAGAGACTTGCGGTGCGAATCTTAGTTTGTCTGCTTAAGAGCAACTACGCAGCTCTCCAGTCCAGTGCTCAATCTCAGCAGTGCCTCTTGGCCGATGCTGCCCGTACTAACTCTTGCACCACTTGCATTAGTTGCTAATCGAAAAACACTATCACCTGTACCTTATGGTTGCCTCCCGTTGCCTCCTCCAGCTTTTCTGAATAAGATGTGCTATACCTTCGGTCACGTTCCAAACCGACATATGCACATGTTTTCGCTCGGCTTGGAAAAGTACTCTGCCGACTGTTACTACCAACATTTATCTCCACCGATTTGCCTTCGATCTTTGTGAGTTGATCCCATCTTTACCTTTTTTCTACTTCATCCAGTTACCGAATTCAGCATCCCGAAACATAAGAATGGTCTTACTGTTCAGATATTATGGTTCGGAGCGACGTTGTTTCTGATAAACTCTCGAGGAGGCCTTTCATCCACTGAGAACTAGTATTTCATCACTCCGTTTATCTACACAGAACGATCCTTTAAGTTTCATTTTTTCACCTTCTAACATTGCCTCAGTGCATGAGGTGGTCCTCCTTCCAGAGCTTTATTTCATGGCATCAGCCTCCCGTTCTACAGCATCCTTCTACTGCATCTCCGGTAATTCAGTCATTAGCGTTTACTGGCAGTGGCATTTGTGATGAATTGTCCATGGCCCAGAGTTTCGACCGTTTGATTGCTTCCTCAGTGTTCCGCGTCAGACTTTCTTCAGCATATCTAGCTATGCAATCAACAGCAATTCCCAAAAGCTTTTCATATGAACTTCCCTGACGTGACTTTATCAGCCCAGTATATTTTTACCCCCGCATCCACTTTGGTACCTACTTTTGACGCCCCACGTTATTCGCCAGTGAGACCAGAAAAATCCATAGTTGTGTCACATTGCACTCACCTACGAACCTCTGTCGGTGTCCCGCCTGGTAGCCGTGGTCAAACTCCTGTGCCGCAACCCATTGATTGCCTTTCCCAGTCAGCACAAAACATGGTAAAACATGTTAAAGACATGTTTTTACCACTTCAAAAAAGGGTTTTTTAGGTGATCAGTAACCCCGATAATGTCGCCCAAATACCACTTAGTAGTACCACTGAAATACCACTTAAGTACCATTTAACAATACCACCTAAATACCGCATAAAAAACACTTGTCAATGGAACGCGACAGGACCCTTTTTACTTAGACACCTCTGCTCCGGATTCCGTATAGCCTTCACACTAAGTTGTAAACATAAGCCACTGAATAAAGGAGTTCTAGCGCTGCGATATTAGCAATATTTCATTAAAAGTCCGATAATACGTACATAAACGACCTGATCTTAATTGTTACCGCGAATATCCCGGAAATATCTCACATTTCTTCTTAGCACCCAATTCGACGGTGTGACTTGATGAAAAAGCAAATAATAACTGGAACAATATATCATGACTTTTCACAAGCTCCAGCAACACTCTCCGGCTCCTCCGATTCCAGGTGCGGCGCAGTCTGAAAATCTACGGAATTTACTTGGCAATCCCGGTTTGACCTAATGCATTTCCGAGACCTCGTGTTGTGCAGCCACATGCGAACATAAAATCGGAACTTTGAATCCGAATGATTCGCGAAAATAGTGTGCGATTTGGCAGCATCTGGAAAATAAGGTGAAAATAAGCATAAACTTATAGAGAAACGCTTTGCGGGCTTGATGAATATCACAGACTCAAAAATAATTGAAAGGAAGTACCTTGCATCACTCTGAATAAGAGTTTGTCATCAAGCGCAATTTTTGTTTTTTTCCTGAGAGGCTGCATTCTTTCACGAGGTTAGTATGCAACGCCTTCATCTGTAGGGTCCGAACTGTCTCACCAAATGTTCGCCCACCTACGGAGGACAGTAGGGTGAACTAAAAAAATAAATAACCACAAATACGTAAACCTACCAAGCTTTTTCGGCTGTTTGTTGGTCAACTGCTGCTCAATCTTCATAAGGTCATCAACACTTTCCAGTGGAAGATGAAAATCCTCCTTGGCCATAAATCCAGCTGTGTCCACCTTCGAAATGTGGATCTCTTTTTGCTGATTTGCGGCCAAAATTTTGCAACACATTTCCCGCACTTGAACTAGATCTTCTACAGAGAAAATTCCAGTAATGACTGAAGAATTACCCTTCATACGTTCAATGTCGTGTTGCATCTTCTGAAACCGTTGCTCCACTGCATTACTTGAAGCCCTTGATGGACTGTAAAAGTAGGAATTATTCGGTTCCACGCGAACGCAGTCCTTCGAGTTGGACATTTTCCTCACAGGTACTCTTCTTGGTGCCATTAATGTTGACGGGATTTCTTCCCTGAGCACAATGCACATGAAAATATGCTCATACCTCAATTTCAGTGTGCTCGGCAGTGTCGGATAAGACTGAAATATTGGTGGAACGTTTTCTTTTTCACAGTGTGTTCGGCAGTCCTCCATTTCAGGCAAGTTATCCGATTCATTGGAGCTTGATTCGGTGGTCAAGGATCGGTGTGGCCGTTTGCTGCAAAATTTACCAACCAAAACATGTTCTCATTACATTAAACGCCGCGGGCGCACATGTCCTTCGTGGAAACCCTGGTTTTCATCATCGCTATTTGCAGAACCACTTTTCAACCTTCTCGCTTCCTGTATATCATCTGCAAAGTGAAATAAATGAATTTTTAGGACTTACTGCAAATTTAAAGAATATTGACTTCGTGCAAGGTGAAGTTGATGCTAGGGTCTTCATTGTTCCGGCAACGACGGTCCACTTCCTCCTCCGCAGTCTGACGCCAGCGCAAGTACCTACCATTTACCACCCACTTTTGTGGGACAATTTTCATAACTCCCAGGCCTATGATTTTCACAATTAGGAATATCTAAGAGTGCAGGAGAAGTAGGAGTTTCTGTATATTTCCTTTTACATAGGAAGATGACCAGCTAAGCAACGCAGTCAGAACTAAGTAAGAAGGTGAACACTGTGTAAAAATAACTTTGTCTCCGTAGTGTATGAAAAACAGGGACCAAAGTCCCAGTGTCGTCAATTGGTATGTAGAAATGTTTACACAGTATTTCTGTAAGATTCGCACACAGTTTCTTCGGCAAAAGTAAACTTACACGGAAAATTAACAGACGAGAAGATGGTATTTCGTGAGTGAAAACCTCTGCTGGTTCTTTGAACCGCTGGTAAAAAATGACGTCATCTACAATATCTACGACTTTACTAGGATTCATTTGTACGTTCACAAAACAGTCTGCACCCTCTGTAGTGAGAACGGTACTTTGCCATTTGATTTGCTTGATTCCTCGGGGTACGCGGAATCGATAACAACCTACATCATCGGACTCATCTGGCGGCTGAATTCGTTGGCCTATGTTGTAAGCCTCAGAAATTCGCCTGAAAATCTGTATATGGGGTCTATTAGGTCCCCTGATGATTCGCCTTAATTCTGACATGAATGACTCATAGACAAAGACTGAAAATAGGTTTACGTTCCCAAACCGTTTGACATCTAACCCTAAGTGCGCCAATGTGTGGACCCTGAATGATAATTGCGATGGTGAATACAGGTACTAAAGTTGAGAAATAAACTTTTTTAACAGGTCATCTGCTAATGGAAAATATGCAGAGAAATAATCATTAGAAAATATGTACATAATAATGAACAAGGTTAGAAAGTTTAGATACGGTAATCTACATAAAACACGCTGCAAGTAAACTGGACCCATATGAAGTAAAAACAGCCGTAGTTTGGTGGCCTTCCACCTTTCCAGATGACACAGCTACCTACATTTTCGCGCAAAGTCACATGGAGTTTATTTACCGCACTTTATGATTAGATCCGATAGGCGATCGGCATCACAACGTCGTATTTTATAGTTTATATAGTTCTTCAGCAGCAACATGATCTTGCGAACTACACCTAAGAATATCGGATGCATAGGTTCACAAGGAAATGCAGCTGTCATATCAATTGGCAATTCTTCAAAAGGTGAGCGCGTCGATTGGTGGTGACCCGGATGCAAGCGTATGCGAAATGAAGCGTCTGTGCTACGGGAACTGCACAGATTGGGAAATGTCATGCAACACGCGAGATAAACACCTTTGCAAACACACCTATCACATCCGTGGTATCCAGAATGTCCCTTGATCTGCTTTATGAAAGCTCGGGCAGGGGAGTCACACAAAACGGCTTGCAAATGGACGTCAATTTTAGAAGGCCTTCCGGGAATAGCAATTCCATTACTTATAACGGGCTTTAATTCCGAAATCAAGTCCGTTAGATATTCAACCACGTCCAACGGTTTGCTGTCACCATAGAAAACCCCAACGACAAAAGAGCACGTGAGAACTGTTTTCACCATACGGAATTGTATGGGCCACAGATGTTTTGTGGAGTCCTTGAAGCAACACATGCCGTCGAAATCTAGCTGAATGGAGATGCAGGTAGGAATGGGATCCATCTGAACAGCTTCACGGAGTATTGCTGCATGTAAGCCCAAATGCACATAAAAACCACGGGAGAATGACACGTGATTTGCATGTGCGGGGCGTACCAAGAATCGTCCGTGGATCCCGAGGTACTTGGATAAAATGAGAACTCAACATTTGTAACCATCGTCGTAAATCCGTTAGTTTCATGTTGCTTTGGCTGTACAAAAGACGGATATCATCCAATATGTTTCCAATGCTTATCCATGTGTTCGCATCAGTCCCACTCCTGAATTCCGAAGCAGCAATATGACTGCCAAATGTAGAAGTATTACAGTGTTCCGCATTGTCTAAAATATAAGTGAACACTGTACGTAACCAAGTCTTACCAGCCGGACTCAGGCAGACAGACCTCTCGGCTAAATTCGATGTGGATGCTTCTGCTGCTGACCTGTCTGATGCTCGAAGCAGTTGATGCAGTCTTCGTTTTTTAGCAGATTTTGACGAACCAGGATGGGAAAATGTTCTTCCAGGCATGGGTAAAATAGTTAAATCTGCATAATTTAAGAAGAGAGGTTGAAAAGAGACGACCATCAACGAACTGCCCTTTGTTTTGTGGTTTTCAATATTATTGTGAAAATGAGCGGATAGATCGCTGCCCTGGGACAAAAGCTCACTAATCCAAGTACTACATTGAAAAAACGGTCCGAAATAAAGTGAGTTATATTACAAAAATCAAATTCAGAGATCTGTCCTGAACTTGGCGAAAAATATCGTCACTCGAGGACAGAATCACGAACAAGAAATTAGCACAAACCATATCTGATCACTCGGCAGGCGGACTGGCAGGTACGCGCCAAAAACTCGTAGCACATTAAAACAAATCAAAGTCAACTGGTTTTCGTAATACTCTTTTTATCGAAATTTCTTTGCACAACAACGAGTGGCTTTGCTATGCAAATAATCAATTTGGCCATTTTGAGTGAAAAAACCACTCATCCTCGAGAAAAACAGAAGTAGTATTTATGTGGTGAATCTACCACATGGAAGGTGGTATTTTGTGCTGGCTGAGTTTCTACCTCTTCAGCTGTGAGTCATCTATCCACAATCTAGAATACCGTTATCCCGTTTGTCTTCCCAAGGTCTCAGGTTTGAACTTCTTCAACGTACTCAGTCACTCAATTATCTGCGCCCTTTGACAGTTTCAGTGAGGCATTACTTCTAGTTGGTTCCGTCGGATATCCAACATATACACCACTATTATGCTCATTTTTATTTAGATTTATACTCTTCATATTTCAGCCTCGGAGTCGCCTCAGATAAACCAATGGTAGAGGGCTCTTTCATTCACATTTTAGCTATTGTCAAATTTTCATCAATCTTCCATGATTGAGCATCTACACCAAATATCTCTTCGAAGGCGATTTCTCCGACCGTTTGCTTGAAACGAACCACGTACATGACAAGTTATTGACAACTTAGTTGCTTTCCTGATTCCCGATGTCAGGCGTACCAGCACTTCCCCTTATGCGATCATTTATATGTCTCGATGATATCACTTATGCACTACCCCTGTATGAACTCATAAAATCACCGTATATCAACTTCACCAGCAACTTTTTCATCAACTTGTGTTCACTAATTAACCCAAAACAAACCCTTTACTTGAACCGTATTTCTGTCGCCTGTCAACTTTTGTCAGTCTGATCCACCAAATTCCCATGTTCTGGTGTCCACTTATACGCCAATGGAAGTGCGTTCTCCACAACCTCCTCCCGGGTAGTAAGCACTCTTGTTTTGGTAAGTCACAACTTCCGTCTTAATAACCCCATTCCTCTCCTCAGAGAGGCATTGTATCTCTGCTACTTCCCTGGTCATTTGAACTATTGGGTCAAATACGTAATCCTCATCATCAGTAACCTTTCCAATATTTCATCAGCGCCTTTCCGAATAATCTACTGTTAGTATACTCACCCTTGTGAATGTTTATCGACACCATCTGAATTCCCGAGGGCTTTTCTCCCATCTCTACTTTACTTGATTACGTAACCTAACCAAGAAGTCCAGTTCGCCCTCTACTGGGTGACATGCCTATCTTAACTTTAAACTCGGTATTCCCGGGTATTCACTCATGAGGCCACTGAGAACGCTTCGCGGTTCCATAGATACCTAACTTGTACCATATAATTACGCAACGGAGCGAGTTTCGGTTGCCCCTGAAACAAACCAGTAGTATTGCTGAAACGGGTAACGCTGGCAGCCTGCACAAGAACCGTTTTATCCGATCTTCTCAGCATGGCTGCTTACAAGCCTACTGCATCACTAACATGCTTCGCTTCCTGAATGGCCTTACTCAAGCTTATAACGAAGGTATGATCACACTGGCAATCTTCAGAGAGTTTGAAAGAGCTTCCGATAAGAAACATCGCACTCCTCTTTTAACCAAGCTGGATTTCCAAGTAATTTTCCACAACTCGCACGCCGCACTTCGCGGCTTTTTCACTGATTGTTCGTCTACGGTTAGAGCTGGTCCTTGTCTTGCTAAACCGTCTTCGTCCATTATAGGCCGATTGTTATTTCTGATTTACAAAACTGACCCGCCAAACTTGTTAGTGATCATTCTAGTTTGCATTACGGGAGTAAAAGTGCGCAGCAACAACGCCAGAGAAGTGCTGTTGGCGGTCGGTTACGGCAAGCCGTGGTACATAGACTGAACCTGCCATTTATTGGCTTTCGGTATGTAGACTTGTTACTGGCTGTCGACTAAGTACAACTTTTTTAGGACGACAGTGCCAGAAAAACACGAAATACTCCGCAGCAAAAGGTCTCGGACTTTTGGTTTAGCAGGTTGCTTTCTTCTCCTTATCAACCTCAACTGTCCAGTGAGTCCACCTTCCGCCTTCTTAGAAAGATGAGAAGAATATTTTCTACAATCTTAAACGATATTTCTAAGGTATTTCGCGGGACTTATTTCCGACCTCTGTCGGAGTACGGCGGTCAGAGTGCTCGCTCGGCCTGCTCAAGGTTGAAGGCATTAGGATAAGCGGAAAAGTCTTGAAGGTAGGTTTTGCACTTTTGGGTATCACGTATCCTCAGAGGCTGTCCAGTCTAAAATATTATTGGTATTATTGGAGGAAGACTAAGGCACGCTGCCATATATGGTCAAATATAGACTGGTAGCGAAACTGGCATTCCCGCGAACTTTAGACAGATATATGCGTGCGATTGCTTTTAGGAGAAGATTCTAAGTGGGCACAGTTGTGGTAGCGCCCGACAGAGTTAAGTCCAAGGTAGTGTGGAAAGGAAGTCCGTAACTGTGTGGAGTTGACTGTGTAGGAGAATGCACACCTTATCGTCCAAAACGTGACTGTAACAACTGAGCAACGAAAAAGGATCTTTAGATTCTTTGACTATCTTTGAAAGAAGGACATTTTGCTTGGAGAGACTCAGGGAATCCATGGCAAGTTGCAATGCGGATGACGTGGACTGATGAAAAGACGACAGACAGAAAAAGAACTCCGAGTATAGGATAACATATAATCCAACTTCATTAGGTTTCTGCTCGACATTTGGTTGATGGTTTCCGTATGCTTTTACGAATTCGGTATTTCGTCAAATTGGTTTCCTTAATCCCTACAAGCCTCGGCCAAATCTGCCACAACCATTCGGGCTCCATTCCATTTACGTCCTTTTTTGTTATACTGAGATATCTGTTTCTACTCTGTAGCGCCGCCTTCCCGGGATTCTGTAAGTCAGTGAAAAACCGTATGTTGAATTTAATTTTGTTCTTGGTAATCATCCACTGTCTTGTAACGACCGGTAGTGAAAAATCCCCTAAAACCTTTGCGATTCAGTGTTTTTCTTAACATCACTCACTTGCCTACACTATTGACTTGTCTTTACGAACTGTTTGTTTTTATGGACCAACTGTTGTTGGTTCGCACCCAGAGCGCTATTTTGTCATATCCTTGTTCTGGACCTGCGTGACTCACGTGCTCCTTGCTCGCACGCTGCAATTTGGTTTCTCATTTGTTGAGTCCCTGTGATCTCATAATCGAGGCTTATAACTGTTTGGTGTCATTGTTCATCCAATAATCTAGTATTGTAGAATATCACGGACAATCGCCTTTTGATTCCGGGATCCGTTGTGAATTGGGCTACGCATTGCTCAAACGTGTGTTACATGTCTTACTATTTCCTAGTTTTCTGCAACTTCCAAGGTAGCTTTTGCCACCTCATTCTATGATGATAGTTGATTAGAACTCTGGGTCTCCATCTACGAAATTCTCTAAATTTGTTCAATCTCAGTTGGTTACTGACCAACTTGTTTGTTGAACTCCCTAACATTTTACTCAACCTTCACCTTGTACCGGTCCTTTCCTACCTTTCCAAAACCTTGCCGTGATCTTACATTCAAAGTTTACCCTTATTCTTTCTACTTCTGTTGGGAAATGCTTGGATTTATCCCCAAAGATTGCTCACTTCTGGTTATTTTCTGACTTCATTGACAGTTTGCCCTCGAATTCCTTATATCCCCTCCGCTTCGCCTTCAGTTTTATATTTTTCTCACTGTGCCTCAGCATACTCTTGTTCCATCATCTTTCTTTCTTCCTTACTTACATATAACCCACAGTAGGTACAACGACCAGGCTCCTTCTTGGTACCTTTTCTCTAGAAACCACACCCTACATGCTGACCACATTTTATTTGTACACCCCTTCAGTTTGGTGTGGACCTGACGGATTCTCATTGATGCAATTCACCTCTTTCTCCAATCTGCTTTGAAATCGAATGACCACGCTATTGACTACCCTGCGGATTTCAGTTGGCCTTGGATGCTCCCTGCTCCCACTGCCCAGGTTGACCCGCGTCTCACCAGTGAGATCGTTTCTTGTCGCCCTATTTTGTTATTGCAGGATCTACAACCTTAACCTGTGTAAACCAGCAAAGCTTCGTAAACCATCACATGCTGAACCTCATCGTACCCAGGACTGCCTCACGATCTGCCTGTTGTAAAAAGTGACGTGGCATTTTCCTTAAGCAGTAAGCATGAAAGTTGTAGATGCCAGACGCGACGAGATCTGTATTCTACCTCTTGATATGCCGGCTCACAAGAAGTCTTCTCTGTTCCTTGGTACTCTGCCTCAAAAACCACTTTGTCTTCCCCATGATCTACCGCTCTGTTCTTTGTCGTATCGTTAAATACTCTTGAATACTTTGATTGACGTCTTCTGTTTTTGGTCACTCAAAGTCTTACGTTATCCATTTGAAAGTGCGTTCTCAAACAGGGTACTATTCATTGATTCCTGCTGTCAATGCTTCGCTTTGACTCTTGTGAATATTGACGTGTGTGCTACCTGAATAGTTTGCACACAAATGACCGCGCAACGACGAGTGCCGCGGACACCTAAAAACATGCTTTTATCACTATTATGATTAAGGTGGTAGAACTCAGCGACTGAATATTGACGGCCGCAGTCAAACATTACGTGGACACATCGTTTTGGGCGGATGACCAAGGCGATGATGAAACAAGTGGCCTGTGAGAAATGGGTAAAAGTCGAGAGAAAGTTTACTTCACGCGTGGAGGATCATGTTATGGCAACATGAAAATGAGAACTGGGTGATTGGTTGGTGTGGGACATGTAGCCTCTGCAATAGTAGAGGCGAATAGTCTTCGAAAGAGTCGTTAAAGTAAATGACTGGTAAAAGCTAGTCAGTTGGTTTTCGTTCTGGAGCATGGATCACGTGGTGACGACAGGGCAACAGTCTTGACATATATCTGAGATGCTTAAGCATAGATGGGACATGGTGTAGAGCGACAGCCCTATGTGGCGAACAGTTGGTTGGAGTGAGAAAGCGACAGACCAAAAATAAATTTGCTGACCGTTGGAAGACCATGGAAGAGTTATTCGGAAGGGCACTGTTTGGTAGTTGCAGTGCCAAAAGGGGACAGAAAAAATGAACAAATCGGCAATTGGATATAGTAAGGGAACAGATCGGCAGTGTCATGAGAGAGGGATGTGTTTTTGAATCGGGCTGATGAGTAGTTTGGCCTGTAACCTCTGGTCAATGGACTATGGGGGATATGTCCGAAAAACATCGGCGGGAATTTTTATATTCGATCACTAGGAACTAGGAAAAAAGATCGATAAGCATGCAGCTTTGGTGTAGTACATAAGTGGCCCAGTGAGTGGTATGTCACGACGGCCACATTGAAAATAAGCACGGCGGAAATCAGGCTTTACACGGAGAAGATATGGCGGGGAGACACTTTAGAGGCTGCAAAAAGATCAAGGAAATTGTATTTTTAGTTTAAAACTGATGCACTAGGTAGAGCGGATCTCGTACATTACGTCTATCCTGTAAACCGTATTTGGTTTCGGGAGTTGAGATCCGCCGACGTGATAGCATCCCAATATCACTGCAGACCACCTGCATGCACGGAGAGCCGGAAAAGAGGTTGATCTGACCGATCCCAGCCCGGTTAAGAATAAAGTAAATTATGTTGACAGGGCAACGGCTGTAGAGCACAAGCTGTCCAGGAGCCAACGACTGGGTCGTGGGGGATCCTGGACAGCATGACCAATGGAAAAGCAGTCCAGCGATGGGTACACACCAAGTTGTCGGCATGATCCATCAGTTGGGTTGTTAGACTGTACTGTTTCTTTATTACTGCAAATACCGGGTACAAACTAGACACAGAAACGGCCTAAGAAACGGGCAAGAAGCCGAAAGCCCCAGCGGCTGTTGGATGGTAAAAGACTGTGAGATATGTGAGGAATGGCTTGTATTGAAACGACGTCGATCACGTTCGTGTGTTAGGCTGATGCCAGGCACGATACTAGCTGAGAGAGCTAAGGATTCCTTTATCCGCAAGCACAGCATTCAGATATGCGTTTTTAACTGGCAGAAATCAACTGTCTTTACAGAAGTCATACAAACGACGAAGAGCCTTGTGGCATCGAACAACATAAAAACTGCTGTGGGCCAAGTACCAATTAGTCGCTTGTCCATAGTGACTTTGGTCACGAATTTACTTATTCAAACCCAGTCACCTCCAGGTAGTTACATCTCCGGGGTGGTAAATGCCACGCGGAGAGGCGGGATTTGGTTGAGGTCTGGGAATGGAAGGCCGTAGAAAAAGGTAGCCTGGGGTGCTCTTAGCTGAGTAGAAACGGTCAACAGCGAAATCGTATCTAGTTGGTGGGCCCCTGGAACTAGTTCGAGAGAAGCAGAAGGAAGTGGGGAATATAAACCGCCATGAGTGGTGGGGAAAACAAAAATGTCAACTATTACCGTGGGTGTGAGGCTGGGAAATTGGAAATAAGCGATGGCCGCCAAAGTGGGAGTGTGAGTCAAAGTTCCAGAGCGAGGCAAAGAAGTAGGGGTCCAGCTGGCTTGGAACGATTAGGACCGATTCAATGCGGTAAACCTGGCTGGAGGGTAAAGCCAAAGCTCGAGGATAGGGAGAATCCATTCCGTGCGACGTCAGAGGTGATGATCGTTATGTGAAATAATAAATAGTAAAAACAGATGACAAAATGCCATGTGTGCGGTACATAGAAAGTTGAACAAGTCAAGCTTTACTTACCTCAAAATCAGGGTCACCGTCATAAGCTAGTCTCATCTTGGCCATGCATGAGTCCTTTGCTGCATTTTGGTGACTTCAAAAATTTTGTAAGGGCAGTTTCCGACCGATCAAGTGTCTGATGGACTGAAATAACTTCGTACAGCTTGTTACATATTCTGAAATAGATAATTTGGAAGAAATTGGCCCCATTTTTGTCCCAGAGTATGAAATTTTAGCTGTATGATTTCCGTTGTGTAGAAGATAGCTCATGTCTTGGGCAAGGCACGGGATTGCGTTGGCCTTATTCGCTCTAGGATTTAACAGGCCGGATAGAGCTCAAGACACAGCCCCAAAAGTCATGCCTGAAAGGGTTCACGTTTAAGTAGTTCATCTGCCTTTCAATTTTGGTGAGACAACAAAATGATTAAGTGCTGAGTGAGGGTTGGCCAAAATTTTCATTAACAAGTCTATGAGGCTCACTCTTGCGGGCGTACGACGGTGGGCAGCACTGCAGTTAGGGTCTCGCGTGAGATGTAAAGACCAGAAGCTAGCTGCTGCGCATTGTGATGAGAGCCACTATTCCCTTCGTCCCTAACACTTGATATTTAAATGTACAGGAATAATAGTGGACCGTAGTTGTCACTGGCGGATTCTTAGGGGTGCGTGATCCACTCAGGGCGAGGGAATCGGGACGATTGTGGGGCCCATGCCTGGGTGTTGCACCCAGTGGGGGGGGGGGCTCATTCTGCAAGTGTTGCACTATGGGCCAAGATCGTTTAGGTAGTCTGTAGCTTTGATGAGCAAACAGGTCAGGTTGTGAGATTCAAATGAAAGGACGATTTTGATGCCGTGGACTAATATTGCTTTTCTGCCAGGGCAAGCATTACTTACTTACTTTGCTGATGTATAGCAGAACCAAAAGTGGGCCCAAAACACCAACAATAATTCCACCACTTGTGACTGAAAAGAGCTGTGTCGGGCACAGTTCAGCGTTAACTATTTGAGATCCCTTGGGGTTGAACCACACTCAAGAAAAAGCTGGGTCAGTTATACTGTAAAATATCGCCCAGAGCGGGGCAAAAGGCCAAAAGCCTTCGTCATATCAAGGAAGATGTCAATAGACGCTTTGCCAGAGTCAGCCGACTCTGTGGTACGAATAGGGACGTCGGATTGGTGGATTGGACACCATCTGGACTTTAATGGACCGCGTTGGCTTTCATTCGATAACCCAAGGGTAAGAAGGAAATGGGCCATTTCGTCCCCCCCCCTATACTCCCGTCATACATTATATGATGGGAGTGTGATTTATTTGGCTGCCATTGACGGGGTAGAGCTTGAATTCTTCGTTGCGATGGGAATTATAACCTACGTTTTTTTCTAGGACATGAATACTCCTCCTACTCCTGCGAGACTGAATGGGATTGGTAAATGACGTTGAGTGTCCGAATCTCCGAGACACAACAGAACTGAAGGGATACTACCGGGACTAGAGCTGACCGGAGACAGAGTAGTATCAAAGAGCTTTCTGATTTGTTCAAGCTGAGAACACTGCAAATGACATGGTACCAGTAGTCGACTGGGCTAGTTGTCAGGGTAAAACATTTTAGCTGTTTGTCAGAATAGAGGCAAAGAAAGTTTTGGATTCCTCAGAGATTGAAAGGGGCAAACTAAAACATCTGCACTTATAAAATCAAATAAGGAATTCCGGTTGTACAGTAAAAGTTGAGAGTTTCATTTATAGCAGAGATGAGCTATTTCATTCCTCTAGTCAGGGAAACATAGTTCTTGTATTTTACCCCATTCTCATATCCGCTTGGTAGCTCAGGTGAGTGCAGGCTGATGCAAGTAAAGGTGGCGAGGTCCCTGGTAACCTCGTAGGCCTCTTCTATACTAGGAAATTCACCGTGCACTTTCAGTTGATGAATTCTCTACTTGATACAGACTTTGATCACTTCAAGCAAGAGTAGTTAGCAAAAATGGACAACTAAGTTTATACGTCCAAAAGCTTCAAGGTACTTTATTGTGGACAAATATAGCTAATAAGTGCTCAGATCCAAACAGCCCGTGTGATGTTTGACGCCACAAAACTGTTGGTTGTTTGCTTGCTTTCGGCGACGAAAATTAGTTTTCGTCCACCGGACAACCCCTTTTTGAATGTTTTTCTTTCGGACGGTTGAAACTTAGCATGCCTGACTAACACCATGTCCAGAATCAAACTTGCACATGAACGCAATGAAAACAGCTTCAAAAAACATTCCTAACCCGCAAGCGAGGTTGTGTCCTACCAGCATCTGCCATCTTTTGACAATTATTGTGCCCTTCGGCTTGTTGCCGGTTCCTCAGGCCATTGTTGGGACCCGGGCGAATCTGAAAACCCGGAGCACTAAATTGATGAGCCTATGGTATCTTCCAAATGCTTCACGGATCCACGATCACCGGTTGAGCATATTTTTAATTTCAGTTGAAGGCAGCTCTTTTTCTCAACCACTTGCTGCTTTTATTCCTCGCCTTCCGTTTTTGTCCACAATTCCAAAATAATCCAGTTCATTTTACCATTTGACGCTGAATGAGTGGAGCTCGCCTTCCCGTTCTCACCTTTCGGGGGAGGTACCCTAGGGCTCGGTTAGCGAATCTGAAATCAACTTTTGATCCGCGGAGTACGCATACAAAAAGTAGAGGATCTTACTACATGGTAGCCGTTCCTCCTCCACAGGCCGTCGCTCACCAGCAAGAAGTGTCGGAATCAGAAAAACACAGCCCCCACACACATATCGGCGTCGCCATTATTAACTGGATTAGGATGTTTGTTGAGAAACGAGTTTTCCGATTTCTCTGCAGACACTGAACTAGGAGATGGCAACCCTTCCAAAATGACTTGAAGCCTGCTCACCAATTTATAATGGTCTCCTGGGGGAGGCGTGACTCTAACTTCTTCTTTGATATATGCAGGAGTTCCGGGGCATGTTCACTGGGGAACACCTCAAAAGAGTTGCCGAAGTAGCAGACACAATTTGGGAAACCTACGTGCTGGAGGCTAATCGGGTGACATCCTAAGAAACTGAGTTTGTCATTGTCTTTTTGGCTGCCGAAGTGAACTAACCTGTCAAAAAGTTCTGGGCAGCCATTTCGTCACTATTTGGAACCTCATTTCAGTGGTCGTCCAGAAACAGTCTCATTAAAAGTGATCTCGTAAAACCCGCATAAAAATTCCCCTTTCGCTCTTTGTCAACTGATACCGTTTGATCGTTTCAATCGAGGTATCGTTCTGATGAGCGCTATCGAACCTTACCCTGTTCAACGGCCGCAGTCAACCAGAGAAATGTGAGCTTCATTTTGTGCCTCAGCCAATCTTACCGGCCTGAGTAGTCGCCCGTCCTGTTATCGATAACAAGTTACAGACATTTTACTTAGTAGACACGTGTGCTCCCACCTGAACTTGAAACCAGATGTGTTTAAGCTCTAAACGACACGCCGCTTTTGGTACTTCTATTCAGAATAAGGGATAAACTTCGGAGACGGATTTTGACCTTAATTTCATCTTTCGTCTGGTTTTCTTGATTTTGGAGGTTCAGAACGCAGTGCCTGGTACTGATTTCCTGTGCCACTTTGAACCCTTGGAAGAGTCTAGTAGCAAACGTCTTGTACACTTTGTAAATAACCTGCCTCCATTAGTTCTAACTCAGTCAGTTTGTAATACTCAGGATGGCCTACTTTCACTTTTTCGGTGGCACACTGGATGCGCAACCACAAGGGGTGCCAAATGCACCGCCCATAGTACATTCCGCAACCACCTCGAAGGGTCATCACAATAGTCCATCAAGCCCTCCAGGCCTGCCAAAGCAAGCCTGCTTGTAACCGAAAAAATAAAAGTTCGCGGTTTGAGTTCAGGTACATGCTTCAGTGAGGTATTATTCGTGCATCAGATGGTTCTTGGGCTCAACCCTCTCACATGGTTTCAAAATTCTACGAGATTGGCAACCATGAGCGAACTATTCAGCTTTCATGAAGGTCGCTGTTCCGGATAGACATCCCGTTCCATATATTCAGGATGTCGAGGCGAACCTGAGTGGTGCTCGTAATCGACAAAACATTCATACTCGAGACTCTAACTCAGGATCAATCTGACCCCTGTGTTCTTACTCCAAATTTACGTTTCCATCAGAATTTTGCTCCACACTTGCTCACTCGCTGAACCACATATTCGACATTGGCCTTAAATGACCGCTGGCTGGGGCTTGCATTAATTTTGTTCTGTGGCCTTTGATCCACATTTTCCACTGACACTTGGTTGATTTGCCCGCTTTGACGTAGAGCCATCCTGAGTTTGCTTGCATAAGACCGACTGTGATTCATGAAACGGTTACCGTTGAGGTTTGTACAGCTTCCGTGTCATATTTACGATTGTTTTATGAAGAACCGTACTGAAACCCACCGATGGATACTTGTCGCTTTTTGGATTGTATAATACGTATCCCACTGGCTACTATAAGTCCTTTACAGGGCTTGTGTGTTCTTAAAATAGAACTGTTACTTGCCTATCACCAGACTTTCGTCGCAGATAAGGATAGACCCAGGACAGCGTCAACAAGGACTTCTGGTATGTTCGAGTTTCTAAGAAAACCGTTTGGCTTATACGACTCTGCACAAACTCTTTGGCGTTTTACTGATCAGGCCACCAGAGGTTTGAATTTTCTCTTCGCCTACGCCGACGACTTGCTGACGAGCTAGGAATCCGCGGATGCGTTTATCCGCACATGGAATAATCATCAATGCGGAAAAAATATTTTTGGGCGGAAGTTGCCTGGGATTAAGTACATATGCTTGGGGAACATGGTATTCGTCATTTGAAAGGAATGGTGCGGCCCATCCGTGGTTTGTCCTTGTGTACTTCGCCAGCGGCCGTTCGTCGCTTTAACGGGATGATAGGTTGCTACCAGTGTCCTTTTCCTAACTGCGCTCACTTGATGCAGCCCTTACCAGACTTGCCCCCGGGTGTTGAGGACGGTCCCATAAGATTACCTGGGGAAGCTGAAATCGGGTTAAATGCAGTTAACGATGCTCTGGCTTCCACCGCTTGACCCCTTTTATTTCCACTTTGGAGCTCAACTGAATATAGCTATCACTGCTTCCGACAAAGCGGCAGGCGGCTTGCCCTGGCCATGGTTCACATCACAATGGAAACCACTGGTCTTTATCCCTTGTCGTCTCCCATCAGCCAACACAGTGTGTTCTACGTTTAGCCGGGAACTACTTTTTTCTTTCAGCATTGTTAGGTACTTCCGCCAAATCCTCGAAGGAGGAAAACCTATCATCTCTGCTGACCATAAGCCATTAGCGTATACTCTTAGCATCCCAACCGATAAATACTCACCATGTGAGCTGCGTCATTTAGACCTCACTGCACAGTTTTTCAGTGATATTCGTCTCTTTTCTGACACTGAAAACGTTGTGGTTGACGCTCTTTTTCGAGTAGGCGCTATTTCTAGCCAGCCACGGTCCACGGACTGCAAAGCTACCACTATAGCCCAAGGTTCGGAGTTGGTTCTCACATATTCAAGCCAAATCTTGGCACTTAAAACTTCAGCTGTCTCCTGAGCTGCTTCCGCGGGCTCGATAATGAGGGTAACAACCTTGCCACACCTACGTCCCACCACACTCAGGTTTTGATGCTGCACAATTCTTGGCCCTTTACATAATTTGGCCCATCCTGGCATCCGTAAATCCACCAAGTTAGTTGCAGATAGATACTCCTGCCGAGTTTTGCAAATCGTCGTCCGTAATTGGGTTCACTGCCAACGATCGAGGGTAAGTGGACGTCCAGCGGCTACATAAGCCAATTTTCAGCTGTATCCTTACTTTTTTCCGGCACCTGCATGGATGTCGTTGGTGTCCTGTGCCACGGGTAAGACTTCCCCAACATTTTTCCTGATCGACCATTCAGTCTGTTTCCCGGAGGCTGTTCCGATTGCCTTTGTAGAAGCGTTAACCATTAAAGCTGCTCCTGTGTAGTTTCGAGTTGCGTTGCTCTGCAGAGGTGACTACTGATCGCAGCCCACAACTCGGGTCACGCTTGTTCAGAGAGTCCGTGCATACTTCAGGCTGCCATCGCTCTAGAGCGATAGTATATTGCCCACTGGCCTATGACATGACTGAGCCTCTTCATTGTCAGCGCAAAGTTTCGCTTATCACTTACGGCAGCTCTAGCTGGGTGCAGCTGCTTCCAGTCGTTCTCGCAGATTTGCTTTCCTCTTATGAACCTGGCGATACGGCGTCGGCCACCGAATTAGTTTCCATTCAAACTCTTCGAATCATCGAGGGCTTCTTCGAGATAGTTCAAGTGGTTTACGGTGGCTGTACCTTGTGTGCTCCACTGTTGGCCACATGCGCCTTTCTCAAGTGCATACGGCGCGACCGCCGTACCAATCAGCCCGCATCCCGTCAAAACGGTCCGCTTGGGCCTACCTCTTTATAGGCGGGAGCTAGCTTGGAACACCTCTTAAGTGGCCTCACGAAGATTAGCTTGAGTTGCCCGAGCGAAGCGATAAAACCTGCCCAATAGGTCGAAGCGGAAAACACGAAACCGCATCTATCGATCATTTTACGGTAGTGCACCTTGACCGTACTCTACAAATGGAGACATTACTCAACTGAAGTGCTCCGACAGTTCCACAATCCATCATAGGCTCTACCCAGGAGTCTCGAACTGCACAGCTGGAAACCTTTGGGCTTCAGCAAACAAAATGATCTGGCCGTCATGTACACTGATCAATTCGTCTCAATGGCAGTATTTGTTTTTGGCCCTATTTGACGTCGCTTTCAAAGTATCACTTATTATAAAACCATTTTAAAAATTAGAAAACAAGATGTTTCTTGCTTTTTGAAACATTCGCACCCCACTGACCAAGCGGGGTGATTTCGGTTCACTTTGCCTCTACCCATTTGCCAGTTATTCGTTTGTTTTGCTTACCTTTCTATTACACCCACGGGCAAGGTAGATGGAGAAACCCTCAAAAATAGCGCCAAGGAGTCTTTTGTACTGTATAAGTGTTTTCTTTGTGACAGCCGTGAGTATTTAATAGATGACCACTAGGAAAGTGAGTATTTTAGCTGCTCGTGACCGGCAGCACGAGTGGATCGTAACATCGTAACATGGTCATCTAGGCGAAGCATGACTCATGGAACTCGTGAGGTTGGTGAAGACCGTCGTGCAATATGCCCCCAAAGAATTCGAAGGGTCACTTCGGCAACTTCTTTCCAGAAAAGAGATATTGTGGCGACAAAGAGATAACTGATCTTGTGTGTGTACGTTCGTGAGCAACGTTTGTTGTAGATGAACTGCTACATGGTGCTTGGCTCCAGGCAGGTTGTGTGTTGTCCAGAGCTGTAGGCCATTTCGTCTTTTGTCCGCTCACGATAAGAACTGAATTCCGCCAAATGAGAAAACACTTCCGACTGCTCTGCTTGCAGACAGCTGGAAACCGGCTTCCTTGGCTGGCATCTTTTCCGGTATGGTTCTAAATTACAGACGTGATCTGCATTGTTTCAGTACTGACAGCCTCTTATTTAGCCAGCCAGGGTTTGCTGTCTTTTTGCTCGTTGCCAATTCGTAAGTACGGACTGAGAACCTAGTGTTCATCCGGTAGTCCGGAGTGAAGAACAAGTAATTAGGATATGGATGGACTCCTATAAGTCGGGCTATCATAGATCAGTGGTAGAAGGGAGCCAAATTTTATTCGTCAGGTGACAGATACTGGTTTTTTACTTAGCAAACGGCATCCGCTGAAGAGTCCGGAACGGCTCTCATGGTACAGTCAAATCCCTCGCGATCAGGAGCTCAAGAAATACGCGGCAACGACAGCCGAACAAGAAGGTACTGACAGAAAACGTTGTCTTCCACCATAGCCCTGCGTCTCAAACTCGAACAAGCCTTGGAAATTACGAGCGATAGTCCATTGTGTGGTTGTTTACGCTGGCACTCCGCTCAAAAGTTTAGTAAATTTTTCACGGTCCTATCAGCCGACATAGGAGCGATGTTCTAGCAAGTTGGGGTTAAAATACGCAACAAGTGAGCTCAAAGCTCCCCTCACTAGCCAAGGAGCGATTTGAAGAGGATTTCCATGAGCTTTGAAATGAATGTCGACTAGCTTACTGCTAATATGTCGCTCTTTTGAGCCAGCCTGGCTTTGCAAACAGCCACAAAGGACAACAGGTTGAACTTTCCTTCATTGGCAGTATGCTCTGTGAGGAAAAACTCTACGTGAATGATTATTTGTTGGCTCTGCTGAATGAGGAGAAATCTCTGCACGTGGCAAAAGATTTGTTGGAGATAACTCAAAGAGGTAAGCCTAACAAATCAGAGCGCTTATTGAACAGAATTAGTCTACTGGCAGAAAAGATGACTGAGGGCCTGCTAGGATGATTTGCTTCACCTGACGATCCACCGGGGCTTGTAGCGCTTACTTTTTTGCCTGCTCATAGGTCACTCCATATGTTTGCATCAGAACCTGGCATGGGATACTGGAGCAACTGAGACGGATCAAGTGGGGTGGCCGAACAGGCTAGAAAATATCGACTGTATAACAGCTTTGAGCATGAGTCCCCTTTTGTTACCAGACTTCCCTTTCCGCGGAACTCTCGATGTGCGCTTGTTTTGCGATGCATCCCAGGCAGTTTATGTTGAGGCAGAATATCTGAGTTATGAGGACGGCAACATGTTTTGCCGACTGTTGAGCAAATCACGCGTGGTTTCTGGAAAGGTCACTATGATGCCACGGCTTGAACATGTGGTGGCTGTTCTCGCTGTTAAGCTCATAAAAAATATCATGGTGAAACCACAAATTAAAACGGTCCTATGGATATATTCTGCTGCGGTGTTGCAATAAATCACAACGACCTTTACCACTGGTCGAACTCGAATGGTTTTGGACTGATCCAGTAAACGGTAGTTAAGATATGTTCCCAACGGCAAGAGCACTGTTAACATAGCCCCTGTGGGTACCATCCGTGCATCGTCCAAGGAGATGACTTGCGGTTGATCGGTCCGTCTTTCCTGCTCAAGGCCAAAGGAAGCCATATAATACTGGCTTTAGAAAAAATTAGACAGAATTAAAGCAGACCTTCCCAGCAACAATAAATGAAAACAAGTCACAACAAATGGTTTGCTTTGCTGAACGCTTTCCATGGCGATGAGGTCTGATGAAGCGCCTAGAGTGACCGCAGAGGTTTAGTTCACCATTTCGTGCCATGGAACTGTGTGATACCATAGCTGATATCAGGCTGGGGCCGTTGTCTGTATTCAGAATGCGAGTAACCACGGGGTTTTTCATCACAGCTGGCTAGGCTTACTACTTCAGAGATGGCATTATGTTGTTGGGAATGAAACTTGAAAGATGCTTCAGAAGTTCCAACCTGAAAACATTCTCACCGACTCTGCCCAAAGGTGACATATGTCTGAAAAATACCTACTGCATCATGTAGAAGTCCAAGTCGGCGGAACAATTGTTTTTCAGTAATTCATTCTTAAGCCGTTTACAGATTACGAAGTAGACATTAGACAAAAGATCATGAACATAGACATGGAATAAACACCCAAAAAGCATCAGCTAGATAAACCAATCACATGATGAGGATAATTTGACTGACAAACCCCTGCCCATGATTGGTGTTTATTCCATGTCCTTGTTCATGATCTTTTATCTAACGTCTACTACGTAATCTGTAAATGGCTTGAGGATGAATTACTGAAAAACAATTGTTTCGCCGATTTGGAGTTCTATATGGTATCATATGTCTCAGCCACAGAGCTGCCTTGCTTCGTATTTCACCCAGTGGTGAGTTGGTTCCATCCGCTCGCGGAAGAGCTGCTGAAATTTTAGCGGAGCAAAACCACGCGGTGCAAAGACACACGGGCGACAGCCACTTCTTAGTCTACTTCAGGAAACACTTTTCGGTTGGCAATAGACTTATGCGTTCTGAGTAATTCGTCCTAAGTCCCTCAAACGCATGCACCTAATAATGGCACCATCGCCTGGTTGCCGATTGCAGAGTAGGAGCTACACTTATGGAATGCCAGGTTGATTGCGCCGGACCGCTTCACGTCAACTTTGGCCAGAGGCTCGGTAAGTACACTCGGAAGTTGCATGCAACATGATTATCGATACATTTCTGATGCCCAAGACGGTTTTTGTAGCCGGACCCGGTAGACCCGAGGTGATGTTTGGTGATAGTGAGTCTAACATTTTAGCCCCAGTCTCCACAGTGCAAGCTGCTCTGTGACTGATCGCGAGAAGCGTCAGCATAAGATGTCGCCATATGAAGTAGACTGACATTTTCAGCCGTTGGTGCAAGCCGTTGTGGAGTTGCCTCAGAATGGATAATTACACCAACTAGGCGGATGCTGTTAGAGGTAAGTTCTCATGAAACACTGAGTGACGAAACGCTAATAACATAATTCGTGGGGTGCTATCGTGACGAAGGGCTTATGCCACCTTTACTGAATTGGCCCTTTATTGGTTTTCCCTAATCGCAAACAAGAGCCCTGGAAAGGTTAGGTCTGTCCATACACAGGTGTCCTGATTAGAAACCCCCAACCACAAAAACATCTTCCAAAGCTGTAGTCATGTTTGCCTTATATTTCGGTTGTTATTACTGTTTCGGTCAATTTTCAGTAGTAACCTTCAACCTTGTTGCATGTCAGGTGCGGCCAACAACATTTCGAAGTTAAGATCTAATTTACTTTCAGGGCAAAAGGTTTTTCCTCGATGAGAGAACAAAGCTAGCTCGAATTTGAGCCAAGGTGTCGTGAAGTTCATACGAAAACTCTAAACTTCTTACAGGTAGATCCTGATGTTTCTATCGCTATTCTTGAACCTCGTCTCCAGGAAGCTTGCGTATCTTGTCGGAAGTCCAAAAGCAACAAACCTCTTTCGGCAGGCCAGCAGGTGAAACCGCGTAAATCAGGGCTATATTTACGAACTCCCTGGAGCACAACCCATGTGGTACACTCCGGAAACTCTCCTCAAGCGCTTGGCAGCTTCGGACGGGGAAGATAACCATTCCCTTTCCCCTGAATTATATCTGATTGCATGACACAGTCATATATGTTTCGAAAAATGAGTCCATTAGAAGGTATGGCGCCTCGGGAAGACGCAGTCATGTATCATTTGTGGATTCTTTGAATTTCGTGGTGTGCTTTAGGTACAGTAACCTTTCCATTACAAAGTCAGAGCCTAGGTGAGTGCTTCAAAGCTGCAGACAGTGTCCTCTGGCAGGCACTTGCCTTTGTCCCTCATTTTCACACATTTGCCAAAGCCAGTAATACTTTTCCAGGCTCAGCCGTTTTTCTTTTGTCGACAGCCACCAAAAACAACGCTCTCTGGATACTCTAACATTCAGACGTCATATCAAGAGGTTCACGCTTCCAAGCAGGTGGCTGAACAGTGAGGGTGCACCCTTAATGGCCCTCGCGAACGGATCCCGGCTAGCAGTCATTTCACAGGCCGCGACCACAAGAAAAGTGCTTTACCGGGCTAGTGATTCTACGGCAGCTATTTCGGACACCAAGCTCCTCAGTGCCGTGTACCCCGTAGTTTTCACCCCAGCCAGGTGGTGGTGACAAGCTCCGCTGATGCTCCGCCTCTTAGTCGCTTCAAGTGTATGAAAAACTACTGGCATGGGCCTCCTAGCGGACTCCGGAGCTCAGGTCAGTATAATACCGGTTCTATAAGGGCCGGCCGTCTGTCCGGCAGCTCTGATAACACAAGCCTGAAGAGCTTTCCCATTCCAGCACATAACAGTTAGCTTCTCGCTTCAAACCATGACCTGCGTTGTCCCATTTCGTGGGCCTACGTCGTCAGGCTATCCTGGGCTTGGATTTTTCAGAAAGTCGCAGCTTAGTAGTTGGCTCCGGTAGAAGACAGGTCGCAGATGGAGTTACCTGAAGTTTCACAGCTGGCTCTCTGGCTCGTACCTAACCGCCAACAACTCTCATACCTACTCAGCTTTCGAAAAAGAATACAGCAGCCCATTCGGCTAGTGCTCTGACCTCGTTCGCCTTGGCAACAGTTTGCACCCAGTCACCTTTGACTTCACACAGGGACCCCCTGTCTAGGCCCGGCACCACAGGCTGACCCCAAAACAAGCTCCGTAAAGCCAGTGCATAGCTCAAAAATAGGCTAAATCTGGGGATCATCCGGCCTCCAAGCGGTCCGTGGGAATCGCTATTTCACGTGGTCCCAAAGGAGGCACCCGACAATCGGAGACCGAGTGCGGATTATCACGCATTCATGCAAATGAACAGGCCGGACAGATATCCCATTCCGCTCGTCACGGACTTTACAGCTAGATTAGATGATAAGGGAATATTCAGGCTAGTCATTCCAGCGACGGCACATAGCCAAAAACTGGCAGCCGAGCAAGTTAGTTCTAGAAGGGCCCTATCGACACTTTTTGGTCATTTCTAGCTTCTGCAAATGCCGTTTGGGCTTGGCAATGTTGCCCAAGCTATCCAGCCTTTCATCGACACGGTGTGCAGTAGTTCGCATTTTGCCTTCGTTTGCCATGACGCCATTTCGATCGCTAGCACTTTTACGGACACTTTGCTATCGACTTTCCCAAGGTGGGGCCCCGGTCAAAGAGAGAAACTTTGTAATAGGCTGCAACTTCATTGAGTTTCTAGGCCACACGTTTACTTCCATTGGGGGGCACTCAACCACGAGAAAATGCAGGCTACCCTAGACTATCCAAGGCCCGTGTCATCCAAACGACTATGGCTTTTCAACGGGTTAGTCAACCTGATCTGAGCTTCATTTCAGGGCTCGATCAGGTAATACAATCACTCACAGAAATGGCTGAAGTAAGAAGCAGCTAATATTCGCAGATGGCCCCAGAGAAGCATTCGGCAAATGATTATTTTTCGTGCCTTTACAAATCATATAGGAAAGGGTTGTGCTGAAATGGTCGAGGGTCATTCGGATTGGACATAGTTTGTGAAGAGAAGTGGGGTCGGGGTTATATCGGCGTGTCAATCCGCACGACTAAGTCGTGGTGGTCTTATGGTTTGAAGCTGAATCACTGGGGTGGGGGTGGTTCACTTGCGGCCAGGGTAACTGGAAGGCTTGAACGAATTTCTTCTGTGTACACGGAGCAGGTGCGAAAAGACGAACGCCAATCGCTTCTGCGGAGGCCAGTGTGTGCAGGCGGATGTATTTGCTTAGATTGAGGCACTCGCTGGATGATTTCGAATGCCAAGTCTGTGCTTTTTGATGACCCGAGTCTACCAGACGCCCTAAAATGGCACTCTCTATGGTTCCTGTTCCTCCATGTTGTAGCCACCGGGGACGACGTTCTTTTATTCTTTGGGGTAGTTGCCTTTCCGTACGGCCAATGTAGGTTGCACTAAATTTGCACCTTCAAAAATGTATTACCCCGCAAACTACTTCCAATCCGAATGACCCCTGACCATCTCAGCACAACCATCTCCTATATGTTTTGTGAAGACCTAAGAATGAATCACTGAAAACCAACGTTTGCCTCTGAAAACTTGTTCTGATGTCACAATATACATATTGCGGAATCTAAAGCATACCAAGGAGCCATGCTTGGTGAGGGATCTAAAAAAGTTCCTCAATTTCTCCACGAACCTTGCCAAGGCATATGTATTCATCCAATTCACCGATAATTGTACGGAAAGTAATGTGTTCCAAAAACAATACTGGAAAGTTTTGCGTCGTAACCGAATTTATCCCAGCTCTAAAACACTTCGTAGACATGCTCTGAACCAAAGCTATGCTACGTGTTCCAAATTAGCAATACGTGAGAGAAGTCTATTTCAGCTGCAATCTGCCGCCGATAACTTACCCCAGGGTGACGTGAACAACTTTTGGATTAAGTGCGCTCAGACACTGCCACCAAGTGTCAAACAAGTCGAAGAAGCTTCAGCACCGCCTGGTGGAAACCAAAACACGGCCAAATTTTCCCGCACAACCTGAATGTTATGTACACATTTTATCGAACTTGGAGGTGAGTCCCGCCCTCATCGAAGCATTGTCGCTGGGTGAGAGTTTTTATTGTCCACGTCGTAAAATAGTTCAGTTATAATCAGAAATTCAGTTCAAAAATCTTTTACCACAAACTCGCATTCTAGTATCTAGACCGTCAGATGAACTAGAACCATTTATAACCGCACTTGTGAACTGATGCTACCGGTACCGCAAGTATACCTCGAGCAACATATTATTCAAAGGCTTTGAGAAGAAATAAAGGATATACAACGACGATAAGAGATCACAATAAGCAGAACCGACAAGGGATCCGGAGTGGTGACTATGAATAGAATCGACTATATCAAAACTCTACCTGCTCACGGACAAAGCAAAATTCAAGCAGTCGCCAGGAAAACGACAAGCGGTGACCTATGCTGTGAAACAGATTATGAAAGTACTAAAGTCCACGAATGATCAAGGCTATTTAGACCAGCTTACTTTGGAAGCGATCCAACCAAGCTGGTCCACCATTCCATGGTTATATGGATTACCCAAGATTCATAAAACAGGCCATCTTTAGGACCAATTCTCCCTATAACTATCTCGCATTACTATGAAACAGCCAAATGTCTGGCAGCTAAACTGAAACCCGTACGCAGTTTCAAAGATTCATCTGAGTTTGTTGAAACCAACAAACACCGAAATATAACGAATGGCCAGATGTTTTTCTCTGGATGTGACTTTGCTCTTTACCAACGTACCCATCTTAGAGACCATTGATTTCTTTTGTGACTACTTTGGAACTAATCAACTGCCAATTACCATATCTTGGAAGGTCCTGAAAGAACCCCTACTCAGATGTACTTCTGAAGTCCCATTTCTGTTTAACGGGAAGCTTTTTCATCAATGTGATGGTGTAGCCATGGGATCACCATTAGGTCCGGTCTTAGCTGAGGTATTCACTGCAAGACTAGAGAACACGACACTGAAACAGGAGATCCAGAAAATGAACTTTTATCGGCTGTAAGTGGATGACATTTTTTACCTCAGAAATATAAACACCGATGTAGAAAAGATGGAAAGGACGTTCAGAAATGCTCATAAAGCCTTTCATTTCACTAAGGAGACGGAAAGAACAGCACACTGACCTTTCTGGATGTCTCCATATACAGGAGCACCAATGGAACATTTGAGAGAGAGATGCATGGAAAGCAAACGTGGGCTGGAGAGTACACAAACATTTCTCAGTTTTGTACCCATACGACAGAAGAAACGGTACAATGCCTAGACTTGAGAGTGAGGAAGCTGTGCTCACGAGAGACCATAGAAAAAGAACTGCACTTATTTAAAAACACACAGGGAAGACCGTTACTCCGAGCGCATCACAGAACAAAACCTCAGAGATAGAACGAAGTGTGCTCCAAGTTATGACGTACCTAAGGAGAAACTGCTTATCCACTTGCAATTCAAAGGAGATTCCATATTGGACCTTGTCAACAGACGTTCAACAAGTGCGGTGAGTGGAACATCCAACTCAGCTCGTGTATCCCGTGTATTTGCAAACTCTCCTATTATCCAGAATTCTAAAAGAATGCTTTTCGAAAGCTGACCACCTCAGTGGTAACCTACTTGTTGAGGTGCAAATTTAGTGCAACCTACATTGGCCGTACGGAAAGGCAACTACCCCAAAGAATAAAAGAACGTCGTCCCCGGTGGCTACAACATGGAGGAACAGGAACCATAGAGAGTGCCATTTTAGGGCGTCTGGTAGACTCGGGTCATCAAAAAGCACAGACTTGGCATTCGAAATCATCCAGCGAGTGCCTCAATCTACGCAAATACATCCGCCTGCACACACTGGCCTCCGCAGAAGCGATTGGCGTTCGTCTTTTCGCACCTGCTCCGTGTACACAGAAGAAATTCGTTCAAGCCTTCCAGTTACCCTGGCCGCAAGTGAACCACCCCCACCCCAGTGATTCAGCTTCAAACCATAAGACCACCACGACTTAGTCGTGCGGATTGACACGCCGATATAACCCCGACCCCACTTCTCTTCACAAACTATGTCCAATCCGAATGACCCTCGACCATTTCAGCACAACCCTTTCCTATATGATTTGTAAAGGCACGAAAAATAATCGTTGTGAACAATTGTTCGTCTCCGACATGTTTCGATTTAGCGATACAGCGGGCTGGTATATTGTATGCGTAAGTTGTTCGACAAATGTGCGTAAGCCAAGAATTATATGGGCGAGTTTAATAAATAATTGATGGTTTTGAATGAGGTGCCCGGCAAGTTTGGAACTCATGGTCTGCTCATGAAACTCGACTGAATGATGTAGAGATGAATGCTTTCCGACAGTTAACTGTGAGAGAGGCTAAAATGAGTTGAAAAGCTGAGGTAATGAAAAACGACAAGCAATATTTTGTTCATTCTGGAATAGAAGTAGATAAAATTGCGGATGATTTGAGGCAGTAATACACTGCTATTGAAGATGGGTATCAGGGAAGAACCCGATGCGGATCGGAAGGAAAGCATGAAAGTTGGAAAATGTGAGTCAACTAGCAAGAATAACTGCAGGGCTCGATATATGATAGCTGTGAGATATGGGCGTATTGGAATTAAGACATCGGGGGGGACAACCGGATGGCTGCGGAAATCCGGGGAAGGCAGCTGGAAACAAATACTATGCAGATGAAGGAACGTGGACTATCAGTGGAAAGTCTGAGCTGGAAGTGAGCGCGAAATGGGGTTCCGAAACATTAACAGCAGTGTTGAATTGTGAAAGAAATTGGTGACCGTAAAATAACCAGAGGGGGCCAGTGCGTGTAGGTATTTTTGCTCAGATTTACACGGGAAAATTACGATATATGGTCTTTTTTATGACCGGTGGGACCTGATGTAAAGAAGAACAGCGAAACCAACAAATTACTGCACACAGAAAAGACAGCTACTCCGGTGAAATGTATTTTGGGGAAGAGAAGGGAAAAATGATCAGAGAACTGGTAAGAGTTGACGGCTTAAACCAACGTTCTGCCGGCAAACCATATGATGACGGCCAAAATAAGGAGGAAGGGTCGGGACAAGTAAGCCCTTGGCGGGACGGTAGGCAGAATATATATATATACACATATATACGAGGCGGTGTCGGAATGCTAGAGGTGGAGGTCAGCATGTCTGAAAGCAACCAAGCAAAGGGAGTGGGCCGAAAGTCTCCTACCTAAGCTCAGGGAATTGAAATGCTTCGGAGAAGTTGGCAGTGCTGAGCAAGGATGCATGGTGGGAACGGATATCGATAGGAAATATGGCTCCGAGATATGGAAGGGTGGGAACGATGACTTTTGACTTGAGGATTGGTCATGGTCACGAAGGGGACTGCCAGGCACTGATGTAGGGTATCAAAGGAGAAAACAAGGAGAAAAATGCCAGGGGGTAAGGCTGTGAAGAGATAGCGGCGCGTTCGGTAATATTTATGAGCAAGCGGTGATGGCTACCGGTTAAAACCGTGGAGATAATAAGGGGCATGAATTTAAGACAGAAATATTTGTTTCCTTGTACTGGCGAAGTAAGTGGGTAGGGCGACATGGGCACCGTGTTCCGGGAGCTGTCATGATAGGAAACCACAGGAGAACAGAAAAAGTGGGTAGTTGTGTATTTGATGACAGAAAAACAACAAAGGATGAGACGAGGGCAATGAAAAAAATCCTAAGTTGGGCAAACCGAAACAGAACAATGACAAAGGAGGCTTGCTACCCGCAATCGGTGCTAGTTGATGGAGCAGACCGTGTGCTGGATGCCTAAACTGAAAGATATCTCACGTAGTGAACACAGGAAATGTGGTCCACCAGCCTAGTTGCATTCGCAAGTCGTTACGGATGGCCTTCAAACCCGACTGGCACCGGCAAAAGTGGTGGATCCTATCGCGCCCCGCACCTTCAGACTAGCACTGATGGTAGTTGCCGATTCACATGAGTGCATAGTTCCAGCGACGAGGGTATTGCATCCAGGATCAGGCGGCCGACTTGCGAGAGATCTCGGATGGCAGAGCCATTGGAGTCAGTGATTAGCTGACGACTGCATAGCGGTGTTATCCAAACGCATTTGCCGGGGAAGTGACCAGCAGAGCACCTAGGGCAAATGCCCGTCATTGGTGGTAATATGCACACAAGCTGAGGGCCGGAAAGGCTAAGTCAACGGGACAACGCCGTCTCTTTGTGCCGCAGACTAGAATCAACGTTTGATGGAGAAAAATCAAAACAGAGGAGCATCAGTGCTGTGAGTCCCTAGAACGAAATGAATGATGGCAAGCGTAAGTGGCCGCGACCCACCAGAATGAAGAAACCACACCGTTTCGGCCCAGGCGTGAGCATGGGTGGCGACGAGAGTGAATGAGAAAAGCGATAGTTCACGGGTGGAGGAATGAGTATAGAAATCGAAGTGACCAACGAGCTGGGAATGGAAAGCCAGAGGGAGGGTGACACGATGTAGCTACCGTCGAGTAACTCTGGAAGCGACGACCAGCTGAGGATGGTGCTTAATGCACTGCAAGCTAGAGCATGTTGCTGGGGGAATGACTTGATATATGTGCAAGCACGGAGAGAGGCAAAAATGGGTCACAGGTAGAATAATATTATGCGTGGCAGTACGACCATGGATGCCGGAAAAGGAGAAGGTTGGAAATAAATTGTACGGAGGGTAGCCGATCAGTGATTGTGCAATACGGGTGATGACAAGTGACACATTTTGGACGTGATAGATTACTGACGATGGCATATTTATATGCAATGGGGAACTGTGATAGAATCAAAGAAACAAAACCAGATAAGCAAACGGTGGAGCCAGCATGGGTTGGGTTAAAATGGACAAAGCAGATGAATATAAATGAAGGTTATGGTCGTGACACCGGAAGTAGGGGATTTATTCACAAAGCCACAAAGATGACTGATCTTGATGAAATAGACTATGGAGATGAAAATGGAGAGGGTGTGGGATTTAGGTATTGGCTGATGAAAGAGGGTTAACAAGACCAAAAGTTCGGGTCCCTTCCGAGGGCAAGACGGGTACAGGTGCACCCACTAGCTAGCAGTATATTACTGGAGACTGCCTAGTGGATAAGCAGTAAGGCTCAAAAACATGCAGTGAAGAGGTGGTGCGTATTCAGAAGGCGGGTTATTTCGAATCTTAGAACAGACAAACAAGACAAAACGGAATCTCAGTTCAATATTGGACGGTGGCACCGAAAGAGAACGAGCACGGCTTCTGGAAACCCTGAAGCTGTCTTGAAGCAATTCGCGGGTGCGAGGCTTGAGCCCGATTATTCCCGGATCTTCCATCAACCTACCGGCCTTTTGGATGAAGGACTGAAAGAAACTGGACAATACAGAGAGGCAGACGGGAGAGAGAACGAGAAGCCGTTGTTTAGGAAATAGGAATACAAATACATATTTGTTCACAACTATTGAAAAAGGGAAACGGAACGTTTTGCAGTCTCTTTTATGTCTTTTATCTATTAACGACTTATTTGCTTGTTTCATTTATTTATTTTTCGGACTGTTCGAAAGGAAAAAAATACGGCCCAAAAGCGCGGCTAGTAAAACTGTTGGAATAGTCTGGGAGTAGGCCACTACCTAACCCCACGTGAAGACCCCAAAATCCCCTGGAAGCTGCCTGGATGGTGCTTCTATTACTTCTCGTGGACGATTACTTCAGTGATTATGCTTTGCACGCGAAGAAAATTCGGTGCGTAAGTGTGCAGGGACGGGGCCTAGACCGTTTCTTACTATGCCCCTACAAAGCTTCTGGGCTTGGACCTGTGGAATATTGACCCACCAAATATATGGAAGCTGAATTGTACGCGAGATCTTTCCCTATGCGTTTCACTTTAAGACGGAGACCCGGTTTGGTCCGACAATCTGGACAAGAGGTGTGCCGTAGATCACGCTCCTTCTTTCCTTTGCCCTGAACCCATTTCGGTAGACTTCGGTCCATGGTAATTGCATAATCGCACAAAATGGGCTTACTTTCCACAGAGGGGATAAAAGTCCCTTTATGATGTATGAAGGAATAAAAGGTTATTCGTATGGAGGATCCGGAAAACTGATCTGCAAGCATTCCCTCGATGAGAAGAAAAAGAAATATCATTGCAAAGCCAAAATTCACGAACTTCGTGCTGATCTACATCTAAGATTAGATTTCTGCTATTGATCCAGAAAGGATTGTTGTGGGTTCTGCCATATGCCAATAAAATACTAGTCGTCCTGAATCGGCAAGCCCCATTCACGATGCTATTTGCTGAAGACGTAGCGGCTTGCGCTTCCATGCTGCTTGAACCCCATGCTGTCACATTGTCAGGATACATTGCCATGTCTACGAGGATGACTTCAAGTGGGTCAATAACATCAAACTAGAAAAGGTGGAGAGCCAAGTACTGAACCCTGAGGCACTTCAGTAGAGACCAGTGAGGAAGAGGAGTAGGACAGCTCGATTCTAACAGCAAAGGTTGGATCCGTAAGAAAGCTTTGGGCGACTGAATGTGGCTGGCTCAAAATGCCTCACCTCTTTAGCCTCAACAAGGGATTACGAGGTATTCTGGAGGAGGCTTTGAAAACGTTTATGAAAACAGACTGAGGTATCCATTTGCCATAGAAAGCTGAGTGAACTGCTCATGACGGTTAGCATGTTGGCGATACAATATCAGCGGGGCAGGTAACTATGCTGAAGAGAGGCAAGTGGTCCCCACCCAGTAAGATGATCTGGAGTTGCACTTTTGCAAATGCGTTTGAAGGCCTTGCGGGGTTTGGTACTGAGACTAATTGGTCCGCTCCCTTTCTGAAAACGACGGCTTCCTTTTTGGAAACAGGGCCTATTACTGCTTTCTCCCGACTAATGGGAGAAACACCTGTGCCCAGACATTAACATAAAAGTCGAGTATAGGGAATGGACATAACATCGGCTGTTTCCTAGACATCCTCGGGTGGATCATAACCGGACCCATGGAGGTACAAGAATAAGAGGACGACACTTTGTATGCGTTGACGAAGGGGATATCAATGTATTCCATTGATGGGAGGCCTACGGAGATTTAGGAAACTTGACGCACGACGTTGGAGGAGGCGTTGAAGACGGTGCTGAAGCAAGAACTAAAAGCTCCCGACAGTTTTACTGGACCCATAGTAGGGGAGCCATCTGGTAGTAGTAAAGCAGGAGAGGAGAGCAAGGACTGCCTGACAGGCCTATGGCCTTAGCAAAGAATGGATTTATGTCTTCTCGTTCAAGCAAGTAAACCGCTTTGCCGGCTTCGAAAGTGTCGTCCGATCTAAGATTTGCACTGATTTCTGATAGTCATGAATATGCCTGCATTGGCCTTTAGGTCTTTCAGCCTGTAAACTGCAAAAATTCGCGCACACTCTTCTGGTAACCATCGTATATCTGTGAGAAGCGGGCTTTTCAATCCACCGGTTTTTAGGAGCTTCTGGCACAAAATTATGGTCAGTGGCACCAGAATACTGTTCCTTTATTCCACAGACACCATCAGTTTTTAGTTTTCACCTGATGCTTTGGAGCCGAATCTGCAAGTAGTTCCTCACCCGTTGAAAGTTATTCAGCCGGAGGTGCTCAATTCCCAGATTTAAGAAACCACTCTTCTCCCATCTAGTTATGAATCCAGACTGCAATATTGTGTGGTCACGCATTTCAAGTGGAGGGAGAAGAAGGAACTCCTCCATGAAGAGAAACCCGTTGGTGATGCCGAGATCCAGAAGACGTGTCTTTTTAAAATCCCTATATTGTGGTAAACGGAAAGCTTCGGGTCCAAGTATACTCTACTATTGGTCTAACAAGAGATTTCACAAGGTTGCTGTCTGGAAGGTGAAGTTTAACCCAGTCTGCCTCAGCGGCATGATAATAACCTGGTAATAAATGATGTGTAAGCGGGCTTCGGGGTGCTAGTTAAGGCATCTGCTCTATGAGAGCATTGCTGGGTTCCGCAGTGCGAGCTGAGAGCCTGTAGATGAATTCAATCGAAGGACCTTACTACGAAGAAAGGTTATCATGGCCCCAAAGACAGTTTACTTAATTCACAGGAACCCTAACTGGGACAACGAGCGGTCAATTCACACGAGACACAAAATCAGAACAAGATCAGTGCGTATTGTCTACGGCACTAAATTAGAAATCACAAAAATGCAAGTACATGCGGGTCCCAAGTACGCTGCCGAAGAGAGTTACCAGTAAGTTCCAAGGGTTCAACTTCAGTAGTCCAAGGAAGACGAACAGGAACGGTTCAATGCCGAGTGCAAACGTTTCACACAAACAGACAAGCATGTAGAAGCGCTCTGCATGGTCGGGCTTAGCAAAGTAATGTCTAACAGTCGCAGTTTGTAGAACATCTAGGACTTCCACTATAAATACCTTGCTGTCTGTGGGGTTAATGGTGCCTGAGTGTAGGGCAAAGGCTTGGGAGACAGGTTACCAACAAAAACAACCATACCGCCTATTTGACCTTCCATTTGAGTCCTCACCGACCACTGTGCAGCCAGTGAAAGATATTTCACCTTCACGGTAGTCCATAGTGAGCCATATCTCGGTGGGGGTGAGAATGTGGGGCTTCTCATTGGCCATCAACAGTCTCAGTTTCAGAACCTTGAGCTGGATGCCCGGAAAATTGGCGGAGAGACAACTCATCGACCGTTTATGGGGGAGCAAAGAAAAATTGAATTCAGGGGCTGGTCGGGGTGGGATTGACGGAACACAGGGATGGTAGAGAAGTTGGGGTTGCCGAGAACAGGCGAAAATATGGGGGGCTTGCTGGGTTAGGACTGGAATCTTGGAGGGGCTGCACTTAAGACGGGTATCAAGGTAGCAAGATATTTATATTGCCCAGCCGCGTTTGATCGGGAGGTTTCTAGACCAGGCGGTGAGAAAAAAGGTTGAACTAGGCTTAGCTTGCTCACATAAGCCCAGAGGGTTGCTAGCCTAGTAATGTACGTGGCTTGGCGGCTGATCTGCTACTTCTTGCTCCTTTTTTTGAGGGCTCAAATGAAGGTTCAGCTGCCTCGGATTACCCAGCGTGCCTGTGTTACCTCTCTGAATCAACCGGCTGGAAGAAAACTTCAATAAATTCGTCTTAGTAAGCTTAGATCTCTTCCCATGACTTGCTCTGCGGCCGGTCGTAGGCTCCTTGAGCTACCTGGAGGCCCCAACAGGGCTATCATTCCGAGAAGCCCCTGGTCTGTATAATGGAGCTTCTAGCCGGGTGCCATCCCCTTGGCGCGACCTATCGCCGTCTTAGATTAGGGTCCCTATTGGAGTCAGCCGGTTTTAGCTGTACGACTGGGACAAGCCTAGGCCTTGAATCATCTACTGCTTCCGGTGCAGATCCCGGTCTTTTGGTTCCACATCTTATGTGTAAAAGCCTATCCAAGTGGACTCTTCGCACCGTGTAGCTGGCCTACTTTCTCTGGGTTGTCTTAGTGAGCCAACCAGACACAGTCTGTGACCAGCTAAAAATAACAAACAGCCCAAGGATAGCTGTTAGTTTCGAGGCCAAGCCAAGAGCATCCTATCGGAATGAGATCTCGAACAAGGAACGGGCATCGAGTTTTTGTTTCGCCCTCTCCGGAGAGACAATCATCTCTTCGGGAAGACCCCAACTAATAAGGCTGTTGGAGCAGATACCAAAGTCTATGACCTCGCCAGCGGCAATAATATTGGGTTTTTCAGAGATGTTGCGGGCTTTTTGGGCTGCCGCTTGCCCCGGGAAAAGACAAAGCTTTGTCGCTTCTGCGTGCCTCGTTTTCGTCTCCAGAGTCCAAGAGGAGTTCAGAAAACTAAAATTCCAGTTTTCTTACCCAAGATTATCTCAGAGAAAAAGTCTGCGCCACAGTAGAGTCGTTACAAGGTGGTGAAGAGTCCACTAAGGCAATAATACCTCCTCGCGGAAGGATCACATCCTTGTCAATTATATTGGAAGGCATCACGAGCTGATATATGTTCTGGAAAGGAAACGAAATAGCTTAAGAAATTCGTCAAAATCAAAACTGGCAGCACTGGCAAAATCATAGTAAGTTGTTTTGGGAGTGAAAATAGATTTAAGAGCCAGAACTCGAAGGTATCGCGACAATACTAAAAAGCAAAGCGGTAAGATTCAGACCAGTTTCGACCGTTCCGCCAGGGCTAGGAGCAGGGGTTAGCGAATGCGTGTGGAAAGAAATATGAACTTGGTTAAAGAACAATTCAAAGAGGAGGACCAGATTGAGTCTTAGGCAGCCCATCCATAAAGGGGCAGTGAAAAATAGTTCACAGCTCTGGAGGTTGGTGACGGAGGTAGATAGACCCACAAGCTTATGGTGAAGATGCGGTAAATATTCTAAAGGACCAATATGGATGAAAGCGACCAGTGGGTGAAGGTGAGCAGATAATACTCTAGCAGTGGTTTTGGAGTAAGAAATACTTTGATGGACTGCTTGTTGGCAGTGAAAAATGTCGAAGTGTAAGGCTCAGGGTTCGGCTACTTTCATTGAAGTAGGAAGCTCCTTTTCGCAAATTTATTGGAATAGCAGTAGCGTATCCTGCGGTCCTCAGTAGTGGCCTCGGTGTGGATAAGATGGCCATCGGCAGCAGTTTGACTGGGCGCTATACTGCACTTGTGCAGTAAGAGGAAGCTTCTGTCTGCAGGGGAATTCATGAATGCGGAGGCTCACCAACTTCGGAGGAAAGATCGGCCACTCGATATTTTGCACAGAGCTGTGGATGTGTCGCTGTGGTTGAAGGAGCACACTGTTTGATATCATCGGCAGAGAGGAGTTAGGTGTCTTCGCAAATAGACGAGAATATTTTGTTGATGATGATAAGCAGTAGTAGTGAGCCTAAGACTCTGTCTTGGATGATGCCGCTAGAGTTGGGTTTGACGGAAGACAACTGGCAGGCGACCAACGCAGCTTGCCACCCACGGGCAGATATAAAGATAGCCAGGGGAGAAGAGGATCCGAAATGCCAAAAGATTGGATTATGCCCATCAGGTGCACATGAGGGCACGGTCGACAGCTTTAGACTTGTACAGGTGCAGGGCGGTTTGTGAGCTGCTAGCCTCTGTGGAGGCTGACAAGGCTTTGAGGAGGCCCGATTGGTGTAAGGATCGCGAGCACGATATCAGAGAGCCACATCAGTCGGCGTTCACCAGGTCGCTATATGGGAGACAGTAAGCAGTGTGTTTTTAATTGTTCTTTCCACGATTTTACGGACTACAGAGGAGCGGGCAGTGGGCAGATGGTTTCTATGGCCACATTGTGGGCCCTTTTTGAGGAAAGGAGTGATAGCGGGAGACTTTCATTGAGAAGGGAGTAAGCCGCTATGTGTGGAGTTCGTGTAAGCCTGAGTGACAGTAAGGGTAGGTTAGAACCGCCCGAAAGGAAAAGGGCAGGCTTACTGTTTGAGAGAGACCCGGGAGAAATGCGGGACTTGAGGCATGGATCGCCACGAGTTAGTGTCATTTAAGTGGTGTGGAAGGTTATAGAACTGGCAGTAAACAGTGGCCTGAAGACCGGAGAGAAAATTCAGTCCATTCAAGAGAAGTTAATTATCTTTTGTACATGGGGTCGGTTGCATAAGGGCAGGAAGTGGGGGCAGAAGAAAGGGGTTCGGTTCAAAAGAAGGCGGCTGGATTTCACGGAAAAATACGATGGTCGCTACCTGGGAACTTGTCGTCGACCTGAGCGGTGACCTCAGTAGTAATGATGTGGAATACTGGGTCCCGAAAGTTTTCCCTCTGGTAGGGCAAGGAACATACTGTGTCCACCCGCCCAGGGGGACAGAGGAAAAGGAGGTGAAGAGGAGGGGCAAGTTAGTGCGAGAGGACCAGCAGATCAGAGGAGAGAGCTTATGTCACCCTCAATGAAGCTCGCTTTGGCGGGGCGGCTGAGGAGAGCACTAAAACCATTCCCAACAGGGGATTCGGGAGTTATTTAGACCCGGAGGCCCGTAGGGCCATTCTAGAAAAAGTTTCCGGACAGAGGCCTGAAAGGATAGCCTTATAGAGTTTTCAATGGGGACAAAAACTGGGTGATCAGTGGCCCTGGAGCGGCAAGTGCGTCTGACACAGAATAAAGTACCACCACTAAGCTTGGACGGCAAATGTTGGAGAGGCAATGGTATCCAACCACACGAGCGAGGTCCGGTGAGGGGTGTTCGGTGAGCTAGGATTCAGCTACTTCCGGTAAGGGATCGAGGCCAAGGCTTGCTGACATCAGATTTTCTTAATAGGAGACCAATCATTGAAGATAATTAGAAAGACCGAATTTGGTGCCTTCGTACTACGCTTTCCACAGTCTGACCTGGGGCCAATAACGGCTCTTTTTGTTGTTTGAGGTTAGGCATCACTAAGGTTGTAGAGTTGTTAGAAGTGAAGGGGAAGCGACGACGAGGTGGGAATAGTGAGTGGGTAAAGCCTTATTAGGTAATATCGAGGATAGTTTTGGGTGATCGTTGACCTGATTTTGAAGAAACCCACCAACGTAGTGGTTGGGGCGGTTGGCCTTAAGGCCAGGGATTTTAAAGTCTTCGGTCAAGTAAAAAGTGGTTTTTCGCAGCTAACCGCTTCCACTCGAGTTGGGGCGACAGCGGAACAGGTAGAAAAGGGAAGGTATACTAGGGGCAGGGGGTCCTTATGGGAGGTTGGGAAAGGTGGGGTCGGATGGGGTTTGCAAGATGCATGGAGAGTTGGAGGCCCATGATCAGTAGGAAATCAAGAAGCTGGAAAGTCTTGGTACAGAGAGTTACGCAGAATGGCTCAAAGCCGAGCCTGGTGATATTATTAGAGAATGCCAAAGGGGTCCACCTGAGCCGGTGGGGTCCGATGGAAGTGTGTCGGTCAAGTTTACGGCAGCATGCTGAGGCCACCACACGAGGACCAGTGACTTATGAGGGGGAAGGTACAGTGATCAATAGAGGAAGCTGACGGATGGTGTGACTTGGGCTTCTGGAAGGCACAAGGTTGAGTTCTTCCCTTAAAAAGAACCAAGAAAGGATGTACAGGAGGGGGTAGGAGTAGAGGGATGTAAGCTATTTACTAGGGTATCGTGAAAACTATGGAGTTGGGACAGCACTAGTCAGATGCGGGAAAGACTGCAGTACATGAGCTATTAAGTGGTCAGTAAGTGGAGAGAAGGGATACGGGGATTGGGGAAATAGGATACAGGTCCGATCCTAGAATTGACGTTGGTATATGCAAGCGGCGGTTCGGGAGTAGGTTGCGGCTGGTGAAGAAGAGCTAGGGGAGGCGGATGAGGCATGCTTAGGCTGCCAAATGGCAGGTTATTGCCGGGGACAACGAGAGACACGGGGCGGAAAACGAGGTAGGTGGTCGGTACTATACATACTGTCTGAAGAAGGGAGGTGGGAAAGCCGAAGCAGAGAGATTTTTGGCACGAGTATTGCTGGGATAGTTACCCCAACGCACTAGGTTGGTGGTCTGAGATAGAACTGGAGGATAGCACTACTGGTTGACTGACCCTGGGGTCCAGGTTAAGCCTTCAGTGAATTTCGATGGCTAGCTAGGGCGCCTTTGGGTGAAACAGTTATCTTTCCGAAAGCAGCCACAGGCTAGGTTCCGGGGGGGGCTCGCAGAGGTTCGTAAGAGCTTTGGTGGCGAGCCATAAAAGCGGAATATCCGAGTGGGCAGTTTGTTGTGTTGTTTGCGAAACAGCGGTCGTAACAACACGTAACTAAGGCCCAATCAAGGGAAGTGAACTGGTGGGACTGGACACGGTAGTTATACCAACGTCTAGTTTTGCCTTTTTAGGTGAGATCCGGGGGTGTGGGGCCGGTACTGACATAATGTGCCCTTTACAGGGTGCGGTTGAAGGAGGAGGCCAATAGAAGCAACGACCATAAAGGGCACTTGCGGGAAAAGGGGACTAGGAGTGGGGAGTCATTCAAGTCCAAGTCACCAATGTTCAGGAAGAAACCAGAAGGTGTTGGCCTCGTAGATGAAGTCATGCCCATATGATAGTGGACGGAAATTCAACCCGTGTTACGGTGTCAGGAGTGCTTGGTGATGCAGTAGAGCCCTTATATGATCCATGCTTTTCCCTCGGACGTGTTATCTCCGGAAGTATCTTGACGTCCTTTGAGGGCGAGATGGCAGTGGTTGCCGATTTATTATTAATAAACTCTTCAGTTGCCAAATAGTCTGTAGGCTAGAATAACTGGAAGCAGTTAAAACGTCGAGGTTTTTACACACACTGACTCAACTGCACCTAAGGAGGGCTATGATGCTTGCGTTGAGTACGGTAGGGTTCGCTAGCGATAGAGGCAGATGATGGGGGCAGTAAAAGACACTGCATTTTGTATTTGGTCACGCCGCCGTGGATTTCGGCAAGGGTGAAGTAAAGAAGGTATAATAATAATAATAATAATAATAATAATAATAATAATAATAATAATAATAATAATGGTAATAATAACAATAACGATACATTTCTCGACCTTAGCCGAGACGCACGCGCAAGCGCATGGTCATTGTGTACAACGTTACTCAAAAGCGGTGAACCATACACGAATTTCAAGAGAGGGAGTCAGAAACGTCAGAAGCAAAACAATATAGCTAAAGATAGTTTGAATTGACCTGAATGATAATGGTTTGCGTGGCAAACACGGCTTGGTTTCCAATACGGGTTGATTGGTGGTGGCCCGTGGAGATACAGAATATGTCGTGAAAATATAGCGCTAAGGATGCGTTATAAACCAAAATAATGCAAGCCGTGGATAGCGGAGGCCTATTTGGGTTCCATGGAAGGAATAAGTTATGAAAGAAATGAATGGGAGTACACTCGTGCGCTTTGGTGAATATTAGGGGAACGGCTCTCTATGAAGACGATGTTGGCCCGGAATGATGGATATTCCCGGTCTCAATAAACGGAGTGCGTCACGAAACGGGGAGACATGAACAAACTGTGTGGAAGTGGACTAGGAAACGTTGATCAACGTGGAGGAAACAGCAATCCATATAAAAGGTGAAGTTAGGTTCAAGATCAATAACCCGTATCATTCAGAAAAAAGGAAGCGCAACTTGAAGGCCTTGAATTAGTGAAGAATCAATTTCAATCCGGAGACCGTTCGAAAGAAAAATGAAATCTTGCAAAAGGAAACTGAGTGGAAAACCTTCGCGCAGGCTCGCGCTTTATTGTTCTGCTACGCTGACAAAAAAATTTGACTTATTGATTCTCAGTGATATTCGGCGTCATTATTGGGAACCATGGGAGAGGGTGTTTAGCGGACTCGCGTTCGGGTGGCGTATCGAAATTTAATGAGTAAAAAATTCCTATGTTGCGTATTCTGGCTCTGTTATTGGATCGTTTCACATGAGACCAAGGTGATGTGCGGCATCCCGTGGGTGTGGTTCACCAGGCGGGGTAAGGAACGTGTCAATCAATCAGTAGAATGTAGCTTGTGAACTGTTATTTGTGAAGACTCGAACAGTGACATCAGTAGTAGAGGTGTTGCGTTAGAAGCCGCCTATCAATCTACTGGTAAGCAGTTAAGAGTGTTTTAGGTCGTGTGGCTCGATTGAAACCCCGTTTGGTATAAAAAATTCCATCTAGGTCTCTGTTGACACGGGTCAAAGTGTGGACCTTGGTCACCGAAAGTGGAGCCCGAGAGAGTGGGCGACGACAAACCTGAAACAAATGATGTTAGCAGTCTGGACGTGGTTCCAGCCGCGAGTTGTGATAATAAATTGCGACAGTTAACGAAGAACTGGTTGGGTTTATGTTAACTGGCAGTGACACATTCCATATCCTGATCTGGATTTTAATTCGAGAGTTTAAGTAACGTAGGGTTGCATGGGTTGATAAGTACCACTACAGGCCTGTAAGATGGCGTAAACCGGATGGGCTGCTGCGTCTGCATTTCGAGGAATAAATGGTCTGCGCGCAGCTAAAAGTTCTGAGGAACAAATTAGTAAGGTTGCGGAAAGTACCACCAGGGCATCGGTGGTGGGGCTTTGGAGAAAATTGTTATCACGCAGAGAAACTTGGAGGTAAGTTCGTCTGTGCTCCTACTCGGTAGTGCTGGCCCACTGAGAATAAACCTGAATTGGAGCAAGGAAACCTCATGACGTGGTGGTTGCATGAATATCATATTTGTTATAAAAGTGAGGAAAGATGGTTAGTAGGGAATGGAAATTATGAACTGTTCTCCGTGTTCATTCTTTGTGGACTTAAATTAGGCAGGTGTTTGTCATCTGTTGCCTCCATATGTTATCCATGTCAGTAAGCTTAAAGTCCAGGCAGCGGTGATGACTGTAGTTGGCGGAAGGCTTTGGTTACTGTTACGTTGTGGTTGTAAACCTAAGCTTGGCTTGGATGTTAGGACACCGAGAAGGCCGCTTTCTTAGAAGGATGACGGAAGATGGAGGGGTATGGATGGAAATAGTGACCGGTTTTCACTATGTTCTTTTCTCTTTTCTTTCTTTTCCGGGCTTCACCGCCGTTCCGTTGTTCGTCAGTTACGTCTACACGCTGTCCGGGTCAATGGGTTAAAATTCAGGGCTAAAGTAGAGATTGTATTTAACGTCGACATGCATGCCAGTTGCGCTCGTGGAGGGTATGGGTTGGTTGAAACTTAGAGCGAGAGGTGGATGTGCTTATATGGAGAGTCCAGTGCGCTGTCACCCCAGTGAGTCTCGTGCTTGAAAACAAAAAGCATGTCGAGCGAACAAGGGCGATGTGAGGTTTCCCCTTTCGCAGGATCAGGTCTGAGCTGATGGGAGACATACACATGGATAAAGGTTGCTCGTTTCCTTCATAGCCCGTTGTCAGTGGTATTCGGAGATCGAATCGACCCCACTAGGTCTTTCTTGTTTCCCCTTTTCTTTTTCAGTTTATTTTTTTGTTTCCTAAAAGAGGGGTATTTGAGCCCCTATAGAAACTTTCCATGGCCCCTCCTCCCGATCGCCATATTATGCTTACTTGTCTTTTTTTCGCAACTGCTGGGGGTGGTCTGTTTTCCCCATATTTGGACGACGCTATGGTATGGGTGCCGTTGACATCAGGGATTTTGCTAGCATGGGCTGAGAAAATGCAGAGTGAGACTAAGCAAACACATGGAGTAGGACAACGAATGTTGTAAAGAACAGGCTGGCATACGTGTATCAGTCTCATACAACGCCAGACCTGCCTAAGACCATCAGAGACCATTCCGGGCTAGCTGGTTTAAATGATTTTAGCTCTGCTGATCGGAAATACTGTGGTACATAAGAGGGAATATGAGAGTAATTGGTGAATGGTTGATACAGAGACGAGACGAGAGGACGGGCCACCAAGTAGGTACTAGCAGGTGGGCTTCTGGGATAATAGATTCTGGGAAGAGATGATTATGACAGGCGAACTGAGGCCGGACATAAAACCCGGGCTGGTAGTTGTGGCCAAAATGAGCGGGAAAGGAGTGAAAAGATCAAGTAAAAGTGGTGGACGGCGGAACTCAGTGTCCTAGGGTCCAAAGCCATATACCTATTTGCGGCAGAGACATCTACGGCTAAGAACCTTAGGCTGGTTGGAAATGGAACACGGACATTGTCCAAAATAAGGAGAACCGGCAAGCAATAAACTAGGTATAGTTACAAAGTCAGTAAACTGTAGCCAAAGTAGTATGGATTGTGTGCAGTATAACGTAAAAGAAAATAGTTTCCCTGGCGTTTGTCATCGAGCAAGAAATGAAAGTTCTATTGCAGTAATCCTGGTAATTAAACCCGTTTTCGTAGGCCACTTCTTCGGTGACGGTCTGGTCGGTAAGAAGGTTCACATTGCGAACAGTCAAGGAGTGATCCAGTGAGTCTCTGAACTGAGAAGTTGAAAGACTCTCGTGGATTTTTAGCGGGAGTTTAGTCCATATCCCAGTATCTTATAGGGAAAAAGTTGGATCGTGACGCTAATTTTGATCTAGGAATAGAGAGCTTCAGTGACCGATGGCTCAGGGCATAATTCCTGGAGGGAGTGAGACAAATGGGTTCAGTACACGAAAAGGCCGTACGGTGGTACAGCTTAAACAGGAAGCATAAATTGAGCTTCATGCGACGCAGCCATAGAGGGTCAAGACTGAGTAGGATGCATCGATCCTTGTAACACAAACTGGAGGAAAATCCCACTAATTGTTTGGTGAATTGGCGTTGCACGGACTTCGGAGAAATGCGGTCAGATTTTGTTACGTTAGTGATGGTAATGGGACGGTATTTAAGGAGAGGCCTGGTGCGAGACTTGTAAGTGAGCAGTTTGCAACCATTTAGCCGAAAAGTTCTGGGGATGAGACAAGAGGTTCCTCTCGTCTTTGCAATCTGGAGTGGAACAAACTCAGAAAACCGAAAGCTACAAACTGAAGGGCCGTACGAAATGGGTAGGTCGTGGATAAGCATGGTTCCGGAAGCCACTTGACATCTGAACGTTGTGTGGCAGCTCTTCGCGGTCGAGAAGTCGATACTCCATGAATTGCGCTAGTCCCCGAGTCGCTTGAAGTCACTAGAAATTTCATCCAGCATAATGTTTGGGTTCTGACGAGGAAGCTCATAGACAATCTTAATGTCATCAGCGAAAAAGGAATGGGGTACCGTGGCGCAAGATGGGAAATATATACTTTATGTGGATGAGAAAAAGTAAAGGGCCGAGTACACTGCCTCATATAACCCCACTGGTGACTGGAGCAGCCTGTGAGAAACACCCATCAATGGAAACCATTTGTGAGTGGTTCGTTGCATCTGTGACAATAATTTTTGAGATAGATTGGATAACCCGGGGCCAATGATGAGTACGAGAGGGAGAACTGTTAATAGGGTTTCATCGATCAGCTGGAGTTTATTGTTGGTTTCAACAGTGCTTCCTCCCGGGTGACTGGAACTACTTGAAGACAAGTCGCCTACACCAAAGAGGGCAACCGAGAATGGTCCTGAGTCTGGGTGAAGCTTAGCTTACTAGGATATTCTTATTTAAGCTGCTTGGGCAGTCCAAGAGCTAGCTAGATACCGGTGTGACATGAGTGCGTAAAAGTGTGTTCGAAGGCTGTAGGAAGATATGAAGAGGTAGGTTGATCCGCCGCTGATAAAGCAAAGTGGATTACTGGAGGGGTAAAAGGACAGAGATCGGTATATGCACGGTCTGTGAGGTGAGATTAAGGAGAGTGGGGAGCGGCCAGCGGTCTTTACATTGACGGCTAAGGAAGCTAGTACGGCAAAGGATTCTGTGATGAATATAGGCTGAATGAAAGATGGAAAATGGGGCACCGTCAACACCTGGAAAGGCCCTGATGGATAGATTGCTATCACAGAGGTACCACGGAGGGGTGGCATGATATATAGAAGAATGTTTTACAGGATAGGGTCTTGAAGAGGAAGCTAAATGATGGTAAAGTGGAGGTCTTGAATCGGCCAGTATATCAGTGACCGGGTTCGATGGTTAGAGTAGGGAGGCTCATGTGACGTACAGCTAAATGGGAGAGCTTGGCACGGTAACGACTGGATGAGATTGAGCGACAAGGTTGGGCAGCGGAGTGGAAAAAATCAAGATCGAGCAGGGGCCAGTACAGATATTCGACAGGGACTTCAGAGGGTGCATCTAGGGGTACTTGGCGAGAAAGATAAGAGAGAAGGTTGTCAGGACTGGAAGAAGATGACCGCAAGTTAGGCGGAACCCAGATTGAGATAATGAGGAGTATACTAGTTATTTTTTCTGGGTTTTTTCAGTTACTTTTCAATTCACTTCAATTCGAATAACAGGATATACATTGAGGCGTGCTATATTTTACAGGTTCTTGAACTTCGAACTAATTGAATCAATTGTTCCTGCTAAAAATTAGGAGTAGAGTGTACTCAGGGGATTAGACAAGTGCAGAACAGAGAGTACGCCTCCTGCCGCTGTGGGCCAACATGGGGAGTCTCACAGAGACAAGGTCTCTTGGCGAGTTCCAGCTGGCGCCCCATCTATCATAAGGTCGGAAATAACGAAGGTGAAGAAAACCAGATGGGATGAAATACCGTGGGGGCGTTGACAGAGGAGTGGCTTACAGACCTGTAAATAGAGGTGATAAAGACGGATTGTGGAGGCGGTAATGTGAAGAGGGAGAAAGAAAGTTCGGGGACAGAGTTGACTAGGGAACCATAACGGAAACTGTAGCAACGAGAACAACAGAAGTGAATAAGAATGGTAGATAGAACGACCGCCTATCCGCTGGTTTCGGCAAATTTGTCCCAGCAACGTTCCGGCCGACACTTGAACTCCACACCCGTTTCAGCTTTCGTCGTTTCCATCAGAAGCCAGTTTCAGTCGTTTGCAACTCTGCCGGCGGGTGAATTTCCCCGTAATCAACTGGGGACTCTTCTGCGTCAACTTCAGTGGTTGCCCTTTTGGTGACTGCAGCGTCGTTGGGGTTCAACGGGTATGGATTCATTCATTGCTGATCGACTCACTACTTTCAGGATCTTAAGACTTTTTGGTCGCCTCTTCTTCTGGGCCGTGGCTGGAACAAGCCCGCTGCCTGTAGAGTCCGCCGGTAGGCAAGTCCCTCCAGGCCGGAAAACCTCCTGGTGAGGCGTCGTTAAACCTGCTCACGGCAGCTTTATATACTTTGCCACCAGAAGCTGCCGCCTCCGGAAGCAGTATTTTAGGTGCGGCCGAAAAAGCACCTTGTGAGACGGCAATACTACTCGGGGTCTTCCAGACAATGGGGTTGCATAAGCCGGTAAAAATACCTAGAAGCTCTTTAAGTGAGAGAGTAGCATTGCACACCAGATTGGAAGTTGCTCGCTTAATTACCCCAGGTTCCCCCTCCGTGGTAACGGGTGATCTCAGCTAGCTTGTTAGCCTCACCAAGATATCTAGTCGGGTGATGATCTCTGCTATCTTCAGCGGACTGTACTCACTGGGTCTTGGTGATAATCGGAGACCATGGATCATTAATGCGCAGTATTTAAACCCGCTGCGCATAATGTGTTTTCACTGAGCCAACTAATTTTCGGTCTTCCGAAAACGCAGAGCAGGGGTTTTCCAAGCCCGTGACCAAGTTGTGCGTGAGGAGAATGGAAAACATGGGTCCGAAGACTGAACCCCTGGATACGCCGCTCAGAAAACTCGCTTTCGTGGACGAGCTGTCCTCCACTTTTACTTGAAGAGCCCTTGCGACTGACCTATGGATCCGCCCAAAACTTTTCGGACACTGGCCGAAGACATTCAGCTTCAGCGGCAGCAAACGGGGATTGACTGAGTCGAAGGCCCTCTGGAAGTCGTGTTGCATAATTAAAGTCTTTACTCTATCTAACCTTCTTGTAACCTTATCCATGAAGCAGGTAAGTTTGGCAAGCAGGACATCCGATGAACTAGCCCGCGCTGCTTTGCTGCTATCGGCCTGTAGGTAGCCACTTGGCTAGAAATCCTGCAGCGGAAGACCCTCTTCAATGTCTTTAACAATATCACAGTTGAACTAGTAGACCTAAAATGAGACCAACTTACCCATCATAGCTTTGTGAATTGAGATCACCGTTGCCTTAAGCCTCTCCTGTGGTGGGCAACCTCCGTGAGGGTTGAGTTGAAAATCGTGGTCATCAGCTGCACCAGAATCTCCACCGCAGGCTAAACTTTCGCCGGGTGAATACCATCGGACCCCGTTGTGTTAGTCCTCACCAAGTCACTTAAGAGCTTAAGCACCGCACCCATTGTGGGAGCTGCCCCCGGCCTCCGGGGAGTGGCCGTGGTAGCGATCAGCGGAAGGCCCGAGGTTCTTCGCTGTCATCTTTGCACTTGCTGGAATCGGGGCCCAAGGGTTTCAGCCTTCTCGAGATTGTTGATGGCTACCTTATCCTGTAAATCTCAACTTTCCAACGGCCGCCCTTAGAACCGCTTTAGACTAAAGGTAATTGTGATACTTTCTCAAGTTTATTCTGGCGTCTCTGGCTAAAAGCTACTCGCACTTCCTTCTGCATTCGTTCCTAACCTTTTCTAGCCTAGCCGCTCATGCCAACAGTGGGAGTAACGTCTGTGGTTACCACCGTCTTACCATCTGACCTAGCAGATTTCCTCTCCTGGATAGCCTTCCGGGACCAACCAGTCCACCATGGCCGGACAACACCCCCGAGAGAGTCCCATAGGAGCACCTGCTCTGTCGGTCGGTGACGGTTTATCCCCGACATTCCTAAACTGCCACTCAGCCAAGTCCTTATTCCGCTGAACCTCCCTTTCCATTTTCCCACCCATTTTTCAACATTATCTGGTCTACTAGGTGGTAGCTACGTTTTTCTTTGTCTGGGCTTTCTGGTCCGCTAATATTCACCCTTAAGTGCAATACTCCATGATCGTTATTTCTTAGCCAAACCTTAACCTGAGAGTCTGAGGACCCCTGTGGACAGGACAGATGGAACTTTTACTTGCCCCTTCTGGTCCCCTCGGCAAAATGCCGGGTCGGACCCCTACTATGTGTGAATCCTAGCAGACTGTATTCGAATGATTCTCCGGAAGCCATTTCGTTCAACAAATCCATCTCCGGTCCCTTAATATTAGTGTTTTCCCCAGGTCCTTGAGAAGCCGTAACTATTGTTCTTACTGGTCACCTTCCTGTGTTGGAGACTTTGGGCTTCGGCATACACGGACAGTTTCCGGTTCCGCACGGTGAGCCAAAAAGGCGACCGGAGTGGGTCGTATATGGGGCAGTTGTGGCCTGGATTCCTCCCACAGGTAATAGAGCCCTCGAGTGAGGCAGCATCCACTCCCACTGTCCGCACGGCCTTTCAACTCCGCTGGCAGCAAATATAAGTAATCTGATGTTTGACATCCTATTGTGGTTAAATAAAGGTCTCAGTGCCCCCTAATACACCTACGCCTATTGTGCTAACTTCAGGTTCCTATAACTTGATACCCACACCAACCGCTTCTGTGCGTGCAAACAGCAGCCCTCGCAGTCCCTGTGCATTGCTCAGATTTTCAGGGGGCCCCGGCCGCTTAGAGCTTGGGCCTGGGCGGCTGTCCCGTTTTTTGGACGGGCTCTTTCGTGACTTGGTTTCTCTCCCCGACATCCCTCTCTACTCCAGCCTACGAGGGTCACACATGACATAGCTGGACTGCCCGCATTCTCCGTCAGCTTTCTTTTAGTGGTTTGGCTTTCCTACCGGGATTCCTCGGGGTCAGCGAGTGGAAGGGTGTAACTCGGCCCAAGACGGTTGATGGTACACCAGGGAGAGGCGCGGAGTTTGGCTCAAGTGATGGAAGCCCCAGAGGGAGGGAGCACATAAGCGGAAAAAGGAGCGCAGGGAGCCTGCATAGGCAAACTGGCGGCTACCGGAAACAGCGGCTGTTTTAGCAGGCCAGCACGGCGCCCCTAAAGAGGCAGACGAATTTTCACTAAAGATGTGAGTTGGTACTAGCGACTGACGCTAATTCCTGCCAAAAAGCGAGCAGCGACTACGTCCATTCCGAGCCAGCCCTGAAAGATGCAGTAGGATGCAAAGTTGGAAATGACGGGAAACGCACCATCACGAGTGGTTACAAGTCGGAAGTCTAAAATGTCACTTCAAATGGATAAACAAAGTGGACTCCCAGGATTACACCACTAGTAGCTCGAATCAGGCAACAGCACTAAAAGAAGACTTGATACTTCCAGATCAAGTTTCAGAGACCATCAGAGTTTTGAGCTCAATTGAGGCAGCGGGATCAGATGGCTTGAGTCCCCCCATCATTAGGCCGCTGGAAGCCGTAATATGTGAACCCCTAGTTCGTTTGTTCAGCATGCCCTTGAGAACAGCCACACTTTCTTTGAATGGGAAGATTTTTCAGGTCATTCCCATTCACAAGAGTGGGCCGAAGGAAGATGCGGGATATCACAGATTGGTGAGCTTCTTATCGGTTGTACTCAAGGTCTTCGAGATCCTGAAAAAACGAGACTATGGTCCATGTGGTCCAAGGTGATCTGCCGTCGAATGGACGACGAAGTTTCACGAAGGACTGGCCGTGCTTGTCAAGCCTGCTCTCTTTCCTGGAAGAGTTTGCGACACTTTTGGACAGGAGTGAGCGACGGTTGATGTTTGCAGCCTGGACCTCCAGAAGGCCCCGGACGCCTTAAACCACCGGTGTTTGCCGCCCAAGTTAGGTGTAGGCTCAGCCCAAGAGTGATGGCTTCGATAAGGACCTACTTGAGTCATAGGTCATTATTTTTTCCTGGTAGAGAATGGTGAAGTGAACCGCGCCAAGGCCCTGTAATGGGGCGGAACGTGGGTCGGAGCCAGGACTATAGATGTTTCTTGTCTACATAAACCACTCACCTCAGGAAATACAGGCCTCAGCTTTCCCTCCGCCGATGGCTTGAGACTTATGGGGAGTCCCTCGGACTGGTGCGTAAAAGGGATCTAATGCGCATCCATGAGTGAGCGAACAAGTGACACCTACTGTGAAAGCTGCGAAGCGCAAATACCGGTTAGAAACTGCCACTCCAGGGTAGAAGAGGTGCATAGAAATGCCTAGCCACGGCATTGTTCAGAGGGTGGATCAGGCAGAGGACCTGTGAGTGAACGAACACGAATATTTTTGGACCCGGCCCGCAAAGTGTTCTCTCGTGGTAGGAGCCTCTCGTGCACCGCGTCAACTAGCCAGGTCAGTTCGCTCCGGGGAACCTGCAGTACTTTTGCCTATCTATGGGGCCATATTCTGACCAAACCTGGAAAACTGCGTCTAGGCTCGTTCGCAGTCGCTCCTTTGTGACAAACAGGTACTATAAAAAGTACAGAGGCGTTTCACAAGGTTCCTCATGGGGCTTAAGAAATTGCCGTGTCCAGCAATGCCGAAACCTTTAGCTCCATTAGCTAGTATTATGTCCGGTGTCGCCGCTACACGCACACGTGAGCGACGCTGTATCAATACAAGACGTCCTTCGCCTATTCCGCCGACTTTTTCATCTTTTGGCACGTTCCAGATTTCTGGGCCTGTTGTCCCTTCCAAAGGTCATCCTCGAAATTCAGTCAGTTCGTGGTGCCAGAAGTACTAATGGTATGCACGGAGATGCCTTGTTTGGGACCTGTAGAACGTGGCTCGTAAACAGGCGTTTGCTAGACGGATGTCCGCATGTGGGGCATGAAAGAAAGACTTGAGCTTCAGGAAGATGTCCAGCGACCGGGTATATCGCGAGATAGCAAATGGTGACGTTCCTTGAGAGGTTGTATTCCATTGCGTACCATGCACCTATCAGCCGAAGTCAACAGCGAACCATCCTGTTTTGGCGTGAACAGCGTCGCTCCTGGATGCGGATTTTGTACGTAATTTCTTCAGTTAGGTGACTGAGAACACCTGTGAGCCCTGCTAACGGAAGCTGGTCTGCCAAACCCGCTTCCAGCATCCGAAGCTCACGGGGCACCGAGTACGGCAGATCTTGGATCCTGGATTCTTCTCTCTTCGAGACCTAATCAATGGTCCAAAGCCACAAATCCCAGAGATGTGTGGGTAGAACACAAGTAATCCTTCTCATAGCTTGCAGTGATTTGAGCTCTGCCAAGCGATTCATCTGCGTCAGCGCTAATTCACAGTTGAGCATTTTCAAAGGCAACTTGGCCATGACACCTGAATCCTCCACCAAAGGCCTAAAACATAGCGGTGAGTCGTCATTCGGTGAACGAGCCTTTAACTGACCTTGTCCATACAAATCCTTTGAGATTCCCCCTTCCATGTTTTACGCAGCTCTTGGAGGCAACATAGTACACCCTGAAATCACATCCATTGATTGTCCCCACATTAGGGCGCTGAACAAGGCAAACTGCAGTCACATCCCCAAATCCGCCTTCAAAGCTATATCCAAACTGCTTCACAAGCCTCCAGTGGGTAGATCGGCGACCCGAAAATTACTTCATTTCCCCCTCAGAAAATCCAAAAAGTAATCCATTGCAGGCTCCACCACAAAAGCCACGGGTTTTCTTCGTGGACCGTCTTTCTGCGCGTCGCAGTCACCCAGGTAGTGAGGTAGATGTATAATTTCCATTATTTCACCCTAGACTTCAACTCTGACTACCAGGTTTTCTCCCTCGTCGGTTAACGCTGAGGGTAATTTCTCCACTTCCGTGTTGTTCCTTAACTCAGCCAGCTTACTTTGCCTATCCAACTCTAACTGTTCCGTAACCTGCTTCTTCTTCAGCTCAGCTAGCAACATATAAGTCCTAGCTCTATGGAAAACCAAATTACCCTAGAAAAACTAGTGCGCCAGAGCCTGAGCAGGAAACATGACCAACACTTGCGGGCACAAGGGTTCAGTTCGCCTGAAGGATGTGGTCCTTTTGATTCGGGATGTTTTTTTCAATTTGCCGCGTAATTTCATTTCTCAGCGGTTTCCAAGGCTAATAAGTACAGTAAAGTGCAGTCAGTGGAACGTTCGAGCGACACTTAATGATCAGTTTTGACACAATGCAAAACAGAGTAGATTCCAAATAGCTACGGTATTATACACAGCAAAATAGGCAACGTTCAAATGACCAAGCCTCAATAGCTTTCCTTCTGGGCTCTTACGCTGCAAATTAAACAACTGACCAACAACTGCAGTGGAAGTACAGCAAAGAGGTTGGAGCAGAAGATGAGATTACCTATCACTGTCTCAGAAAAGTTCAAACTGAGCGACTTGCGCTCGAGATAACAGTGAGGGTCCGGCTTGTGACAAAGATTCAGCACAACAAAAACGAACAATCGGAATTCCGGTAAAGATACTCAACAAAAATGAAGTGATGTTGATTGTTTTACGGATGTTGACCAGTGGAGCGAAGTTTCTTGAGCTCGTTCACAAGACGAAAAAAAGGAATGGTATGGAGCCACGTCGGTGCTGAAAACTTCAGCAAGAAATTCACAAACGGCGCCTGCGTTCCGAGGTTACTTTGGGCTCACCAGTATTGCGTATGTGAGTACAGGTGCGAATCGCACACATAAGCGTCGCATAACTACTGTCACAAATCCGATTATTTTTCTCTAGTAGTCAGAAGACAGAATTATAACCACGGAGATGTTTGCGCGGACCTCCGGTGCAAAGAGTACAGAGTGATAAACACTCTGGGAGAACTCACAAGGGCGCGTGTTATTGGCGGTGGACCCAGGGACAACCTGGTCTGGACAGTTGAAACAAGGTTTATACATGGAGTGGCAATGAAGACGCTGATTATCATAAATTTAAACTGTCGCAACGCATACCTTTCGCGACCAACTGTCCTTGAACAGCAATCGACTATGCAGCTTTTCCATTATTGAATGATAGGAAATCAACATATGAGGGTTCTGATTCGCTCTTTACGATTCCTTGAGCAAAATCTGCCCACCTATCTTGTAGTCCCCTTTAGTAGCCGTTCCAGTAGGCGAATCGGATTTTTTGGTGTGGCTATTTTGGCTGCCGGTTAAATCTGGACTAGCGTTGTTTCAAGTCCATTCACTTGAACAGCAGAGTGGAGCAGGCCATCTATATGTCCTGCAGCCCTCTTCAGACTTCGAATAATTCACCGGAAATGGCCTTAACCGTAACCTGCGGACCCCCAAACCACGGAGAGAGAATCTCCATCATCCGTAAATGTACTTCCTTCTTTGGGAGGGAGGCGCAGTGTCTAATTTCCTGCCTTGCAAGCCCTGCGTAATAATACAAAGGGTTAAGCCACCTTTGCCTATCGGCCACCAACTTATCTACTAAGGCTGTTTCTAGACTCCCCACAAACCTCCAGTAGTATAGCAAAGAACCATAAAAGATACCATTCTACTCCTGATAGTCCATGCGGCAACGACATTAAGCTGATTCTTAGGTCAACCATCTTACACTTAAAGGAGGGCTAACTCTTTCCTCCAAGTCGGTTATACCTTCGAGTCCGATTCAGTATCAGCCACAGTTTCAGAGACTATAACGTCAATAATTTGCGGCGAGTTCAAAAAAAACCCTCCGTCTTCAGTACTCTGAAACCTTTTCTCACGTTCCTATCTGATTTTGCGGAACCGAAATTCCTCCTCCGCCGGAAAATGTCATCCCATCAGTCCCTGTCACGCTTTCAGTGAGCAACCGAGGACACAGAAGGGCCGAAATTATTTAAATTTATTTTACCTTCGCCGCCGCTTAGGAAGATTGGGTCAAGAGCCGACCTAACTTTCGGGAACCAAGATGCACTACCAATACACTCAACGTGAAGCTGATTGTTAATCACTACTCGCTCAAGAATAAGTCTGCAAGAATCAAAGATAGATGATTGGGAAGTGTGGAGAACCGGGTGATCTCCTAAAGAAACAGTTCTGGTTATCAAATAAGTTTCATTAGGTTCAGCGGAACTCGAGTTCGTGTTCAGCTTTTAGCTTACAATTTGGGCCCCCAAGCCAACCCAAAAGTGCGGTTGAGACGGCCTTTCAGAGAGCTTCTCCGGCGCCTCATGGCTTTGGCACGGCCGCACGAACATTTGCCACCAGCTTTTTGACCACCACTGTCCCTGGAAGGTCAGAATGCCAGTTAAGCTCACCTCGATACATGCGAATATAATTATTTTTAGTCACATCCATCCACTAGGACGTCAGCAAACGTGAGCACAACTTGTCAGATAATTGACCGAATCGCAACCAGGCCCCACATAATCGAACAGAAATCAAACCGTTAGGGTAGTAACAGGTGTCCATTTTTGATATAACGGAGCACATGTTTGCTATCTGGCGGCCTATTTGCTGGAATGCGGGGTAACACATAAGCAAATTGGGGAACGGTGCAGCTCGCGATATCTGCGAAAGATACAACCCACGACAATCGATAACGGCTAAAGAGGTGCCCATGGCATAAGACGTGTCCATGCCATTTTGTGCACTGACCTGATGACAATGATAGAGGAAACCGCACTGTGCGGGAGTGCATGCGTGACGGAATGATATATATTTATAGATCAGGGTTCATTGATACGTGTACTGACAGATGTAAATCATATATGCGTAAGATATGTCCACGTCGTAGGCGCGTGTGATTTATTCATATATGTACATATGTCAACGTTACACACAAGCATATAGATATGTATATATATATATATATCCCATATATTATTCAGCTGCTGGAGTGTTTTTGCATCATACTGCCTATAAAAAAGGACAAAATATGCTTAGACTCTGCAGTATGGAATGGAAGTGTGATTCTCGGGTTTTTCCCCGATTATTCTTATAAGTGTATGTGTACACTTATACGTGTATATATATATATTTATACACGCGTATAAATATATGTACAAAGTTATGTGTTCATATACTTGTATATATATATATATGTATACATATATATATATCATTGCACATGTTTAAATATCTAAACATATGTAAATATATACATATTGATATGTACGTATGCATGTGCATACATATGCATATATATATATGCATAGGTAAGCATTTACCTGCATATAAACATTTGTGTATATGTACATACATATGTATGCTTACATACCACATACCATCACTTTATGTATATGTATATATGTACATACATATGTTTATATAATCGAAGGAAACCCTTAGAATCTCACTAGGATGTTATACTGCAGAATCCAAGAGCATCTGGCGCCCCTTCTTGTAAACAGTTATGACGTTTAATTTAGCGTCAAGTGAATGTACTGGATGGTGAACAGTCCTCGGTTGATACAATACCCATGGTCACCCCATTAATCGGCTTGTGGAACGGGCAACTTATCAAAAGTTCCAACGATTTCCGGAGGGCAATAAGAAGTCGTCATCATTCGCCTAAAGGTTTCGATGTTCTAACAAAATTAGTAAAGACGTCGAAAATGTGATCTGTAGGATGCCGCTATCCATAACAGCTATGGGACCTCCTCATCAGGGGCCCAAGCATTCCTCAACAATCCTGGGGAAAGAAAAATAATACGGTATGAAATATATTACGTACATGATATTGAGTAGAACAATGTATCAATTATTATGATATGCAAGGTGAAAATATATAAATAATACTAACAACAATAGTAATAATAATAATAACGGTACATTTCTCGACCTTGGCCGAGACGCACGCGCAAGCGCATGGTCATTGTGTACAACGTTACTCAAAAGTGGTGAACCATACACGAATTTCAAGAGAGGGAGTCAGAAACGTCAGAAGCAAAACAATATAGCTAGAGATAGTTTGAATTGACCTGAATGATAATGGTTTGCGTGGCAAACACGGCTTGGTTTCCAATACGGGTTGATTGGTGGTGGCCCGTGGAGATACAGAATATGTCGTGAAAATATAGCGCTAAGGATGCGTTATAAACCAAAATAATGCAAGCCGTGGATAACGGAGGCCTATTGGGGTTCCATGGAAGGAATAAGTTATGAAAGAAATGAATGGGAGTACACTCGTGCGCTTTGGTGAATATTAGGGGAACGGCTCTATATGAAGACGATGTTGGCCCGGAATGATGGATATTCCCGGTCTCAATAAACGGAGTGCGTCATGAAACGGGGAGACATGAACAAACTGTGTGGAAGTGGACTAGGAAACGTTGATCAACGTGGAGGAAACAGCAATCCATATAAAAGGTGAGTTTAGGTTCAAGATCAATAACCCGTATCATTCAGAAAAAAGGAAGCGCAACTTGAAGGCCTTGAATTAGTGAAGAATCAATTTCAATCCGGAGACCGTTCGAAAGAAAAATGAAATCTTGCAAAAGGAAACTGAGTGGAAAACCTTCGCGCAGGCTCGCGCTTTATTGTTCTGCTGCGCTGACAAAAAAATTTGACTTATTGATTCTCAGTGATATTCGGCGTCATTATTGGGAACCATGGGAGAGGGTGTTTAGCGGACTCGCGTTCGGGTGGCGTATCGAAATTTAATGAGTAAAAAATTCCTATGTTGCGTATTCTGGCTCTGTTATTGGATCGTTTCACATGAGACCAAGGTGATGTGCGGCATCCCGTGGGTGTGGTTCACCAGGCGGGGTAAGGAACGTGTCAATCAATCAGTAGAATGTAGCTTGTGAACTGTTATTTGTGAAGACTCGAACAGTGACATCAGTAGTAGAGGTGTTGCGTTAGAAGCCGCCTATCAATCTACTGGTAAGCAGTTAAGAGTGTTTTAGGTCGTGTGGCTCGATTGAAACCCCGTTTGGTATAAAAAATTCCATCTAGGTCTCTGTTGACACGGGTCAAAGTGTGGACCTTGGTCACCGAAAGTGGAGCCCGAGAGAGTGGGCGACGACAAACCTGAAACAAATGATGTTAGCAGTCTGGACGTGGTTCCAGCCGCGAGTTGTGATAATAAATTGCGACAGTTAACGAAGAACTGGTTGGGTTTATGTTAACTGGCAGTGACACATTCCATATCCTGATCTGGATTTTAATTCGAGAGTTTAAGTAACGTAGGGTTGCATGGGTTGATAAGTACCACTACAGGCCTGTAAGATGGCGTAAACCGGATGGGCTGCTGCGTCTGCATTTCGAGGAATAAATGGTCTGCGCGCAGCTAAAAGTTCTGAGGAACAAATTAGTAAGGTTGCGGAAAGTACCACCAGGGCATCGGTGGTGCTTCGGTGATGTCAGATCTGCAGGGTGGAATGAAATATTGAAGTTAACAAAAAATGCCACACATGCATTTATATATGTATGTGCATTTAGATGTGTAGATATATCATAACACTTGCAGCCTCAGATGACATCGGTCGTTCCTCCGATCCCCTGTTGTATCATGCGTCAAGCGGACAGCTTACGCCTATGTACACGGATAGCTATTGATTTTAATAGGATTTTACACAAACAAACTTTGTCATCTCTGTTTCCCCTCCGACGTCCTCTCACTAGAAGAGAGGAACCATGGAGACCCTTCGAGGTGAATGGCTGCAAACCGTGAGCCGGCTACCTTTGGCCCGACGAATTTCAAGTGGCGTCGGTCATCTGGGGGACCACATGGCTACTCCACTGTTCACCAGCGGAGCTGGTGGAGGACAAACATGCAGACGGTGCTGAGCGATCTCCTAGTCGACCCTATCTAAGGCGTCCAATGTGCCTCGTCCGGATGCGTACGGATAACCTGAAAGAAAGGGAAAAAGCTGTTTCACAACGTTGTTCAACGCACGTTGCCTGGAAACATCAGTGTGTGAGTACATAACATGCATCATCTGGAAAGACAGTGAACACAAAAGTAAGTGTCCTCGTTGCGATAGTTTGCCGTAGTGCTATCCATACAACACACGATGACAAATAAACAAATTTCTTAGGCGTTGTCATCGTGTGTTGTATCGGTAGCAACACGGGGGGCTCTCCATAGAAGGCCGAAGCAGTCCGGCTTCGACCCTTGATGGGTACGTCAACTTCGGCGGCGAGAGACGTTTTCCATACCTCCCGCCTGGTCAAACACAACAACGAGGCCAACACACACTAATCGCTGTGCGTCGATCGCAAAAATTGCGTCCCCCGCAACATTTCATCCGACTGGGGTAGATCCTGCTTGTGACTTGGCAGTGGTGGTTGTGTTATGGGGTTTGTCGTTGTCGGCATATCCCAAAGTTCCGTTTTCCTGTGGTCGTTATTGCTTTGTAAACGAGCCAGCTTCCGGCGTCAAATGAGCCCAGTGGCAATCCAACGAGCGTTGTGTTTGTGCCATGCGAGATCCCGGAATTCCGTATGGTTCTGTCTGACGGGACGAGCTGGAAGGCAAGAAACACAAGGAAACTGCGCCTCGGGGCGCGATCGGATATTCGACTGGGGGGGAATACCGGCTCAATACAGGCTGCCGCTACTCTTGTCGTGATGACCATGTGGTCGTGCATTCATGCATGATAAGACTATGTACAAATTGAATATGAAGAGTAAACCTAAATATATACAACTGTTACAAGTTCAGAAAACCTCGTTGGCTGTCGCAGCTCGCGGCCTCGTCGATTTCTCCTGTTGACCGGGTGCAGCTGTGTCTTCCATGGAGTTTGGTGTTGAAACAGGTAACGAGGGGTCGTTAGTGGGAGTACCAGGGGCCGACTCGGGACGACTATCCGAAGGTTGTGAGCAGGTGGGGACACTGAGAGGGTTGTTCGAGGTGGGTTCTGCCTCGATGAAGGCTGGTTTGAAGCGGTTTACGCTGATGGTCTCTTTCCTGCCTTCTACCTCGACCGTGTATTTCTTTTCCTTTCGCTGGACCACTCGGAACGGGCCAGGGTAAGTCTCTCGTAGTGGTGATGGCACTTCATTCACTCGAATAAACACATGGCTGGTGGTCGCTAGAGTGGTAGGTTTGTAGTTGCTGATTGTTCGTTCCCGTGGTGGGGCTGGCTTTATCACCCGCCTTTGGTGTGACAACCGTTTTGCGTAATCACCGTAATTAGAACTCACAGGTGGTAATGGAGAAACCAACTGACCTGGAAGCCGTAGAGTGCAGCCGTAAACCAGTTCAGAGGCCGTAACACCCATATCGGCTTTAGCGGTGCTACGCAGTCCTGAAAGAACGATTGACAGAAATTTACTCCATAATGGGTTATCATGAGCACGAAGGGCAGCAATCAGCTGGCGATGGAATCGCTCCACCACGCAATTAGCCTGAGGATGATAGGCCGTCGTCTTGTTGTGTCGACAACCGAATGCGTTTAGTAGCTCGTGGAAGGCGCCGTCGAAAAGAGAACCGCGATCAGTGGTCACGATAGCAGGGCAACCGAAGTGACTCACCCAATCGGTTAGAAATGCTTTTGCAGCTTCCTCTGAGGTTGGGCGAGGGATAGGTATGGCCTGTGGCCAGCGAGTGAAACGATCTACGCAAGTGAGGATGTGGACGCAGCCATTGGATGGCGGAAGTGGCCCCACGAGATCCACATGCACACGATGAAAGCGTGCGTCCGGTTCGCAGAATGTGCCTAAAGTAGATTTGGTGTGACGATGTATCTTAACTCGTTGGCACTGGAGACAAGCACGAGCCCAAAGACGTACGTCACGTTTGACGCAAGGCCAGACGAATCGCTCGGTGACTAGTTTCACTGAGGCGGTTACCCCAGGGTGTGATAAGTTGTGGAGGCTGGTAAAAACTCGTCGGCGAAAACTAGCAGGAACTAGTGGTCGGGGTCGGCCCTGTGAGACATCGCAAATAATAGTTACTTCGGAAGTTGGAAGGTTCACCGGTACTCGGTGTAGGGAGCTGCTGCTTCTGAGTTGCTCTACCTCAGGATCTGTCGCTTGGGCTGCGGCGATTGCTTCTGGGTCTATACCTATGAATAGTGGGCCGTCGATATTGTGGGCGCGTGAGAGTGCGTCTGCTACGGGATTGTGTGCCCCAGAGACGTGTCGAATGTCCGTAGTAAACTGCGAAACATAGTCTAAGTGGCGAATCTAGCGTGGCGAACATCGGTCAGAAGCTGACTGGAGGGCGTACACTAGTGGTCTATGATCTGTAAACACTGTGAACAATTGGCCCTCGAGTGTGTGCTGGAAGTGTCGGATACCCAAATAGATTGCCAGCAGTTCTCTGCTGAACGTACTGTATCGGGATTCCGCAGGCTGGAGACGTTTGGAGAAGAAAGCTATTGGTTGCCATGAATTGTTGACGAATTGCTGCAACACTGCTCCAACAGCCGTGTCCGAAGCATCTGTTCCTGATGCCAGGGGAGCAGAAGGATCGGGATGTGCAAGGAGTGCTATGTTGGCGATAGCATCCTTGATCAAAGTAAGAGCTGCCTGCGCCGTGTCGGGAAAACTGGATTTCCGCTTACCTCCACGTAAAAGGTCTGTTAGAGGTTGCATTATTTCGGCTCAATGTGGGACAAAGCGGCGATAAAAGTTAACTAAGCCAGAAAATTGGCGCGACTGCCGGTAGGAGTGAGGCTCAGAATAATCGCGAATTGCCGCCACCTTGTCAGGCAGGGGCTGTATGCTCGGGGCTGAGATTTCGTGACCTGAGAATGTGATGGCTATCCTACCTAATTCGCACTTAGCAGGGTTAATCGTTACAGTGTTGGCTAAGGCTCTCAAAAAGAGCACGCAGGTGTGCCATATGCTCTTCTTTTGAAGAACTTGCCACCAAAATATCGTCTAAGTACACGTAGACATTCTTCAAACCGCGTGTTGCTTCATGCATAAACCTTTGAAAGGTTTGGGCTGAACTGCTGAGCCCAAACGGCACGCGCAAAACTCGGATAGTGCGAATGGAGTTGTGATAGCGGTTTTAGGGGTGTCAGCCTCTGCTACCGGGATTTGGCGATAGGCTCTGACGAGGTCGCTTCGACTGAAAACAGAACAACCAGACAGGGTAGAAGTAAGATCTGGAATATGTGGAATGAGGCACCCGTCTGGGATGGTAGCCTGGTTGAGGGCCCTATAGTCACCGCAGGCGGGCCAGTCGCCATTAGGTTTAGGAACCATGTGGAGGGGTGAGGCCCAAGGGCTACTGAATGGGCGCGTTGTGCCTAATCCTAGCATGTGTTTGAACTCAGCCTGTGCTACGCGGAGCTTATCTAGTGTCAAGCTACGTGGTCGGCTAAGTGCTGAGGGTCCTTTATCGACAGTATGGTGGGTAACGTTAGTGGTCACTGCGGGAAAGGGTCAAGATTGTCTCGGCATTGCCGGGTAAGCTGAAAGCGGATCTGCTTACAGGTGTTCGACCTGCCGTTCGATGTATAGAGGCGTGATGTGATTCACGGAGGAATACGAACCGGTTACGGAAAGAGAAGTCTGTCGTTCGACAACTCTCCAGCCTCGCGCATCGGTCAGGGGGTCGAAATGGCAAAGGAAATCGATACCTAGTATGGGATAAGGGACTTCTGCTACTATGAACACCCAGCTGAAGGTGCAACGTAGTCCTAAGTTGAGCGTGAGTGACTTACGGCCGTAAGTGGCAATAGGAGTGCCACTGGCAGCACGGAGTTGTTGGACTGACGGGATCCTTGCATCATCTGCTTCCTTTGGAATGACACTAATTGCTGCACCGGTGTCAATTAAGAACAGGTTATTGAAAACTAAATCTCGAACATGTGACGGACGATTGCTATTACGGCTGCCGACCGCGTTAGTCGTCGGAACGCGTCGGGATATTAGTTTCCCTGATTGGCACCTGGGAAGGTGCAACCGGTTTCGCAGCTCCGGGCCTTCTCCCCAAACCGTTTGTGGTATCCGCGGTACGTTGATCGAGATGGGTTAACGGGGCGGTCAGGGAAGGGCTTCTCAGACGTTCACGTCTGTCAGAGTTGTGATAAGATTTATGATTTCTGCAGTAAGAACAACCAGGAGGGGAAAACGTCTGAAAGCCCGCTCGAAAGCAGCTAACAGAATGTCCTCGGAGTGTGCTCCTACGGTGGGAGCGGTTGTCTGGGGGCTGCTCGAGTTCGTTACGGCAGTAATTTGTGGATGGTACCGTTCCATAATACCCTCCGCTAGTTTTGCTGCCTCTGTGAGCTTAAGGCCACCAGAAACCTCGAGCAGTGCTTGAATATTGGGTGATAATTGCTATACCACAATTCTCTAAGGACGTTTTCTTCTAAAAGTTGCCCTGCCAACGGCTGCATTTCTCTCAGTAATGCAGGGGGCTTCCTGCTACCTAACTCTGCCCCTTGGATCAGCCGTTTCAGTCTGGACGATTCTAACGGCAAAAGATAAAAGATTACCGCGTCTTTCACGGCTGTGTAAGAACCGTTACTGAACACTACGTTGCGTATCTGAGTAGCAACGTCACAGGGAAGGCGACCGATAGTCCACAAGTAACGGGGTTCGCTCGCTTGTGATTCTACGTGATTCAAACTCTGCCTCTAACATATGAAACCAGAGTTGAGGGTCATTACCAGTTCACTTTCACGAAATTGGCCTCATGTCCCCCTGCTTCAAAACTCATTCCGTTTATCGAAATCCAGTAAATCCGTCATTCAGGGTCTGCATTGTCTTCATGGATCGCTATCCTCTTCGCCTGCGTCGATCTTCCCCCCTTTTCTTCTTGTTCAAAATTTACCCCATCGGCAGAACCTTAGTTGGCCCCCGGTTTCCTTGGCCTGCATCATTCTTGTTCATAATGCCTCCTTAGCACTGCGTTAACGATTTTCTCCATGTCTCCACCGCGCACCACTGCGTAGCCCGGATTCGAAACTGGTTCAAAACTGCCGCGCAAACCATTATCAGATTGATCCATTCAAACTGTTGCTGTCTTTGTTTTTTCATCTCTGATACTCTCGACTTTCATACTTAGAATTTTTGAATATTTCATCTTATTGAGTAACGTGTTACACCATGATCATGCGTTAGCGCGTGCGTCTCGACCGTGGCCGAGAAATATACCTATATATATATATATATATATATATATATATATATATATATATATATATATATATATATAACTCAGGGACGGCTAGGGAGACTGTCGAAACGGACGGTTCCGGATCAGGTTTGCGGTCGTTTCTAGCCATAAGTGCAATGGTATATCAAACGAAAACGATATATAAAGATGAATTCAGCAACAGCGAAACACTTGTAATGTCGATATCAGAAAAATATAAAAGGAATATGGTAGCAGAAATCGGGGATTTACCGTTTATACGTCGGAAAAGTGTATATATAAACGAATAAACGTGATTGAGGGACTTACGAGTGTCCTTGAAGGATTGAATTTGTTGTTCGGGCTCACCAGTTTAGGATTCTCCTCAATAAAGTCAGGACCTGCCCCTGTATAGAGTCTATAGCCCCTGGTCCTCGGTTTGTGACACGATAGCAAATATACTCGGCAGCGCGCAAGGTAGAACTCAAAACGCTGGAGCGGGACAACGTGTGTATTGGGGGAGCGCAACGGCGTGCAGACGACGTACACAGGCGGAGCAAGTGGCGCCACCAGAAACGGTAATTGTTCAAATAAACAAATTTGTTGGTCTTTGTCCTCGTGTGTTGTATCAGTAGCACTACACTGATAGTGTGTCAAGCTACCAAATGTGGAGCTTCGCATCCAGAAGTTATCTTCTCCCAAGTCAACTGTTGGGTTTTCCGTTCGGCAAACACTGCAGATGTTTTGACCTATTGGTGATTGCTCAAGGTCCGTACGTCTCTTCCTCTTAGTATTCCTGTACTGAAGTCAAAGTGCTGAAGCCTGTGAACCGTAAAGGTTGCATTGGGTCACCAGCTATTTCTATCTTGGATTCAACCGTATTTGTAACCTCAAGTGCTGCCTTTCGTTTTGTGGACGAGGGCTTTGTCATTCCTAAGGACATGCTGGGACCTGGTTCGAAACCGCACACCGGTCGCCAATGGCTCCCTTGAACCTGTTAGATTGCTCTTTCGTCGGAGCGATTGCCAGACCGCGCCTCCAGTGATAAGTGCGACATTTATCATTCAGAGACAAATCAATATTAGTTTGAAAACAATACCGCCTCATGTCTCGAAGAACATGAGCGTGGGGAATAAACCGTACGCGAATTCTGGTAACACTCCCGAAATGCTTTGTACTGGGTGAGACTCCTGACAAATATGACGGCTTTAGCATTCATAGAATCAGGTAACCGTTTCTCCTTTCCATTCAAGCATGAAAATAGCTCGTGCCACTCTCGTTTGGAGGGATGGCGTAAAAACTGCCCTACCTAAGCCACTTTCGTCATTCAACATCGTGTGCCACATTATATGTCCCCCACCGTTTGCCTGTGTTGCGTCAGCCAAGAGAACGTCACTAAAGTTACCTATCAATGGCTATACTGTTCGCGGAAAGTAGAAAGCAAAACGAGCAATTCTGCCACGAGAAATTACTCTCAGTATAACCTTGCCCTTCACTGACTCCTTCACCCTTAGAACATCCTTCGACAGTCTTCCCTTTTCGCGTTTGCTTTCAACACATAAACATTTCCGGCAGTAAACGGTTTGTTGAACTTAGTCCGAGCGTAGGGGCGAAGTTCTTGGGAGTTGTGGGAAGTCCCCGTCAACTCGATAAGATGAGACTACTGCTTGGGAGTCAGACCCCCATTCCTAACATACAGCCGACCATTAGGCAAATGAAAGCGGTGAGTATGTTGGAGACATCGATATACAACTTTGTACTGTTTTCCCACAGCTCGCACCACGAAAAAAGCCGGGCAGCGAACATTTTCATATCTGCAAGGATTCTTTAAAAAGTCGGGGACAATGCTTGCCTGATTGCAGGCCTTTGCGGACGAGGATTGTGGACACCGCAAAACTTCACATGGTAATAAGAAAAGGACTTGGGAGAGGCACCAGGTTGGGTTTTCACCCAGTTCTGGGTGCTTTTACTCTCGTAAACGCAAAAAGATGTCAAAGTCCTCGTTGGAATATTTCAGAATCTTCATAACTTTTAAAGGAAGCATAGGTATCATGAACTATGCGAATAAAGGTGTCCGAATCGTTGACCATCGTCCTAGTAGCAGTATCAGAGTGCGCGGAAACACCCGTTGCAATTCACGGGCTGGACCTTGGCCGGTGCACTTGTACACCACAGCTTTACAAACCGTTTTCATAGAACTCAAACAAAAATGTCACCTTACCATACAATGCGCTCCCAACTCTGTCAGGCGACGAACTATGCGTTAGAAAAACTGCCTTCAGTATGCGGCCCTTACTTCGGTATGACCACATTTAACGTAGTATCCTACAGGGCTATCGTCGTAAAAATTGTGGGGTGCTATTAAAATGAATCAGTAATAAATATACGAGGGCAAACCTCAAAAATAGGCTCAACTGGATACAGTATGCTTAACCCGTATGTATAGAAGAAGAGCGAATTACACTGCTAAATGGCAACCGAACTGGCTCGCTTTGTATAAAGTCAATTGATATCTATTGTGGTCAGTCAAGAGGGAATGAAGACGTATAGTGCGTCGCGGAAAGCAAATTTAGTATAAAACTGGCGCCACAGCATAATGAACAGGCAGCCTTAACACAAATATTCTTCCACAGATCTGAGAACAATCGATAATAAAGAACACAATTTTTAGCTCGGTGGTAGTTAGCCAGAAGTACCCTGGTACGAGGTGATGAACGGCTCTACGGACCCAAGCCTACATTCCTGATACCATCTGCTGTATTACAGAACTCGAAGCCTCTCTACCTCAACTTTCCGTTCCTTTTAGTCCAGCTCACTTTGTATAAGACGGGAGTGGTTGACAACAATCGAGCCTCCAGATGGTAGTGTTGCCAACGCTTTTCATTGGCTCCCAAAACCGTGGTTTACAAACGGGAGCAGGTGCCCGCCTATCCATGCGTTTGCACTGGCAGAATTTAGCGATCTCCCGTCACGTATCTAAAACATTTTCTCACTAAGAATCTCACAGTGCTTGCTGAGTCAGGCCAGGCCTCTGTAGAAGAGGATTTTTGCAGCCAAAAGTCAAAAAGGTTTTCGAAGACTTTTAAAGGAGGTTTACTCGAATGACAAACGGGATGCAAGAGAAGTCGTACCAGGAAAGACTCAAGCCTTTGTAACGGTTGCCAACTTCATTCGTACTTTTACCACGTTTATTGTTTAACTGAACGCTGACTGCCAAGCGCGGTTGCCATTTGACCGTTGCTCTTGCGCACGCTCTCGCGCACGCTCCCAAATACACGCTAAACACTATCTCTCCTAATCGCCTTCTCGTTCTCACGGGTCGTGGAGAATACTGTTCTGGTTAACATATTTGTGCAGTGCCGCACATTAGAGTAACGGGCAGGTGGTCCACGCAGTACAAAGGACCGAAGCACGCGTTTACTAAGGAAACCGCGAAGTAAGGTCTAATCAATCTTACAATCGGTGAGCCCGACGTGATCCCCAGTTCACGTGAGCTTCCTTGTTTTCTACCGTTCAAGGTCCCGTCTGCGTACGTTTCTGTGTGTTTTGTTGTTTCCCTATCTGTTGATTTTTTTTGGTCGGTTTAACAAATAATTTTTTCTCGTCCATACATATTTTGTGTGTCTAGTTCGTCGTGATTTTTTTTCGCGAAGACTATAGTGCCCCATTGGTCGTTGATTTCTTTTCCCGCCTGTATTCGATAAAGTAATCGCTATGTCAGCTGAACGGAAGCCCTGCTCAGACGATCACGCTGCACATACCGGAATTCACGCCTGCTGATCCAGAACTCTGGTTCACTCTGGTCGAGTTAGAATTCGAAAACTGCCGTATAACCAGTGACGCCAGCCGTTTCAGGTGGGTAGCAGGCCGCCTCCCGCCAGAGGTCACAATGCCAGTAAGGGACGTAATGATCTCTTCCCGAAGCTATGAGGCTTTCAAGGAGGCTGTCATTGTCAGCGCAAGACCAACGTATGCAACAGCTTCAAAACGTTGAGCTTGGAAGCAGGAAGCCCTCCGAACTGCTGCGTGAGATGCAGCGCTTGAGTGGACCGACAATAGGCGAGGACCCGCTCTTAAGGGAACTTTGGCTGCAGCGTTTGCCGCATAACATTCCAGTTTTACTAAGTGCCAAGCGCGAGTGCTCGCTGGAGGAAACTGCAGCGGCAGCTGATGACATTATGTCACGATACAGCCCCACTGTAGCTGGAGAAACCAGGTCCTCCGTCACAACGGTGCCTGCTTTGCCAACATCTAACGACCTCGCGTCATTTTTGTCTAGAATCGACGCGAGCCTGCAACGCCTAGCAGTTAGAAGTGGGTCACAGGAGCGGCACCGTGCACGCTCACCTAGGCCCCATAGTCCGTCATTGCGACGACGTTTTGTCGGTTCTTCAAAAGAGGGGTATTGTAAATACCACAGTCGCTTCGGTGAGCGAGCGAAACGATGCGAACCAGGGTGTACGTTTCCCGGTGCTCATCAGGGAAACCAAACCCCCGGCCGGTGGTGGCGACCCACGAAGCCGGGTATCAGACCAACAGTCGCCTCTTGAATGTAAGGGACACCATTTCAAATAACCTATTCCTTGTAGATACCGGTGCCGAAGTGAGCGCCTTCCCCCGGGTGAAAGACGACAATAGCACACCGCAGGCCCAAACACTACGTGCTGTCAATGGCACGGCCATCCCAACGTTTGGCCAGTGGTCGCTCACCTTAAACTTGGGTTTAAAGCGTAATTTTCGTCGGGTATTCATCATCGCCGACGTCTCGTACCCAATTCTGAGCATTGACTTCCTGCAGAACTTTGACTTGTTAGTTGATGCACGGCGCCGCAGAGTGGTGGATCGCCAGACCACTCTCGCTGTTGCGGGTCATAATTCGCGAGTGAATCACGTCACGCCCTTTTAAGTTCAACCACCGGCACACCAACCTTATGGCAAACTCATCGCCGCCTACCCGGCCATGTTTCGGCAGGCCGGGCCTCTCCCAGCAGTGACGACCTGTGTCACTCACCATATCGATACTAAGGGACCCCCAGTGTTCAGTAGGCCGCGTCGGTTAGCACCAGACGAGCTTCGTGTTGCACAGGTTGAATTCGAACATATGCTAGAACTGGGTATAATACGCCCTTCTAGTAGCCCTTGGGCTTCCCCTTTTCATATGGTCCCTAAGTCTAGTGGCGACTGGCGACCCTGTGGTGATTACAGAGCGCTTAACAAAGTCACTGTCCCTGACCGATACCCGATTCCTCATAAACAGGACCTTACTTCGTCTTTATCAGGTTGCTCCGTTTTCAGCCGTATCGATCTGGTTCGTGCGTACAACCAGATCCCGGTAGCAGAGGCCGATATCCCTAAAACTGCCGTCACTACACCTTTCGGGCTGTTCGAGTTTCTGCGAATGCCGTTTGGACTCAGCAATGCAGCCCAGACCTTTCAACGATTCATGCACGAGGCAACTCGTGGTTTGGAAAATGTCCACGTATACCTGGATGATTTTTGGTGTCCAGTTCTTCAGAGCAAGAGCACGTCGCACACTTACGAGCACTTTTCGAACGCCTTAGCCAGCACGGAATTACCATCAATATCGCGAAATGCGAATTAGGCCGGGCGGATATCACCTTCATAGGGCATTCTCTTTCATCCTCCGGCATCCGCCCTCTGTCAGATAGTTTCCGCTATTCGCGACTACCCTGAACCCCAGTCTTTTCGCCAGTTGCGTCAGTTTGCCGGCCTGGTGGATTTCTACCGCCGATTTATTCCTCACTGTGCGGAAATGATGCAACCCCTCAAGGATCTGTTGCGCGGAGGTAAGCGAAAGTTCGTGTTTCCCGACACGGCACAAGCCGCACTTGCCTTGGTCAAAGATACTGTAGCCAACACAGCACTCCTTACACACCCCGACCCTTTGGCTCCTATTTCGGTAGTGACGGATGCCTCGGACACAGCGATTGGAGCAGTACTGCAACAGTTCGTAGAAGACTCTTGGCAACCTTCAGCATTCTTCTCCAAGCGCCTACAACCCGCGGAATCAAAGTACAGCACGTTCGGTAGAGAGTTATTAGCCATCTACTTGGGAATCCGTCATTTTCGACATGCACTCGAAGGCCGTTCGTTCACGGTGTTTACATACCACAAGCCTTTGGTTTACGCACTGAATTCAGCTTCGGATTGATACTCACCACGCGAGATTCGCCATTTAGACTTTGTCTCACAGTTTACTGTGGGCATACGACACGTCTCTGGGGTACTTAATCCCGTCGCCAAAGCCTTATCACGCGTACATCAACTAAGTCTGTCACAGACGCCTAACATCAACTTAGACGCAATGGCACAGGCCCAAGCTATGGACCCCGACATGGAACAACTTCGACAAAACGGTTGTTTGAGCTTAACCACATTACCTATCCCAGCTTCCCAGAATACCATCGTGTGCGATGTGTCGCAAGGTCGCCCTAGGCCGGTAGTTCTTGCTGCCCACGGTTATCCTTCTTTCCTGGCACTCCTTAATCTGGCTCATCCGGGCGTGACTGCCTCGGTAAAACTGATAACTGAGCGTTTTGTTTGGCACAATGTCAAACGAGATGTCCGCCAATGGGCTGGTGCTTGTCTGCAGTGTCAACGTGTTAAGACCCATAGGCACACTAAGGCGGCATTAGCCAGGTTCCCAGAACCTGGAACACATTTTCATTGTGCTCACGTCAACCTCGTAGGACCGCTTCCACCTTCACTCGGGTACGTTTACATACTCACATGCGTGGATCGTTTTACTCGCTGGCCGCAGGCCATTCCTATCCCTCGTCGCACGTCGGAAGAGGCCGCGAAAGCTCTTCTGACCGGTTGGGTTAGTCATTTCGGTTGCCCGGCAATAGTGACCACCGATCGTGGTCCACGCTTTCATGGCGCTTTTGGCAGCCTACTCGCTACGCTCGGTTGCCAACACGTTAAGACGACCGCTTACCACCCTCAGGCCAATGGTATGGTCGAGCGTTTCCACCGGCAGTTAAAAGCCGCCCTTTGAGCAAACGGTAACCTCCTTTGGAGTGAAACACTACCATTAGCAATCTTGAGCCTGCGTAGTACCGTCAAGGAGGAATTATACACAACACCGGCCGTACTAGTATATGGCTGTCCACTTCGTCTGCCTGGGGAGTTGGTAGCTCCCTCACCAACCGTGACTTTCGACTACGGCGACTATGCTCAACGTCTTACGCAGTGTTACGACCGTTTGAGCAATGCGTAGCCAAATTCGCAACGGATCCCGAAATCAGAAGGCGATTATCCGTGATAGTTCTACGATACTAGATTATTAAAATAAACAATGACGTAAACAATATACAAACCTCAATAATACGATCACAAAGTCTCAACAACGAGAAACCGAATAGCAGCGTGTGAGCAGACAGCACGTGCGTCACGCAGGTCCTGAACAAGGATGTGCCAAAATAGCGCTCTGGGCGCGAACAAACAACAATTGGTCCAGAAAAACAACCAGTTCGTAAAGAAAAGTCAATAGTGTATGGAAATGAGTGATGTTGGGAAAAACACTGAATCGCGAGGGAAAAAGGGGGATTTTCCACGACCGGCTGTTACACCGCCCACCAAAATCCTCCTGGATCCTTAGCAGAGTCAAAGGTTCGGTATAAAGGTACTGATTCTTCCTACCTGCCTAGGCCCTGCTGTCAGTGCGCGCGTCTAATGTTCGTCGTCGACGTTCTACTACTGGTCGCACCTAACCCATTGGCTACATAGACGTGAGGCTAGTCTACATCTTCCACAAGACCAAATGACCGATGGCGGGCGTGAGTGGTCACATAGACGTTGTCCTCGTAAGGGGCCGTCCGGTCCTGGATGTACGCGCTCGAGTGTGTGTGTGTGTGTGTGTGTGTGTGCGTGCGTGTGTGTGTGTGCCGGGGTTACAATGAAATCACAGGTATGACTACACATCAAAGGAGGACTTTCTGCAATGTCAACAGAAGACCGCGTGGCAAGAAAACGAGTAAATGTAGCATGTGTGTGTGACCTGAGCTCCACTGCTTCCACATGTGCAAGGGGCATTCGGTAGCGTCAACAAAAGGCGAACAAAGAACACTGTCACATGTATGATGGGTTTACGGGATGTAGAGTGCGTCGTGCATGCGTGTATGTATCGGGATGTATAATGGAATCGCACTCATCACCACATATCGGAAAGAACCTTCTGTAATGTCAACGAAGGGACCGCGAGCACCTTAACGTGTTTGACGGGGATTGTGTGGTGTATATGGTGTTTCTTTATCCACCTCGATTACTGGTGTGAAAAAGGTTTACTAGGCCACAGGGTTATCAGCTCCTCCATCTTCGCTCTCGAGTAGGTTAATACTGCGTATGTCACGAATGAGCACTCCGTTAGCTGTCTTCACCTTCACCGTTCTTATCATTTCGTCGGTGCTTTTGATGGTTTCCATAACTACTCCCAAAGACCAAGCGCTGAAATGTGCGCGTTCGTCGGCGATCATAACCACGTCCCCAACTTTGAATGGTCTTGTTTTGGCCATCCACTTCTGTCGAGTCTGCAAAGCCGGTAGGTACTCCCGTAGCCATCGCCTCCAGAAGACCTTGGCCAGATAGTTCGCTTGCTTCCACCCGTGGAGGTAGCTCCCACGAAGGTTTACCGGCCCTTGGAAACCCTCGTTCGACCTTAGCGTCAATAAGTCGTTTGGGGTGAGCGCCAGGTGGGTGGGGTCGCCGTTCAATACTGGAACCAGGGGGCGGTTGTTCAGGATTCGCTCCACCTCAGTCATGACGGTGTTCATGGTCTCGTCGTCGGGCGGCTGCTGCTCCATGATTGACAGCAATATCCGTCTGGCGGACCGGATCATGCGTTCCCATATGCCGCCTCGGTGACTGGCCTGTGGGGGGTTGAAATGCCAGCGTATGCCGTAGGCCACGGTTCGATTCTGCAGTTCGTCCCTGTTTATGTTCTTGTGCCGACGCTGCAATTCCCGGTGAGCGCCCACAAAGTTCGATCCATTATCTGAGTATATATCGGCCGGTACGCCTCTTCGGTTGATAAATCGTTGCAAGGCCCGTAGAAACGAATCGGTCGTCATCGAATGTGCGACTTCTAGGTGTACCGCACGTGATTTCATGCACGTCATGATACATCCGTATCGCTTTTCTAATCTTTTCCCGCACTTGATCCACAAGGGCCCGAAGTAGTCCAACCCGGTGTCACTGAACGGCCACCAGCCCGTAGTTACCCTGCATTCTGGTAGCGGGGCCATGAGTTGTTTGCCTGCTGTGGCATTGCGTCTCCTGCATTGCACACACCGTCGGATTACGCGTTTTACAGTCTCTCGTCCTCTCAACAACCAAAGACGCTTTCGGATGACGCTCGTCACGTGACTTTCCCCGGCATGTCCCTCCACGGCGTGGACGTGTTGAATCATTAGCTCTACTACAGGTTGTCTCGCAGGCAGCAGTATAGGATACTTTGTGTCGAAGTTCAGGTGGGCGTTGGTCAGCCTACCATCCACCCGCAGCAGTCCGTTGATGATTTTGGGGTTTAAACGCTTCAGCTCGCCTCTTGGAGATGGCATGTCTTCATTGGTCAGCCCCACTTCTTCCGCCCTCTTGAGTTCTCGGGCGAAAGCCTCGCGTTGTATCATTCTGAAAATATCGTACTCTGCCGCTTGTAGCTCATCGGGACCTATCGGGCCGACCGGTATCCGACCTGAGGGCCGTAGCCCTTTCATGACTAGTAAACTTATCTTGAACCTGGTTAACCAAACTAGCGAACGAAGCGTCTTCATCCAGGAAGAAAACCTGACCAGTCGCGATAAAATGGGCGACGCTTCGACGACGTTGGTTGCTATCACTACGCCTTTGATCTCCAGTTCCAATTCCGTAGGGGGTTTTAATTCGAACACGGGCCAGTCCTGTTTGGGCAATTGCAGGAAGTTCGGCCCTCTCATCCACGTGTCCAGTTGCCTGAAATTGTTCGCACCTCGGGAGCACAGGTCGGCCGGATTATCGCCAGACCTGACATGACTCCACTGGTGCGTGGCCGATTCATCGTGGATAATCGTGAGCCGGTTAGCAACGAAAGTACTAAACCGGCTCCGTACGTTGTTAATGTAGTAAAGTACTATCGTTGAATCCGTCCAGAAGCTCACCGACCAAATGTAGAGATCGAAACATCTCTTCACAGCTTGCACCACCCTGACTGCCAACACGGCTGCGCTGAGTTCAAGGCGTGGGATTGAGACCGACTTCAGTGGAGCAACGCGGGCTTTGGCGAACAGGATCCTCGTGGTATATTGTCCATCTCCTGCGCACCATCGTCCGTACACCACAGCTCCATAACCGACTTCGGATGCATCGGAAAAGGCATGTAGTTCTCCAGTCCGTGTCGTATGGCCAGGGGTCAAACATCGTGGTATTCTTATGTCCCCTAATTTCTTCAAGGTGTTCAAAAATTCCTCCCAGTCCAGCCGGTCCCCTCGGTCCAGTGACTGGTCCCAATCAACTTTCTTACGGCACAGCCGCTGCAGCAAGATCTTTCCGGGTAGCAGCCATGGTGAGACGAAACCGAGCGGGTCGAACAAACTTGAGACGGCAGATAGTATGCCACGACGGGTTATTGGCAGCTCGGGAACGTTCAGTTCGAAAACAAAATCGTCCGTTTCCGCGTCCCATTGTATCCCTAAAGTGCGCTCGATAGGAAGTGGAGAGCCGTCCAAATCTCTTACCCTTTCGGCCTTTTCGTGATACGGGATGGCCTTCAGCACTTCTGAGGCGTTCGACATCCATTTAGTTAGATGAAAGCCACCCTCTTCCAGAAATCTCGTCAGACCCCTGAACTGCTCTAGAGCTGATTCCACATCATCGAATGACCCAAGGTAGTCGTCGACGTAGAAGTTCCTGCTGACGCTTTCTACCACCGTCCGATGTACCAGATCGCCATGTTTGTTCGCTGATTCTCGGAGGGCGTAGTTGGCACAAAATGGTGACGATATGGCTCCGAAGGGGTGGACGGTCATTCTATAATTCACCACTGCGTTGTCCCGGTCGCTCCCTTCCCACCACAGGAAACGCAAAGCATCTCGTTCTCCTACCGGAATCTTCACCTGATGGAACATTTCCCTAATGTCAGCAGACAAAGCCACTTTACCCACTCTGAAACGGCACAGAACATCGATCAGTGGTGTGGTCCAGTCAGGCCCCTGTAGTAGGCGATCGTTTAACGACTTGCCCTGGAACTTGGCCGCACCGTCGAAAACCACGCGCAGTTTATTGGGTTTCTTGGGGTTGATAACCGGATGGTGAGGCAGATACCAGATACCCCTTTTGCTGTCGGTGTTAACAGGCACCCTTTCAACGTAACCGAGGTCCTCGTTTCGCTTCATCAAATCCGCGTATCGTTCCCACAGATTCTGGTCTCGAATGAAGCGTTCTTTTAGTCGTAGTAATCGTTGGAGAACATAATTTCTGTTGTCAGTCCACGGGTCGACCGGTGTGCGCCATGGGAGGGGAACCTCGAACTGTTTTTTGAGGCCTCTAGAGCCTTGCCGCACCGTTCGTAGAGCGAAGTGATCCTCTTGAGACAACGTCGGTCTTTCGTCCCCAATGTCATGAAACTCCTTTTCATAAAGCCGTTGCAGATTATACTCTATGCGGTCCGTTTCGGCGGATAAGTAATTCACGGAACCGCGTACCCCTACTGGACCGTATAACATCCATCCCAGAGCCGTGCGTACGGCATAAGGTGCCTGGCGGTCGCCCACTCTTTGGTCAAGCACCCAATGCGCCTCTGGCACGTCGCATCCGATGAGGAGATCCACCTCATCATCTTCCCAGTCTACAACGGTTACATCCTGCAGGTGGGGCCATCGAGTCAAGATTGCGTTCACCGACCTTGGTGCTCGCATGGGGAGATCCGCTAACGTGAATGCCTCCGTTGGTTCAATTTCCTCGTTAGTGTCTAGAGAGATGAGTTGCAGCCTTAATCTACCGGCAGTCATTACCTGTGTTCCGCCCACCGTGCTCACTGCTAACGACGTCGCACCTTTAGCCAGTTGGTGTTTGTCGGCGAACCGCTCTTTCACTAAAGTGGTGTCGGATCCACTATCAACGAAAGCCAACGCCTTGGCTATCCCAGTCGGAGTCACTACTCCCACGGCCACTACGCCTAAACGTACCGGTTTACTGGCAGATTGCGAAGTTGAACAAATCACGCTGGGCTTGGCACTCGCCTCGGATATGGTTATTCTCGCCTGATGCAGCAGCCGATGGTGTCTGCCCGTGCAGCCCTCGTAACCACATCGATTCCTTGTTCTACAGGCTGCTGCCCGGTGCGTGGTGTTGAGACAGATGAAACATGCTCCTGCCATCCTCGCCATTCCCCACCGTTCGTCTATTGTGGCATTGCCGAACTTGGGGCATTCTGGTAGGCCATGGCTAGTACCACAGGATCTGCAATTTGGTTTCGCCGTAGCATCTCGTGAAATGACGTGTGTGTTGGTCCAAGGCTGGTACTTTGGATGTTCCCGTACAGGGGTTTGGACTTGGCTAGTACCGGGCTTGTTTGCTCGGTTGCTGTCCCGGATGAGTCGGCCGAATCTGCTGTCAGCTATCTTCGTTTGCCTGTCTAAGTATTCAGTCAGGTCTTCGAAGTTGGCTTCTCTGTCGCCTCGGCTTATCCGTTCAGCTTCTTCCGCCCACCGACCCTGTAGTTCGGGAGAGAGGTGACGGACTATGCCTTCCAAAGTGTGCATGGCGTCTAAGTCAGCTCTGTATCCTAAATGGTCGAGGGCTATTGAGCAGTTCTGCATCTTGATCACCAGGTCGGCCATGGTGTAGACGTCGCCCTTGGTTCTCTTTGCCTCTGCCATCACGCTCTCTATTAGGTTACGGGCTACTTTTAAAGGTTGGCCAAACAAGTCCCTCAGAATCTTTCTTGCCCTTGTGTAGCCTTGTTCTGGATCGAGCATGGTGCATCCGTCGATAGCTTCTCGCGCTCGGCCTCGGCAGTAGTGAGTAAGGTAAAGAAGCCTTTGCCCAGGGTCGGTTACCTTGTTTTCAACGAACGTCTCGAACTGTTTGACAAACTTGCAATATTGCTCAGCTCGCCCGTCGAAAACCGTTAACTCCACTCTAGGCAGATCGATCGATGTTGGTTTGTAGTCGGCGACCTGCGTGGGGTTCCCTACCTTATTGCACTCTAACCTATCGGAAGTGTTGAAGTCACTGGTCCTATACTCTCGCTGTTTCTGTGTACACTTCTCTGCTTCATGCGCCTGTAGTCTAGCCGAAAGTAACTGTTGCTCTAGTTCTAATATTCTCAGCTTATATAAATCAACGTCCTTACGATCAATATTGCTTTCAATAACACATGAGCTAGCACTGACAGGACTAGGCGATCTAGCATTAGCTAAAGAATCATAAGTACCCAAAACCTCCCCAGAGACTTGCCGTATTACTTCCTGTCCGGGTTCGACTGCCTTTGATCCTTTCCTTGGCATTTTGCGTGAATTTTCCTCGTTCAAAATAGATCTATTGAGTATTGTTACGACCGTTTGAGCAATGCGTAGCCAAATTCGCAACGGATCCCGAAATCAGAAGGCGATTATCCGTGATAATTCTACGATACTAGATTATTAAAATAAACAATGACGTAAACAATATACAAACCTCAATAATACGATCACAAAGTCTCAACAACGAGAAACCGAATAGCAGCGTGTGAGCAGACAGCACGTGCGTCACGCAGGTCCTGAACAAGGATGTGCCAAAATAGCGCTCTGGGCGCGAACAAACAACAATTGGTCCAGAAAAACAACCAGTTCGTAAAGAAAAGTCAATAGTGTATGGAAATGAGTGATGTTGGGAAAAACACTGAATCGCGAGGGAAAAAGGGGGATTTTCCACGACCGGCTGTTACACGCAGCACATGCGAGTACTCAAGGCCAGTCCGCCGCGTGAACAACAGTCTACAAGTTATGTCCCAACTGCGTAAGGGACGGCTACTCATGTATTCCTTCGTGTCGATGGCGTTAGATCACCACTACAAGCGCCATACACCGGCCCGTTTCGGGTGATGAAACGTAGGACAAAAACATTTGTCATAGACATCAATCGACCGTCTCAAGCCTGCCGTCATTGAGTGCGAGCCGCTCGGCCAATTTACACCTACTCAAGCCGCTTAGTCACCCGCATCGAGCGAGTTATTACTCGAACCACCCCCAATTTCGCCTAGTGAGGACTCGGCAGCTAGTCCATCAGATTCTCCAACCGTACCCGCAACTCGAAGTAGCCGTCGCGGTCGCCAACCACGAAATCCCGTCCGCTTCGCCGATTTCGTGACGATTTTTACAACCGATTGTTAGCAATAGGTGGGAATTTCGTCATGGATTTATCAACCAACAGGCCCCAGAAATTAGAATCGGTAATTAGGATTTCATTTGCTTCTGGTTTCCCAGCGACTACAACAACACCGAACATCGTTCGTGTGTTGTTATTACGGTCCAACATCCGCCGGCGCCCTCAGGCGCTATTTTGTTCCAGTTTACCTTGCCCTCTCTCAGACGGATCTACACAGTCACATTGGCTTCATCCGTAGCCTCGCTGACTCCCGTACACGTTCAAGGAGCCAACCGCTCACTGAACAACGGGACGATTGGTCAGCGTGGTACTGGGACGGCAACTGGACGCCTTTTTGGATGGACTTGACGCGGCATCTTCCGGCTCACAAGCGTATGAGACCCGTGGGCGCAAAAACACCGCTGGACTTACGCACATCGGGCCTCGAAAGTGCAGGCACCGGTAAACTCATCAACAGTCGTTCGACGTCACCAACAATATAACGGGCAAGCCACGAGGAGTTTCGGGACAACCAATGAATCCGGCCTACCATCACGATCGAAGCCCAACTCCGTCGGACTTCTAGGAGGCCCCTGTAGCGGTTGCCAACTTCATTCGTACTTTTACCACGTTTATTGTTTAACTGAACGCTGACTGCCAAGCGCGGTTGCCATTTGACCGTTGCTCTTGCGCACGCTCTCGCGCACGCTCCCAAATACACGCTAAACACTATCTCTCCTAATCGCCTTCTCGTTCTCACGGGTCGTGGAGAATACTGTTCTGGTTAACATATTTGTGCAGTGCCGCACATTAGAGTAACGGGCAGGTGGTCCACGCAGTACAAAGGACCGAAGCACGCGTTTACTAAGGAAACCGCGAAGTAAGGTCTAATCAACCTAAAACCTTGAATCTATCCCCCCATGATCGCCGTAGGATAAGGGGGGGGGATCTAATAGAGGGCTGTAAGTTATATACGGGAACCGATACGACCGGCAGACCTTTACTGAGTCTTAACCACAAACGTGCACTTGGGGGACACCACTATATTTTGAACAAACTAAGAACAAGAACCTAAGGGCATGTATACTTTCTACCGCGTCATAAGCAACTGAAACAAATTGCCTCCACACATAGTAACAGCAACCTTGGTTTTCGCTTTTAAGAACAAACTGGATGAGCGCTGGGCAGTGTAACGGTTATTCCGACTGTGAGTAACGCGTGGCCAATTCAAAACGAATCCCAAAACCAGAACAAGATTGATTCGTAGTTTCTACGGTACTGGATTACCAAGTCATACGCATATAAATATGTACAAACCTTAACTGTACGGTCACAACCTCTAGCAACGAGGACCAGAGTTCAACAAAGGTCAAGTCAGGCACCACCGTCACGGCAATCTAAGTTCAAATCAAAATTATGCCACATCCCGTGTGCAAAATATAAGCAAAATGTTGAAGTGTATTGATTGATGCATGTTGTACCTGTTCGAGGGTCAATAAAATAAAGAGCATAGTCTCATTAATGCAGGTATATGGCAACGGCTAGGGAGGGTTTTCACGCATGTACTTTACAGGCAGAGGTATTCCAGGGCTATCAGTAACCACCCTGAGAAGCTTTCACTTTATTCTTATTTTCCGTTCTTTTCTCCCCTCTCGACTGACTATCTTATACTGCATCCCGTCACTAGTGTTTCCTTGTTTTACGCAACTCTACCATAGCCTTCATATAACCCTACTCATCATCATTCCATACTAACATCTATACTTTATTTGATGACTCGGGGTATATCTCAAGTGGGAACAGAAGTGAGTTGTGGTGGCGAACCTATATAAATGTGAGGTTGCCTTCCCCGAGGGCTATCCAGTTTCTTTTCCTTTTACCCCACCTACTACGAATACGGAATTATATTGGATACCTGGAAGTCGCAGCACAGCGGGAACTCTTTGGGCTCGCAGAGCAGGAAACTGGATGCTTACTGGATCGAGCCGCAAGTCCTGTGACCCGACCTGGCCTGATATCCTTTTACTAGATTGGCTCAAGCCTGCATATTCTGTGACCTAGTCCTATTCGATTACAAGTTGTCGTTGAAATTGGTATCAAGTGACCTTGTGGCGCCAGAATCCCTGCCCAAGGTCGTGTTTGGCGATGGACGTTGCAGCGATTAACCCGAAACCGTTTCTGAGTAGCATCACAGGGAAGCAAGTAATCGTGAAGTTGAAGTGGGGAATGGAATACAAAGGATATCTGGTCTCCGTTGATCGTTACATGAACCTGCAGTTACATAGTACTGAAGAATACATCGATAATTGCCACATGGGCTGCCTGGGTGAAGTGCTGATTCGTTGTAACAATGTCCTATACATCCGAGAGTGTGAAGACGACTTTTCGGATATGTCATAACTTGTGAAACTGCACGATTTTGTATAAATTCCCTTGTATGTTATTCCGGCTTTGAAAATATACTGGGCAACTACAACGAAGAGGAGTGTTATGACTTGGGGTTCAGTCCATTTCAGTTCAACTTGCAAAGGGATATGCAGGGCTGGAGCGGATCGTGTGTCCAGATTATTACGTAACAACTCCATCATTTGTACCCCTAGTAGCACAGCCCGTTCGTAACGTCAGTTTTTGAACGGTTTCCGGTCGCGTTGTTTAGTGGCCACTTTACACGGATGAAAAATGAATTGAAACGAAGGAAAACAAATCGGAGTAACGTGCACTGCTTGATTGGACGTTTTATTTCAATTTGTTTATCATCGAAATACCTTGAAATACCTCGTAATAGGCCGCTCTATTCCATGCCCTCGAAATGGGCAAAGTAAAGGCATTTATTAGGAAAGCCAACTTGGGGGTAAAAGTAGACATCGCGAAACGTAATTTGAAAAATAGACAGAAAGTAACGAATGTCACGTATTTCAAACGGTTGGCACAAACCGCTCGAAAACCGATCAAGGCAATAGTAAAACCCGCTGAAAAACCGATCGGTTTCGGAGCAGTTTTGTTACGAGGGGCCTCGTGACTATGGAGGTATCCACGATTGAGCGTTTCGCCGAGACTTTCCATTCTGGACAGTAATTCCGGAAGATGTATACTTCCGTATGTAAGATTAAGAACGAGACAGGAATCGGGACTTCAGCTGTTGGGGGCCTAAGAAGCGGGAACGCCAACCGTTGTTTCAACCTCCTTGAATTTGGTATTCCGAGAAGCAAGTGGATAATAAAAAAAAACAGTTCCCCAAGAAGAGACGACGTCTCGGCATGTTTTACAGAATTTTCGGAGCAACTTTTTAGTAACTGTTCACTGATCAATGCTGACGTATGGTGCAGTTCGCTGCGTCGCCTTGTTTCCTGTCTACACGTGTCGGTGATGCCGAGAATTAGGAAGAAAGGTGAAGAACAATTATTTCCTCGAGTAGGTGAGTTTATAGTGTGCATCAATAGAGTTATCGGTTTTGTTGTAGTTCTACCACTCCCCACTACAGTTAACCTTAGAGATTGGCGATTGGTTGCACATCTTTTTCTGCTAATCGTTCGTAACCGTTCCACCCAGTTATGTGTGGAATACACAGCCAGAATGGTGAGTAGACGGAGAATGTGTTGTTTCCATTATGATTGTCAGTTGACTCAGGAGCCAGTTGGCGAACCGAAACTGTATCCTCTTTTCCATCATGAAATCGAACGTGGACGTAGTACAGACTGCATAGTAACAATTCTACCTCCGCCACAAGGGGGTCGTACTTTGTCATGTTGTGGGAATTTCTAAAGGGGGCTGTCCCAGGTGTCGTCGGCCGGGTAGGGAGTTGTGCTTGTACTAGATCTCCGGTTATAGCAGAACAGCCGTTCATGGGGTGCGACATTGGTCGCAAAGCATTATAACTAGTGAATCGAGTGCAAGGCATTGAGCAAAACAAGTTCCCAGCTCCAGGTATGGAGTTTCCACGATGTCAGGCCGAGTAGAATAGTTTTACACAATTCCATTCAGACTCTCCACCTAACCGTTTCGCTCTGGGTTATACGGCGTAGTACGATTCGAAGCGACTCTTGTTTGAAGAAGAAGGCGTTTCATCCCACAGACGGAAGGCGAGCCTCGATCCGAATAAATATGTCACGAAGTTCCGAAAATGGAGAACAGCTGGCAAAGGCGTATAATTACTGCTTGATTGCTCAAGTCTGGGCATACAAAAACAAATGGCGATCTAGTGTTCGTCAATAACTCAGTGGGTTTCGGTTACGGGTCGAAGATGGAAATGGACCTTTGAAGTCGATGAATAGCCTTTCGAATGGCTGTGTCGCCTTGATCCGTTGGCCGGTGATGGTACGCTGGAATTTTGGCGTTATTTCTTATTTCTTTTATTTATTATTACATGCTTGTGCATGAGTGCAGTGGGAAGGGTATATACCCCATAACCACGAAGGCCCACAGCACTATCAGGTAAAGTCGGCTGCCAGACCCTGAGACTTGGAATGGAGAACAACATAAGGCCCCAATAGGTCAGGTGTGGCAACGATCCGGACGACAGTGGAATGCTGTCTACCTTCAAAAGTCTCGTGGTTAGCAGTCATTTTTCGTGTGTCCGGTGGTGGTCGAGTGATTTAATTTTTGATTACTGCCTCAGAGGTCTGAGGTTCGAATCCCCAACATCGCCGGCTACTTTGGTGGTAGACAGTAGTCCGCTGTCGTTTGACTGGTTACCACACCTAACTTGTTGGGACCTTATGTGGTTCTCCAGCACCAAGCCTGTGAGTTTGGATGCCAGCTGTCCCTAATATTACAATGGGCCTTTGGGGATATGGGGCAAATACCCCTTCCATTGAAGTCATGCACAAGCATGTAATAAAAAAAGGAAAAGGCAGGGTTCGAGATTGGGCATGTGCGTGATTTCTGGATGACGAGGTATTGGGCAGCTGCCTTAGGTCGACCCCAGAAAGAACAGCTGCAAAACAAGATTTGCTAAGGGCAAATGCCGCTGTATTTTGTTCCCCTGGTCTGTAGACAACTGTATGGCGACAGTTCCATTCCCCATCGTAGTATCTTATCGTTCTTACGACTTCCGCGTTGTTGATTTCCAAAAATGAAGAAGACATCGCTGGTCCGAGATGAGTTTAAAATGACTTCTCAATAGCCAATATCTTTCTATTTGAATCGCTTCTACAATGGCATAAGACTCTTTCAACTACCGAATGACTTCGTTCGGTTAGACCCCACCTCCTGGAGAAGAACGAAACTGGACAGCCATCTTGGTTGAGCGTAACAGAAATAGTGATATGTGAGGCATGGGTATCTACGACGAATGGAACGTCTCCACGGATAGTAGCAAAACTAGCATCCGCTAGTTTTTTGAGATCAGCAAAACATTTTTTCTCTGATTTGGGCAACAGGAACGGTTGGTTGTGTACTATTGGATAAACTGTCTTAAAATTTAGAAATCCAGGGCGAATAATAAACAACGAAACCCACAACTCGCCGTTCAGATTTCGAATCGTTCGGTGGTTGCAGCTCCAGTACGGGATTCAATCGATCAGGGCCTGGCTTTATGTTGCCTTTAGAAACTCGGAACCCAGGAAATCTGATTTCTTTGGTTCCGAAGATGCTTTTGATTTCGTTAAAAGTCACGCCGTATTTCTTGGCTACATCCAAAAACCTTCGAAGATTCGAATCGTGGTCACTAGTAGGTTTGCCGCAAATAGTGACGTTATCGACATAGGCGAATGTGTCTGTCAGTTTCTCTGTGGAAATTATTTGATCCATTGCTCTCTGGAAACACGATACTCCATTGGTAACCCCAAAAATGGTATGACGGGACTGATGTAGCCGTCCACAAGCCTCGAAGGCGACGGATGTTTTCCCATTGTTCTGGTGGTAAGCACTTTTGAGGTCTTGCGTAGTGAATTAGTCATATTTAGCTCTATTTTCAGTCATCTCGTCTATTTTCAGTAGTAGATAAGCATCCATTATAAATCATGAATGTACAATCACTCGCTCTCTTGCTCGCTCTGCCCATTCAGAAAACAAGCCCCAGCTCATCACCCTCACTAACATTCGCGGGAGTAACCATAATACCGATTCGGCACACCAATTTCTCCAATCTTCCTCTCTTCTTGCTCTGTTTTTGATGGAAACTCAAATCTCCTCATCAGATACCATCCACCTCCAAGTCTCCAACTACACCATCCACTCCTCTTTTTCACCCAAAGCTGGTGTCTGTGCCTTTGTCCATCATCAGTCAGTCGCCACATCCACATCCAGGATGCAGAACCTTAACTTTTCCAATCGTGATTTTCAATGGATGTGGCTGAAGCTACGACTTCCTCATTTTAATCATTACATGTGTTGTTTATCGTTCACGCAACAGCAGAGACTCACCGATCACTGAACATTAGCACTCGTTTGTTACGGATCTCAACTGTCATATCATACCAACTGCGTACGTTTCTTGAATGCGAAGCACTACTGAGTGATCGCCAATAAGGATTCCGACCTCGCCGTTCCACCGGTGATATCCCGGCTCTTGTCTCACTCCTGGTCGGCTGCACTCGACAACTATGGAGAAACACACATGATCTCTCTCGACATCTCTAAGGCCTTTAACCGACTTTGGCACAAAGGTCTTCTGGCGAAACTGCCCACGTCCGGGATCTCCTCCGCTTTCTTATCGTGGACATCAAGTTACCTCAACAAGCGAACCATCTCCGTTCGAGTTGATGGGGTTCTGTCCCAGCCATTTCCTGTGAATGTTGGTGTTCTCTAAGGTTCAGTACTTGCGCCACCCTATTTCTTTTATTTATTAATGATCTTCTGTCCACTACTTTCAACCCAATCCATTCCTTTGCCGTTGACGCTACCCTTCATTCCTCCCTTTTCTACCACAGTCCCCGCCATCTCAACACCAACATCGATCTTAATCGCAGTCTAATCAGTGTATCCTTAGAGTCTGACATCGAACACATCTCCTGGGGCTCCCACAGTCATATTGTATTTAAGGCTTCCAAAACCTCTCTCCTCTCGATTTCTTTGAAACACCATTCATTCTCCTCACGTTTATCCTTTGATTCAACTGTACTGCATTCCACAGGTCCTGTCTCCCTTCTTGGCTCATCTGTGACTTCTGTGTTGGTCCGCTCCCATATCTCAGCTCGCCTCTCGTGCTACACACAAAGTTGGTTTTATGTTTCGCGCCAGAGGCTCCTTCACATCAGCTCATCCGCTGTACGAAGCTCAAATCCGCCCCGCACTTGAATGCCAGAGTCACGGGTGGAATAGAGCTTCGCCTATCTCTCTTTGTCTTCTTGATCGGGTTCAATGAAAGGCCATCTGGCTGATCGACGACCTTTCTTTAACCTCCAATCTGCAGTCACCAGCACATCGTCTGGCGGTTACTTTGTTGTCCCTCTTTTACCGGTACTTTGGATTTCGTTCTTCGGAACTTGCTTCGGCAGTTCCTCTTTCCAAAACTTTTTCCCGAACATCACGTACCCAGGTATTTAGTCATTCTTATCAAGTTTCTGTTACTAGATGTCGTACTTTTATCTTTCAGCCCCCCCCCCCCGGACCGTTAAATTATGGAGTTCTTTCCGTCTTTTTGTCTTCCAACCTACTTACAACCTCTCTCTCTCTCTCTCTCTCTCTCTCTTCAAAACAGGATCAATAAACTGATTCTACCGTGAATGTTCTCCCACAACCTACTTTTACTGTCTTTTGATTGTGGGATATACCTTTTATGCTGTAATTCGCTTTGCGTTTAATAAAAAAATAATCGGGCGTTCCTGTCGGCTATATGAGATGTTGACACTTTCATGGAGTCCAAGGAAATCGTGTCCTGGTTGTACATCTGTGCGCAGGTTACTCAGAATTGGTAGTCCAAAATCGTCATAGATGCGATTTCTGAACGCGATCGCGACAAGGAAATGACAGTTCGTGTTACTGAATAGCGTACCAGAAGCTACCGTTATGGTTTCTCGTGAAGGATATATCTTCCATTTATTGACGTGCACCGAGTGCTCTGAGACATAGCTAGCCGAACTGCCTGTGTCCATTAGAGCATTGCACGGGATACTGTTGACTTAAAGGTTTACGATTGACTTAGAAAGACCTTCCGGTGCGACAGCTAATATGGAGGGACAGATCTTTTGAAAATGACGTTTCTTCCCACGTGCCTAACATACAGCATCTCTAGCCGGACATTTCGATCTGGGATGTTTGTTGTGACCGCATGGAAAGCATTTAGAGCGAGTTACGGCCACAACGTTTTCATCGGAGACTTCAGTAGTAACTGCGAGAGTTGGAACGACGTGAGCTGTGGCAGTGTGCGGTAAAACCGAGGCATTTTGTCTAAACAAAGACTGTTGCTCAGCCACTTCCGACGTCCTGGCTTGCTCGAAAGCCGTTCGAAAGTTCAAGGAGCTGTTTTCCAGAAGGCGCTGCCTCACAGGATTCAGCTGGAATACGGTGATGAAAGCATCACGAATGGCATCGTCGCGGTTCTCTTCAATCGTCGTTGATCTGGAGATGCCAATGCCTTCAGCTTCTGTGAAAACTGAAGATCTCACTTCTCGGACGAACGTAGAGACCAGTAAGTACCTCGATGGCCTTGTCATGATTTTCGCAATCTACAATATGTTCATATACTGTGGGGGAGATATACGATATAAGCAGAGCCAGGTTGTCAGAGTTCACGGACTTGACCGTCTTGAGAAGGCTGCAAAATTTTCGACACCAAGGACGGCATCTGGATCTGCGTCGAATCGTCCCAAACGGGGTATACTTTCCATTACAGCGGTTCGTATGTTGCATAAATTGTTATGCGTGTAATATATAACCACATTCAAGAGTAGACGGAGAATGAATGAAATCTGCAATTCAGGCTGAATTCAGGTGTTCGATTCGATTGTTACTTTTTACTTTTACGCGACTATCTCCTGCGAGAGGATAAGTCGGCTCCATGGATATCACGAACCATTGCTGACCACGCGCGGGGGTCGGAGGCGAGCTCCGTACAGATCTTGATCCAGTCCTTTTTCCATCGCCGGGCTCCATAGACTGACCGAAGGCCTAGAAGCTCAACGTCTTTCTCGATTGTACTGGTCCACGTTTTGAGCTGCCCACCAAGGCGACAACGCCAACCAGGGCAGGGAGTGGGGCAGAGTGTTTGCTTGGTTAGCTCCGACTCGGGTCGCCGAAGCGTATGGCCGAACCACTGAAGTCGTCGACGTTGGAGGAGGACGGGGAGAGCATCGATATCACAGCATCGTCTCCTTACCTCGTCGTTGGACACCCTGTCGCGCCACTTGACTTTGAGGATTTGCCGCAGGCACCAGTGGTCGAAAACCTCCAGCCTTCTGGTATCCTCAGCTCGTAGTGGCCAGGTTTCGCAGCCATAGATGAGTACGGGCCGGATGGCAGCACGGTAAACACGAGTTTTGGTTCTTAAGCTGATTTCACTGCGAGTCCATAGCGTTCGTCTTAGCTGAAGAAAGGCTCTCCTGGCGCTGTCGATCCGTAATACCACTTCATCTTTTGCCTGGCCGTTGGGAAGCAGAGTTGAGCCTAGGTATTTGAATGAAGGGACGTATTCGACTGGTTGGTCATTCATCGACAGTTGTTGAATTGTCGTGCCCAGATGGGTTGTGAAAGCCTTTGTTTTGGTCGAGTTTACTTCAAGTCCGATGGACCTCGCGAAGGAATTGATTCGGTCGAGGATTGGTTGTAGCGTAACGGGAGAGTCTCCAAGCACGACAATATCATCCGCGAACTCCAGGTCCGAGATGTATATTTCCTGGCTAAGCTGAATGCCAGGGTAGTTGTGTAATGCATTACGCATTGTCCAATCGATGGCGTAGTTGAACAGCACCGGTGAGAGGGGACAGCCCTGCCTAACTCCGGTAGTGAGTGTGAACTCGCGGGACTCTTCACCGTACATACGAACCCTAGCACCGGTTGTCGAGTAGTATCCCCTTAACAGCCTTAAAAGCTTATCGGGCATTCCATCGGATTGGATTATGGTCCAAAGAGACTCGCGGTTCACCGAATCAAAAGCTGCCCGGAAGTCGATGAAACAAACTACCGTCGGCTGCTGGAACTTATAGCGGTGCTCCAGTATTCGGCGCAGTGTGAAGATTTGATCCACACAGCCTCTGCCACGGCGGAAACCCCCTTGGTTCGGGCGAGTGCGCTGGTCTCTTGCCTCGGAAAAACGGGTTAGTAACAACGAACCAAAGATCTTTGCGGCCACATCGATCAGGCTGATCCCTCGGTAGTTCTCGCATGCCGATTTATCACCTTTCTTCGGAATGGGCAGCAGTATGGACATTCCCCAGTCCGGTGGAAATGCTTCCGCTCTCCAAATGGAACCAAAAAGTGTACACAACCTGTCAATCAATGACGATGAACATGCTTTATACACTTCTGGAGGGATGCCATCTTCCCCAGCAGCCTTTCTGTCTTTCAGTTTGTTTATCATCTCCGTGATTTCCGCGGTGTTTGGCGGGTCACAGTTGCTTTCGTACTGGGCTGGAGGGGTTGATATTGGTTGGTCCGTCCGGTGGTCCGTAGGCCGGTTGAGCAGCTGACTAAAGTATTCCACCCATCGGTCCATTTTCTTGCTCTGTTCAGGTATTAGGTTTCCTGCCGTGTCACGAAGAAGGGAATCTTGCTTACAAAACCTATTAGAGGCGCTGCGAATAAGGCGGAACAGTTTACCGAAGTCACCAATTCCGGACGCGGTCTCCATTTTTTCGGCTATTTCTATCCAGTATCTTTTGCGATCAGCCTTGGCGGAGCGTGTGGCCTCTCGTTGCAGTCTGCGGCGTTCGTTACTACCTGCCAGTCGCGCTTCGTGTGCTCTGGTTGACAGCTGGAGCGTGCTCTCCGAGATCCAATCCTTTGTCCCCCTTTTCGTTCTCCCGAGTACTGTCCAAGAAGCTTCCTTGATTGTCGTCATCATTCGAGTCCACTGCCCTCCCACAGAAACTTCATCTGCCTGTGCATTGGTTGCGCTGGTTAGTCGGGTTGTGATTGCTCGTGACAACGCTTCCCGCTTCTCTGGATTTCCTAGGGCAGCAACGTTTATCCGAGAGGGTGCAGACACTTTAGCACGTGTGGACAGATGAACTTTGAAGCATGAGCGTAGGAGGACATGGTCGGTGCCGTTTGTGTTGCCCGTTTTTGCACCTCGGTACGCTCGGCAATCCTCCACAGACGAGGCCCAACGGGCTCTCACCAGGATGTGGTCGAGTTGGTGTGCAGTGCGACCATCATTGGAGTACCATGTGAGTAGATGCTTCTTGGGGTGTTGAAATCGAGTGCTGCAGACAACCATTCTGTTGATGTCGGCTAAACCAATCAGTCGGCCACCGTTCTCGCAGCGTTGACCAAGGCCGAATCTCCCGAGAATATGGCGAGTAGATTCGTCGGCCGTACCTGTGCGAGCGTTCCAATCTCCTGCGATGAAAAGTACATCGTGCCTCGAAACCCGGTTGATTACCTCCTGCAAATTAGCGTAAAATTCGTCTTTGGTTTCGTCATCAGCTGAATTGGTTGGAGCATAGATCGCGATCACCGTCAAGTCGTGCGGGGAGCCTTTAAAACGTGCCATGGCGAGTCTGGATGAGACGGGTTCCCAAGAGATCATTGCATCATTAGCTGCTTTGTTCAGAGCAAACGCGACACCGTAGAGACCGGAGTTATCTTTCAGGCCACTGTGATAGAGCCAGTAGGATGTATCCACACCCGGGACCTTTATTTGTCGGCTACCTGAGTTGGGCAGGCGGACTTCCGAGAGGCAAGCAATATCTACGTCATAGTCGTGTAGAGTTTGCATTGTGATGCACTGACTGCCAACGTCTAGAAACGTCCTGACATTCCAACAGGCTATGTGTGTTCTTTTCCTGCAGCGAATAATCCCAGCTTGTTGTCTTATCACCTCGACCGCCGGGACACGAGGCGCGTCGCTTACCGGGGACGCCGTAGCATGATGAGCGCTTGAGGTTTCGTGAATAATCATAGAGAGTCGCGGGAGTAGGGCACGAAGCGGTGTCCCCAGCACCGTTCGGCCTTTTTGTTCGAGGTTGCACCTCTAGCCCTTGCACACCCAAGTGCAGACTGCAAGGCAGCAGGGTGTTTCCAGAGGAGCCGGTGACCTGCTGTACGGTTCGTTCGCCTCCTCTGGAATGCCGGATCAGGCAGTTGAACAGGTCTCCTTTGTGGCCATTGGATCAGTAGATCTCGTCCGCCCATTCAGAAGGATCTGTCTTCACATGCCGAACACCGTCTCGCCGAAGTTTTTTAGACCACGGTAACCCTCAACCTGGTTTAGCCCGCCTGTCGAGCGGTTTGCCGGGGTGTGGCTGCTGATGCATGCTTCAGCTTCGTGGAGCCACAGGTGAGAGTTGGGTGAATGATGGAGACCAAAGAGATGGAGGATGCCCCAAGGGACACGACAGTCAACCAACTCAGAAGTGCTACTCCTCTCAGACACCCCATTGTTGGTGGTAACTAAGTCTGTGCTATATCACATTCAGTAGTAATGTTCCCATTATGATCGTCAGTTGACTTAGGTGCCAGTTGGCGAACCGAAACTGTGTCCTCTTCTCCATCATGAAATCGGACGCGGACGCAGTACGGCTTACAATGTAACATCAGTGACCACGTCAGGGTGTAGAGGAACCTAAATCTTGGTGGCGAAGCACGTCGGGTCAACTGAAAGGCGCAAGATAGTCCGAGTATTCACGATGAGCTTAACATTATTAGAAACAACTTCAGTTGCCATGAAAACGTTTCCCGGCCTCATGTGGGTAACAACAAAAAATATAAACCAACAAAAAGCAGTCCTAGTGTGCACCACACGACATGCTACAACGGGATAGGCAGTGGAAGGTTTATTTCGGATGCCCGTATATGATAACTAGAATTGGGTTCTTAAGTGGAGTTTATGCAGCTGAGCCCCAGACTATTTTTCGCTTTCTAGTACATGCGCGGGATTGCAGAAGACGACGCCCGGTGCATTATCAGGGATTATCGCCAAGCAAACCCTTAGACTAGGAGTGGACAACCACGTAATGTCCCAGTAGGTCCGGGGCGGTAACGAGCCGAACGACAGTGGGTTACCGTTCGCCACCACGGGATGCGCGGGTCTCGTGGACCCCATTCTGGGAGTCAAACACGTCCTACCCGATCAAGGTTTCCATACCTTTTCAACACATCATAGACTGACTGCCTAGACCCACCCATCCAACTACTACCCGTCACAGAAAATAATACCGAGGAAGTCTGTCTCATCATCATCATCATCATCATCATCATCATCATCATCATCATCATCATCATCATCATCATCATCATCATCATTGTACAGCGTTCAACAGCGAGGCAAGCCCCACGGACCACTGCCTTTCGCACCATCTTGCACGTTGAATTAGAAAGTATGAATATACAAGGTGGATAGGGAATGGACCTACACAGGTGGGAAAAGGAAAGAATGTCCTAATAGCCAACACACGGAATATACAGTCTAACTGTACAAACGCACATTGATCAACCTTTCTGATTCGACAGGAAATGACAACACGATCGCCACTGTTCACGGTTCGCAGCCATCTCCCTCAGTGTCTCCGACCAACTGGTTGACTGATCTTTTGGACCCCAACCACGAAGACGTGAGGTACCTACTTTTCCTAAGTTCACTGAACATTTTCTCATTCCCCACTGCCAAGTCTTCTGTTGACCTCCACGTGGTTTCTTTCACTCTCTAGGAGGAACGGTGAATAAGACACGGTACGGTAGACGCATGTTTGCCATACGTAACACGTGCCCCAACCAACGAAGTCTACTAAGCTGGATACGCTGTGACAACGTTCTGTGAATTAGTACCCATTACTCGATTTCTGACCTCAACATTGCTCACGTGGTCATTCCGCCCAATCTTGGTGATACTACACAAACATCGATGGTCGGAAACCTCAAAACGACGAAAATCTTTCGCACGCAAACTCCGAGTCTCGCAACCATACGACAAAACTGAACGCACTGCGGCACAGTATACACGATCTTTCAACTTCAGTGTAATGTCAGGTCGACGCCACCAGTGCTTCAGTCCAGCGTACACCGCTCGAGTCTTAGATATGCGCTTGCTCACCTCTACTGCTGTGCTCCCATCCGTTGTCACGCTGTTGCCGATGTAACTAGAATGGTCAACAATTGTTAGTTCTTAACCATCGAGCATCACGCTCGAAATCGTTAACGTCCAGTCTTGTAACACAACTTTACACTTTGAAGGTGCAAAGCGCATGCCGAATGGGGCTACAGCTCTCGCGAGTCTACCTAGTGCACGTTGCGCATGTTCCGTGCATTTGAACAAGCAGACAACATCGTCCGCGTAATCTAGGTCACATAGCTTCTTACTATTTCCTAGTTTGATCCCCACATCCTGGAGATCTCCCAAAGCATTCTCCATTATTTCGTCCGTGACGAAGTTAAACAAGAATGGAGAAACTGGACATCCCTGTCGAACACCGCTCGTCGTTTCGAACCGACTGGATAGTTCACCGTAAACCCTTACGCTGTCAAAAGTATGAGAATACAATGATCTGAGTAGATTCACGAACTTCTGGGGCATACCTTTTCGCTGAAGAGCACTGAAAAGCGCTGTTCGATCAAGGAAGTCTATTTGTGGTCATACGCAACATGTCCAGCCATCTTTACACGTTAGATTCAACTCTTGGTTTACTGCATGACTTCTGGTTCCCAGTGCCATACGCCTAATTTCAGCATTGCTAATACGAAAGTTGGATGTCATGCAGAAGCCACATGGGGTTCAACTTGGCAAGAGCCAAACGCGCCTTCGGTGCACGCGATAAAACATCTGATATCCAGCCACCTGACGAGATGTAACAAGACTTTTCTAACTATGCTAAGGCTTTCTCTGCTATCACAAGCTATGGTGTGGGGCCAACCCAGTCTTACAGCGGCATGTTACATTTCTAAGGTTAAAAACGCATCACAAACACTGCTACGCCGTTGTTCGGGTTATCTAGGAAGACTTTTTAACTTCACTCAAGAGCACAGTTTCGTTTGAGTATTCTCAGTCAGACAGTTTAGTGTCTCGGCTCTGATCCATGCCGCTACTCTCACCGTCACGACGATACTGCACCTTGATGCGGTATGATGGCTTGCGCGCCTCTATGACTCAAAGAGCTATGCAGGATAGCCTCTTTAGGCCGGAGATGCAATCACGCCTGAAACGTCAATGGGTAGAGGCCAGACGAAGTCCAGTCTCATGGTCCTCCAGGTGGGTGGTCGATTTGACCTGACAACTCAGTCGGTAAAATCAGTGGGAAAATAATTGGTCCAAGCAAATGGGCTTCGATTCAGCCATCCCGCTGTCTTGCGGACAGGCTAAGGCTTTCTCTGCTATCACAAGCTATGGTGTGGGGCCAACCCAGTCTTACAGCGGCATGTTACACTTCCAAGGTTAGAAACGCATCACAAACACTGCTACGCCGTATTTTATTCATGTCCTTACTGTTCTAGAGCTGACGTTTTTGCTCTATTAGCCTGATCGACTCTTGAGAAATCCAGTGTTTTTGATGGACATTGGATCTGGGACTACAGGCGAAACCTGTCGCCACGTGCATTGCCTGTTGGACATGGGCCCGATGCTCATCTGCAGTACTGTTCGTCGTGGATCCTAGTTTACATGCCATCTTCCGTTCATAACAGGTGCGGACTTCTGGATCAGACAAACGCCGCACGGCTAAACGGGTTTGCGGTTTGCGTCGATGACCATGGAGCTGGAGAGATAATTGCGTTAAAACTAACGTATGGTCTGACTACACACGTAGACCGGTAGGATCTACAGTTCTCAACAGAACTGCGCAATCGGCAGCTTACTGCGATACGACCAATCTGACTCAAATCACCGGTAGAGCTAGAGCGCCATTTCACCGTGCGACGCGGGCTGTGACGGAAATTCGTACTAGATAGGAATAACCGATTGTCCGCACAAAACTGGAGAAACCTATCCCTGTTAACTGTGCGCTGGGCGGATAAAGCACAACGTCCACCTAAACAAGCTTCTGACGCACTAAGTTTGCCAAATTGTGCAGATAAGTCCGCAGCTAGCATTACTATGTCAGAGCCTGTGCTCCTGCAAACGAGAGTGACGAGTTCATCATAGAACTCATTTTTTTGCGAGTCAGGGCGGCAGTCTGTTGGGACGTATGCCGAGATTACAAGTTACGCTTAACACAGCTATCCTTTCGAACACCACTGACCCCTGATATCTAACTGCACATAAACGACTATTAACAGGGATCCAGTCTAAAAGGGCAGCCTCGGTCTTGTCACTCACAGTTTCTCAAGGCTGCCCTTTTAGACTGGATCTCTGGTAATAGTCGTTTATGTGCAGTTAGATATCAGGGGTCAGCGGTGTTCGAAAGGACAGCTGTGTTAAGCGTAACTTGTAATCTCGGCATACGTCCCAACAGACTGCCGCTCTGACTCGCAAAAAATGAGTTCTATGATGAACTCGTCACTCTCGTTCGCAGGAGCACAGGCTCTGACATAGTAATGCTAGCTGCGGACTTATCTGCACAATTTGGCAAACTTAGTGCGTCAGAAGCTTGTTTAGGTGGACGTTGTGCTTTATCCGCCCAGCGCACAGTTAACAGGGATAGGTTTCTCCAGTTTTGTGCAGACAATCGGTTATTCCTATCTAGTACGAATTTCCGTCACAGCCCGCGTCGCACGGTGAAATGGCGCTCTAGCTCTACCGGTGTTTTGAGTCAGATTGGTCGTATCGCAGTAAGCTGCCGATTGCGCAGTTCTGTTGAGAACTGTAGATCCTACCGGTCTACGTGTGTAGTCAGACCATACGTTAGTTTTAACGCAATTATCTCTCCAGCTCCATGGTCATCGACGCAAACCGCAAACCCGTTTAGCCGTGCGGCGTTTGTCTGATCCAGAAGTCCGCACCTGTTATGAACGGAAGATGGCATGTAAACTAGGATCCACGACGAACAGTACTGCAGATGAGCATCGGGCCCATGTCAAACAGGCAATGCACGTGGCGACAGGTTTCGCCTGTAGTCCCAGATCCAATGTCCATCAAAAACACTGGATTTCTCAAGAGTCGATCAGGCTAATAGAGCAAAAACGTCAGCTCTAGAACAGTAAGGACATGAATAAAATACGGCGTAGCAGTGTTTGTGATGCGTTTCTAACCTTGGAAGTGTAACATGCCGCTGTAAGACTGGGTTGGCCCCACACCATAGCTTGTGATAGCAGAGAAAGCCTTAGCCTGTCCGCAAGACAGCGGGATGGCTGAATCGAAGCCCATTTGCTTGGACCAATTATTTTCCCACTGATTTTACCGACTGAGTTGTCAGGTCAAATCGACCACCCACCTGGAGGACCATGAGACTGGACTTCGTCTGGCCTCTACCCATTGACGTTTCAGGCGTGATTGCATCTCCGGCCTAAAGAGGCTATCCTGCATAGCTCTTTGAGTCATAGAGGCGCGCAAGCCATCATACCGCATCAAGGTGCAGTATCGTCGTGACGGTGAGAGTAGCGGCATGGATCAGAGCCGAGACACTAAACTGTCTGACTGAGAATACTCAAACGAAACTGTGCTCTTGAGTGAAGTTAAAAAGTCTTCCTAGATAACCCGAACAACGGCGTAGCAGTGTTTGTGATGCGTTTTTAACCTTAGAAATGTAACATGCCGCTGTAAGACTGGGTTGGCCCCACACCATAGCTTGTGATAGCAGAGAAAGCCTTAGCATAGTTAGAAAAGTCTTGTTACATCTCGTCAGGTGGCTGGATATCAGATGTTTTATCGCGTGCACCGAAGGCGCGTTTGGCTCTTGCCAAGTTGAACCCCATGTGGCTTCTGCATGACATCCAACTTTCGTATTAGCAATGCTGAAATTAGGCGTATGGCACTGGGAACCAGAAGTCATGCAGTAAACCAAGAGTTGAATCTAACGTGTAAAGATGGCTGGACATGTTGCGTATGACCACAAATAGACTTCCTTGATCGAACAGCGCTTTTCAGTGCTCTTCAGCGAAAAGGTATGCCCCAGAAGTTCGTGAATCTACTCAGATCATTGTATTCTCATACTTTTGACAGCGTAAGGGTTTACGGTGAACTATCCAGTCGGTTCGAAACGACGAGCGGTGTTCGACAGGGATGTCCAGTTTCTCCATTCTTGTTTAACTTCGTCACGGACGAAATAATGGAGAATGCTTTGGGAGATCTCCAGGATGTGGGGATCAAACTAGGAAATAGTAAGAAGCTATGTGACCTAGATTACGCGGACGATGTTGTCTGCTTGTTCAAATGCACGGAACATGCGCAACGTGCACTAGATAGACTCGCGAGAGCTGTAGCCCCATTCGGCATGCGCTTTGCACCTTCAAAGTGTAAAGTTGTGTTACAAGACTGGACGTTAACGATTTCGAGCGTGATGCTCGATGGTTAAGAACTAACAATTGTTGACCATTCTAGTTACATCGGCAACAGCGTGACAACGGATGGGAGCACAGCAGTAGAGGTGAGCAAGCGCATATCTAAGACTCGAGCGGTGTACGCTGGACTGAAGCACTGGTGGCGTCGACCTGACATTACACTGAAGTTGAAAGATCGTGTATACTGTGCCGCAGTGCGTTCAGTTTTGTCGTATGGTTGCGAGACTCGGAGTTTGCGTGCGAAAGATTTTCGTCGTTTTGAGGTTTCCGACCATCGATGTTTGTGTAGTATCACCAAGATTGGGCGGAATGACCACGTGAGCAATGTTGAGGTCAGAAATCGAGTAATGGGTACTAATTCACAGAACGTTGTCACAGCGTATCCAGCTTAGTAGACTTCGTTGGTTGGGGCACGTGTTACGTATGGCAAACATGCGTCTACCGTACCGTGTCTTATTCACCGTTCCTCCTAGAGAGTGAAAGAAACCACGTGGAGGTCAACAGAAGACTTGGCAGTGGGGAATGAGAAAATGTTCAGTGAACTTAGGAAAAGTAGGTACCTCACGTCTTCGTGGTTGGGGTCCAAAAGATCAGTCAACCAGTTGGTCGGAGACACTGAGGGAGATGGCTGCGAACCGTGAACAGTGGCGATCGTGTTGTCATTTCCTGTCGAATCAGAAAGGTTGATCAATGTGCGTTTGTACAGTTAGACTGTATATTCCGTGTGTTGGCTATTAGGACATTCTTTCCTTTTCCCACCTGTGTAGGTCCATTCCCTATCCACCTTGTATATTCATACTTCCTAATTCAACGTGCAAGATGGTGCGAAAGACAGTGGTCCGTGGGGCTTGCCTCGCTGTTGAATGCTGTGCAATGATGGTGATGCTGAGGATATCATTCTCAGGCAAAGATGATCATCGTTTAACGATCTATAGAATCGGAAGGTTGGTAACTGGCATTTCTGACGAACATCTGTTCTGGGGTTGAACTGGAATGAAATAGAACGGTAAACACGAAATTGGATTCAACTGTTCGTGTGGAATGACCTAAAAAGAGTATCGAATTTCTGTGACTTTCTTCACTGAAATACCACCAGAGAACTGTGTGGTCGACTGAGCCGGACACCGCCTTCAGAGCATGGAGAACAGATTATGTGTCCACGAGAAGTGTGCCTGCACTCTTTAGTCTGTCGTGGAGTAAAGATATGATCAACACAACCTCCATTATGTCTGGCATCGGCTTGTCCGTCAAGCGCACACCTTTCGTGAGTGTTGGGCAATCTGTAGAGAGTAATGCAGACGGGCAGCCTGGATGCGATAGTTGCCAAGCTAGTTCCTCTGTGGTTTTTGCAAGCTATGTTCCTCTACTTCGCACACAGTAGGAACGAGTATGTAATTCGTGAATATTAGAGGATTTGCGATGTATCGTCAGCACAGATACTGGTGTTTCTGTGAATATTCCTGGAAGTTCTACCGTAGGCAAGTTAGTACTGCTCCCCACGGGTTTTGGTGGGTATTCAACGGTGCTATGTGCCAAAGTGTGACTGTATCTTCACGTCAGTCCCACTGACAAATATGTATGCATTGAGGATTGCAGTCAATGAGATAACTTCTTCATACTTCGTTTGGTGAATAGTGACCCAGTAGTAGGGGATCAAGGATTGTGAGCTATTTAAAGAGCTAAATCCCTGGGGATGATTTTCTGTTGTAGGCAAACGTTCGTTCGGGTAGAGTGGCATTTGTTGCGACACACAAAAGAGACTACTGAATGCGATGTGTCAGGAAGAACACGTTTCCATTGAGCAACTGCAAAACTCCAGGACAGTAAACCCAGTCTGACTATGATTATTAATATTAGTATTAACATTATTGTTATTATACACCGAGCCTAGAGTCAGGCATGTTGCCAACATCAAAAACGGAGAAGGGTAACAAATAGAGGAAGGTGAGTATAACAAAATTTTCGCCGTTTCACTACTCTTCTTTGTGATTTTGAAATACATTAAAGGAAAGGAGTACAATGACGGATAGGTGCAAGATGGGCTGCATGCGATATGAGTGTTTGAATAAGTTTGTGAAGCAGGCAATTGAAGGCAGAAAGTTGTGTCCGTGTAGGGCATGGGAGATGTCGTGCGGTGTTGTACTACTCGGTCGTCCAGTTCAGATTAGGCCTTTTTGTCCGTGAATGCATCTGTAGCCCTTGCACAATCGAGTGTGACTTGCGAGGTAGTAGGAGTGTTCCAGGCAAGCCCGTTCATGCGCCTTATCTGAATTACGTTGCCGGGTTTGCGGGACGACCAGGAGCAATGGCTATATTCAGTGGCGAGCTGCATTCGCCACGGCATGGCGCTGTCCATAGATATGGGGCATTTTAAAAGGTAGTGCTTGCGGGATGTCAAGCCCACCACATCCTCGAGCACGCGATTTTGATAGTTTTCCGCAATATTTCATCTAATTGTTCACCATTAACTTTGTACTATGGATTGTACGATGTAGTCCTACTTGTGGCCACACCCTCCTCATGGAGGGGTTGTTTTAGTTCAGAAGTGAATGCGGAGCCTTCGTCAGAGTGTGTATAAGAAAGTAATCCGATAATGAGAACAGATTTGTTAAACAGGAAGTGAATGTCGTGAAGCTTGTACAAGAACACGGATAAGCAAAAAGGGAAACGTGAATACTCACCGGTAATAAGCAGATATTTATTTTGTGGGCATAAGGGTAGAGGACCCTTAAAATTAATAACGGGTCTCTTAAAAGGTTTTTTAGGTTGATCAGATTATTTCTAGAGGGCCTAAAGTTGCGCGGCTTTAGTTCGGCACACGACACTATTGCACTATAGCCTTCACCTGCTCAGCCGAAAAAGGTAAGTCCCTCAAACGAAAAAGTGATTTAAACGTACAATGCCGGGGTGATAGAGGGTATGATGAAGTTGTTTTAGATGGTATACTTGGATGTTGATGTGCAGTAGCACCGAGAGAGCATATCGGTAGCGTTCTTTATGCCAGGCCAGTAGATAATGGCGCTGTATTTTATCATTCTCAATCTTCCCGTTTTCCTTGGCGGTGGTCAGGTGGTTTAGAACGTTTGCATACCACCTCGGAGGTGTAGTATGCTAGATCCAGTGTCTTCCGTGGGGGTTGCACGTGCACGATCTGCAAAGACAGAAAGAAAACTCGATGAAGCGGAGCTCAGTAGATGCATGAACAAGCACCACTTACATCGATATAGATGGGAATCGCGATCTACCTGAGCGCTTTACAGAGGTTAGAGGTTCGAATCCCCGCCATTACCGGTTATTTTGGTGATAGACAGTAATCCAACGTCGTTCGGCTCGTTATCACATCTGACCTACTACGACCTTATGTGGTTCTCCAGCACTCCAAGTCTGAGGGTCCGGTTGCCGGTTATTCCAAGTAGTGCAGTGGGACTTTGAGGCTATAGGGAATATGCCCCTTCCATTGCAGTCATGCGCAAGCATGTAGTGAAAAAGCCGAGTGTCGATCATTTATCAATCTGAAATGGTTGGCGAGGAGATACTGTTTCCATTTTCGAATGGCCTCTGTCCCAGTACATGCTTCTTTCCTGACTGCAAAGTAGCAGTGTTCACTGGATGATAGAATTCTGGAAAAGAACGCGACAACTTGACCATTCTGGTTCAGTGCTGCAGTGATGGCTCTGTCGGAGGCATCATTCTCTAAGGTCAATCCCAAGCAGCGCCGCCCAACGTTTGGCCAATAGGGTTAGGGTTGGGCAAAGGTTTGGCGTTGGACAACTCCATTAAACGCATTCGCAGTGCCACCAGCGCCCAATCGGGACAGAGTTGGGCATGCCCAACGCATTGAAAAAATCGCGGAAAATAGTTACCTCCTTTTCACCAATTATCCGTATTTCTGCCATTATAATATTCTCCAACCTCCTGAGCTGAACAAGTAAGTTGCCGATATATATATATATATATATATATATATATATATATATATATATATATATATAAAAGCGAAATGGCTATTTGTACAAGAATAAAAGTAAATTTATTAGATAAAAAGCGTAAGTGTGCAGAAAACTTAACCATTCGTTGTATTCCAGAGAATCTTGCCGGTTTTTCTTCATGGTATTCACGGGATTTGTAAAATGGACGTGTGGAAGCTGATGTGTTAATTGTTCGCAAAAAATCAAGTAAATGAAACTTGCGATTTTTTAAGTATGAAATCGTGACTGATGGACCCTCCTCGGTATATATATATATATATATATATATATATATATATATATATATATATATAACTGAAAGGTATGGAAAGAATATACTGCGCATAAAAATCCACTTATGCTGTTTTTCAACATGACAGAAAGGCAGTATTCAATTGTAATTGGAAATCCGACCGAGAATTTCATGGCTAAATATGCATATAGGTTGATTTGACATTTTGCATCATAACTTTCAAATGAAGAAATATTTACGAAGAAACTCTGAATGACCTCAAAAAACAGAAAAACAACGTACCGGCGTAGCCGTTTTCCTTCGTTTCGATCCCAAGCTCTGATGAACCAATGTTTAATGTGTTTCTCTATGACGGACCTTGGTTCATCCGCGAACCGTTCCATCCCACGCACAGCGCCCGGTGTTCCGTGTGAAGAATAGTTTTATCAGCTTACCCACTACGGCCCGCGACTAGCTTATGGTCGTGAACGGGCTTCCGTTGTGGGCCCCCTAGGTAACATGTCATAGCAGCATCTTCACCAATGCTTGCCACTGGTATGGTTCGCAAAGTTTCGCATGAATCTGTGCAACTGAACCGTTTGAGCGTTGCAACCTGAGAGTTTCGGTTTCAAATGTGTACGATTACAATGCTGGCATATACATTTGGTGACGTCAGAGTGTCATTCAGGTTGTCGAAGTCCCCCAGCGTCTCTGCTCGTTGAGCCTTGGATGAAACGGCTGATGAGTGGGTTGCACCTAATGCAACAGTAAGTGCGTCCAACGCCCGTTCCACCTTGCCCGTACGGCTTTCCAAATGTTGCGTGGTAACTATTTTGGTATGTAAAAATTACAAAAGCCATATACAAATCACTCAACTTCTCCAACATCTAGTGCATACTGTTCCGCAACGTCAAAGAATCTTTTTAGGTCCTGGTCGTGTTGTTTCGCATACTTGCTGCAGACGGTTGTTATCGACATAGGCGAAAGTTCCTTCAACCTTCTCCTTGTTAATAGGCCCATCGATCATACGTTGGAAGCAGGTGGGCATATTAGTCACACTTGAACTGGAGTTTCAAAAAGGGCATCGATTTTCTCGTTGTCGTGACTAGGAAACTGATGGTATGCACTTTCCATATATGCTGTACCTTAAAGCCGAAATCATCATCTCGTCGATTCTTGGCTTTGGATCGGTGTCCATACCAGTGAAACGGTTGATCGTTTGACTATAATCAACCACCATACGCTGACTGTGTCTTTCATTGGTGGGGGGCAAAACCTCCACGGAGACTTCGAGGGTTAGATTCTTTTTCCTCCAGGAGTTTGAAATTCCTCTTGAATAAAAACCCACAGAATACCGTCTGAACTTCGTAGCAAATGGTCTGATGCCATCCACTAAGACGCTCAAACAGGCGAGGAGCTGGTACTGTGGAGGCATTAAGGCCACACAGAGAAAACGACGGTTTATTCACTTTGAAAGGTATCTGTACACTTGTGAAGTTTTAAAGTCATAACCAAGTAATGCGTTGGTGCACCAGTCTGACAGAACTAGCAAACGTATTTGAGGGTGAAATGAATTTCTGCACCTGAGTTACAAAGCAATACCCACGACTGCTGTTCCTGACATGTGTAGACACTACAACAACTTCGATTTACAAAGTTTTGATATCTTACTGATTGCAAATGAAGACGGATTCTGAGATTTTTTATTCAGAACATCTTGTGTCAGTTAACGCCTTCAGTGGCAACCCGTTAAGGAAAACTTCTATAATCGCTTTCGATAAAAGTTTAGGTGCGGCTGTAATGATGACGGATGAAAGCAGCGTATTGGCCGTGGATGCTGCGTATTTGGAGTTGCCAGTCAATCGACAAACCTGACAGCGTCCTTTTTCCACAAGATGGTCTCCTGTGCCGGCCGGGTGTACCGAGGGTGCCAGCTCGAGTCACAGGAGAAACTCGTACGTTTGGTTCTTGTTACAATAGTCTGTTCATCTTGCGTGGTGTTAGGGCTATATTATGAAAGTTGATCATTAGTGGAAGCACACGAACCTGAGACAATGATCGAGTGATGTGTTTGGACTTGTTTTTCGGCCATTTCGAGAGCCTTTGCCTGTTCAGGTGCGGATTTGAGGTCGAGGGTTTGTGTCTCAACAGACTTTGACGAATGAAGTTAGATAACATACCGGTGAAAAAATCGTCCTGTACAACGATGGTGATGTTCTTTGACAGTTACAGATTGAAAATTGCAATTCTTGGCGAATGGTCTGTAAAAGTTGGCCTATTGCTTGCAAATGGTCGGTAAAAGGCAATTGAACACTTTTGGGTTGTATGTATATTGACTGGAGTGTTACGGCAATATCGTAATTAGAGCAGTCAGGTAAAAGTTTGTGAAACATCCTTTACCATTGGTCCATTTCAGTAGAACAAGAACAATGTGGGTAGAATTGGTATTTGCTATCAGTTACGCTTGTTGTCAATCAGCCACTAAGGCACATTATACATATGCTCACGTAAAGTCCAAACAATAGGCGATTGCACACATGCAAACGAACAAAAAGATTCATTCGCGTTAAGATGTGTGACGTAACTAAAATCCCAAAGGGATGGTGGGAGACAAAGCAGGATGAGGTCACAGTTCACTACCGCAGCAACGCAAGTTGCTCAACAAATGTTTCTTAGATAAAGTTCAGGCTTTGTTCGATCATCGTCATACTACAGCGGTAAACAGCAGGACAAGCTGCACTGACCACTGCCTTTCTCATCATGTTGCACGTAGGAAGCGATCATAGAAGCTGAGGGAATGTGGCCTTTTATAATTGGTGAGCCCGTTCCATTTATCACTTTTAATTATTTCCACCTAAGTGACCTAGCCAGGTCACGCATACGGTAGTTTTCTGCCCTTCACCGACTATTCATCCCGTCCATTGTAAGTTACATTTTTTATCATGTACACAAATATCTCTTTTAAGAACCTTAAGTCTCGGTTCCGGGAGGCTCGCAGATAAAGTCAGCAATCAAAATATAATAAACTGCTCTCGGCAGTCCCAGCCCGAATGATTCTACCAATCAGGGATATCGTTATGAACACCCCAGAGCACAACCCGTACGGTACACTCCGGGAGGCTCTCCTTAAGCGCGTGACAACATCGAAAGAGAAACGTATCCAGCATGTCCTCCCCAAAATCCAACTGGGAAATATGATATCCTCACAGTTGTTACGGAAAATGTACGACGTCCATGGATGCAATGATTCCCACTGTATGCTCAAAGCATAGGAGCCCTTCTAATAAAAATCGAGAACTTAGGTAAGTGCGCAGAGGCTACAGACAAGATCTTCGATCAAGCTAGCGCATTTGCCTCACAGCACCACGCGTTCACCAACGCCACCGCTACTGCGTTAGATGGTATCGTTCACCTTACATCTACAACCACTCACCACAACGTACCCAGTGGCAAATCTGACATTCAAACGTTATGTCAGGAGGTTCGCGTTTTGATGCAGGTGGTTGAACAGCAAGAGTGCACCCTCAACATCCTTCGCAAACGGAGCCCAACCAGCCGTTATTTCACAAACTGTTTCCCTAAGCCGAATTCCCGGCCCGGCAAGTGTTACTTCCACCGCCTTTCGGACCTCAAGCTCGTAAATGCGAAAAGCCCTGTAGTTTTCACTCCAACCAGATGATGGCGACAAGCTCTACCGGCACTCCGCTTCCTAGTCGCCTCATTTACGTGGAAGACAGTTGTCTTTCTTTGACCACTGATATGCGTTTCTCAGTCGAAACGGAAGCGCAGGTCAGTATAATACCAGGTTCAAAACGGTCCACTGTCTCTCCTACAGGTCTCACACTGCAAGCCACTAGTGGCACTCCAGTCCCAACATACGGCGGTCAATTTCTCACCCTAGACCTTGGTCTGCGTCGTCCTTTCCCGTGCGTTTCCGTCGTCTCCCAAGTGCACCAGGCTATTCTAGGCTTAGATGTTTAAGAAAGTCATGGTCTAGTAGTCGATCCCGGTAAGCGACAGCTCGTAGGTCCGAGTTATGTCAAAGTCCGTTGTTGGTCCCTTGACTCAAGCTCGATCGCCAACAATCCTCATGCCAACTCCCACTTCCGAACCAGAGTTTGGCGGTCTATTCAGTGAGTACCCTAATCTTGTTCGCCCAAACAACAACCTGCCTCTAATCACCACTGACGTGGCCCATCACATCGTCACACTGGGACCTCCATTCTACGCCCGGCCCCGTCGGTTAACCCCAGACAAGTTCCGTGTAGACCGCTCTGAGTTCCAACATATACCAAATCTGCGAATTACCCTGCCTACCAACAGCCCGTGGGCATCACCCCTATACATAGTCCCAAAGAGGTCACCTGACGACTGGAGACCGTGTGGAAATTATCGCTCACTCAACCGATGGACCACGCCCGACCGATATCCTATTCCGCTTATCACGGACCCCATAGCTGGATTAGTTGATGAGGTAATTTTCAGTCGGATATATTTGGTGCGGGCATATAACCAAAGACCAGTAGCCGAGACAGATATCTTCAAAACAACCGTAACGAAAACTTTCGGTCTTTTCTGGTTTCTGGGGGTGCCGTTTAGGCTTAACAATGCTGCACAAACTATCCAGCATTTCATCGATTTGTTATGCAGTGGTTTGGATTTTGCGTTCGTTATCTCGACGACATCCTGATCGCTAGCTCATCTAAGAAAGAACATCTAGCACATTTAGGGACACTTTGTGACCGACCGTCTCAAAACGGGGTCATTGTCAACGCGCAAAAATGTGTAATGGGCGGCGATTCCATTGAGTTTATAGGCCAAAAGGTTACTTCCGCAGGGATCACGCCACTGAAAGAGGAAGTGCAGGCTATTCTAGACTACCCAGAACCCACGTCACTCATGCAGCTCCGGCGTTTCGACTGGTTAGTCGACTTTTATCGGCGTTTCATTCTACCGTGCGCCCAGGTTATGCAACCACTCACAGACTTATTAAAGTGCAAAGCGAAGGAGCTGCTATCTGCAGAAGCCACACGAGACGTATTCGCTATGCTGAAGCAAGCTATCAGCAACATAGCCCCGTTATCAAACCTAAAACCAGCGGCCCCAATTGCCTTAGTCATCGAGGTATCAGACAAAGGCGTAGGTGCGGTACTGCAATAATACTTAGCCAACATTTGGCAACCCGTTGCATTTTTCTCCAAAAAAACGACAATCGGCCGAATCCATGTATAGCACTTTTGACAGCGAAATCCTTTCCGTCTACCTAGGCATCCGTCACTTTAGATAAGTCTTCGCAGAACGCGAATTCACGGTCTACACCGACCATAAACTAAGCCTGCACGCATTGCGTGCCACCACGGACAGATACTCTCCCAGAGAGTCAAGACACCTGGACTATAAATCTTAGAACATAGACACACATTCCGTAGGCCCACCATCTCCCTTTTTCTTGATCTTCAAGCTATCTTCGACTCAATCGACCGCACAGTTCTCTGACGCTTCCTCCTGCTGAAGGATGTACTGGGGAAATTCATTTCCATCGTAAAATCCTTTACAATAATAGCCGAAGCCGAGTTCGGGCTTACGGTGATCTTTTACCCGAGTTCACCACGAAAAGTGGTGTACGTCAGAGCTGCTCCCTCTTTCCTTTTCTCTTTAACTGTGTGATTGATATGATCCTGGAGACCGCACTTTTGTCAGGTGAGGGTAGCGGCATTAAACTTTTCCCGGGTGAAAAGGTATCAGACCTTGAGAATGCGGACAACATAGCTCTTCTGAATGAAGATCCAGGCAAGTTGCAAGCACTTCTAGACAGCTTGACAGATTGTGTGGTAATGTTCGGTGTGTGTTTTGCACCTTCAAAGTGCAAGATGCTGTCGCAGGACTGGGTTGGTCCAACGCCAAACCTTTCAGTGTCTGAGGAGACCATAAACGTGGTAGACAAGTTCTGTTATCTAGGGAGCTGCATCTCACCTGGAGGTCAGATATCGTATGAGATGTCTTTGCGTATACAGAAGGCTCGTTTGGTATTTGCCAGTTTGAGCTATCTGTGGCGTCAACATGACATCCGTTTGCCTACCAAGGGTCGAGTGTACGCTGCAGCAGTGAGGCTGTGCTTCTGTATGGTTCGGAGACATGTCCACTGCGGGTGAGGGACATACGAAGATTGTCGGTGTTTGAGCACCAATGTCTTCGTAGGATTGGTCGAATCTGATGGGAACACCGTGTGAGAAATACCGAGGTTTGGCCGAATAGTCTTAGGTTCAAGGATCAAATCATTAGATGAAACACTTAAGCTGACCAGGCTAAGATGGTTGGGTCATGTGTTACGCATGTCCCGTGACAGGATCCCTCGGTGTGCTATGTTTACTGAGGCGTGTACCGGTTGGAAGATGAGTAAGGGTGGTCAGTCAATGACGTGGAAGAAAGGTATGAAAGGCCTAACTAGTGGACTTGGCCATATAGGGCGTGTTAGACTTCCTGAGTGGGATCCAAGAGACCCTCCCACTCAATGGTCAGATACTTTGGGGGATATGGCTAGATGCCGCGATCAGTGGCGCAGTTGCATTCATAAACTTTCTTCATCGACTTAATTCCATTAATGTAGTTTTCCTCTTATTCCTTTCACACTCTCTTTTCCTTCAATATTTCCTTTTGAGGTTGCAGCTAGGAGATAACAACCAAAGCCACTGTAGTTCTACCGATAAAACACACGAGGGCAAAGACCAACAAATTTGTTTATTTGAACAATTACCGTTTCTGGTGGCGCCACTTGCTCCGCCTGTGTACGTCGTCTGCACGCCGTTGCGCTCCCCCAATACACACGTTGTCCCGCTCCAGCGTTTTGAGTTCTTCTTTGCGCGCTGCCGAGTATATCCGATATCGTGTCACAAACCGAGGACCAGGGGCTATAGACTCTATATGGGAGCAGGACTTGACTTAACTCGGTCTTGTCACTCACAGTTTCTCAAGGCTGCCCTTTTAGACTGGATCCCTGTTTATAGTCGTTTATGTGCAGTTAGATATCAGGGGTCAGTGGTGTTCGAAAGGATAGCTGTGTTAAGCGTAACTTGTAATCTCGGCATACGTCCCAACAGACTGCCGCTCTGACTCGCAAAAAATGAGTTCTATGATGAACTCGTCACTCTCGTTCGCAGGAGCACAGGCTCTGACATAGTAATGCTAGCTGCGGACTTATCTGCACAATTTGGCAAACTTAGTGCGTCAGAAGCTTGTTTAGGTGGACGTTGTGCTTTATCCGCCCAGCGCACAGTTAACAGGGATAGGTTTCTCCAGTTTTGTGCAGACAATCGGTTATTCCTATCTAGTACGAATTTCCGTCACAGCCCGCGTCGCACGGTGAAATGGCGCTCTAGCTCTACCGGTATTTTGAGTCAGATTGGTCGTATCGCAGTAAGCTGCCGATTGCGCAGTTCTGTTGAGAACTGTAGATCCTACCGGTCTACGTGCGTAGTCAGACCATACGTTAGTTTTAACGCAATTATCTCTCCAGCTCGATGGTCATCGACGCAAACCGCAAACCCGTTTAGCCGTGCGGCGTTTGTCTGATCCAGAAGTCCGCACTTGTTATGAACGGAAGATGGCATGTAAACTAGGATCCACGACGAACAGTACTGCAGATGAGCATCGGGCCCATGTCAAACAGGCAATGCACGTGGCGACAGGTTTCGCCTGTAGTCCCAGATCCAATATCCATCAAAAACACTGGATTTCTCAAGAGTCGATCAGGCTAATAGAGCAAAAACGTCAGCTCTAGAACAGTAAGGACATGAATAAAATACGGCGTAGCAGTGTTTGTGATGCGTTTTTAACCTTGGAAGTGTAACATGCCGCTGTAAGATTGGGTTGGCCCCACACCATAGCTTGTGATAGCAGAGAAAGCCTTAGCCTGTCCGCAAGACAGCGGGATGGCTGAATCGAAGCCCATTTGCTTGGACCAATTATTTTCCCACTGATTTTACCGACTGAGTTGTCAGGTCAAATCGACCACCCACCTGGAGGACCATGAGACTGGACTTCGTCTGGCCTCTACCCATTGACGTTTCAGGCGTGATTGCATCTCCGGCTTAAAGAGGCTATCCTGCATAGCTCTTTGGGTCATAGAGGCGCGCAAGCCATCATACCGCATCAAGGTGCAGTATCGTCGTGACGGTGAGAGTAGCGGCATCGATCAGAGCCGAGACACTAAACTGTCTGACTGAGAATACTCAAACGAAACTGTGCTCTTGAGTGAAGTTAAAAAGTCTTCCTAGATAACCCGAACAACGGCGTAGCAGTGTTTGTGATGCGTTTTTAACCTTAGAAGTGTAACATGCCGCTGTAAGACTGGGTTGGCCCCACACCATAGCTTGTGATAGCAGAGAAAGCCTTAGCATAGTTAGAAAAGTCTTGTTACATCTCGTCAGGTGGCTGGATATCAGATGTTTTGTCGCGTGCACCGAAGGCGCGTTTGGCTCTTGCCAAGTTGAACCCCATGTGGCTTCTGCATGACATCCAACTTTCGTATTAGCAATGCTGAAATTAGGCGTATGGCACTGGGAACCAGAAGTCACGCAGTAAACCAAGAGTTGAATCTAACGTGTTAAGATGGCTGGACATGTTGCGTATGACCACAAATAGACTTCCTTGATCGAACAGCGCTTTTCAGTGCTCTTCAGCGAAAAGGTATGCCCCAGAAGTTCGTGAATCTACTCAGATCATTGTATTCTCATACTTTTGACAGCGTAAGGGTTTACGGTGAACTATCCAGTCGGTTCGAAACGACGAGCGGTGTTCGACAGGGATGTCCAGTTTCTCCATTCTTGTTTAACTTCGTCACGGACGAAATAATGGAGAATGCTTTGGGAGATCTCCAGGATGTGGGGATCAAACTAGGAAATAGTAAGAAGCTATGTGACCTAGATTACGCGGACGATGTTGTCTGCTTGTTCAAATGCACGGAACATGCGCAACGTGCACTAGGTAGACTCGCGAGAGCTGTAGCCCCATTCGGCATGCGCTTTGCACCTTCAAAGTGTAAAGTTGTGTTACAAGACTGGACGTTAACGATTTCGAGCGTGATGCTCGATGGTTAGGAACTAACAATTGTTGACCATTCTAGTTACATCGGCAACAGCGTGACAACGGATGGGAGCACAGCAGTAGAGGTGAGCAAGCGCATATCCAAGACTCGAGCGGTGTACGCTGGACTGAAGCACTGGTGGCATCGACCTGACATTACACTGAAGTTGAAAGATCGTGTATACTGTGCCGCAGTGCGTTCAGTTTTGTCGTATGGTTGCGAGACTCGGAGTTTGCGTGCGAAAGATTTTCGTCGTTTTGAGGTTTCCGACCATCGATGTTTGTGTAGTATCACCAAGATTGGGCGGAATGACCACGTGAGCAATGTTGAGGTCAGAAATCGAGTAATGGGTACTAATTCACAGAACGTTGTCACAGCGTATCCAGCTTAGTAGACTTCGTTGGTTGGGGCACGTGTTACGTATGGCAAACATGCGTCTACCGTACCGTGTCTTATTCACCGTTCCTCCTAGAGAGTGAAAGAAACCACGTGGAGGTCAACAGAGGACTTGGCAGTGGGGAATGAGAAAATGTTCAGTGAACTTAGGAAAAGTAGGTACCTTACGTCTTCGTGGTTGGGGTCCAAAAGATCAGTCAACCAGTTGGTCGGAGACACTGAGGGAGATGGCTGCGAACCGTGAACAGTGGCGATCGTGTTGTCATTTCCTGTCGAATCAGAAAGATTGATCAATGTGCGTTTGTACAGTTAGACTGTATATTCCGTGTGTTGGCTATTAGGACATTCTTTCCTTTTCCCACCTGTGTAGGTCCATTCCCTATCCACCTTGTATATTCATACTTCCTAATTCAACGTGCAAGATGGTGCGAAAGGCAGTGGTCCGTGGGGCTTGCCTCGCTGTTGAACGCTGTACAATGATGATGATGATGATGATGATGAGACAGACTTCCTCGGTATTATTTTCTGTGACGGGTAGTAGTTGGAAGGGTGGGTCTAGGCAGTCAGTCTATGATGTGTTGAAAAGGTATGGAAACCTTGACCGGGTAGGACGTGTCTGACTCCCAGAATGGGGTCCACGAGACCCGCGCATCCCGTGGTTGAAGGCATAAAAGCATGACCAGATGCCATGGTTGGCGGCGTATTTGTATTCAAGCTCCGTAATCGTCTACAGGTTTTCCACTCAACATTTGCTCTGTTTGTTTGCTTATTATTACTTCTATGCTCTTTGTCTTCGACTCAATGCTGCGAGGTAGCAACCGAGACCAGAGCACAGAAACGAGGTTAATGGTTGAAAGAATTAAACCGAAACATACAACAAAACGGTTAATGTCGAAGGTTTATTGAAACTGGGTGGCCGGTGATACTTCAGTAATTTAGAGCATTTGATTACCAACCCGGAGGTTCAAATCTTCGCCACCGTTTGCCACCTTGGTGGCGAACGGTAACCCACTGTCGTTCGGCTCGTTACCGCCCCGGACCTACTGGGACATTACGTGGTTGTCCACTCCTAGTCTAAGGGTTTGCTTGGCGATAATCCCTGATAATGCACCGGGCGTCGTCTTCTGCAATCCCGCGCATGTACTAGAAAGCGAAAAATAGTCTGCAGCTCAGTTGCATATACTCCACTTTCTTTTTCCCACCTGTGTAGGTCCACTCCCTGTCCATCTTGTACATTGATACTTCCTAATTCAACGTGCAAGATGGTAAGAAAGGCAGTGGTCAGTGAGACTTGCCCTGCCGTTTACCGCTGTATCATGATGATTGTAAGGCCCCTGACTATAACGCAATTTTACTATGTCTACTGTTTATCTATTGATTGGCCGGCTAACCAGTCGACTGACTACGTTCTTTTCTTCCTTTATTTTGTCTGCATATAAATGCGATTGTGATTGGCTTGAGAGTGAAATCGCCGAAAACGGATGTGGGCCCACGCCTTGCTTGCTGATGTTAATCAAGGGTTTTCTCCGTAAACTCGAGAAACCTTAAGGAGTTCGTTCATCTTCTTAGGCTGAACGGGGAGTTGTCTTTTCCAATACTCATTTTCAGCCTCTGTCCCTGAAAGTCAGCAGAGACAATATACACGGTATAGCAGCTTTATGATTTCCAACGTAGCCCATATCGCGAACGTGACTCACTTCTGATGGTAAAGTCATACTTGAATTACCCCTTAGAGTGATCTGCTCGAAGTTACAAATATCGCCGTTGTCAGTGAATTATTCAGTTGTCATCATTGTTTGACGAATGTGAAGCTAATATGCATCATTAACGAAGAAAGAGGATGTTTGAAAATGAGGATAAAACCAAAGAAATTCCACCCGGGATAACATTTGAAATAGTCGGTCTGACCGCATGCGTACGTTTACATTCTTGAGCGGCCTGACTTGACGAAGTCGCAGCAGCTCACCAGTTCCCACCATACCTCTTAGGATTTCCAACCTGTTTGTAATGGGAGGATGAGGAGTACATCTCATGCGGATTCCTTGGATACATCGTTTAAGTCAGCAACTCTTGTGGGTTTGTGGCTAGTGCTAGGTAGGAAAGATCGTAATAAACATTTTTCGCGTTGTTCCACTGTATCATGTATACACTGTTATGTTCCACGTACGCGATCGACAAGAGTGAAAGAAATGCTCGTATCTCGCAATATGTATTCTTTCCGTTCTTGTTACCTGGATAAAGGGAACAGTGTTTCAGGCATCTGCGAACATCTGACAACAGGATTAGTAGCCTGCAAAATATAGGGAAATGGAAAAGGTTACGGCTGTTGGCAATAGCCATGACCTTTACCTTTTGATTAGAAGCGCTGATCCGCGGACGCCAGGTGTGAGTGAGGCATTTAAGGAACCCGACAGCTTACTGATTCATTCCCAGGAACATCGTCTGGAACGTTGGGGAATCATTTTAAGGGACAGTTCACTTGGGTCACTTTCGAAGTGGACTTTCCGATAGTATGTGTAAGAGAAACGATGCAGGTAGACTTCACTGCCCCAACAGAAATGGAGGTCATCCGAAAGATACGTTATCTGATAAGGCACAAATCTGCCTGACTGGATTAGTTGTCTTTTTTAAGAGATGGGGGCAAAGCTTTGGTATCGAAGTCACCAAAACTCCTCCGAGTAATCTGGTATAATGAGCAGGTTCCCAGAGAATGGTATGAATCGGTGACCGTACCGATTAACAAGAAAGGTTGCAGTCCTCTTGTGGAAACCAGAGAAACTGGTTTGGTGAGTATCGCATCCAAGCTGCTCGTCGGCATTGTTCTCTATCGATTACCCAAAACTCATGAAAGAAGTAGACGTGAGGAACAAGCCGGCTTCGGGCCCGGTCGAGGTTGTGTCGATCATATCTTTACCTTACGACAGATTTCAGAGCGTAGGCACACTTTCCGTAGACTCATGATCTGTCCTCAATGATAGGAAGGCGGTATTCGACCCAGTCGGCCGCAAGGTCCTCTGATGGCGTCTCTCATTGAAGGCCAGTAAAGTTTGATTCTCTTTTCAGATCACTGCATGCGATCAGCAGAAGCCGAGTTCGTGCTTAATTCGATCTCAAACCCGAGTTTACCATGAGGAGAGGTGTTCGTTAGGATTACCCTCTACCACACTTTTCGTGAGAATGTAATACGTCCCATCAAGCAGTACCAACGCTTAGATCACCATTAAAACGCTTTCTGGCTGTTTCATTCTTTTAGGAATCACCAACTATGCACCTACGGAGTCCTTACTAGGACTCGAACATGGGGTCATCTAGCCACCAGGATTTCCGGTTTGGCTGTCAGCATTTGTTGAACATCAATACTGCATGATATAATATCCTTTCGTCAGTGGCTTTTGGAAGGTTACAACCCTTTTGATGGATGACTTCTTTGTAAGGGCCCAAGTCCAACGAAAGCATTCTATTACTAAGATCATTACACTCAGCTTGATCACCATAAGTAGTGAGATAATGTGTAAAAATAATATATTTCCAGGTTGGAGTCCATGAGACCCGCCCACCGGATGACTGGAGACATTCAGTGACATGCTTAGATGTCGCGGTCAGTGATTTCAACTGATAAATTTCGTTTCTGCTGGTTTACTCCTTATACTTCTATCAACTCAACGATGCTACGAGTCAGCAGCTGAGACCAGAGCACAAAAAAGTGAGGTTAACGGATGAAACAACTAAAGCGAACTTGGGCGCAAATTTATGGTTTTCCGCTGAGCTGTTCGTTTAGGACACGCACAACAGAATGGGTGTTACCTGTCTGCAAAAGTTATTGTAGCTTTTTATCCGAACGCTAACGACTAACTCCAGCTGAATCGATGTGACAACCTTCGCCGGTCTCCAAGGTAGGCATACATATGGGTTTTTCACGTAAGCTGCCAATAATTGAGTGAGATGTTTCTAGAAAGTCGTTAGCCCTTACTAAGACAGTAGTCTAGTGCCATGCGAAAAACGCTGTAAGCCCCAGAGGATCAACCACCAGCTGTAACGGATCGATAAGCCTCTTTCACAGTTTCTCCCCTGTAACTGGAATTTGACGGGACACTCGGGATTAGGGTAGCCATCCTTAAAACTTGGCTGCTGAATTACTAGTCTAAAACTGTTATAGTCATAATGACAGTTCCTGAACAACATTCACTGGTCTCATCGCGGTCTCTGAACTTTACCCTAAAGAAAAGGTCAATAAACGCTACTTTGGGAATATCTGGAGAGTAGACAAAGATTCGCAAAGCGATTTTCACATCCAGGCACCGTCTGAGATAAAAATTACCGGCTGACTAAGTATTTCACACTTCTTGACTCGATCATTAGAGTGATCCGTGCAGAAATGACTACCGCAACGTCCAGCAGCGTGTGCGTAAACTATAGACGGAACGTTGGTTGTAAGGACAAGAACATGAGAAACCAGAAAGGCAAAAATGTGTATTTTTTAACGAATTTGAAAACACCACAATGGAGTCCACTTGCACAGCACGCAACACAGCCGAGATGCGTTGACAATAGGAGCGAGAGAAACGGCTAAGTTGGCGACAATATTGCACATGAAATAAGGACGAGGAATTATTGGCAGACATAGTTATGTGTACATAGACATCTTAACAAGGGCGAGGGAATAATTGGTACCGGAAAGATGAGAAGCTGAGATGGAATAAAGCCAGTTATCAGAATCTTAAATGCATACCCAGATTCGAATTGTGTGTGTGTGTGTACCAATGGCTGTTCGTGGGCGGACGATCAATGATCAAAAAGCATGATTTGCGGAATGAAGGTACAGAGGATTAACCATTGTGAAAAACAAAGCGAAAGAAACAAGTCAAAAAGCAATTTTCATCAATCATTCAAGCGAAGAACCCGGTGAGCAAATGAGCAGGTTCGAGAATGAAAAGAAACGAGAATAGGAAACAGCATGTGTATGGCTGTTCACATTCATTGGTTGTGACCAATCCTCAAGAAATATGACTGAAACTACGATCCGCAGCAGATTAGACGGTTTGAGATGTCTCAAAATATGAATAAACAATTCCTACTTATGGCGAATACAAGTAGTCTTCAACAAAATGAGGTGGACTAGAAGGACAAGTGGGACCAGAATACCTGAAGATAGCGAACAAATAACTCGGGATGAGTAAATCACAAGAATAAACAAAACTCTGGTTAGGCGCTTCGATTAAGTGAGGCTGCCTCGAGCATTAAACAATAGGTGAGGGACAGGGAACACGAATGAGGAAGAGAATCAAGAAAAAAGTTCAGACTGGCACGCGGCGGGTTGAGAGGCAGAAAAAACGAGCGCGACAAGGGACAACAAGCGAACGTGGACTGTAATAAATCTACATGATAATGTACTGGTTCTGCACGGCCCGACCACCGGCAACGGTGGCGACAGCCGCTGCGGCTGCACGTCCAACGGTGTTCACATTGGCTCGTATGGAGCCACGACAGAGAACCAGACGAGTCTGACTACCGGTCAGTTGTGTATTGACCACGTAGGCTGATAAAGTGACCGGGGCTGGGGGAGTGCTTGTCGCGGTTCTGCTTTCCGGTTGCAGAGAAACGTCCGGTGGACCAGTGGTGCCGGTTTGTTCTAATGGGATCGGTTCTTGACGAAAATGCTCGAGCATTTCGACGATCGAGTCGAACGGAAGATGTTGAACCCTGCAGTGACCATCAGGAGTAAGGGTCATCCGCAAATGCTGATAGAGAAAACAGTACAGATGAGCACAGTTGGCAAGTTATCCTGCTAAGTGCGCGTAGCAAAACAGAGAGTGCTAAGCTCATAAACAAGGTTATGAAACAACCTGATCAGGGATTTCAAATTAGATCGATACCACGATTCTGAAGAACTTGCATGGGAACACAAATGAAAAAAATGAAGCTTTCACCGAAAGATTAGAACGAAGTGGTCGGACTAAATCTTCTCGTCACATGGCAGTACACGAGTGACCTGTGGGGGGTGGGGATACACCTAACAATAAGAACCTACAGTTCAATCGAGGAGAAACACCAACCATAAACCTGGGGTGTGGAATGAAGATACACATGAGACCTCAACAGGCCAGACGTGATGACGAACCGAGCGACAACGGGGAGCTGTCCACCACCGAAGTTGGCCTATGATGGCGTGGCTCAGATATTTTACCGAACAGCTGATAGTTAGAGACCCACACCACTGGACCAACACCAATAATTTGCATTGGATGAGGATCTCGAAGACTTCAAGTAGGAATAATAAACCCAACTGGATGCTACGCTCACCATTTTTGGAGGGAAAAGTCTGTCGATGCAACTGATGTAGTAAACTAGCTAATACGACAGAAATATGGGCTTGCTGAGGCAAAATGAAATGAGCACATAAACTAGTTGGTATCCAAACCTTACTACGGGCTACATGGCAGTGAGACACAAGAGAAGCATTACCATCTATACCATAGATAAAAAGATAATGTACCTCGTTTTATTTTTCCCACAACACGCAATGCAACATACTTTGCGTTGCTTAGCGATCGATATGTTTAGGCATGTCATTTTCTCACCTAGATGCCACCTCCATGACTCAAAGAGCTATGCAGGATGGCTTCCTCGAGCCGGAAATGCAACCATGCCTGGTAAGTCAATGGGTAGAGGCAAGACGAAGTTCGATGTCAGAACCAGTTGATGGGCAACATCTGGTTTTAACCACCATGCCCCTGAAGAGGATACTCTAGCGAATAAACACGGAGAGAAACAGTCTGCCGCTCTGAAAGCCTCCACTAGATGGACATAGGAGTGGAATACCTGGAGTTTCTCTCGACAGTGGGAGAAGTCATTGGCCAGCTATCGCCCGCCTAAGCTGGGCAGTTCCCGGCCCAAGGGATGCTGCCCCGCCCACGTTCCGCTTGCTCCAGAGCACCAGCGACGACAAGACAGAACATATGCAATAATAAAGTCTCACGTGACAGACCAGAAGAAGTTCCTTCACCGGTGCTTCGGTCACGTTCTCGTGCTGGGTTACCGCCCAACTGCATTGCGGGTCAGACTTTTGAGTCAAAGGCTCCAGCTAGGGTTCCCAAACAAAAACCCTTCTGTGGTGTGGGCAGCCGCGAAGTATGATTCGTCCACAAATCTCCAGTATCTTTCCTGTGAAGGGCTTTACCAATTTTCCTTCTTTTAATTTAAGGTCGATGCAAAACGCCACGGGAAATTTCAGCTATGATTAAAGCAGTAGTTCAGGAGTTGGGTTTAAATCGAATGCACTTCTTAAGCCTAAATGTTCACTTTACTTGGGTGCTTTTAACGTCCGCAGATAGGGCAACAGGCTGTCCTCGCGAAAACACTCGACACTCTCAAAACAGATGTATGCAGTGTCTCCGAAACACGCATAGAAGACTCCACTTCTGTGATAACTCTCCGCACCCCGGATACAACCTGGCTCTCGCTTGACTCTTCGCGCGTCGGATGATCCGGTGTCTAGAGCTCGTGATCAGGCTGGCGTTGGGATCGCTTTGAGCATGAAAGCCGAGCATGCACTACTAGATTGAATTCCAGTCAGCAGTCACCTGTGTACAGTTCGGTTGAATGTTTCTGTTCGTGCCAACAATAGCAAACTGAAGCGCCGATGCTTGTTCATCGTGTCTGTGCATGCAGTTCCTCTGAAACCAAGGACGAATTCTATCAGGATTTGTCTCAGCTACTTCGAAGCGCACGTTCGGCGAACGTGGTGGCGATGACTGGGGATTTGAACGCCCAAATTGGCCGTTTGGGAGATTTCGAAAAGCACATTGATGGTTCATTTGCTATCCCAGCCGATCGCACTGACAACGGTGATCATCTCATCCAGCAGTGCTTTGACCACACATTGTTACTGGTGCGTACGAACTTTTACCATAAAAAGCGGCATAGACGAACACGGCATACTCCTTCGTCTTCACAATGTTGGACTCAGATTGACCATATTGTGACTGGTCACCGCTGGCGTGGATCAATTGAAGACTGTCGTCCATTTTGGCCTACGCCTCCGGAATGAGATCACGCCTTGGTACGTGCTAGCTTCCGTTTACGTCTCGTCCGTGGTCGCACCAACGTAAATGGCACACGTCCCGCACAGTTGGTTTTAGACGATAATGAGCGAAACAATTTTCAGACGGAGCTGTGTATATGATTATCGATGTAGCCAGATATTCAGGACCCAAATGAACGCTAGCAACAGATCAAGCAGGCCTAGTAGGTCACTTCGAATGCCATCCAGGACTCTGGTCTCACAAACGATGGATATCTTCGACATCAGTTGTTCTGTTGGATACTCGCAGATCCGTCCCTCTGGATGCTTCATTCAATGAAGTGCGCAAACCCCTGAGAAGCCAAATGACTAGGAGCCTGAGAAATAACCGTGAGCAGTAATGGATTGCGAAATGTAAGGAAATGGAAACGGCTGTGTCCTTTGGCAATGCTCGCAACCTTTTCCATTTGATTAGAGGCACCGGTCCACGGAAAACTAGTGTAAGTGTGTCAATCAAGGAATCCGACGGCTCACTGATTCACTCTCAGGGACGTCGTCTGGAGCGCTGGGTGGAGCACTTTAAGGAACAATTCAGTTGGCCCACTTCAACGATGGACCTTCGAAATATACCTGCAAGAGAAGCGATGCAGGTAGATATCATTGCTCTATCAGAAATGGAGGTAGTGCGGGAGGTAGGTAACTTGAAAAGGTACAAAGCCGCTGGATCGGATGGGTTGTCTCCATCTTAATTCAAGGATGGAGGCGAAGCTTTGGTTTCAGAGTTAACAAAACTCCTCCGGGTAATTTGGGATAGTGAGCAGATTCCCACAGAATGATGTGAATTGGTGATTGCGCCGATTTACAAGAAAGGTGACAAGCCCTCTTGTGAAAACCACAGAAGAATTAGCTTGGTAAGTATCGCGCGTAAACTGCTCACGAGGCTTATTCTCCACCAATTATCCAGTGCCCGCGAAATGTGTACGCGTGAGAATCAAGCTGGTTCCCGACCAGGTCGTGGTTATATCGACTACATCTTTACTCTTCGGCAAACGTTAGAGCTCAGGCACCTCTTCAGTAGACCCACAATCTTCGTCTGTTTGGATCTGGAAGCGGCGTTCGACTCAGTCGACTGCACAGTTCTCTGGCGCTGCCTCTCACTGAAGGATGTGCCGGAGACGTTTACTTCTCTTTCACAGTGCTTCTTTGCGAGTAGCCGAAGCATAGTTAGTGCTTATGGCGGTCTTTCACCCGAGTTCACTACGAGAAGTGGTGCTGGTCAGGGTCATCCTCTCTGGCCCTTCCTTTTTCAGTTTTGTAATTGAAGTGATTCTTGAGGTAGATAGATAGGGTAGAGTGTACACTGCAGCGGTTAGATCTGCTCTTTTATACGGTTCAGAAACATGGCCGATAAAGGTAGACGATAGACGAATACTTTCGGTGTTTGAGCTCCGATATCTTCGTGATAATGCCCGAATATGGTGGGAACACCGTATGAGCAATGCTGAAGTTAGACTATGGTGTTGGGATTCAGAGGTCAATCTCTGGATCAAGTGCTGAATCTAAACGGGTTAAGGTAGTTGGGACATGTGTTACGGATGTTCATCGACAGGCTTTCTTGGCGTACGCTGTTCTTCGAGGCAGGTAGTGATTTCCGCTTTGATTTTTTGGGATCTTTTTCACTTCACGCTTCTAGCCTGTTTGCCGTTAACTCGACGAAGCCAGAGCGTAGAAGTGCGAGGTTAATGGGTGAATCAACTGAACTGATTCTATCTAAGGGCGTTTACCTTCAGACTGAATTGAATATTCTCTCACGGTTTTTTGTATCAACGCTCCATTCACCTTGAAATGTGCCAGAGACGTTTACTTCTCTTTCGCAGTGCTTCTTTGCGAGTAGCCAAAGCATAGTTAGTGCTTATGGCGGTCTTTCACCCGAATTCATCACGGAAAGTGGTGTTCGTCAGGATTCCCCTCTTTCACCCTTCCTTTTCAATTTTGTGATTGAATTTATTCCTGAGATAGCCCTATCCTCATGTGAGAATACAAGCATCGGTCTTCGCTGAAGCAGTAAACTGTCTGACCTGGAGTGCGCGGACGATATTGCTCTTTTGAGTGAAGACCCAGGTAAGTTGGAAGATCTCTTATATAGCCGTAAACATTGTAACAAGGTCTGGTATGCGTTTTGAACCATCAAAGTGTAAAATGCTGTTGCAGGACTGGGTTGGATCAACACCAAACCTCTTCTTGGCAGAGGAGGCTCTAGTTGAAGTGGATAAATTTTGATACCTGGGTAGTTACATCTCACCGGGTTGACAGATATCGGATGAAATGTCATCACGTATAAAGAGGGCGCGTTTGGCTTTTGCCAACCCCCATCCTCTGTGGCGTCGGCGTGATATCCGATTGTCTGTTAAGGACCGAGTGTACAATGCGGCGGTCAGGTCCGTTCTTTTGTACGGTTCAGAAACATGGGCGCTGGGGGACTGTTGGTGTTCGGGCACCGATGTCTCCATAGCATTGCTGGAGTATGTTGGGAACACCGTATCAACAATGTTGAGGTTGGACGCAAGGTGTTGGGGACCAGAGATCAGTCTCTGGATCAAGTACTGAAACTAAACAAATCAAGGTGGCTGAGACATGTGCTACACATGCCCACCGATAGACTTCCTTAGCGTACGCTGTTCTCCGAGGCAGGTGGTGATTGGAAGGTAAGTCGAGGTGCTCAGTCCATGACATGACAAAAAGGTATGAAAACATTGACCAGTAAACATGGCCAAGTGGGACGTGTTAGACTTCTAGGCTGGGGTCTACGCGATCCGTTTACCAAACGGTTGGAGACATTAGGTGATATGGCTAGGTGTCGCGGTCAGTGGCGTAGTTGCATTCGGACTCTTTCCTTGTCCTCTTGGTTTCTGCTTGATACTCCGAATTTTTCGAATCTTTATCACTATGCTCATATTCTTTTCGCCATTTACCCGGCGATGCTGGAAGGTAGCAACCGAAACCAGAGCAGAGACATGCGAAGTTAATGGTTGAACAAGCTGAAACTGACCTAGATGCCATGTGTATCTGCAAAACTGGTAGAAGCCTATGCTCGCGCACACCGTGTGATCACTTAGAAATTGTCATGGCTCTCAAAAGCTTTAAAAAATATCCTATGAATACGCACGATGCAGCCAACGCTTCATACGTCCACAATTACTTTGCAGCACTGCCACTCAACTCGCAGGAATACATCACGAACGGAAATACACGCACAGCGAAAGTCAGAATTCATAAAGCTTTTGATCGTTGCAAAAACTTTCAAGCATTTACGGCTAAAACTGTGCCGGATTGTGGTCATCGGAAAAACCACTCAGTATACGGAAGCCCTTGATAAACATCAGAAAGCAGGGCGCAAGCGAATTATTGTTTCCCATGATTTCATTCTCAAGCCTATCATAAACAAAATAAGAGAACATGCAGTCAGTGGACTAGTTAGCCAGCCAGTCAGCAGATAAAAAAGGGACATGGTAAAACTATGTGTCTAAGTCAGGAGTCTCGATCGGCATTACATTCTGGACTGACGTGATCGACCTTTGGCCACGGAAGTTCGAATGCACAGACCAGCTTCTTTTGTGAACAAAACTTTTCCCCTAATAGCCGAATGCTGATTGCCTCGGCCGTCGCTGATGTCCTGTATCTGACTTATTTTGACACATTCGGTTGGACCCTGTATAGGACGCTGAATGACGTCACCGGATCAACCGCGTGACCTGAGTCTAACGGGTGGGCGAGGACAAAGCCTGATGCAGCTCTTCTTCCTCCATGTTGAAGGTAACGTGGTCGGTGCTTTTTATACGCCGTTTTCCGGAAAACGGCTATCCAGATAGATTCACCGAAGGCAATTTAAAATACCGAACAAGGCCAGAAAGGATATCACAGGTGGAAGAGCAAACCCTATTCCTCAGACTCCCTTACGAGGAGGATGCGGCTTCCCAGTGAGTTAGCAGAGTTTCATCCGCCACAAGTAAAGCCACTTTCCACGTTGTCAAACTCAGATGACTATTCTTGACACCGACCATCATAAAATGCAAGAACAAGGATAAATCGCCTTTGTTGAGCTCTTCAATGATCGTTTATCGATTCAAGTGCATCTGTGGTGCCATTTATGTGGGTCGAACGACAAGGCATTTATCTAAACGCATTAAAGAGCACCAACCACGTTAGCTTCAACATGGAGGAAGAAGAGCTGCATCAGGCTTTGTCCTCGCCCACCCGTTAGACTCAGGTCACGCGGTTGATCCGGTGACGTCATTCAGCGTCCTATACAGGGTCCAACCGAATGTGTCAAAATAAGTCAGATACAGGACATCAGCGACGGCCGAGGCAATCAGCATTCGGCTATTAGGGGAAAAGTTTTGTTCACAAAAGAAGCTGGTCTGTGCATTCGAACTTCCGTGGCCAAAGGTCGATCACGTCAGTCCAGAATGTAATGCCGATCCAGGCCCCTGTTTAAATGCACGGAACACGTTCAACGTGCATTAGATAGACTCACGAGAGCTGTAGCTCCATTCGGTATGCGCTTTGCACCCTCAAAGTGTAAAATGATGTTGCAAGACTGGACGCCAACGAACCCAAGCTTGATGCCCGATGGGGAGGGGCTGGCAATTATCGACCGATGGAGTAGTATCAGGTCCAATCGTTGCACATTTGGTGGAAACTGCGCATCCGATCGACATCCAGTCTGTCTTCAAAGTAGTCTTCCGGCTCCCGCAACGCGTGTCAAGAGTAATTAGGCTTCGGATGCTAGCAATTACCGAGGTAATTATCATCCGCTTTTCGAAGACTGTGCTCTGCGTGGAGCGAAAATTAGCCCAAGCATTGCAGCTCCCATGGCCAACAGTCAGCTGTACCACACAAGAACGTAGCGGTGACGTAAGCTTATTACCACACCTCACATAATCCGGTCAATCGCATGTATTTTTATCCGCCTTCACTCTCCGTTCTTCATACCTACATAGTGAGACTTTTTTCCAACTCTCATTAATTCACATACTGGACGCAGATTCCCTAGGTGAGTGTTGTTTGTTGAGGGACCTAGCGGTCGGTGTAACCCTCAATGATGTGACGAAAAGGTATAGAAAGCATAATCAGGAGACCCAATTCTACAGGATGGTAAAGGCTTCCGGGTTGGGATCAACAAGATTCGTCTACCGGAAGGTTGAAGACTAGGTGACATATCTAACTGTCACAATCAGTGATGTGTTCGTATCGAAATGCGTTGTCTACACAATTTTCTCCCATAGCTCAGCAGTACTTTTTTCTCCTATGTGTACAGTCTGTCCAGAAAATTCGGGGTCACATCAAATCGGTCGAAATCCGGTTTATATTATTGATGATAATTTCCCTCTAGCTACACAATAGTGTCAACTGTGTGTTTTTGGCTACCAGTCGTACTAACTGGAATTCGACCGTGTCAGGATTTCGACCGAATTAAGGTGATCCCGAATTTTCAGGATAGACTGTACAGATATAGCCAAACTATACGATTAAACATCGATACGGAGGATGATACAGGGCAAACCCAACAGACGGATTTCTATATCGGAATGTTGAAATGGGTAGTAGACAACGCATCGTTACGAAGAGCGCTCGATAAACATAAGATATTTGATAGGTCGGGGTGGAAACCCTAAGTCGTTATTCAGGTGATATGAAGTAAACTGAACAAACCTTTGCTTTTCCATGGCAACTGAAAGTTAGAACGAATTCACCCTGTTTAGTTTCACTTTGCCGTACAAGAAACACCCCGTCAGTGACTGACGACGAGGATTGTACGTCGGATGATTGGTCCAATGGGCTGCTGAAAGCAGATCCAACCGGGACATGCGAGCCAGCGTTGGACAAACTGGTCAATTCTGACCGGTCAGTGAAAGAATTGGGATCGTCCGTGGAAACCTGTCCGAGGACGAATGTAGCCGCACGTATCCGAGACAGTGTGCCATGATACCACGGATAAGCAAACAGGCGCTGACCTATGAGGTCTTCAGTAGGGTTAAAAGCACTGACCGAACTTAGTCCAGCCACACTGGTTGCATTGTCTGACAGGACTGTGACCGTGTTGGTTGCAGTTGGAGATATGCCCGAGGGCACTGTGCGATTTCCCATCACAATACGACTAGGGGTACAAGCAACGTCGTTGCTCGTAGGGACCAAGGAGAAGTTACTGTTTGTGGACAGTGAGGGCGGTCTGTTGAAGCTCAAGGTAGTCGCAACCGGTCGCGAAGGTGTTGGGCAGACAACAACTGAAAAAAGGAGTTATGAATTGTCTCAATCATCTGCATGTGATGCAGGAATATTTAGATTGAATGCAAACGAAAACGAAGTAAGATCAGAAAATGAGTCAAATCGCTGAGGAAATTTTGCATACTCATGTTTAATACTTGTGTAGGTCATGTGGATACAACAGATATAATCAGGTAGACACCTACCGCTTGCGAACGATTTCGAACCGGGACCAGTGGGTGTGGAATTGGCAGACGATGAGTCGGGTTGGTTTGTTTTCGGCCTAGGATTACTGGGAAATACACAAGAAAAGCGAAAGTGTTACGAAAGATACAAGTGAGATATGTGTACTGACAGTGAAAGCCACACATAAAAGAAAATCTCCGTGTGTGCAGATTGACAGAGCTGTTTTATTACTGGAAGAACGCCACGGGAAACGAACAAGTTAGAAGCAGATAAACACGAGTCAACCTTTCGTGGCCAAAGGGGATACCATCAAGGGATAAAAATACACTTAAAATGGGTTTTCATACAACCCCGATATATATAAACTGTCATGCCTGAAATTATTTATGGGGTTCAAGTAAAAAAATGGATACAGTTCCATTCCTGCAGACGTAATTTTTCCAGAGTCCCGCTGATTCCGGCTGGTATACAATATATGTTTAAAGATATCGCAATACAAGTTGGGTGCTATACAGAACATGAATTAAATAAAGTTACAGAATATGGAAAGAATATTTCTCAGGAGTTGGAACATGAACTTCCACAACACTACGGCCCCTGATCACGATTCTGAGCCACATCCGACAAGATTTCCTATCAAGTGTGTTATGAAACTCAAGGTTCTCAGTCAGACAAGCGTGAGGGGCCGATGGAGGTAAACCTTACAGACAACGTTGTGACCAACCGGTGACACGTCATTGCATGGCCTTCATACTGCCATTTCAAACAAACCCGGGCTGTATGATTAAGACACGACGTGTGAGACATATGCAGAACATGTTCTAGCCAAGGGAACAGATGGAATGACGATAAGACGCAAACTATGCGGAGCGTCCGGTTCTTCAAAAGCGTATACGATCTGTAGAGTTGTTGACTCAACGTTGCCATCGTATTCGCGACATCCACAGGCAACGGTGATCGAAGCTAGATAGCTGGATAACATTGGCCGATCGAACAGTAAAAGTCTCGGAACCATAAGGAAGCACGCTGCGTGCAGCAGCACCGCACACTGTATCACTTAACGGGAGAGAAATGCCACACTATCTCTACAAATGACGAAGGTTGTCGAGCGCCGCTTGAACCTTGGCTATTCAGTTACTGGCATCATCACGAACTTTGCAATCAGCACTAATATAACTAATAAAAAGGACAAATTTCTCGATTACCTCTAACTTGTCACCACCGAGGGTGAATGTGGGAGTTGACCCCTGCCAATCTCGTAGTGGTTTACACTTTGAAGGTGAAAAAATTCCATACGGCGAGGCCGTTCAGGACCCAGTATACTGCAGTAACGTCATCGTAAACTAAGGCGATGTCTAAATATCCGTCACGAGATTGGAGCTCAACATATTGATTTCTTCGATTTTCCCGTACCTCCTAGGACGTCGTCGACTGCAAAGGTGGAAGTGGATACCCCTGGCGCACGCCACTTTCAACTGAGACGTTGGGCTAAGATATTCCCTGAGCCTATACTCGATCTGATGGTGGAGCGCTTGAGTGATTAGGGACACTTATCAGGCATTCTATGTCTAACGAGACAATCACAGGGGGCCGTCCAGTTAACAGAATCAAAGGCTGTTCGAATGTCCGAGAATTCAACTACCGTTGATCTGCGATTTATGTGGCGCACCTCAAATATCCGACGGACGGTCAGCGCACTCAAGGTTACAACGAAAACCTTCCTGTTCTTTACGGATCTGTTGTTCATGCTTTCGGGACAATCTACGGGGAACTGCAGGGACCAAAATTTCGATGCGACTGGAGTAAATGTTGCTAATCTCATTATCGTCTTTGGGGGATAAATGCATAGTTCTGGCTTGATGGAAAGCACCATGGAAATGTTTGCTGATAAACGAAATACTGATCCTCAAAGAATTGCAACATCACACCTCAGGTGGGATTAGGGCTTACGATTAACTTTTGACTCCTTTTGTCGTCTTCAGTGGAGTAGGGCAAGACTGGCCTATATTCCCATTTCTCTTTTACTTTGCTACAAAGGAACGCCTTGTCTAGTCTCCTAACCGGTGGAGTTAGACTCTTCCCAGAGAACAAAGCTTTCGATTTGGGATGTACCGTTGATATCGCCTTGCTAAGTGGTAATGGACAATCCATAAAACACACTTTTGGACCGCTTGGTGACTGAGTCATGCAAATATGCACTGCCGGACTTCTAAGGGCAAAAGGCTTTTGCAAGACTGTCAGGAGCTTGTATCTGCATTCATCCCTTGTGGCGATCATCATCGTACACCGTTGAATAGCAGAGTGAGCCACACCGATCACTGCCTTTCTCACCATGTGGCACGGAGCAGTAGAGAGAACAAATAGGCAAGGTGGACGTGAAGTGGACCTACAGAGCTGGGAAATGAGAAGAACGCCCCAGTAGCCAACAAACGGAATATACAGTCTAGCTGTACAAACACGCATTGATCAATCATTCTAATTCGACAGAAAGTGACAACACGATCGCCACTATTTACGGTTCGCAGTCATATCCTTCAGTGACGCCAACCAACTGGTTGACGGATCTTTTGGACCCCAACCACGAAGACGTGAGGTACTTACTTTTCCTAGGTTTGCTGTACATTTTCTCACTCCTCGTTGTCAAGTCATCTGTTGACCTCCACGTGACTTCTTTCACCCCCGAGGAACGGAAAACAGGACGCGGTACGGTAGGCGCGTGTGTGCCATAAGTAACACTTGACCCAACCAACGAAGCCTACCGAACTGGATACGCTCTGATAGAGAACTCTCTGAAGTGGTAATTAATACTCGCTTTCTGACCTCAGCATTGCTCACTCGGTTGGTCCATCCAGTCGACGGTCAGGAACTAAAAGGTGACAAACATGTCTCGCAAGCATATAATAGAACTGGGCACACCGAAACACAATACATGCGACCTTCCAAATCAGCGGAATAGCAAGCCGCCGCCACAAGTGCTTCAGCCGCGCGAGCCTTGGATATACGTATGCTCACCTTTACCACCGTGCTCCGATCCATCGTCACGCTGTTGCCGAGGTAAGTAAGGCAGTCGGCAATTGTTAGTATCTCCCCATTGGAGCATCGAGCTCGGAATCGTTGAAGTCTAGTCTTGCAACATCACTTTACACTTTGACGGTTCATATCGTATGCCGAGCTCTTGTGAGTCTATCTAGTGTACATTGCGCATGTTCCGTGCATTCAAACAAGCAGACAAGATCGTTGGCGTAAGCTAGGTCTCATGGTTTTTCACTGCTTGCTTGATCGACGCTCAAATCCTGAAGAGTTCGCAAGACATTCTCCATTACCTCGTCCATTACGAAGTTGAACAGGAGTGGCGAAATGGAACATCCTTTTCGAACACCACTGATCGTTTCGAATGGACTGGGTAGTCCACCGTAAACCGTTACGCGGCCAAAAGCATGAGTATTCATCTATTTAAATAGATTCAGGAATTTGTGTGAAATACCTTTTCGTTGAAGAGCACTGAATAGCGCCGTCCGATCAACTGAATCAAAGGTGCCTTCCAAGTCGAAGAAAGCCATTATTGTCGGTCGACGGTGTGCGTGACACACCTCCAGTAATTGACGAAGAGTAAAAAACTGGTCGATGCATCCTCGACCTGGACGAAATCCCGCCTGTTGTTCGCGGGCATTCCTCTCGCGAGCCGGTGTAAGACGATGCAGCAAACCTGAGGCTAATTCCTTGGTGACTATCGGAATTAAACTAGTCCCACGATGATTACAACAGTCATTGCGTATTCCTTTCTTGAAGATGGGTACAATCGGTGACTCACTCCATAATAACGAAATACGTTCCTCCTTCCAAACGTCACGGACCAAGGTGGTAAGTGGTTCTATCAATGCACCACCACCCATTTTGAAAAGAACAAGAGGAAGTTCGTCAGTACCAGCCGCTTTCCCTAGCTTCAGTAACCGAATGCTCGGCTATACTTCTACTTTCGATGGGGATTCAAGCGATACTCCCCAAGGAGTTGCAGCTGATGACGTCCGACTTACTACGTTAGCAAGCAGCCAGCTAAACCGCTCCCAGAAGTAATCGGCCAAAAGGTCAAGCCTCTGCTCTTTACCGAGAATAGGCTCTTCATTTCTATCGCGTATCGTTTTACCGACAGAGGTTCGCCGTCCACCGGTGTCACGAACAAGTTTCAACAGTCTTTGACAATTACCTGAAGCAGCTGCTATTTCCATTTCGTCGATTACCTGGACCCACCAACTTTCGTGATCATCTTATGACATTTCGTGACTTCTCCGTATCTTATTTATCTCATTACAGTTCCAGTGCTGACCTTGTTGGACAAAGGGACTCTTTAGAAACCCAAGGTCTCTGATGGATATCGTATCTGGGACTACAGGCGAAACCTACCGCCACGTGCATTGCCTGCTGGATATGGACCCAATGCTCATCTACATTACTGTTTGTCGTGGATCCTAACTCACGTGCTGACTTCGGTAAAGTTAGAGCGCAATTTCACCGTGCGACGCGGGCTGTGACGGAAATTCGTACTAGATAGGAATAACCGATTGTCTGCACAAAACTGGAGAAACCTATCCCTGTTAACTGTGCGCTGGGCGGATAAAGCACAACGTCCACCTAAACAAGCTTCTGACGCACTAAGTTTGCCAAATTGTGCAGATAAGTCCGCAGCTAGCATTACTATGTCAGAGCCTGTGCTCCTGCGAACGAGAGTGACGATTTCATCATAGAACTCATTTTTTCGCGAGTCAGAGCGGCAGTCTGTTGGGACGTATGCCGAGATTACAAGTTACGCTTAACACAGCTATCCTTTCGAACACCACTGACCCCTGATATCTAACTGCACATAAACGACTATTAACAGGGATCCAGTCTAAAAGGGCAGCTTCAGCCTTATCAGTCAAGACTATTCCTACACCACGTTGACCCGCAGCTCGACCTACTTCGTCTCCTAAAGTGCGCAGGAAATACCTCGATGAGATACCAGGAGCAGTTAGTTGAATCACACTGCTCGAATCCTGGATACGTGTTTCATTTACGCAGCAGACGTCAGTTTTCAGAGTCTGTTGTGTTTCAGGCACGCCTGCTGACCAGCCTACCTGAATGTACACACCTTAGAGGAGCCGAGATTCAGAGGCTGACGAGGCTTAGGAAAATGTGGATTGCAAGACAGAGGATTACTCCCGACACTACTTGACAATGAACTGTTGCGAGTTTCTAGCGTGTTATCAGCAAGAGCATTATGGGTGGATAGAAGGGACAGAGGTGGTTGGGGACAGAAGACAAAGGTTGAATGAAAGAGAGGGAACTCTGAGCAGTAGCCCACTTATCACTATCCACCCCGCTCGATCCAATGGACAGTGCAGTCCTGATTATCCTGAGCGACGACCAATGCAGTATGGAATTCTTTGTAATCGTGCAGTTCATGGGAAATGTTGGACGGGTACTACTAGGGTGTCCAGCCGCAAAGCACGAGAACAATTAGGGTCCTAAACCAAAGCCTTTAGTTCTAAGGAGAACCTGTCCGCAAGACAGCGGGATGGCTGAATCGAAGCCCATTTGCTTGGACCAATTATTTTTTCACTAATTTTACCGACTAAGTTGTCAGGTCAGATCGACCCCCCACCTGGAGGACCATGAGACTGGACTTCGTCTGGCCTCTACCCATTGACGTTTCAGGCGTGACTGCATCTACGGCTTTAGGAAACCCTCCTGTATAGCTGCAGTTGCATTTGAATTCTTATCCAGTCTAATGAACGCTTAAGTTATCCTTTTTTTCCTTCTACTCACCCAAGACTTCGATTTGTTATTTTCGAATACGGTATGGTAATACAGAAATGAAAGCAGACAATCTAGATATTGAGTTAGTTACGGACAAAAAAACCGGAATGACTGTTCTCTGACAGGATAGGAAGAGATATGATGATGATCTGACTGCTTGCACATCGAAAGAAAATTGTCTTGTTGTAGCTGTTGTACCTCGGTAGTCAACCGACGTCACGTTGTTTTAATTTACTGTTAGGCGTTAGCCGAAGGGTTACCCAGTTATCGACCGTAACCGATCAAATATTTTTTTTACCAACCAACGATCAGATGCTTAAGACTTCGTGAAAACTATTTTGACACTTGCATGATAGATCAAAGTAAACGACAAAAAGATGAGAATTGATTACAACCGAACTCTGATGGGACAAGAATACGACAGAATTTTCTTAGCAGTTTTTCTTGGTTCATATTGTTCATTTCTTACACACGCGGTTCGCCTGTTGACTCAGTGGGAGCAGAATATCTTCCAAATGTGTAAAAGTGGGTGACCCAAGCACGGAGCAATCATATTTCACAGAAAGTAGAAAACTGAAAAGAACGTTCATAGCAGACAGTCTTATCTGTAAGTACAGTGAAAGTGAAGAGTAGGAACCAAAAGAGTTAAAGAAAACTTCGCTGTTGCTTAGTGCTGTCTCACTATGGCTAAGAACAACGCTTCGTTGTTCGCGAACAACTTCGTTTTATTGGCGTAAAACACATGGCTATATGGAGTGTATATCCCAGTATCCAGTCATTGCACAAAATGTATTGGTTCGACTGGTGTGGGCGACCAAGGAGTTCAATGGGTTGGTGTTGAGGTTAAACACCACTTGACACAGATTCATCTCTCATTCTATGGATCCACGCCACTGATCGGCTATCGTGTCGCTCGCGATCTCCTCGTTTCAAGCCTTGGGCTCAATACTGGACAGGTTCTAATTGAGCATCCCATGACTCACTGTGATAATGTTGGTCTGCTCGGGAGGGTAGGCCGCATGCTGGCCACGAACCAACCACTGGCAGTCATCGTCGTTTATATAATCACTGTTTGGTACTTTTGCGGATTGACGGAATCCGTGACCGAGATTGTGAGTGCAGCAAAAACTGAGTAGAATAAGGTTATCGATAACTCAATGTAAACTGTTACGATCACTATTTGGACAAAATTTGGTGGCACAGATCAGGCGGGGAGGTAATGGTCAACAGTGTGACGCTGTTTACAAATGTCTATCAGGCTTCGAAACTGAACTATGAAACAGGTGTTTGCGTACGTCAAGTGACCATGGGAATATACGGAAGGCTTTTGAGTGCCACAAAAAACCAGCTGTTCTGATACGAGGAATTCGCCTTATTCATATTTGTCTGAAAAATCCCACAGAACACATTGAGAATAAACAACGTGGCAAACAAGCTCGTTTTCAGTTATTCGTACTCATACCAATACATAACAATATATATGACTCACAAAATAAGAACGGAGAATGGCAATCCAAGTCTGTCTCTGCATGTGCGTGTGTGCATGTGAAATTGATCACAGTGTGGAATGTTCAAGTGGTTGCACATGTGTTCGGGACCATGACGTGGGCCACGGAAGCTTAAGTGCTTGTACAAATTGTTTCTGAGCGCACAGGGGAGGAAACAATTTGTGCAAGCACTTAAGCTTCCGTGGCCCACGTCATGCACACACGCACATGCAGAGACAGATTTGGATTGCCATTCTCCGTTCTTATTTTGTGAGTCATATATATTGTTATGTATTGGTATGAGTACGAATAACTGAAAACGAGCTTGTTCGTCACGTTGTTTATTCATATTTAACGGTCTATCGCTAGTACGGATAGAACTGCAGCGGGTAAGCCAAATGATTGCCGCGTTCATGAAGACAGCAGTGTCGACCTGGGATGGAAACATGCTGAAGTTCATTTTGCGTTCGTATTGTTCTCCGCAGCAGACCGATCGGTAAAACTGGCCAGGAAACGAAGATAAGAAAATCGGTGTGTAAATAAAGTAGACACTGAACTGGTGGGTTTCGAACAACCACAGGATCTAAAAACTAAGGCAGGAAATAGAATATAGTTAACATTTTACACTTACTTCTTTCGAACCCATTTAAACAGCGACCTAAGTTACAGACACGTGAGATACAGATAAAGACTGCCGAAGCCAAGGTAAAACCACAAACGCTGTTTGTTTTTGCAGGAAGGAGATGCAATCCGGTTCTTGACTTACGAAGATCCATGGTCCACATGATTATGCTGGAGTGGACTGGCCCATCGATCTCGAAAATCGAGGCTCACATTTCCAGGCAGCTTACGTGGTCGGGATGCAGCTGGGGATAAAGGAAGTGCAGTAGCTGTGGTGCACGTGTCCGCTGTCATAATTCGACCAGAAGCAGGGATATCCGTGGCAACTACAGCGGAGTGATGGGGCGGGATAGAAATGGCGGCGGATTTGATGCCCGGTCCCGAATGGTGCACGTTGGAAGACAGGGATTTCTCTACAGTATCAGCACTTGGTTCGAAACGTGAGGAAGCCGGATCGGAATGAACCGTCCCGACCGAAGTTTTGGAAGCCGGATCATCCCTTTGAGTCGGGGCATTATTACCGGCCGTCGTTGCCAACTGACAATGGCATCGGGTACTGGACAGACATGGTTTGAATCGGAGCGGTGGCAAACCACGTCGGATAGCTGATATCCACAAGTTTTGGTCGTTGGCACTGGGAGCTTGAAAGAACTTCGGGTCACCGAGTTCCGTCTAGAATGCACAATGGAAAATAAAAAGCAAGCTAGAGTCAGGCAATGCAGTTATGAACTCAATTGGTCATTTATGGGCACTAACAAAATGCAAAAATGACAATACAAAAGGTCTTTTCAAAGTCCCGATGGTTCTCAATGATGCTCGATGCCAACTCAGTACGAGCAGTTAATAATCCCAAACCAATCAGCTGTTGACAAGTTGCGCGGAGAGATGAAACTAAGCACAGGCAAGGTATGGCGTAATAACCTGGGATAATCTGTTGTGTCACGGCGAACATCTGGATCAGTGAATTGCTGGTAAGGGGTGGCACTTGCATTGACGTCCCGTGAGTCGTGCTGCATCGCTGATCGGTTCAACACCACTTTTCAGATTATTTCGGAATTATGTCAAAATTATTCGAAAGTTCCACCCGACTGGCTGTTTGAAATGTCCTCCTGATTGATCTGAAGATCGACGCATCAATAACCCTTGCACATTTCACATGGGCGCCCGCACCGCACGCTCGTTGTCTGCGCATCGCACCATGATCTACGGCCACAATTACGCACGTAGACCCGCCACTGTCGGGATCAGAGCTAAGAGATTCAGTACTTATCCCGTGACCGAACTAGGTGATCGGTAGCAAGACCAGTAGATAAAGGCAAGCCTCTCAGGCGGCTTTCACATTCCAAACGGGTGAAGTTGACAAAGCAGGTGAAATCACATTGCGGCCATAGACTTACTTCGAGGGTAACAGTAGAACAGAAGCGCTGCAGTGCTGTCACAATGGTTCACATGCATCCGAGTTTCATCTTCGCTGCATGGTGATAAACTTTCGGGCTATACGTTTGATAAACTGCAGTTCAAGTCGGTTTTTAAGCGACAGCCAAAATGGGCTTGCAGATGCAAGAATTATGAGCGTGGTGTTATTCTGTGCTACCAACAATACTTCCACAAAACCTTTGCTACTGGCAACGTGACAGCGGCATTTTTGAGCCGATTCAGACAGGCGTGTAAGTTGGAGCTCAGGGAACCGATTCAGGCATGTACCTTATGAGCATCTGCAAGCTGGATGCACGTTGGATTAGTGATGTATGGTGAGTTTGTCTGCCGTTTCAACAGTCACAAACAAAATCCGTCCATAAAGTCGGCAAACTTGCATATATAATTGTGAGGGTGTGGGCGGAAGCATCGTCGATAGGCAGCCAAGGCTTGTCGCCAGTCAGTACGTCAGCGCCTACCAAGAATCCAGGTCAATGTGTGAGCTACCGGATCTGCAAGCGATTGAGCAACAGAACGAGGAGACGAGAACAGACTCCCGTCAAATGGTAGCTGGCCATATCAATAATCAATCAATCGGAAGAGGGGCTACCCGGTGCAAGCTTGGACCACTTGCTTTATGTTGTAATGATTGGTTACAGAGACTGTTTCTTCCCATATAAGCAATCCGTTCTGAGCAAATGAACTGAGGTGATTTGAAGATGGGAAAGTCTTCGCACTAGGGTGAGCGGTACGGATCACAACAATAATCATTTGGAGCCAGTTCCGAACTCATTTTATTTTCGCAATCATAGTAGTCCGCGTATGACAACGCTACCCCGAAATGCGGTGGAGGATCCGCTAAACCGCCAAATCTCCAGACACCGTAAAGGTAAGTATATATTTGGAAATTATGTATATTGTTCATTTAACTTTGTATGAACTGCGAGGCGGTTAATTAAAAACTACGAGGTTCTAACGCATAAAATGAGGCTGAAATATGTACACTAGCCGTTGACGCAGACGGTGCAGGCCAGGCATGGCAAAACTTTGAAGAGTAACGTGTAAGACGACCCATTCCTGGGTAACATCTCTGAGTGATCAGTTTATTCCAGAGAAAAAGGGGACGCAGCGAAATACTTTCTGGATTTGAAGTAGGTGAGATTTTGGAGTTGATACCTGAAGATGCAACTATCACTGCGGGCGAAATAAGAAATCGGATACATGCAAGGTATGAAAAGTTGTCAGTGTTTCTACTATCAGTCACTGTTCGGATGGGAGGTTGATAACCAGTAAATCAGTGCGTCTGGTACTGGTTGGTACCAATACTCATATCAAGAAAAACGCGAAGAAATCGTACGTAGGAAAAAAACTTCCAGACCAAAAAACCGTCTCCCGTTGTCCGGACTTCTTTAAAGATGGTGGTATACTCCTATCCAAAGCGCTCACCAGCCTTTCTACCGAGATTTGGCCCCACGAATGCGCCCCAAAATGTTGGAACTGTGCATTCCTGTATGCAAGAGAAGGGCTAGAAATATATGTTCCAATCATCGAAGGATGTGCCTAATCTCAGCTGCGTCAAAGCTGTTAGCCTCAATAATTCTCTATAGATTACTCCCAGTGGACGAACGGCAGGTTCGTGAAGAACAGTCGGGTTTTCGTCTTAGCCGCGGGTGCATTGACCAAATTTTCACCATCCGTCAGATACTTGAGCCCCGCCACACGCATTGTAAACCGACGATGACCATATTCTTGAATATTCAAGTAGCTTTTGATTCCGTTCATAGGACGGCCCTCTGGGAATGCCTGATAAGTATTTCAAGATCAACGAAATGCTAAATCATCAGTTTTCAGGCCGAGTACGTGAACATGGCTCATCGTCACCTTACTTTCCAGTTGAAGGCGGCATGCGTCAGGGTTGTCTACTCTCATCCTTCTTTTGCGATCGACGACATCCTTAGAAAGGCACGAGGAAATCAAACGAACAAAACCGTCCAGCTCCCACCTGGTAACAGACTTTTTGACTTAGACTATGCAGAAGACTGAAAAGATGATATCGCATTGGTTTGTGACGATGCAACTGTGGCACAGTGCGTTCTACAGTACTTTCCTTAGTTTAAGAGCCAAATGCCGCAGTCTGAGCTTTGTGCCACAGTGTAATAGTTAATCACCAGCATCTCCTGGACTGACTTTCTTACATTTTGTTTTAACAGTGGAAAATCTGACTTTCTGAATGACACAACCAAGCAGATGCTTCAGCGGCGATCTGAATTTTAGTAAGTGGTGCAAGCAGGATTTTCGGGCCAACGACAACGTAATACCACTCTAAGGCCTAACAGGACTGGAAAACCAAAGCTACCGCGTGCACGTACACAAACGTTCAATGTCTATGGCATATGGTTGTCGCTTTTCGATGTCGATAAAGCCCAGACACGTGTTTTTACCTACTCAAAGTACGGCGTGATCAAGTGGCATAATCAGATGATGCGATATAGGCATCACAGTGAATGGCGCATGAGAGTGTGATGACGAACCACTGGGATTGGGCGGCTCTTGGTCGTCCGGCTAGTTCAACCTAACACAATGGTGAGAATCGATGACTGTGATTCTTAAAACGAACGAGGCAGAACGGAGATGTCCGCCGAGTAAGTGACAGAGGAGAGAGGAATAATCGATCTGAACCCAGAGAACGAAAATCCTGTACGCAGAAGAAAAACTGTCAACAATGGAGATCGCAGGGGCGTTGTACAGCTATCGTCGAAACTGATGCATATGGGTGTCCGACGAGCGCATTTTCTGGTTGTGCACGACAGTATTATTGCAGAACTACATAACTCCAAATGTACCAAAACCGTCAAGGTTTTAGGACAAGAACCTCTGTGGTTTGCTTGCATACAGCGAATAGCTGCACTCAAAATGCAGACGAAACTATATTTTTGGAACTACACGTGGGCCGCAACTGTGACGAAACATGAGCCTCTGAAGGGAAATGGAACAAGATTTAATTACATTAAATCAACCCAAAAATAATTCAGAACACAATGCTCATAAACGGTAATGAACTCTTGGTCTGTCCTTATTACATAACATTTGCATTATTCCTAACTGGATTTACTGCTCCCCAGTTATTATTCCTGGTTTGCTGAAAAAGGACCTTTATTTAATCATAAGACCCATAAAACACGTTTCTACATGTAGTGGCCTATCTAGAACTATACTTGTTGACAACATCATAAACAAACACTTTGGCGCTTGTGATAGTTTTACTTGGGAAATTCACTCTGATTCCCATCACCCCCTGCCCAGTGAACTCACAAAGGCTGCACCTACATTCTTCACATGCTCAAAGTTCAAACTGATGTCTTCTCGCACTTTGGCATATCGTAATTCTGATCTGCCATATCTCTCTCGTCTACATGTTGATCACAAGAAGGTCCTCTCAGAAATGAGAAACAGCTTCAATGTTGAGCTTTGATCCGTATTACTCCTTTTTTCCTTTGCGGGAATTATGCATTATTTTGTCCGCAGAAACGTTGAAAAAGGTTGGAAATCCACCCTTTTGGGTGCATAAAGCAACTAACGGCTTGACTTGAACACACAAAGATGCCGAGCATCCTCAACGTGAAGCGGCCACGTCTAGCAGCCGTAGGGTAAAGCACCATGAACCGCAGCGACGTACACCCGTCCCAACGACTAGCATACATATCTGAGGTGCGTACTGAGTGTGCAAATCTCGCCGTTTTGAATTCACAGCCTCGCATTTCATCTAGTGTTACATGAACAACATACATTACTTCCAAAGATTCACTGACTTCATCGGTCTGAAAAGGCTTTGTGACCCAATAGATCTTCCACCCATGCTCCGCTCTCTGGATAAACAGTTGCTCAGGGAAGTGCATTGTCATGAGCGGTCTACTTCTATTGTGAATGCAAAACAATTCCGGAGGTGGCTCAAAATGATTATATTTGCCAATTATTTGACTAAATGGACGGATTTCATTTCTGACCAGTGACAAACAGCAGAGGAACCCACAGCCTATCACTACCAGGATACGCATCCTATTAGGAAAACGACTGAATCAGTGCCCCAAACTCCAGATCACACACCGATATGAATCGTTCACCAAAATACTGCTCTTACGAGGCCGATAGGTTTGTAGATGTGATGTTGGTAGCACAAAATTCAGAGAATAATGTTCGTAATTCTTGCATATCAATACATTTTGCCTAGCTTTCACCCAAAAACCAAGCCAAACTGCAGCCTGTAGCTCGTATGGCTTGATAATTTATTATCACCGCGCAGCAACAGCGTAAACTGTTTGCACCATTGTGACAGCACTGCAGCGCTTCTGTTCTACTGTTACCCTCGAAGTAAGTCTATGGCCGCAATGTGATTTCACCTGCTTTGTCAACTTCACCCGTTTGGAATGTGAAAGCCGCCTGAGAGGCTTGCCTTTATCTACTGGTCTTGCTACCGATCACCTAGTTCGGTCACGGGATAAGTACTGAATCTCTTAGCTCTGATCCCGACAGTGGCGGGTCTACGTGCGTAATTGTGGCCGTAGATCATGGTGCGATGCGCAGACAACGAGCGTGCGGTGCGGGCGCCCATGTGAAATGTGCAAGGGTTATTGATGCGTCGATCTTCAGATCAATCAGGAGGACATTTCAAACAGCCAGTCGGGTGGAACTTTCGAATAATTTTGACATAATTCCGAAATAATCTGAAAAGTGGTGTTGAACCGATCAGCGATGCAGCACGACTCACGGGACGTCAATGCAAGTGCCACCCCTTACCAGCAATTCACTGATCCAGATGTTCGCCGTGACACAACAGATTATCCCATGTTATTCAACAGCAGATGGTAGGCAGCTTCGCTGTCACCCGGTCAACTATCATACGGAAACTATGGTGCTCCACTCCGAGTCATAAGGATGGGTTTCCGGCTTTCTCTCGCTCCCTCATCAATTATGGTTACACAAATCATACGAACAACCACTTTTGTTCAACTGTGCGCACTCACTCACAGAACTTTCACCAAGCCCCCATTGCCTTCGATAACATTCGTGGTTTGAATTGAAATGGTGACTCCGTGCACCACTTTCTATAGTCTTCCTCGCCCTTGTCTTATATTTTACTGATACACAAACTTTAACTTTGTCAGACACAGCCACCTCCAATTTTCCAATCACTTACCACCGATTGGCCACCTCCTCCAGATTTTTGCATCTTGACTTTCTCCAGCCGTGACTTTCAATTCATGCAGTTGAAAATTGGGTTCCTTTCTTCTGATCATAATTTTTTACTGTTTATTGCTCCCCTCATACTTACATCCATTTCCCCATTCATTCTCTAAAATCATTTTCCTGTCTCTCCTGAGCCAACCGGACCGTAGTCTCGTCTCATTTAACACTCACTTTTCTTATTCCGTCCCGACACCGAACTCTGGACGAATCTTCTGGCATTACGGTTCTGCTGACTGGGAAGGTTTTCGCGACTTTCTGGCCTATTACCCTTGAAACGACTGTTGCTTTGTGTCTGATGTTTCCTTGTCTGTTTTGAATTTAAGATGGTCTTTCAAAGTATGCATCTTTACATTTTTCACTCCTCTAAACCCGGCAGCCTACGATCCCCTGAGTGGCTTCGCAACACTTGCAACCGTGTCATCCGTTTGAAAAACTCAGCATACCACCGGTGGAGCCGCTCACCCAACGAAACATCCCGGCACCGCTTTGCGCTAAAGAACACTTCGTACACCACAAAACTAAATGACTAGCCTCATGCACGACCGGTAGCTGATCATTTTGGTCCCTTGAAAAGGTGATTTCCCGTGATTTCTGCCCTTCCAATTTTCCTCCTTTTTACAATTTCACTGGTTCTCTGGCTTGAGACCCTCTTGATAAGGTCGAGGTTTTTGCTTTAAACTTCACTCTATCTGTCAGCCCTACTTCTCCACCTTCCCACCCACGCTTTTCTTCCTGTTATAACCACCAGAAAGATTCGTCAAGTTCTGTGTAATTTGATTGTTTCCAAACAACCCGGTCCGGACGGTATTCTTTCTATCGTTCTAAAAATGTGCACCCCATTTTACAATTCTCTTTTCGTTCCTTCTCTCAATAAAGAAACTTTCCCCTCTTCGTAGAGAGACGTTATTATTTTTCCTATCCCGAAACGTGGTGACCCTTCTGACCTCAACATTCACTTCTATGCTTTCGAGAGTGTTTGAAACCGTTCTTCTACCAACTGCGTCCATAAAGGTTTGCTGAGTGAAAATCAACATGGATTCCGCCTGCGTCATTCTACCGGCGACCTACTAGCGGTCATTTCACACTCCTGGTCGGCCGCACATGATAATCATGGAGAAACTCACCTGGTCTCTCTGGATATCACAAAGGCTTTCGATCGAGTTCGGTATGAAGGTCTCCTGTCGAAACGTGTTCATTCGGGTTCTATCTGGCTCTCGTATTGTGAATGCCATGTGTCCAAAACAAGAAAACAATTTCCGTCCCAGTCGATGGGGCTCTATCTCAGCCGGTCCCTGTGAATGCTGGTGTTCACCAAGGTTCCAAACTTGCGCCCACACCCTTTCTTATGCTTAATAATGATCTTCTACCTTCAACCTCCGACTCAGTTTTCCCAATGATGCCACTCTCCATTGTTTCCCTTCTTACCTTACCACTCACTCGGCCATCACCAACATCGATCACGACCGTTGTTTTTTATGCATCACTTGCTTCCGATCTACAACAAATGTCTGCTTGGAGGTTCACCATATCTGTTTCAGTGTTCAAAAACTTCACTTCTTTCTGTTTCACCAAGGCATTTCCTTTAATCTTCTAATCCGAATTTTGGCTCGACTCTCCCTCGCTCCACAGGGTTACTCTCCTTACCGGGAGTATCGATAAATTCTTCTCGTTGTTGGTCTACTTTCGGGTCTACGGTTGCTTCTCGTGATGCGCACAGAGTTGGCATTTTCTTCCGTCATCATCATCATCATTGTACAGAGTTACACAGTAGGGCAGGCCCCACTGACCACTGTCTTTCTCGCCATGTTGCACGTTGAATTAAAAAGTATGAATATACAAGATGAACAGGGACTGGACGTACATGGGTGGGAAAAGAAAAGAATGCCCTAGTAGCCAACACACGGAATACAGTCTAACTGTACAAACGCACATCGATCAGTCATTCTGATTCAACAGAAAGTGACAACACGATAGCCACTGCTCGCGGTTCGCTGCCATATCCTTCAGTGTCTCCAGCCAACTGGTAGACGGATCTTTTGGACCCCAACCACGAAGACGTGAAGCACCTACTTTTCCTAAGTCTGCTGTACATTTTCTCGTTCCTCGCTGCCACGTCATCTGTTGACCTCCACGTGGTCTCTTCCACTCCCAAAGAGGAACGGAGAATAGGACACGGTACGGTAGACGTGTGTTTGACATACGTAACACGTGTCCCAAACAACGAAGTCTACTAGGTTGGATACGCTGTGACAACATTCTCTGAATTAGTACCCAATACTCGCTTTCTGACCTCATCGTTGCTTACTCGGCTATTCTACCCAATCCGAGCGATACTACGTAAACATCGATGGCCGAAAACCTCAAGACGACGAATATCTTCAGCACGCAGACTCCAAGTTCCGTAATGGACGATTTTTACACCCGTTCATCTTCTTCTGTATAAAGCTCAAATCCGCTCAACCCTAGGATAGCGCAGTTATGTATGGGATAGAGCTACGTCTACCGCTCTTTCTCCTCTTGATCGGGTTCGAAGAAAGGCTGTCCCGTTGATCAATGATCCCACCCTAACCTCCAATCTGCAGCCACTGGCACTTCCCCGGGGAATTGCTTCACTATCTCTTTTTACCGTTATTATTTTGGTCTTCGTTCAGCAGAATTTGCTTCGGCAATTCCCCTTCTATGACTTTCTCTCGTTCACCTGGAAGCAGGCGGTCAATCACTCGTTTCAGGTCTCTGTCCCTAAATGCCGAACTTCGGTATTCCTGTCTTTGTTTAACCTCCGTACTGCAAAGCTTTGAAACGCTCCAATTCTCCGTATTTCCAGCCACTTAAAATCTTCCTGACTTCGAAACAGGACCAACAAACTGAATCTTACTTCAATGTTCGCCACACACATCCCCATTATAGTGTCTTTTGGCTATGGGGTTTACCCCTTTTACTGTAAATCATTATGTAATAAAAAAATTATCCCGCATTTCAATGCTTCGGTCTTGATTACCTAGTCGTGGTGTTAATCTGTCAAAAGTGAGTTACTTCGAAGTGTTAAACATGGAACCAACAGCTAACTAAGGCATCAGCGAAAATCATGGGGACAAAATAAGAGCTCAGATACAACCCCGTCAGTCACCACGTCACTTAGCCGTGCCACCGAGTTTCCAAACTCCGGTTAGATGAATCTTGAACATCCTACATTATCAGGCCTAACGACCAAGATTTTCACACCTTCACCTTGGGTTGACCTTGTGAGCCTATCCTCTAAACGCTACCTGTCTCGGAGACCACAGTACGCCAAAGAGACCGTTCTGTGGGCATGCGCAACACATACCAATCACCGTGATCATAATAAATGCGACAATGGTTTCGGAAATCAATCTTAGGCCTGGAGCTAACATAACACACCACATCTAAGCTGCGCAGTGCACGTACGATGTTCCCATCATACTCCAGTATTATTGTGAGCACATCGATTCTCAAATACCAGCAGTCTTTGTTCATTTTTTTCCTAGAAATGGCCGCGTTTCCGAGCCACATAAAAGGATGAGTCTAACTACGGCACTGTACACTGGACCTTTGATAGACAAGTGGATGTCAAGTAAACGCCACAGGTGGCTCAGATTGATAAAACCGGACATGCTTCCTGCATACGCAAGAAACTTCATTCGACATCTAACTGAAAAACTAATAAAATTGCATAATTCAACTAAGGCGTCACTCGCTAGGACTAGATTTTTCGTAGCGTTAATCTACTGCAGCAGTAAAATTTCGCACTTTAAAGGGTAAAAACGTAACTCAAATATTGTTACGCTGTCGCTTACACTATCTAGAAAAATAAATAAAACGTAACTGAATCTCGACTCAGAATTACAACATCGAACGCATATGCCAGGTTTACTGTCTCAACAAAGGTCACTCGAGGACATGATTGCGACGGAAATGGCATGCCCCATAGCCTTGAAAGTTCACTGCACTGTCAGGGATAGCCGGCAACCTGAGACAGGCTGCAAATTGATGCAAAGGCGGAAACGCGGAGAGTGTCGCACAATTTAGAAGGATGGACAAGCTGATGTCCGAAAACTGATACGATTGACTGGCTGCTTGTGACCAGGACCAGATGCAAAAGACTACAAAAAAATAGCAATGGAATCGAGACAACGGAGGAACTTCCCAGAGATGGATCAGAAACCACAGAGTGGATTTAAGAGATGGATAGTCGGTCATACGTTGGAACAAGGCGGGAAAATAAAGAAAAAGCTCCAAACGAGACGTGATCGCATTATTACAGTGAGGAACGAATATGAGCTTCATACCGTAGACGGATAAGGAAGAAACGACTGGCGCGTAGCAGAACACCAACCTCAAGCACGGCAGAAGATATGCGTGAAGACCAAGAGAGTTTGTGGAAGAAAGCCGAGTTTCAAGCGAGTAGAAAAATTATAGTAACCGAAGGCGATCATGATCTGGTGTTCACCAAACAAGGGCCGGGGAATATTCGGACATGGGCGTTTAGACAATAGGCCAACTAAGAACACTGGATGAACACAACAGTTATAGGTGTTTATTATTCGGTAACACAGCGTTATCGGAAAAGATGGAAGTCAGTCGACGTTTCGGTTACCGCGGGGAACCTTTCTCAAGAACAGTTTGCAATCGATTACAAACTGGCGCGTCGTTTTTTCGATACACTCCGAACGGATCTGGGATCTGATACATGAAAACAACAGCTGCTTGTCTGGCTGTCTAATTACTTAACTGGAGAGAGAGCTCGCCAAACTGGGAAAACATTCTTCCAAATCCTTGAATAACAATTTCAGAGTGTGCCAGGGCACCACTTTCTCCCATAATTATTTAACACTTACATAGGTTATATGTCCGACAACACTTCTATCAACGATTTAAAAGTATGCAGATGATGTCGTTCTGTGCCCGATCAACCACAATGCCTCTGATTTCAATACATTCGGGGTAAATGTGCCAAATATTGAACACTTCCATTCTGTCTGGTATCAGAGTGAACCCACTGAAATGTTCGGAGTGCATCATTACTCCACGTTTATCCTTCCTCGCACATAATATGACCATTATTAACGGTTTCCTTTATAGAGCCAACTCCATCAAGTACTTAGTGATAGCAATAAACAGCAACATGTAGTGGTCTGCGAACACTCAGCGATGTGCGGGAAAACATTCATAAGCTCAGGCAATTCGAGACCCAACAACCAATTCAATCTACTTATGACTATCACAGCGTTTCGTCTATCTTATTCCATTGTTCTTTTGTCGAACGGCTTTTCTCGTGGACTTTGAGTAATAAAGCGAGGGGTTCAACCAACCGCCACCGCCGATCACTTGCCCCGTCTGACAGCCTTTCACTGGCCGCAACTCATCACCGGAACAGTTAAATGATGAATAGAAAAGCAAGAAAAAGTGTTTTTTTTTCAACCCCAGGACTTCTAAAACGGAACTTCAGAGTCCCACTATGCGGTCTACAGATAACCATTCATGTCTTCCTTCAGTCTCTTTTAAGGAACTGCCCATTAAACTAATTGACATACATACTGAATCCTGCATGAAGTCATTTTCAAAAGCTAGCCAGCCGCTGCATTTTTTCGAAATTTATTTTACTTAATCACCGATAACCCAGTACAAAGTGCAGCGGCCTAGTGCCATGCAAAAACATGAAACAAGAAAATCAGCGTGGAGAATCAGAGCGGAAATCTCTCAGGAGTTTGAACACAAGTTTCCACAACATAACCAACATCAACCAAGACATGGAGCCATATCCGTCAAGATTTTCAGCCAATTGTGTCGTGGATCTCGAGGTCCCTAATCATGCAAGCGTGAGCAACCAACAGAGGCAAGTCTAGAAGTCAGCATTTTGGTAGACCGGTGTCATGTCATTGCTTGGCCTCCACATTGTCGTTTCCAGCCAACCTTAGGCTCCGCGAATAGGGCACATGCCTTAATCAACGAAGCTAATGGAGTGATTTTGTAGCACCAATTGGGTACGCGATACTCCTGGTTCCTGAGATGTGTGTTCGAACTCTGGAATTGGCTTTCGCTGTTACCATGAAATTCGCGAGATACTCCTCAGACATCGGTGGTCAAACGCGGACAGCCGCTCGATCAAGCCAGGTCTCACAAGCGTATACGAGCACTTAACGTGCAGCGGCATTGTACACCCTACCTTTCAATTAGAGAGACACTACGCCATTTCCACAAGTGACGTAAATTGCAGAACGCCGCTTGTGCCTTCACTATTCGGTTGTCCACGTCATCTCCAATCCACCCGTCAGCAGTTCTACAGCTTCCCAGGTAGGCGAACGTCTTGATTAGTACTGAAGGTAAGTGCGGAGATGGGTTGCTACCAGTCTTATGGGATCACTTATCATTTGGAGGGCGAAAAGCACATGCCAAACCGCAATACAGCCGACGCGATATTGTCCGAAACGCACAGCAGCATCATCACAAGCCAACGCGATTTTATCGTCACAGTCCAAGTTTGCAAGTCTGTTAACAGGTAGGACATGAAAGCCTTCGTGATGTGAAGGCTGCACTACGAGCCCAACTAATAAGGGCACTTAATGGTTTCATCAGAGGACTTAGACCACGAGGTCTGTCGTTTTGGCGACTGATCTGTTTCTCGTGTGAGTGGTTGATATTTGATGAGCTTCAGAAGGCTCAGAAAAGTGTCTGGGACACGTGTTACGTATGGCAAACACACGTCTACCGTACCGTGTCCTATTCTCCGTTCCTCTTTGGGAGTGGAAGAGACCACGTGGAGGTCAACAGATGACGTGGCAGCGAGGAACGAGAAAATGTACAGCAGACTTAGGAAAAGTAGGTGCTTCACGTCTTCGTGGTTGGGGTCCAAAAGATCCGTCTACCAGTTGGCTGGAGACACTGAAGCATATGGCTGCGAACCGCGAACAGTGGAGATCGTGTTGTCACTTTCTATCGAATCAGAATGTTTGATCGGTGTACGTTTGTACAGTTAGACTGTGTATTCCGTGTGTTGGCTACTAGGGCATTCTTTTCTTTTCCCACCCATATAGGTCCACTCCCTGTCCATCTTGTATATTCATACTTTTTAATTCAACGTGCAACATGGTGAGAAAGGCAGTGGTCAGTGAGGCTTGCCCTACTGTTTAACGCTGTACGATGATGATGATGATGATGAGAAAAGTGTCATTTGGTATGAGAATTTTCTCCGAAAAATGATCCCGCCGAATGTCGATATATCATACGAACCACCGTTAGTGATTTGGATCGGAATAAAACACGTTTAGCTTTGTTGGTGGACTTTAATTAGAAACGCCTCCAATGTAAGAGAAATCTTCACCGTCATACCTGGAAAATTCACCGAATCCAACGGGAAGATGTTACCTGGGTAGGTAATAGCTTTCAGGATGACAGTTCATGCTTTGTTTTACGAGAGGTTTGTATAAAGTCCTGCAGAATGAGTTGGCTGTTAACTACTCACCTTAAGACTTGCAAGTGTGTGCGCAACTTCAGTGTCCACTTCATGCGACTATTCTCTGGTAGTACAGATTTAAACGTAATCGTAGGATTTTCTCTGTTCTAAAGAGTAGTCAACAGGCTACCTACATACTGGCCATTGGGGTCAAAAGTGCAACATGTAACGGTGCACGAACAAACAATTATGACATCACCTACATGATGTACTATATACCGATCAGACCGTGAAAAATCCTGAAGAATAAGGGCAGACTTGTATATAAAGTCATGTACACGATCAACGTTTTCGGAGTGAGTACAGACCGTCTATAGAGTATGAACTAGTCCAAACAAAACTACTATGTGGAGACGCTGGAGTTGAAGGCCAGCTGAACTGCACCTCAAAGTGCTCTGTCCATCGACCAATGCGCCGTGAAAGCTGGTGGGTTGATTGGCCGTTTACTTTGCAGATCATTCCGTTTTTTGGTCACTGTGGATCGGGTGAGTCGGAAAAGTCTCAGAGTAGTTCCGGTGGCAGCAGCTTGTTCCATATTAGGTCCAGTGTGTGGCTGCAAGTCGTGTAACTAATCCACAAGATGTGGTTTACTCCACCTTTATGGCGTCTTGGATGTGTTGCCAGCGATCTGAGAAATCATCGTGTGTGTGGCTACTTAGCTGGGCAGCAAGATCATTCTGATATCTCTCTCCCGGAACGACGTCCGTCAAAGTTGGTCTACATCTAACCGTTGACGGCGGACTTTTGACTTGGTGAAAAAAACCGTACTTTGAATTCAGCACACACGAGGGCGTGATCAGAATATGGATGTGTGCTCCAGTACGACCTACAAGACTTGACTGACCCACGCCAGTTGTAGCTTACAGTTATGTGGTTTATTTGTGTCAAGGGCTGATAAGCAGATGGCGGTCGCCATGTCACTGTGTGACGAAAGCTGCGCCGGAAGTTCGTACTCGACAAGAATAGGCGATGGTCTGCGCACAGATGGAGCAGTCGATTACCGTTATGCGTGGGTTGATGGCTGGGGCTGCTTTGGCATCAACCACGTACTTCTGTGCTCTGGTTTTGGTTGCTACTATCGAGGAAAATTTTTTTGATGTATTTCCTCTCGGATTAGCAATCGTAATAAGTCTCATGCAGCACTTTTGGCTCGTGTATTGAGGAGAGCGAGCGAGAGAGAGATTTTTTGTTCTTTTTTTACATATCCTGCGAAATCTGTGAAGATTTTCTGCGCGAACATTTTTGGACTGGAATGCAAATAGAGGAGTTTGTCAAGGCCGTACAACCTTAAATCCGATGGATCTAATTAGAGAATATGGTAGTTGAACCGCAGAATAATCGGATAAGGTGAAATTAGAATATCAAGAAGCGAAAACCACGCTTTCTCCTGAAGCTTTTCAGATCAGAGAGCGACAGGAATTGCCGGCCGGGGGAAATTCGAAGAGAAAATGATCCAGAAAACCGTTCTGGAAATTTACCAAGGTGCTCGGCTGTCGACGATAATCCAAAACCAAAATGAGGGCAGTCTGAGAAACTTTCAGACAATGCCAAGCATAAAAGAAACTAGAAGAGCGATGCTTCAAGCCAAACTGAGATCACTAAGACTGGGGCAGCGCATCATCCAAACAATCGTGGACACACCAATCTGATCAGTGTCAAGTGTGACAATATAAACGAGTGTAAAGAGCTTCTTTTACAATGTGAAAGTATCCTTCAGACACGTAAAAATCATGCACAGAGGTGACACGTACCTTGACCAGTAAGACATGATCCATTGGATTGGTCAATTCATTAGGCTCGATTGGTCGAAGATCAACAATAAGGCTGCAGAAAATTCCATATCTTGGTTCTACAGACTGGAAGGGGAGGGCAGAGAAGGATACTGATCAGAGACTCATTTTCTTAACTGATTAGGAAGTCGAAAAAAGTTTAATGGTTGCTCTTGTCATTTCTTAGCGCTGACTAAAACGGTTGACGAACGGCTTTCGCTGCTTTTGAAGAGGCTATAGAACTCAATAAAATAGTGATTCAGGGAAAACCTATCATGTACTGTAAGATTTACAAACTCAAGAAAATTACTTCTCATAGGCTGATATTTCTATGTTGAATTACAGTTGAATGAACTCCTAGCCGCGGTCACAACAGGTTTTTACATTTTCGAAAATCAACATGTTAGTACTGTTAAACAAGGGAAGATAAAATATGAAACACAACATTACGGGTAAAACAAACGATTTGGCTAGCGAAAATGACTGGAAAAGAAGGTGGAAATTTCCTTTAATACTGTGAATACACTTCCAGATAATAGTTTAATTCGTAACTGTTCATTTAGCAAACAGTAAGGCGAGTTAGAACAGATGACCACAGCGACGGGGTGCATCTGTAGAACGAACCCAGTTTAAAACATAATGTTATCCATGCTTGTGCATGAGTGCAGTGGAAAGGGCATGTATAACATAGCCCCCGAGGTTCATCGCAATATCTGAGGAGAATCAGCAACTATGAACATCATACTTCAAATAGGTCTGTATTATAACCGGCGTAAGAACTTGTAAACGTATTCGGTGTTAGGCGCTGGCGCCAAGCATGATCTCAAGCTGGTGATCATATATATATATATATATATATATATATATATATATATATATATATATATATATATATATATATATATATATATATATATATATATATATATATATATATATATATATATATATATATATATATATATATATATATATGAGAGAGAGAGATAGCGAAAACGTGGATTTCAGTGACGGTGATGACCCATACAAGTGGACATAATCCGTGAAAACCCGGTGTGAAACTTTCGAGGGTGCTGCTAAAACAACCGATGCCCTTGAACTTGCAGTAGTGAAGCTTTGTGCATGTGCCGATCTACCGTAGATACTCACGATAATGGCAATTATTGAAGTAATGGATTTGCTGATAACAGTGTGTTCTACTGATTTAGGGTCTTGAGCCACAATCAAGGGGTCATGCCTCAACCTTGATGACAGACGAATGTAGCAGAGCTATACACCCGTAAATGGCACAACGAGCCCACAAACCAGAGTAAACTGATTAACCCGTCCAGCCATCAGACCCAGACAGAGTGCGTTCTGAACTTGCGTGTGTTTAGTTCATATGATTAACACATCGTTCCGTTAGATTCTAACAAACAAACGTCAATTCCAAGACTGAAAGGAGTCGGAAATAAACGCGGTCAACTCACATATACGAATTTGTTTTAGTTTGTTACCAGACTGAGAACAGACATACTACCAACATCACAAAAAATTAAACGTGTTTTTTATTTGTATCACTGCACGCATTCTATCTTCTTTATTTATTCGAATGACAGAAAATATTTATGACGCCCGAGCGTTTCCAAAGTAGATCGCACAAAATTCACACAATTAGCTTTGGCTCTGAGCCGTATACCCCAATGTTCCTAATTGGCGGCATTCACCTCTTGAGTCGAATAGGGAAATGGAAATGCAGCAAACGGTTTCAATGCTGGTGCCAGCTTTTAAACGCTAATCCGAATGATAGACTGATTGTGGCGCCCATTTTTCCACCCTTATCAGGGTATATGAATACATCGAGAACAGAAAAAGCTGGTGCAGTTTGAGAGCGGTCATCCAAAGTAAACAATGTCACGAACCGTCTAGTTACTCGATGTTCGTACCAAACGCGAGCAATCACGCTCTTTGAGCGCCTGCGCTACACCTTTGTGTTAATCACTACCTTCTTAAATCGAAGTAATTGGTTCGGTATGGTCGCAGTACGCCGTTATACGTGGTCAGAAATCCTTCCACTTTAACAGACTACTGAACTTCCAGCTGAACCAGATTTAACCGCTCATGTATATCAAGGATTTCGCATTCCGTTCAGAAAAGGCATCCCTGCTGCCTGGCACGTAGTCCGTAATTGCATCCGCCCGGCGAAGATGCCCATGTCGTCACTATTCATTACCAACACGTTTTCAGAGGAAAGTGTGTTGGACGGAATGACTAATAATTACCTTGAGTTATTTTCTCCTAAGTTAGGTGCACCTATCTGAGCCAATGACTATTGTTTGCCTCTTTAGGGCCTAATATATACTTCCGGTTAGCCTTTTACTCTTTTAGGCAAATCAGTTAAATAAAAATCCGCTTTGAAATCTTCCAGATGATAACAACTTTTTCCTACGAGAGTCCCTTTACGATGCATCTTATTGATTTGCTTTTAAATTGCCACTGGATATCGGTGCCAAACAGTACATAAAAACGGTCAATTTAATTTTCGACAAGTGATGAGTCCGTGAAACTCTTTCATTCTATAACGGCCGTATTACTTTTCCTATGCTGAAATCATTACGAACACTGAACGAATATTTCTAGAAAGCCCGAGACGATTCAAACAATACATTTTTACGATAATGAAGGAAATTAAACGCAGTGACAGGTGGAATGCCAGCCAATTTCTATGCAGCTACGACAGTAACCGCATGTGGCAAGGCATTCGATTTGTGAGTGGAAAGAAAACGAAACAAGTGAACTGTGTTGCGGATGTTGACAGTATCAACAGAGCACTCACTCACCCATCAAACGACTCTCCAATTTCATTCATCCCACGGGATGGCGTGTACATCATTCTACGACAATCCACTAGCTCTAAAAATAAGACATCACCATGTCGCTTTCTCACAGAATAGGCAGTTTATATAGGGTGTCAAGTGACCGCAGCCAAGGACATTGTGCGGAGTGCATCGGAACAAAAAGTTTTTCATAACCGAGACTTCTGACCAGCTCTTTTAGTTACAAACTTGGCTGGCTGGTTTCGTCCCGTTTGGTTAGAGTAACTGTTGACAGTTGGTGAGTGAAATTCGTTCCGCTTTGTCACGAGCTGACTGGGCCACCGATCCGCTTCAATCGCCCCAGCTTTGTCATCGATTTTGGATAAGCTATGACGGACTAACTGGTAATGGAACTGGGTGGCCTTTCGGTGGTGTCAGCTAGTACCCTAAAACACATTGCCCCGTTATCTACAGAGATGTTTAAGCTCCTTGGTACGTCTAAAATGACCTCAGGTATCGGTCGTGATGACCTAGCGTCATCAGTTTTCAGACATGGCGTTGTTGCTCTGACTCGTGTGTTTATTTTCCTTCTGAACAAATACCTGTGTCGGTATTCTATTCGCGACTGCTGGCGACACGTCACTATCGTTGGGGTTCTCAAACCCAGTAACTACAGTGTATCAGCTAAGCGCTTTCGTCCCGTTGCCCCAACTTCACATGCCATTCTCAAGCGCCTGAATTTCTCTATAAACTTTCTTGACGACCCATTTCAGTTTACCTATAAACCAAACAGACCTACTGTGAATATTATCGCTTACCTAGTGCACCACGAAACCAAATTCTTGAGCGCATAATCGAAGTCTGTACGATATGCTTTTCGGTCTATTCATCCGCTTTTTATTCTGTTTCGCGGCCCTTCATTCGCACACTGGAAGACTTTGTTTGTCCCATGCCTCTATTCGCGTGGTTGTCTAGTTCTTTTGCCAACAACACTCAATATATACGACTGGGTTTCCCAGCATTTATTTTTCACCTACTTTAGTGATCTGTCAAGCAGTTCCCCAGCGCATTCATTTAAATATGCTGATGATATGGCTCTCTGTTGAGCTACTTCTGAAACCCATAATTTCAGTAGTTTCCCCAGTATTCTGTCTCACTTATGATTTTTCTGTTCGATTAGGCTTGGCTCTAAATTTATCCGAATGCACTGAATGCATTCTATTCATCCTTTCTGGATCGGCTAGTTCTTGTTACCCATCTATCACTACCACAGAACCCCTAGCTGGAAAAGGTTCTGTCAAATATTTAGCAGTCATCATTGGTTGCAAATCTGAGGTGGTCATCTCACATTTCAAACTGCGCACAGAAAGTTCACAGGCTATCTTGCCAAATACGAAAGCCTAGACATTTTACCGTCAAACAGAACACCGTCTCTCTTTTCGTTCATCAATGTTTTCTTCCTGTTCTTCTCTGCCGTTTCCGTCATCTTTGCTGCTCTGTTGAAGAAAGATTTTAACGTTCTTCGCCGAAGACTGTCGATTATAAGTCAAGTATCTTGCATATAATTAAATGAATTATAGTGCACGACATATTATTAGACCCACCCCGTTTTTCTGCGATAATTTTTGAATCAGATCACTGAGGGTGACCGAATTTGGCATGCTGATGTACTATACCAAATACACACAGATCTGAAGCATGGAACAGATAAATCGGCTTATCCCGAAAAATATGCCTGAGGGTGCGAAATGCCATGAAACTCATCCCTACACTATTGGCAAAAAACACCGAACTGGTGTGCAAACAACGACCTTCGTCGTTATTGACCCATTGTCGATGCTCGTGATGCTTTACTGAACAGTGCCACACGTGATTTGCGAACGAATTTCACTCAAGCCATACATTCCTATCAGAAATAGATGCCTCCCATTTATCAAACCATAGGGATGGCGCAGAGGCTCCAAAGCTCTTTGAGCTGAAACAAGGATAAAAACTCGAGCATAAAGATTTGAGAATGAGCTGACCCACCTCCTCTTACTGTACAAGGATCGAATTCGTTCCACTTGCAGACTGCTGTCCGCTGTGGGATTGAGTTTTGCCCTCTTCTTTATCTATTTTCGTCTAGTAGATGACCCAGCATTAACATCCAATTTGCAGTCGCTTGCACACCGCCGGGCAGTTGCTTCACTGCCCCCCTTTCCGCCGTTATTGTTTGAGGTTCTGTACCTCTGAGCTTGTCTTGGTTGTTCATATTCCCATCACTTTCCAATGTCAATCCTGAGTGCGGGCAACAAGTCATTCTCATCAGGTTGCCGTCACTATATTCTGGACCTCAACTTTTCACCCGGACAGCGAGTCCATAGAACCCACTTTCGACCTCTGTCTTTTCAGCCACCTACAGCCTTTCTCTTGTCAAAAGTAGAAAAAACAAATTGGCTCCGATGTAAACGTTCTCAACAAACTCCTCTGTGGTACGTTTTTAAACTACGGGGTCTACCCAATTTACTATAAAACTCATCCTGCGTAACAAAAAAGGTACAAAAGCTGCTGACTATAGCGTGACGGAAATCTAGAGTAATATCATAATCAAAGACCACAGAAATTATTTGGAGCGACTGCCCCCTGCTTATACTCAGGTTCTCTTTAAATTGCATTCAACGGATCTCCAGTATTTCAAATTGTTTCATACTGTTACCGTCAGACATTGTAAGGATAGCTTGTTGTAGGTGTCCTTTTACTGAGACTACTAACAAGAACCAGCAGATGTACAAGATTTCAAGGTGAATGGAGCGTTGATACAAAAAACCGTGAGAGAATATTCAATTCAGTCTGAAGGTAAACGCCCTTAGATAGAATCAGTTCAGTTGATTCACCCATTAACCTCGCACTTCTACGCTCTGGCTTCGTCGAGTTAACGGCAAACAGGCTAGAAGCGTGAAGTGAAAAAGATCCCAAAAAATCAAAGCGGAAATCACTACCTGCCTCGAAGAACAGCGTACGCCAAGAAAGCCTGTCGATGAACATCCGTAACACATGTCCCAACTACCTTAACCCGTTTAGATTCAGCACTTGATCCAGAGATTGACCTCTGAATCCCAACACCATAGTCTAACTTCAGCATTGCTCATACGGTGTTCCCACCATATTCGGGCATTATCACGAAGATATCGGAGCTCAAACACCGAAAGTCTTCGTCTATCGTCTACCTTTATCGGCCATGTTTCTGAACCGTATAAAAGAGCAGATCTAACCGCTGCAGTGTACACTCTACCCTATCTATCTACCTCAAGAATCACTTCAATTACAAAACTGAAAAAGGAAGGGCCAGAGAGGATGACCCTGACCAGCACCACTTCTCGTAGTGAACTCGGGTGAAAGACCGCCATAAGCACTAACTATGCTTCGGCTACTCGCAAAGAAGCACTGTGAAAGAGAAGTAAACGTCTCCGGCACATCCTTCAGTGAGAGGCAGCGACAGAGAACTGTGCAGTCGACTGAGTCGAACGCCGCTTCCAGATCCAAACAGACGAAGATTGTGGGTCTACTGAAGAGGTGCCTGAGCTCTAACGTTTGCCGAAGAGTAAAGATGTAGTCGATATAACCACGACCTGGTCGGGAACCAGCTTGATTCTCACGCGTACACATTTCGCGGGCACTGGATAATTGGTGGAGAATAAGCCTCGTGAGCAGTTTACGCGCGATACTTACCAAGCTAATTCTTCTGTGGTTTTCACAAGAGGGCTTGTCACCTTTCTTGTAAATCGGCGCAATCACCAATTCACATCATTCTGTGGGAATCTGCTCACTATCCCAAATTACCCGGAGGAGTTTTGTTAACTCTGAAACCAAAGCTTCGCCTCCATCCTTGAATTAAGATGGAGACAACCCATCCGATCCAGCGGCTTTGTACCTTTTCAAGTTACCTACCTCCCGCACTACCTCCATTTCTGATAGAGCAATGATATCTACCTGCATCGCTTCTCTTGCAGGTATACTTCGAAGGTCCATCGTTGAAGTGGGCCAACTGAATTGTTCCTTAAAGTGCTCCACCCAGCGCTCCAGACGACGTCCCTGAGAGTGAATCAGTGAGCCGTCGGATTCCTTGATTGACACACTTACACCAGCTTTCCGTGGACCGGTGCCTCTAATCAAATGGAAAAGGTTGCGAGCATTGCCAAAGGACACAGCCGTTTCCATTTCCTTACATTTCGCAATCCATTACTGCTCACGGTTATTTCTCAGGCTCCTAATCACTTGGCTTCTCAGGGATTTGCGCACTTCATTGAATGAAGCATCCAGAGGGACGGATCTGCGAGTATCCAACAGAACAACTGATGTCGAAGATATCCATCGTTTGTGAAACCTACAGGAACCAGAGAATCAGTGATGATCAATTACTATGAATGACAGAACGGCTGGAACTACTGACCGATAGCAGTGTTTAACAAAATATCAATGTCAATCCGATGAGTATATGAGGAAAACAAGTCCCCAACCGGATCTAGTTCATAGTTTCTTCCGTTTGATTTTTCAACAAATGGTGATGTTTCAAGCGCAAACACCGAGGAGCCTGAATCGAAATATAATCGAAGCAAGTAGAGTGAAACGCAAACTAATTATGCCTTGTTCTCTACTGAATGAGTTCCAATCAACAACACCAGCTGCAAAGCTAATTCTGATGGAATGGTACAGATGCAAACACAATAATGGCAAATGGTAACACGGTGAGATGGACTCTGTGTATAAATGCACCAAAGTGACTGTGGTTCCGTTGCCGATGTGTTCACTGATAAGATGGGCAATACGTTAAAGTATATGGGAAAAAAGACGTTTTAGCCTAGTGGTACGCAACAGATGACGACAGAAAAAACTGCAGCGGATAAAAGGAACCCAGTACTTCGAGTTCGCCCTGGAGAATGGATCTCGACTGCAGGTAAAACTCTAGAGGCAAAGCCGCGTGCTATTTTTGTGATCAAGACTTCACACGTAAATATAAATTTACATTTATTCACACAATATGCTTTTATTGTGCGGGTGTGCCTCCAAATGCGTGTCTAATCGAGGCACGCCAACGAGCAGGCTTAGATTTTCATGCAAGAGGTGTGCACATGTTCGCGGTCTTGGCCACAGTCCAAAACTGCTGACGTTTGGCACCCAATATATTCGCCCGATTGTCGTTCTCACGTGACCAACCTGCATGCGTGTGGACACAGGTTGAGATGTACAGACTGCCGCACACGGCATGGATTTGCATTTGTTCGGCCACGAGACTGGATCACATGTTGTTTTTACATTAGGTACAGATGTTGCGATACGTTCATAGTTGCATTTTGGTATCTACCTATGCAACACAGAAACCCTGGCATTTTTGAAATTCACCTACGTCTACACATAAAAAAGAATAACGATGTCCTAAACTGGTGGTGACGGTGCGGTCGTGTATACTGTTCGCCAAGAAGCCACCCTCCTAAATAAACTATGATCCTGAGGCCCCATAGCGTCAGTCAGGATTATTTCAATCAAGCCAGCACAGCTGTACTTCTACGTGAAACAGTCCACCGCTGCAGCAGCGGAAAACTTGGTATTTCTTATGAAGGTCAGATGCACTTATCAGTGTTCGTTCTACACCTTTTTAACTTCAGGTGAATCCTATGTAACGCCTGTAGAAATGCTCCCAGTGACCGTGCATCTAACACACTTGCTGCCTTCTCGTGACAGGGATGTTCTTACTAAAGTGTGAGGACGAAGGTGAACAATCGTCGATCTCCACCGCAATGGCTGACTGATAGTTAGCCTAGGGGAGATGGCCAAACCCTCATTCCAAACCAGCCATGGGTGCAGTATGAGGCCTACGACGATATGCTTACCCGCATCTGTGGCTGAAAGGTTCACTGGGCACCCAGGACGTTTGGCTTCATCCGAAGAACGTATGAACTGAGAAAGCAGTCACCGGCGCCCGGTGCCTTGCGGGTTAGGCTTTGGATAACTAAAGGCTCCGGTTGTGAACCCCTAAGAAAACTACTTGCTTTGCTCTGGACAACCTGACACTATTATGCCCGCAAACAAACCATGGAATCGGACCCTATTCCCCCCTTGCTCCAGGACTGTATCATGTTTTATTTAGCACACATCCTGGAATCAGTCAGATGCGTTCACCAAGATTAGTATCAACCGGGAGATAGGTGGCGGTGATTATGGTTTTACGATACGAAAGTCCCGTCCAGAGCGTAGAGGAGTATTCCGCTGGGGTCAACGTGACGTACATTTCCTTGGGTGAAATGAACCCGAGTCGCAGGAAATGTTCTAACAAGTACAGACAACTTTTTCTCCACTAATAACGCTGTTTTCCCTATAATATAATTCGTATCCTTATCCTGCCTGTTATACTGGCGTCCTAATTAATTTTAAGCTAAACGGTAGAGAATAAAGATGCAAAATGCGGCCGCTGTTCGCTTGACGACTAGAGAACGAAACGTGAAGGCATTTTAAAATGAGACAACAGCGAGAATCACGAACATATGACTGATTCAAGATAGTGTATGGTAAAAATCCACTGTAAAATGGAATAAGTAAAGGAGCGGAAGCAAACTTTCCGAGATGGAATAAAGAAAGACCGTGACTGGATGTGTCTTCTGAAGTACCACGGATTATGCAACTCAGTTGACGGGGTACTGGCCATATTCGTCACAGTCAAAATAAAGAGCATTCGTTTTATTATTATTGCATGACTGTGCATGAGTGCACTGGACGGATCATGCCCCATAGCCTCAAAGGTCTAATTCCATTCAGTTTCGAACAACCACTAACCAGGGTCCGGCGGTCTTGGTTGCTACTTCTCAGTGGGAACCTCAATCGGACACCGAAAAACCAAAAGCGCGAATGAAGTAAGAAGAGAATTAAATATAGCAGTGTTGATTCGATAGAGAAGGCGTGAATACAAGAGCCCCGCCGATCGCGGATAACCGAAAAGTTGACCTCGACACTTGAAGTAGAGAACGACGAGGTCCAAACCGATCAGAAGTAGTAACCAGCCGGGTTGCATCGGACTGCTATCCATCATCAAGGCGACCGGTGTCGGTGGAGATATTCAAACATCTAACCTCCGAAAGGACAAATGTTTGAACCACTAAACCACTACGGGATATATATGGAGGACGGAAATTTAACTTACTTCTCGTCCGGCCTTATTTGAAATTCACTAGACTCAGAGAGCTACACTAATGTCAACAGATATGCAAGAACTCTTTGGGTCATCATTCACCTTAACCTGATTTATTAATCACTGCCATGTGGATTGTGACGTCATAGTCATCATGATCATCATAATACAGCGTTGAAAAGAAAAGTAAGCCCCACTGAACACTGCCTTTCTCGCCATGTTGCCCGTTGAATTAAAAAGTATGAATATACAAGATGAACAGGGACTGGACCTACAGGGCAGGGAATAAAAGAACGCCCTAGTGGCCAGCAAACGGAATACACAATCTAACTGTACAAACACGCGTTGATCAATCATTCTGATTCAACAGAAAGTGACAACACGATCGCTGCTGTTCACGGTTCCCTGCCATATCCTTCAGTGTCTCCAACCAACTGGTTTACGGATCTTTTGGACCCCAACCACGAAGACGTGAAGCACTTGCTTTTCCTAACTCTGCAGTACATTTTCTCACTCCTCGTTGTCAAGTCATCTGTTGACCTCCACGTGACTTCTTCCACCCCGGAGGAACGGAGAACAGGACACGGTATGGTAGGGCATTCTCTCATGTGTGACACGCGCCCCAACCAACACAAGTCTACTAAGCACGATACGCTGTGATAGAAAACTCCCTGAAGTGGCACCCAATACTCGATTTCTGACCTCAGTATTGCTCAAGCGGTCATTCCACCCAGTCTTAGCGATACTACAAAAACATCAGTGGTCGGAAACCTCAAGACGATGAACATCTTTGGCATGCAGACCCCACGTCTCGGAACTATACAACAAAACTGAACACACCGCGGCACAACACACACGACCTTTCAACTTCAGCGCGATATCAGGTCGGCGCCAATCCAGCGTAAGCCGCTCAAGCGCGTTCACTTCTACTACCGTACTCCCATCCGTCGTCACGCTGCTGCCGAGGTAACTAAAACGGTCTACAATTATCAGCATCTCCCCATCGAGCATCAAGACCGGAATAATTGACGTCCAATCTTGCAACATCAATTTACGGTTTGAAAGTGCAAAGTGCATGCCGAGTGGAGCTAAAGCTCTCGCAAGTCCATCTAGTGCATGTTGCGCATGTTCCGTGCATTCGAACAAGCGGACAAGGTCGTCTGCGTAATCTAGGTCACACAGCTTTTCACTATTTTCTAATTCGACGCTCACATCCTGAAGAATTCGTAGGGCATTCTCCATCATCGCTTCCTTGACAAAGTTGAACAAGAATGAAGAAATCAGACATCCCTGCCGAACACCACGCGTCGTTTCGAACCGACTGGATAGTTCACCGTAAACCCTTACGCGGCCAGAAGTATGAGAGTACAACGACCTCAGTAGGTTTAGGAACTTCTGTGGCATGCGTCTAAGATAAAGAGCATTGAATAACGCCGTCCGACCAACTGAATCAAAGGCGCCTTTCAAGTCGAGGAAAGCCATTACTGTCGCTTCCCCTCGCTGTAGTGATCGAATGCATGACACCACTTCTACTTTTAATGGGGATTCAAATGATACTCTCCAAGGAATCGCAGTTGTTTACACAGGAGTAACTACACTTGCGTGCGGCCAGCTAAACTGCACCTTAAAGCATTCGGCCCAAAAGTCCTGCCCTTGCTCTGTGCTATGGGTGGGTTCTCCATTTCCATCGTAAATCGTTTCACTGACCTGAGTTCGTCGTCCACCGGTGTCACGAATAATTTTCAACAGTCTTTGACTGTTACTTGAAGTAGCTGCTTTTTCCATTTCTTTGGCTACCTTGACACACCAATTTTCGCGATCATTCTTATGGCTTTTCGTAACTTGCCCTTGTAGACTTCTCCGTATCTTATTCATCTCGTTACAGTTCGGGAACTGATGTCTTTGTTCCATAGCCTGATCCACTCTTGAGAAATCCAGTGTCACTGATGGACATCGGATCTAGGACCACAGGTGAAACCTGCTGCCACTTGCACTGCCTGCTGGATATGGGCCCAATGCTCATCTACATTACGGTTTCTCGTAGATCCTAACTCATGTGCTAACTTCTGTTTATAACAGGTGCGTCATGGTAACCAAGATAGCAACAGAACTGCCACATCAGAGTTTGCGTAGACCACTTTATGCGAATGACAACTGAGTCCAATCTTGGTAGTCCTACACTACAGGGTCCAGTTAGGATAACGGTAATGGCTGAACAGGTCGGTATTCATCGATGATAACGATTGCAAATTGTCACACACACGCCGTGTGTGGTTGTTCTTTGCATATAGTTGTTTAATATTTAGTGCGCGCAAAATCCACTGACAAACGCAAGTAAGGTAAACTGTTACTGCGAGAGAAATTATAAAGACAAACTCAACAGAAGTCTCTGTTGTCAAACGCTGAGGAATGATCAACTAGATGTAGAAGTGCAGTTTGAAAATTTATACGCTCAAACTCGTTCACTAACAGCGAAATCACGGGGGGCGATTGAAGATTTCAAATCCTCCCTTGTTTACTGTTCTTATCAATACCATCGAACCCAGAAATTTAGAAGCACTGTCAGTAACCGACATAGAGAAGCGTTAAGAGTTATAGGGGGAAATAAACACACTGTTATTGCCAGCCCTGACAAAGGCTCCGGAGTTGTGCTAACGAATCACAAAGACTACATTGATAAAATGGATACCATTCTAAGTGACTCGACGAAATTTACGGAATCCGGAGGAGAGAAGGACGGAATCAAGACAGTGGAATAACAAGTTAATACAGCCCTGAGACTATTGAAAGATCATAATTATATTTCGAATGGCACTTATGAACAGTTACGACCCACTAATACTAGTATTCCTCGTCTATATGGCTTACCGAAGATACATAAATCGGGCGTACCACTAAGACCGATACTTGATATGGGCACTTCTCCCTACCACTCTACTGCTCACTGGCTCGTCGATATACTGGAACCAGTACGCAGAAGCATTGCTCAATACAGCCTGAATGACACATTTCAGTTCGTAGAATTAATAAAAGAACAAAATACGACAAGACTCAAAATGGCATCTCTGGATGTAACATCACTATTTACGAGCGTCCCACTTCTAGAAACTATCGAATATTTGTGCGATTATATAATCGAAAACGAAATAAATGTTGGTATTCCGGTAACCAGCCTGAAAGAACTACTACTACGATGTACGCTAAATGTCCAGTTCGGCTTCAACAACAAGCTTTACCGACGGACTGATGAAGTTGCGATGGGCTCGCCTCTGAGACCCCTACTTGCCGACATTTTCGTTGTCAAACTGGAAAATGGGGTACTCAAAGACGCCATAGAAAGACTACCCAGTTACTGCCGGTATGTGGACGACATTTTCATTATGATTGACAAATATGTTCACCTAGATGAACTAGTGGAAAAGTTTAACCAAGCTCACAGTGCGCTCAGTGGAATTAGAAGGCAACTTTCATTTTCTGGAATGTAAACCTTACGAAAAAGGAAGATGGGAAGCTCGTCCGCCGCATCTATCGTAAGCCAACATGGACAGGCCAATACACACATTTTGCCAGTTTCGTGCCTCTAAAACTCAAACAAAACCTAATCCGGTCCCCAGCGTCTCGCATACGAACGATCTGTTCCGAGGAAACAGTGAGCGAGGAATTAGATCACATAAGACAAATACTACTAAACAACGGGTACCCGGAACGTTTCATTAAAAAGAACATTTTGGAAGTACCCAAGCGACCATTGATAATCACCGCCAAGAAGGAAGAATTGCACAAGCAACTTCCCTTCAAAGGAGATATTAAATGCGAACTACTAGTTCTACGCCTAAGGGATGCAATCACACGTATATTTCCCACCGCTACTCTACGCGCCCACTTCACTAGCCGGTCAGTGATTTCTATGAATCTCAAAAACAAAATGCCTGTCCTCTCCTTCTCCATGCTAACCTATTCATTTGGTCGCCCATGTTCGGCAAGCTATGTAGGCAAAACGATACGGCGACTGTCCCAAAGAATCAAGGAACACAAACCAGCTTGGCTGATGACAGGAACTAGAGGAACGGTAACTAGTGCAATCGCATCGCGCCTTGCCGACACAGGGTACCAGGTGGACAACGAAGCGTTCAAGATAATTTAAAAGTGCCTGTGAATTCTTCGAAGTTCGTTCTTCAAATCAGTTTGAGAACAGCGGAGGCAGTAGCGATTAGGCTGTTAGATCCATCGCTTTGTTCACACAAGCGATTTGTCAAATCACTTCAGCTACCCTGGCCGCGATCGGAAAATGGGAGACAAAATCAAGGTGACCTCGACAGCAACCTTTCAGTCGCGACAGGAAGCAGTCGACCCACCCCAGATGTACTTTCTACACTGAGCTTTCCTAACCATGAATAACCAACCTCCCACCTTGTTCTGAACCGCATAACACCTACAACATTGATTAGCCAATCTTAATTTGATACTGTAAACACCCTCTCTTTTCTCCCGAAAACATGCATTATTTTATCATATATATATATATATATATATATATATATATATATATATATATATATATATATATATATATATATATATATATATATATATATATATATATATATATATAATGTGACCGTATTAGCCAGAGGATGAAGTTACCAAAAACGAGCTTGATCGCTATTGTGCCTTTTTCTATAGGAAACCAGATTATTCAACAAATCCGGTTCAATAAGGATCCTTACAATCAAACAATACGATGGAAAGCCAAGAGCATCTTCCGTTTAGTTAACAGTTACTGTGTGGTGTGGTGCAACGGCGAAAATTTTACTCAGTTTTAGAATGTGAGGATAAAAGCACCAAGTAGTTATGGACGAATGTAACTTTCGGTATTGAAATGCGTTCGTGTGTGGCCACTGATTACAACGAATGAAATAAGGTACACATGACGCGCCTCTGAAACAGCGCCTTAACGAACCAAAACACCGCAATGCGGTACGAAAAGATGGGTGATCTGTAAAATTATACGGCACAGAAAAGACGTGGGTGCGCGTGTGCCCGTTCGATTGGTGAATATGAACGCGCGGTCAAATTGTCTGTGCGTGTAAAAAAAACTGTATAATAACTGGGTAAAGCAAGCTAGTAGAAAAACGTACCGACGGTGGAACAAAAGCCTCGAGGAGGAGTCCAGCACTGGTGTTATACAAACAGATACGTGACGGTACCCATCGCGGATCACGCGCGTCACCTTCCGGGCTAGTTTTGTCTTGGATATTATTCATACACAATGTGATGGGTCGATGTGTGGTGGCCCCAAAAGATCCGAACCACTCGTTTACTATACCCTCGCGTACGACTTCCACTGGCAGTTCAGTAGTGGTCCCCGGAGCACGAGGATTTATTCGAAGACAGCATTCTTCCCTGGTAAGTATAGGAACGATGTGAACTTACCAATAATATAATCTGGCTAACAAACTTTGCAAATAAGCAATAACAAGAAATGAAAAGGTTGGAGAAAACGTCACTTGCTACTTTATTTTTCCACGTAACATGCATTTCATGTAAGCATTTTATATTCGGCAACAGTGTTTTCGAAAGCGGTATCAATCGGTCAACGTTTTGGTTATCACAGGTAACCACTCTGAAGACCGGCTTACAATCGATTGTTAACTGGACCAGTGTATGCCCCTCCCAACCCCCTTGTTGAGGCTTCACCTTTGTGGATAGGGATCCTCTTCCCTCAGCTTTATTCCACGTATAACATCAGCATCTGGCAACATCGACGTATCTTTCGACTACTTCAGGGAGACGGGGTTCATCTCATTCCCTTTCGACGCTCTTCCATCACTGGACCTCCACAACCACTTCATTCAGACTGGGAACCCTTTCATTTTGGAACACACTGTTTCACCACTGACCTTGATTGAAATCTTCACAGTTCCAACAACAAAAATTAAAGCTACCTATCTTCAAGGACAGCAGCCGTGACCTCCGTAAAATTTTACCACTTTTCTTGTATGCAAGAGGAACTATCGTTGTGAAAAATTGCGGGCTAAGTATACCATCGCTGATTTTTGCATACAAGTAGGCTATGGGCTTATTTTCAAGTAGCTGAAAAAATCGTCTTAATTTAATCCATCCTTTTTAGTGCGTTTCCATGGGCAGCATCCAGCAAAAACTGAGGTAACAGCTTCGGTACCAAATACTACCTCAGTATTATAAGCCACTGGTATGGCTTAAAGTGGGCCCTTATCACTTTCATTATCAGGTTTTTCTCCAGTACTTCCATACGTCCGACGTGAACCTTTCCGTTTTCAGTTAAGCTCGAATCCAAAGTGTCCCATTCCCGAGGCCATACAGGAACCATCATGGTTCTGAAATGCCACTTGTAATTCTTCAAACCTGCGGTTTTTAGGCCATCTGCTGGCAGTTATATTCTGGAGGATTTCAATAACAATAACAATAATAATAGTGATAATAATAACGACAGCAATTATAATAATAATCCTTTACTTAGTTGATTGATTACGCGACAAAGTATAATATTTGTGCAAAGGGGTAGCGGTCAATCAAAGGCTGTCAAATGGAGAAGTGAACGACGGCGACAAGACTTGCATCCAGGATGTCAAAGTCTAAAGTTCGCGATGATGACCGTTCGCCCACTCTCGCTTAGTGAAACGGACCGGAAGCAAATGCAACTGATCGATATTCGCTCGGTTTTTCTGAATATTACACCGACGGGATCAGTCTGATAAGACTAGTATGCACAGGGAAACCCAGTAGTACAAGAGCCGACAACACCAATAACAACGTAAATAATAAATATCCTACGATACAATCATTGCATTCTTCAAAGACAATCGAGCTGATAATCTCACACCGTGCATACACGCTGGTTATTCAAATCCCACACCTCACGCTTTCACATACTTTTATATTCTTCGGGAACTGCAGTCGGCCGCACTTGTGCCAGTCCCTGAGGAAAGTGCTGTTCCTGTTTTCTCGCGTCCTCCAACGTCCAGTACTATCCAAGTCTCACCGAATCTGCCTCCGTCTTTAGCTTGTACACTGGAGACACTTGCCACTGACGTGTGTTATATCCAACAAACACACATCCAACACTCCAGCTTGGTCGCTTGACTAGCACTGCCATCTAATCCTTCTGTAAAGTTTCACTTACACTTGTCTAAGGACTCTGAGGCTGCGGCTTCTGGTCTTGCTAGCGAGGGGTAGCTTTCAGTGAGAGGGCTAAGGCTTCGATACTTGACTGGATGCCAGTCGACAGTCGGTTGTGTGTGGTGAGACTCAGAGGTTCGTGCAAAGTACACAATCGCCGACCCGACGAACACCATTGGTTTTTCGTCTCGGCTTATGCTTTCGCAGACTGCAGACCAGATACAATCAAAGATGTCTTCTACCAAAAGTTACACGACCTCCTACATAAAGCAAAGCAGAGTAATATTGTGGTTTTAGCTGAAGACAAAAATGCTAGAGAAGGTCGGTTGTCATCGAACACGACGCATTTGGGGTCCCTGTTGGCATCGATTCCTGTCGTTCAGAAAACGCAGAGCGGTTGTTGGCTCCGTGTTCAGATCACCACCTGTTTCTTGCTAACACGATCTTCAGACGTTCTAATAGACAGCACGCTACGCAGCGTCTGTTTTGTTCCGTCCCACCGGCTCTTGTGGGAAAATTCTTCTGCCTTCGATCCATCTAGTTTATTTCACAAAAAACGAACAGTTTATGTAGAATACTAGGTGACTGAAATCAAAATAATGGTACGAAGCTTATTGGTTCAGAGCTCTTCCCATAAGCGGGACTTCTGAATGGTTACTTCGTTCATGTCCCCGATTGGTTGATTGCTTTACGACCGGTTAAAACAAGTGTTGGTCGCTGATTGGCTGATTTTCGTTTCGGTACATTAAAACAACCCTTGCCGCTGATTGGCTGACTACGCCCGGTTCGTTAAGGGCGGCGGTTCGCCGCTGACTGGATGGCTTCGTTCCGTTTCGTCATGAACTGATTGGGCCATTGACCAACTTCGCTGGCCTGAGCTTCACCATTGATTCCGGACAGACGAAGGCATGCTGTCTGCTAACGAAACTAGGCAGGCTATCGATGCGTCAGAAAGTACCCTTACAGCGTCTGCCTTTGATTCAGCGATGGACCCAGATAGACCACGTATCACATAGCTACAAATGGCGGAGCTGCATACAAGACTGCCGGTCGTACTGGAGCACTCCTCCTGACTCCGACCACGCGTTAATCTGCACTAAGATGTCCATGTGCTTTGATGGCGTGTCAAACGTACGATGCAGCAGTGGTTAGACTGCAATATGCTGTCTGATCCGTCTTGCCTCTCAGCGAACATTGCACACAGAGGAATCCTGTCACGGGACATGCGTAACACATGTTCTAACCATCTTAGCCTGGTCAGCTTGAATGCTTCATCTAATGGTTCGGTTCGTGAACCTAAGACCCTCCGCCTAACTTCAGTATTGCTTATACGGTGTCCTCACCAGATTCGAGCAATTCTACGAAGACACTGGTGATCAAACATCGACAATCATCGTATATCCTCCACCCGCAGTGGCCACATTTCTTAACTATACAGAAGCACTGGCCTCACTGCTGCAGCGTACACTCGACCCTTGATGGATAGACGGATGTTATGTCCAGCCACAGATGGCTCAGACTGGCAAAAGCCAAACGAGCCTTATATATACGCAAAGACACTTTATCCGATATCCGATCTCCGAGTGAAATCCAGCTGCCCAGATAACAGAACTTGTCCACCAGGTAAATAGTTTCCCCAGATAGTGAAAGGTTTGCTGTTGGACCAACCTAATATTGCGACAGTGACTTGCACATTGGAAGTGCAAAACGAATGCCGAACATTGCAACGCAGTCACTCAGGCTGTCCATAAAAGCTTTCAATTTACCTCAATTTTCACTTGGAGGAACTGTCGCCTGCATATTCAAGGTCTCACACATTCCTACCCGGGAAAGATTCAATACCACTATCTTCGCCAGACAAAAGCGCGGTCTCAAGAACTAAATCAATGACAAAGTTAAAGAGAAGAGGAGAAAGAGGGGAAAACCTGACGTATACCACTTCTCGTAGTGAATTCGGGTGAAAGATCACCGTCAGCCCGAACTCGGCTTCGGCTATTAATGTACAGGAACTTTGTGATGAAAATGAATTACTCCAATAGACCCTTCAACGAGAGGTAGCGTCAGAGAATTGCGCAGTCAAGTGAGTCGATGACTGCTTTAAGATCGAGAAAAACGGAGATAGTGAGCCTACGGAAGGTGTGTCTATGTTCTAGAACCTGTCGAAGAGTGAAGATGTGATAAACACAACCTCAGCCACGTCTTAATACAGCTCGGGCAGTTGATAGACAGTGAAGATTAACACCAGCGAGCAGTATGAATACGATGCTATCCAGATTTATTCACCTGTGATTCTCACAGGAAGACCTATCGCCTTTCTTGTAAATCGGTACGACAACCGATTCACACCGAATCTGTGGGACTTGTTCTCTATCCCATACGGAACGGAATGACTTCAAATCCAGCAACCGACGTCGAAAATAAGCAGGGAAATACAAACGGTTCTGAAGTTTTCGTTCATTTGGGGCAGCCTGTCTCACGGAGAACGTCCGTTTCTGAAGGAGGACTGGTATCTACAAACTGAGCTGGAACCATTGTGCTACTAAGAAAAAGTGACAAACATGGTCCATTAAACAATCTCGCGGAATGCTCCGCCCAACGACAAAACTCCTCAGTTTGAATCAATGGGCCGCTCTCGTCGCCTGGCTTTCGTAGATAAGTAAACCTGACTGGACGGAAAAGGTTACGGCTTTTGCCAATCGCCGCAGCTTTTCCCAACTCTCTACACTCCGGCATTCACCACTGCTCACGGTCATTTCTCAGGCTCCGAATCAGTTGACATTTAGGGCATCTCCGTGCCTCATCGTATCTGGAATCCGGAGGAATCGATCTGCGAGCATCTAACAGTGCAACTGAGGATGCAGATATCCATCGTTTCTGTAAATGTGTGATTGCTGGATCTCGGGCAGCATTAACAGCCTCAAATAGAGCCTGCTGGATCTCTGCCCATCGATCTTCTAGATCCTGGGCATTTGGCTACATCGATAACCTGGTGGATAATTCTGTTCGGAAAGTAGATCGTTGGTTATCGTCCAGTAGCAGCTGCTGGGGACGGTTCGCTTCGGCGTTGTTTCGGCCACCAACGAGGCGCAAGCTGAAACGCGCGCCGACAACAGCGTGACCAGTGTCTACAGAAGTGGACCAAAATGAACAACAGTGTTGAACTGATCCGCGCCAGCGGTTATCGACAGCAATATGGTCGATCTGAGTCCAACGCTGTGAAGGCGCAGGAGGACGCCAGGTTAGTCTGTGTCGCTCCCTGTGCGAGAAATTTGTACTCGCTAGGAATAGTCCATAGTCGGAACATAGTTGAATGAGTCGATCACCGTTATCAGTTCCATCGGCTGGAACGCAATACCGACCTTCCATATTCCTCTCCGTCTCGTCTAGGCTTCCGACTTGAGCACTGAAAGCACCAGCAACAACCATGATGTCCGTAGAGCGCACGTTGCGGAGCGGTTGAGACAAATCTTGGTAGAATTCGTCTTTAGCCTAAAAAGAGCTACAGTCAGTTGGGGCATACACAGAAACGACAAACAGCCATCGGCACTTCAGTCTAGTGCTGTTGACATGCACAAAACCATTCAACCGAACTGCACACAGACGACTGCTGACCGGGATCCAGCCGAGCAGTGCACGCTCAGAGCGATGCCAACGCCAGCCTGACCACGAGTACTAGACACCGAATCACCCGACACGAGAAGAGTGAAACGAGAAGCCGAGCTTGTATCGGGGAAGCGAAGTATTAACACTGAAGTTCGGTCTTGTATGTGTGTTTCGGAGACACAACACAGGTCCATGTCAAAGGTCTCAAGAGTCCCAGCTAGGGCAGCCTGTTGTCCCGTTTAATGAAGTGTACGGCCGTTGGAAGTAGCAAAGTAAAGAAAATTCTTAGGTCGGAGAATGGGTTCGCTTTCTTCCTCTGTCTCTAAATTGCTACCCCTACTGAGAGTTAGAAGTCCACGGTCACAACTCAGTGTGGCTACTAGTATCCATACAAAATTGGGATGTGAAGGATGAGAAATTTTTCCGGAGCGACTGCTGCAGACTTCTGGGCGAATAATACATCGTGGCTGCCCAAGCCGCAGAAGGGGGTTTCTTTGGGAGCCCTAACAGGAGCCTATGACTCAAAAGTATGATACACAAGGCAATGGGTGTTAACCCAGCACAGGAACGTGACCGAACAACCCGTGAAAGAACTTCTTCTGGTCTGTCACGTGAAACGTGATCGTTCCAAGCATTCTGTCTTGTCTTCGCTGATGCTTTGTTATCGATCCGCTTTTCGGATTCAGTCCTCAACTCCATGCACCCAATGGAGCAAGCGGAACGTGGATGGGGCAGCACCCTTTGGGCTCGGGGCTGCCCAGCTTAGGCGGACGATAAATGTCCACTGAAGTGCGATGACTTCTCTCACCGTCGAGAGAAACCCCAGGCACTCTATTCTTACGTCCATCTAGTGGGGGCTTTTAGACCGGTAAACTGTTTTTCTCCGTGTTTATTTGCTGGAGTGCCTTCTCCAAGGGCATAGTGGTTAGCACCTGATGTTGTCTATCAACTGGTTCTGAGACTGAACTTCCTCTGGCCCCTACTCGTTGACCTGTCAGGCATGACTGCAGCTCTGGCTTAAAAAACCTATCTCACATAGCTCTTAGTGTCATGGAGGCGCGTGAGCCATCACAGTACGTCAAGATGCAGTCTCCAGCAGTAATCACATATCCATATTCTTCACATCCTCTGCTCTTAGTCCGTCCAAACCGAGCACTTAAGTTCCGATCTACTTGGTGGCTTCTTTTACCTTTATCTCTGTCACACATACAATAACCACCCACTAGGAAAAAGCGGTAGGTATGGTCGACCTATTAACCACTACATCCAAGTTGAAAGCAGATTTCCAAAATCATTTTGGTTCATTCATCAATTGACCTTTTGGTAGGAGTGAGGTTCTTCTATCTTCTGACAAAACCATATCGACCGCACCCTTCCGTCATGTACGGAACGCCCTACATCTTCACAACGTTGGACTCAGATTGACCGTATTGCTATTGGTCATCGCCGGTGTGGACCTGTTGGTCTACGCCTGTGGACTCAGATCACGCCTTGGTACGTGCTAGCTTCCGTTTACGTCTCGTCTATGCTCGCACCCACACCAAAGATACTCGTCCTGCGTAGTTGCTTCTAGAAGATAACCAACGACCTACTTTTCAGGCAGAGCTATTTACATGGTAATCGATGCAGCCTGATGTCCAGGACTCAGATGAACGCTGGCAACAGATAAAGAAAGCGATATACGCTACATCCAATGTCCTACAAGATTGCGGTTCAAGAGAGCCTTACAAACGATGGATATCTTCGACATCAGTTGTTCTGTTGGATACTCGCAGATCCGTCCCTCTGGATGCTTCATTCAATGAAGTGCGCAAATCCCTGAGAAGCCAAGTGATTAAGAGCCTGAGAAATAACCGTGAGCAGTGATGGATTGCGAAATGTAAGGAAATGGAAAAGGCTGTGTCCTTTGGCAATGCTCGCAACCTTTTCCATTTGATAAGAGGCACCGGTCCACGGAAAACTGGTGTAAGTGAGTTAATCAAGGAATCCGACAGCCCACTGATTCACTCTCAAGGACATCGTCTGGACCGTTGGGCGGAGCACTTAGGGAGCTCAGTTGGTCCGCTTCTAAAGCGGACTTTTGGAATATACCTATTTGTGAACAGAGCGAAAATACGGCCACAATTTGATCGTGAACCTATGATCTGAAAAGTACACCCGAAAAAAACTTGTGAACTTGAGATTCCGCATAGCCCTGAGACAAATATATAAAACTTACGAACAAAATTTATCCAGTGACTCGTGTTCGTTTGAAACAGATGGAAATGCTGTTTGTATGGAGCTTGATTGTCGACGGCGCCAAAGAATGGTCAAACTGCGACGTAACCACAGCGAACGTAATCGCCAACTGGGTTTGGATTCGCCGAAGTTCGGAGTTGAAGGAGTTGAAAGAGTGTCAATCAGGTTGCACTCGTTGTGCAGACATACTTTCACGTTTGCCCGTGCGGAACTTTTGGATCGTGGGCCAATCTTGTTATCCCGATCTCTGCTAGTACGTGTCTCCTTAGAACGACTGTCACGGACGTCTGATTTGCTTCGCGTTGTACCCGATTGACTTTGTCGTTTAGCTGCCTTGGCGGCGGCTACCACAGCACTGGCATTTGCATAGGCCGGTAGAGAAAACTGGTCACTTAGTGACAGAGACTCTAACGAACCGTGGTCATCCTTGAACGGTGATGGTTCTTTGTTGGGGGCGGAAGGCAAAACTAGAAGGACACAACAAGATATTATCAATATTGAGGTATATTATAATCGTATAAAATGCTATGGGTCTGTAAGTTCAGTAAAAAAAATTGCGATGTTATCGTAGGAAAGGTTAGTCATTTCCACCCTATTATTTACATTCAAGCATGGAATCAAAATATTCCAGATTACCTTTCGAGACTTTACCGGATCACTCAGGCCATCAAAATTAGCCTTATGAATGCCATATCAAAAAACAAGGAATGAATTAGTTGTCTTTTTTTGTATTACTAAGATGGATTGTTGCCTTGTAGAAAAGATACTCCGAGCACTTCTACCAAAGGTAAACATGCACTGATGCACTTAGCCCCAAATACCAAAAGCAGCGTATCCTAGCTCGCTGTGTCAAACAACGCCGTTTCTCTATGAACTTCCACCTACAGATTGCGCATCAGTACTTCTCTCGCACCATATTACTACTGTCACTCAACTGCTTTTTGGCTGGGCTTGTCGAGCTTGGTCGACGAAAAATGAGCACCTTCAGGTTCCATTTGTCAACTGCCAACTTGGCATTCAACCATCTAGAATTTGACTGTTATATGCTTCAGTATGGTCGAGGGTGGGTGCTTCAGGCTCCAAGATGGCTACTCCCCCTGGACAGCTCTCGGAATGCTCTCAGATGACCGTGCGTTTTCTGCAGCCTTTGCTGAGAAGCCCTACTCATTGCGTTCTCGTGGTGGAGGTGTTCCCGCTAAAGTGAGAGGACGAAAGCGGATCAGTTTCAGTTTACTCAACCATTACCTTGCACTTCTATTCTCCGGTTACGGTTGCTACCTTTCGGTACCGTCCAGTAAAGGGTGAAAAGAATAGAAGCATAGTGATAAAGATCCAAAAATTCAAAGTATCGAGCGGAAATCAAGAGGACAAAGAAAGAGTCCGAATGCAACTGCGCCACTGGCCACGACACTTAGCTATATCACTTAAAGTCTCCAACTATTAGGTAGGCGGATCACGTAGACCCCAACCTGGAAGTCTAACACGTCCTACTTGGCCATGTTTACTGGTCAAGGTTTTCATACCTTTTTGTCATGTCACGGAATGACCACCTCGACATACTTTTCAATCACTACCTGTCTCGGAGAACAGCGTACGCTAAGAAAGCCTGTCGATGGACATCCGTAACACATGTCCCAACAACCTTAACCTGTTTAGATTCAGCACTTGATCCAGAGATTGACCTCTGAATCCCAACACCATAGTCTAACTTCAGCATTGCTCATACGGTGTTCCCACCATATTCGGGCATTATCACGAACATATCGGAGCTCAAACACCGAAAGTCTTCGTCTATCGTCTACCTTTATCGGCCATGTTTCTGAACCGTATAAAAGAGCAGACCTAACCGCTGCAATTTACACTCCACCCTTAACAGACAATCGGATGTCACGCCAGCACCACAAATGACTGAGGTTAGCAAAAGCTAAACACGTCCTCTGTGTACGCGACGACATTTCGTCCGATATCTGTCCACCCGGTGAGATGTAACTACCCAGGTAATTAAACTCATTTACTTCAGCTAGATGTTCCCCTGCCAAGACAAGGTTTGGTGTAGTGCCAAGCCAGTTTTGCAGCAGCATTTTACACTTTGGAGGTGCAAAACTCATCCTGAATATTGCTATCCTATTGGTTAGGCTATATAAGGAAGCTTGCAGCTTACTTGGATCTTTACGCAGGAGAGAAATATTGTCCGTGTATTCCAGGTCAGACAGTTTACTGCTTCAGCAAAGATCGATGCTTGTATTCTCACAGGAGGATAGGGCTATCTCAAGAATCACTTCAGTTACGAAATTGAAAAGGAAGGGCATCACTTTTCGTGGCGAACTCGGGTGAAAGACCAGCATAAGCACTAACTATGCGTCGGCTACTCGCAATTTTGCGATCGACGACATCCTAAGAGGGGCACAAAGAAATCAGACGAACGAAGGCGTTGAGCTCTTACCTGGTAACAGACTTTTAGACTTAGACCATGCAGATGACATCGCATTGGTGTGCGACAATGCTACTGTGGCACAGTACGTTCTAGACAACTTCGCGTCGTCTGTGCTTTGCACCCTCCAAGTGTAAAGTGCCTCTACAAGACTGATAGGAGTCCATTCCACCACTTACCCTAGGTAATGATCGATTAGAAATTGTCGAAAAGTTTGTCTACTTGGGAAGCTGTATAACTGTCGACGGACGGATTGGAGATGATTTGGACAACCGAATCGCGAAGGCTCAAGCGGCATTCTGCAATTTACGTCACCTGTGGAGACGGCGTGACATTTCTCTTTGACTGAAAGGTAGGATGTACGACGCTGCTGTGCATAGTGTGCTCCCATGCACTTGTGAGACCTGAAGTGTTCGAGCCGCCGATGTTGATCGGTTGTCCGTGTTCGACCACCAATGCCTGAGGGCATCTCGCGAGTCTGGTGGCAACAGCGAATAATTAATTCCACAGTTCGAACGCGCATCTACGGAACCGGGCGTACCACATACCCTATTAGAGCTACCCCATCAGCTTCGTTGGCTGAGACATGTGTTACGTATGCCACCTCATCGACTTCCCTGTCGCGCTCCATTCGATGAGCCTAAAGTTGGCTGGAAACCACAATGTGGAGGCCAAGCAATGACATGGCACCGGTCTGTCAGAGTGCTGACGTCAAGACTTGCTTCTGTCGGTTCCTCAGGCTTGCATGGTTGGATACCTCGAGATCCACTACATACTTACTTTTTTCAATTTTTACGCAACTATCTCCTGCGAGAGGATAATTCGGCTGCATGGATATCACGGACCATCCCTGACCACGCATGGCGGTTGGAGGCGAGCTTGGTACAGATCCTGATCCAGTCCCTTTTCCGTCGCCAGGTTCCACAGACCGACCGAAGGCCTAGAAGCTCTACATTTTTCTTTTTTGTGCTGGTCCAAGTTTTTAGCTACCCACCAAGGTGACAACGCCAACCAGGGTAGGGAGTGAGGCAGTGTTTGTCCAGGTTATCTATGCCTCGGGTCACTGAAGAGTATGGCCGAACCACTGCAATCGTCGACGTTGGAGAAGGATGGAGAGCGCATCGACATCAGAGCATCGCCTACTTATCTCTTCGCTAGACACCCTGTCACGCCACTTGACTTTGAAGATTTACCACATGCACCAGTGGTAGAAAACCCCCAGCCTTCTGGTATCGTCAGCTCGTAGTGGCCAGGTTTCGCAACCATAGATGAGTACGGGGCGGATGGCGGCACGGTAAATACGAACTTTGGTCCTTAAGCTGATTTCACTGAGAGTCCATAGCTTTTGTATTAGCTGAAGGAGGGCTATCCTAGCGCTATCGATCCGTAATACCATTCCATCTTTTGCCTGGCCGTTGGGAAGCAGAGTTGAGCCAAGGTATTTGAATGAAGGGACGTATTCGACTGGTTGGTCATTGGTCGACAGTTGTTAAATTGTCGGACCCAGATGGGCAGTGAAAGCTTTTGTTTTGGTCGAATTTACTTCAAGTCTGATGGACCTCGCGAAGGAATTGATTCGGTCGAGTATTGGTTGTAGCATAGTGGAGGAGGGTCCTAGCACGACAATATCATCCGCGAACTCCAAGTCCGAGATGTATATTTCCTGGATAAACTGAACGCCAGGGTAGTCGTGTAATGCATTACGCATTGTCCAATCAATGGCGTATTTGAATAGCATCGGTTAAAGGGTTCAGTCCTGTCTAACTCCGGTAGTAAGTGCGAACTCGCGGGACTCTTCGCCGTACATACGACCCTAGCACTAGTTGTCGAGTAGTATCCCTTCAACAGCCTTAAAAGCTTATCGGGCACCCCATCGGATTGAATTATGGTCCAAAGAGACTCGTGGTTAACCGAACGAAAGGCAGCCCGGAAGTCGATGAAACAAGCCACCGTCGGCTGCTGGAACTTATAGACTTGCTCCAGTATTCGGCGCAATGTGAAGATTTGATCCACACAGCCTCTGCCACGGTGGAAACCCCCTTGGTTCGTGCGAGTGCACCGGTCTCTTGCCTCGGAGAAACGGGTCAGTAACAACACACCAAAGATCTTTGGGGCCATATCGACCAAGCCAATCCCTCGGTAGTTCTCACATGTCGATTTATCACCTTTCTTCGGAATGGGAAGCAAAAGGGACATTCCCCAGTCGAGTGGAACTGCTTCCTCCCGCCAAATGGAGCCGAAATGGGTACACAGTCTGTCAATGATGATAAACACGCTCCATACACTTCTGGAAGGATGCTATTTTCCCCAGAAGCCTTTCTGTCCTTCAGTTTGTTAGTTATTTCTGTGATTTCCGTAGTACTGAGGGGGTCACAGTTGCTTTCGTACTCGACTGGAGGGGTTTATATTGGTTGTTCCGTCGGGTATTTTGTAGGCCGGTTGAGCAGCTGACCAAAGTGTTCGACCCATCGGTCCATTTTCTTACTCTGTTCGGGTATTAGGTTTCCTACCGCGTCACGAAGAAGAGAATCTTGTTGGCAGAACCTATTCGAGGCGTTGCGAATAAAGCGGAACAGTTTACCAAAGTCACCAGTTCCTGAGGCGGTCTCCATTTTTTCAGCTATTTCTACTCAGTATCCTTTGCGATAAGCGTTGGCATAAAGTATGGCCTCTTGTCGCAGCCTGCGGCGATCATCACTACCTGCCAGTCGGGCTTCATGTGCTTTGGTTGACAGCTGCAGCGTGCTCTCAAGGATCCAGTCATTTGTCCTTTTTGCTCTCCCGAGTGCTGTCCAAGCAGCTTCCTTGATTGTCGTCTTTATTTGAATCAATTGCCCTTCCACGGAAATTTCGTCTTCTTGTGCGTTGGTTGCGGCGATGAGTCGAATTGTGATTGTTCGTGACAGAGCTCCTCGCTTCTAAGGATTTTCCAAGGCAGGAACGTTTATTCGGGAGAGTGCAGACACCAGCACGTGTAGACAGATGAATTTTGAAACACGCGTGTAAGAGGACATGTTCGGTGCCATTTGCATTGCCCGTTTTTGCTCCTTGGTACGTTCGGAAATCCTCCACAGAAGCCCGATGGAATCTCAACAGGATATGGTCCAGTTGGTGTGCAGTGTGACCGTCATTGGAGTGCTATGTGGGTAGGTGCTCCCTGGGATGTTGAAATCAAGTGCTGCAGACAACCATTCTGTTGACTTCCGCTAAACGAATCAGTCGGCCATCGTTCTCGCAGCGTTGACCTAGACCGAATTGCCAGAGAATATGGCGAGTGGATTCGTCGGCCGTACCTGTGCCAGCGTTCTAATCACTTGCAATGAAAAGAACGTCGCGCCTCAAAACCCGGTGTATGAAGGCTCCCGGAGTAGACAACATTTACCACCTCTATCACACTGGACCCACGGACAACCCTGGTCTCCACGGCGTCGAGATCAATGCGTGCAACAAGTCTATAAAGACACTGTTCGCATGGAACCCAATATCCCCTGGGATTGCCTAGGTTTATTTTCGCGCCTCGCCCTTGAACATGTCGGTTGTTGCGGTCTATGCCCCGACAGCTGTAGCCGAAGAAGCGAAAAAGGACGAGTTCTAAGCCAGACTACAAGAAATGATAAAGAGCCTCTCGAAACGTGACATTCTTCTTGTTGTGGGGGACTAGAACGCCCGCACTGGTGTCTCCACCCAGGCAATCAGACACATGTAGCAAACTGAACACTTTCGTTTCATCCTGTTTCATTCACATTTCTGCTATTAGTTCTCTGATTCCATTTTAGTTGTATGATCTGATTCCAAACTGATTCAAGCCCATAAACGACCACTCCAACTTCCTCATTCATCTAGCCTGTGTGTTTGTTTGTAATCGTTCGTCACAATTCAATCGGTTTGAATATGGAACGTACACTTTGACCTGATCGTTTCGTCGTTCATCCTCACTCACTAGATGCATCGGGCAACTGGACTCATTGGGGAAAAGCCTTTGATAACTTTCTCACTACTGTTGATCCACTCCACGTTGACTAACTCACCCCCATGGCGAACTTTATCGCTACGTCTAGCTACAGACACACTGCGGATTGTCAGGATTACGACAGGGCCAGAAATACTCTGGAAGGTTTCTACATAGAACCAAAAAATGCTGTCTCCGCTCGACATATACTGTCTACCACAAGAAAAGAACACTGCCAGTCTCCCGATCAGTTTATTGAGAAGGTGAAAACACTTTCTACCGACTATGATTTCAAATCCGTCAGTAGTAAGCAGTATTGTGAGGAGTTTATTTGCAATGCATTTATTCGTGGACTTTCGTCAAATCATATCCGACAGAGACTATTAGAAAAGAATTTAGACCTCGAAACTACTTGCGATATTGCAAGACAGTTAAATTAGCTCAGAAGCAATCCATGGTATATGCTGTTGACTCATCTTCGTATTCCCTATCTGACAAAAACTCATCTCCCGACCAGCACGTTAACTGTGTTTCAGTCGAAAATCCTGTTCTCACACCAGCTAGTTCCTGTTAGTTTTGTGGTCTGGCTCGACACCCCAGAGCAAATTGTCCATCCCGAGAAGCGTTGTGTAAATTCTGTGATAAGAAAGACACTTTTAGCGACTGTGTGGATTCTCGTTTCGAGCAATAACAGTAGCCGGACGACATGTTCCCTCGACTACCAGTTTGCTCGTATCTGCTGTCACCATCGCCACTGTCCCACCCTGTCTCTTTAGTGTGATAATTAACACAGAATTCAATAACATCTTCGAACATGTTCTTATCGACACAGGCACTTCGCTGAGTTATATCTGCAAATTTGTCGATGATAAACGCCGTTGGCCAATCATTCCCTACCAGCAACGAGGCACAATGGATTCCAGAAGTTTTTTTAGTCTTTCCTGTGGCCATCTTTACTCTTCGATTCAGTATAAAGACCATCGTTGCGATCACATTAAGCTCTCTGTCTTTCCCGACTTGTGCACAGACGTTCTCCTCGGTCAGTATTTTCTTAAACTATACAAAACTGTTGAGATTCCCTTCTTTGGAAGGAAGCCTCCTCTTACTCTCTATGTTCTTCTTGCGGCCTATGTTAACCCGAAACCTCTTTTTGAGCATTTAGCACCGAACTACAACCCGACTGCCATGAACTCAAGACGTTATTCAGTGCCAGATACAGCCTTTATCAAATCTGCAGTCGATCGATTGTTGCAGTCTGGAATCATCGAACCGTCTAATTCTTCGTAGAGCACAGGTTTTAGTAACTTCTATTATTCACTATAAACGTCGTATGGTAATTGACTATAGTCAAACTATCAATCGATGCACCTTCCTCGGTGCATATCCATTTTTACGGATTGACGACTTGGTTATGAGAATCTCCAGATACGAAGTCTACAGCACGCTTGATCTGACAAATGCTTATCATAAGATCCTTATCCGTGCCGAAGAAAAGATATATACAGCTTTTGAAGTCTGTGGTAAGCTGTATCAGTTCTGTTGCATTCCTTTCGGAGTTACAAACGGAGTGCCTTGCTTCCAATGCACTACTGACAACATCATTGAGAACGAGAAGCTGTCTGGTACAGTTGCCTATGTGGGTAATCTAGTGATTTGCAGCACAATCAAACAAAGGCGTGATCTGCATTTGTCCAAGTTCCTCGAGGTTGCCCGAAGACACGATATTAAACTCAATGACGGAAAGAGTATCATTCGTAATCGGCATCTTACTGTACTCGGTTTGTAAGTTTCTAAAGGAACAATCAAACCGGATCCAGAACAACTACGACCATTGCAACAGCTTCCACCGCCTACTAGCATCAAATCACAAGAGCGTGCAGCTCGAAAATGTTGTGTGTGTCACCACTGAGCTTGGTGTCGCTCTGGTTGTAGAAACAGATGCATCAGACATCGCAATCACCGCGTCTCTCAACCAAAATAGCCGTCCAGTTGCATTCTTTTCCCAGGGCCCTATCACTTTCAGAACGCCGGCATTCGGCAGGGGAGAAAGAAGTGTATGCCATTGTAGAGGCCTTGCGGAAATGGCATCATTTCCTGGTTGGTTGTCAATTTACGTTGATAACTGAACAACGATCTGTTGCTTCCATGGTTGGTCAGTCACCTAGAGGAAAAATAAAATGAAAAAAATACAGCGTTGGTGTATGGAGCTGTCTAATCTCCGATTCGACATCATTTATCGTCCTGGTTTGGAAAATCATGTGTCTGACACACCTTCTCGACGATTCTGCGGAACTTCGATTCTTTTTGACTTGATTGCTTTGCATAACTCTTTGTGCTATCCTGGAGTAAAGCGTATGTACCAATTTATACGATCACAAAACCTACCATTTACCGTTGATGGTGTGAAGTCTGTCGTCTCTCAGCGTCAAACGTGTGTGGAGATCAAGCCTAGATTCTACAGGCCACAAAACGTTCAGTTCATCAAGGCAATGCAACCGTTCGAGCGTCTCTACATCGATTTTAATGGACCCCTGCCTAGCGTCACTAGAAGTGCTTCCAGTTTACCATTACTGATGAATTTTCACGATTCCCATTCGCGTATTCTTGTTCTGGCATGTCTAATTCGACGGTCTTTAGATGTTTAATTAAACTGTTCTCTACTTTCGAAATGCCCGGCTTCATGCACCCCGATCGTGGGTCTTCATTTATTCCCGAGGAACTTCAGACTTTCCTTCACAGCCGAGGCATCACAACCAGTCGCCCGACGGCCTTCAATCCGCAATGTAACGGTCAGGTAGAACGCCTCAACAGCACCCTCTGGAAATCTAGTAAACTCCCGCTTAAGTCCCGTCAAATGCGCATTACACAATGGGAAGCTGTATTTCCCGACGCATTTCATTCTATCTGTTTTCTTCTCTGTACGGCCACCAATGCCACGCATCACAAGCGTCTCTTTCAGTACAAGCGGAAATCTACCACAGGTACGCCACTCCCCAACTGGCTACTGACCTCTGATCGTGTACTTGTTCGCAAAGTTAATCGTGCATCTAAATCCGATCCTCTGGTAGAAGTAGAACTCGTGGAGTGCAATCCCAACTACGCACACGTACGTTACAATGATGGCCGGGAGGCCACTGTATTTCTCAAATACCTTGTCCCATCTGCACACAAACCTGAATCAGTAGTGGAACATATGCTTACGCTGGATTTGCCTGAACATTCAGACACAACAGATCCGAAGACCAAGTGCCCCAGTGTACCCATAGGTCCTAAATCAATTACCCCTTTCGCAGAGGAGCCGGAAAAGTTCGACTCAGCGAAAGAAACCACCAGACTTCAAAAGCACATGAGCCCTTACCACTTAAGAAACCGGGGAGCGTGAGCTCTTCAACCTCTTCTGCTGTCAATAAGCCTTATTCGCTATGTACACCGCATCCTCCTGCATCTCGTTGGTATGTCACTCCCAAAAACATTCCCAGCGGAAGAGAACGTGGTATACTAAACACTTTCGTTCCATTCTGTGTTTCACCCACATTTTTTGCTGATAGTTCTCTGGTTCCATTTCAGCTGTATAATTTGATTCCAAACTGATTAAAGCCCATAAACGACTATTCCAACTTCTTCATTTATCTCGCCTGTGCGCGTTTGTTTGTAGTCGTTCGTCACAACATATTTTGAGGAAATGTGGTCTCGGACAGCTCCGCAGACTTCAACAGCCTAACCGTCACCAACACGCGCCTCGAACGTCCCAGGAAACACCTGTTAGTGTGGTACTCTAACGACGGTCACACAGCGCACCAGATTGGCTACATTCTGATAGGTTCGTGCTGGTCATCCTTGACTGAAGATTCCGATCCTAACGAGGCGCAGATACCGGCAACAAGAATGGCACCGATCACACCTTTGTTCATGCACGCTTCAAGATCCACCTGGCCAACTGCTGCAACAACTATGGCTCGAAACGGATTGACACAGCAGCGTTAGGATCACCGAGAAAGCGCCAAGCGATTTCGGACGCTACTGTCGCCCATCTAGCCACCGCGTTCATTGGTAGAGGGGTACATGTGGAACATCGGTGGACTTCACTGAAGGCATCAACCCAGCAATCCGCTTTAGACAAACTGGAGCTTACGAGATCACAACAGAAAGATTTGATCTCAGGAGCGACTCTCCTGTTGCCCGAAAAGCCTAGGGATGCCCGCCTAAATGGGTTTATCCTGACTTCCGTGACATCCGACGAAAAGCCATCAGTTCGGCCAGAAGTGACCGTAATAATTATTGGACCGAAACCATGGGAACCATGGCGACAGCGGCCTACTGCAGGGACTTCTCGAAGCTCTTCCGTCTAATGCGCACTGCATCCGGTAACCGACAGTCCCCGGAACTTCTTCACGGTGCTGCCGAACTGTTCATTCCCGAGCAGGCTAAAATGATGCAGCGATTGACCAAACACTTCGACTGTTTACTGAACCGTCCCGCGACAAGTTCTGTGAATCATATCCCAACAATTCAGAACGAACGGTACGATGTTATCAGCGATCTACCAAGCCGAGATGACATCACCGATGTAATACACAAGCTGAAAAACCGGAAAGCCTATGGAGATGGCATTGCACCGGTGTATAAATCGTCTTTCAACATTTCTCGAGCCACTGCACACCCTGTTTTGCTTAACCTGGGCAAAGGAACAATTCCCAGCGGACTGGAGGACTTCAACATTACTCTATCTTACAAAGACGATAGGATCGTGCGTGTAAACCGCTGTGGCATCAGTTTAATCGACGTGGCCGCCAAAATATTCTCCATGTTTTTGTTGAACTACTGCTCAAGGGTGCGCGACGCGCGAGCAAGCCCCAATCAAGATTTCTGCCGGGGTAAACGGTGGAGTAGTAAAACATCGATACGAGTTCCAGAAAACGACTGCAGCTTGTTTTATTGATTCTCGGGCTGCCTTTGACTCAGTTGACAGAGTCGCTATGGACTATACTGCAAGCGGATGGATCGCTGCATAAGCTTGTCAGCCTCACGAAGTCGTACTGTACACATATGCGTGCGAGAATACGCATCTACGGAGAGCAGTCCAATGACTTCTCCCTCAATGCCGGTGATAGGCAAGGCTGTCCCGTGTCGCCAGTGCTATTCAACTACACCATCAACTGGATAATGCGTTAGGCGCTCACTGAGTATCCTGGTATTCAGCTAGGCACCGACGCTTTCCTCGCCGATTTTAAATTCGCAGACGACAGCCATCTTTGGAGACAGCCTAACTGCCTTACAGCTGTTTCTCAATTGTGTAGAATCCTTTGCAAAATCCATGGAACTAGAGATCAATTCATCGAAGACCATCTTTTTGACATGCGCTACGCAGTCTATTTTCCCGATATACATGAACGGTAAACAAATCGACAACGTTCCGGCGTTTAAATATCTGGGCTCCAAGATCTTCTCAAACGGTCGAGCCAAAGAGGAAGTCAGGCTGCGCATTGCCAATGCCAGGACTGTTTTGCCAGCTTCGCGATGCACTCTGGGTGCGCAACGAAAAAAGGTTCTGAACCGAAGTCCGCGTCTTCCGGGCTGCTGTCCGTTCAATACTGACCTACGATTGCGAGACATGGCCACTACGTGTCGAGGACATCCGAAAGCTGAAAGTGTTCGACCACTGGTGTCTGTGACGGATCCTGAAAACGGCTTCGAACGACATGCTTTCAAACGATATAATAAGACAACATTGCTTCGATATCGAAAATCTGTCACAGTTCTTCCGACGTCAACGATTGCAGCGGTTTGGACATGTCCTACGACGTCCAGATATAAAGATCTCAAAGCACTGCTTCTCTCTTATTCCGCGTCCCGGATGCAGCCGTCACACTGAAGGGCAACCAAAAACATAGGTCGGTGCTGTCAAACGAAACGCTGGGCGATTAGGACTCCAGTCTATCTACGGTGTTCGCAACTAGCAGCAGAACAGGATTTCGATGTTCGGGTCTTTAATACGACCGTTGCCCATGGGCAGGTGCCACTCGGGACATGCATGAAACCGGCTCATCCTCTCAAAGGAGCTAGCGGCATCAAAGTAAAGAGCAACATCTCGGGCAAAGACATTCCAGATTAACTCGCTGATTTCGCAATGCTAAGTGTCGTAAATGTGGCAAAATCGATTTCATCTAGTCTACATACGAGCAACCAAGCCTGACTAGCACACCGCTCCCTTGGCAATACGGCTTCAGATTTTCAGTCCCTCACATTAGTCAGCACTAGTCATATTCCCTACCATCATATCACTCGTATATTCCTTGTGAACAACAGCGTAAGCCATTCATTCATAACGGAAACTGAGGATCGTGTATTTCTAACACGGTTTTTCAATATATTGATCCCCCCCCTCTAACAACTCCACCCTACTCTCATTTCGGTCAAAGTTATTACCCGGAACACCTTACCCATACTTATGCGGTGGGAGTGAAGCTTCATCATCATCATCGTACAGAGTTAAACAGTTGGGCAAGCCCCACTGACCACTGTCTTTCTCGCCATGTTGCCCGTTGAATTAGAAAGTATGAATATACAAGATGGATAGGGAGTGGACCTACACAGGTGGGAAAAGTAAAGAATGCCCTAGTAGCCAACACACGGAATATACAGTCTAACTGTACAAACGCACATCGATCAGTCATTCTGATTCAACAGAAAGTGACAACACGATCGCCACTGCTCACAGTTCCCTGCCACATCCTTCAGTGTCTCCAGCCAGCTGGTAGACGGATCTTTTGGACCCCAACCACGAAGACGTGAAGCACCTACTTTTCCTAACTCTGCTGTACATTTTCTCACTCCTCGCTGCCAAGTCATCTGTTGACCTCCACGTGGTCTCTTCCACTTCCTAGGAGGAACGGGGAATAGGACACGGTATGGCAGACGTGTGTTTGACATGCGTAACACGTGCCCCAACCAACGAAGTCTACCAAGTTGGATACGCTGTGACAAAACATTTTCCGAATTAGCAACCAAAACTCATTTTCTGACCTCATCACTACTTACTCGGCTATTCCACCCGATCTTAGCGATACTACGCAAACAGCGGTGGTCGATAACCTCAAGACGACGAATACCTTCAGCACGCAGACTCCAAGTTTCGCAACCATACAACAAAACTGAACGCACTGCGGCACAGTATACACGACCTTTCAACTTCAGTGAAATGTCAGGTCGACGCCACCAGTGCATTAGTCCAGCGTACGCCGCTCGAGTCTTGGATATGCGCTTGCTCACCTCTACTGCTATGCTCCCATCAGTTGTCACGTTGCTGCCGAGGTAGGTGAAGTGGTCGACAACTGACAGCACCTCCCCATGGAGCATCAAGCTTCAGTTCAGTTCAGTTCAGACAACCATCAACCATGAGCTGGGTACGGCGGCTTTGGTTGCTATCTCCTAGCTGCAACCTCAAAAGGAAACAATGAAGGAAAAAAGAGTGAAAGGAGTAACAGGAAAACTACATTATTGGAATTAAGTATATGAAGAAAGTTTATGAATGCAACTGCGCCACTGATCGCGGCATCTAGCCATATCCCCCAAAGTATCTAACCATTGAGTGGGAGGGTCTCTTGGATCCCACTCAGGAAGTCTAACACGCCCTATATGGTCATGAGCACTAGTAAGGCCTTTCATATCTTTCTTCCAAGTCATGGACTGACCACCCTCACTCATCTTCCAACCGGTACACGCCTCAGCAAACATAGCACACCGAGGGATCCTGTCACGGGACATGCGTAACACATGACCCAACCATCTTAGCCTGGTCAGCTTAAGTGTTTCATCTAATGATTTGATCCTTGAAACTAAGGCTATTTGGCCAAACCTCGGTATTTCTCACACGGTGTTCCCATCAGATTCGAGCAATCCTACGAAGACATTGGTGCTCAAACACCGACAATCTTCGTATGTCCCTCACCCGCAGTGGACATGTCTCCGAACCATACAGAAGCACAGCCTCACTGCTGCAGCGTACGCTCGACCCTTGGTAGGCAAACGGATGTCATGTTGACGCCACAGATAGCTCAAATTGGCAAATACCAAACGAGCCTTCTGTATACGCAAAGACACCTCATCCGATATCCGACCTCCAGGTGAGATGCAGCTCCTCAGATAACAGAACTTGTCTACCACGTTTATGGTCTCCTCAGACACTAAAAGGTTTGGCGTTGGACCAACCCAGTCCTGCAACAGCATCTTGCACTTTGAAGGTGCAAAACGCACACCGAGCACTACCACGCAATCTGTCAAGCTGTCTAGAAGTGCTTGCAACTTGCCTGGATCTTCACTTAGAAAAACTATATTGCCCGCATTCTCAAGGTCTGATACCTTTTCACCCGGGAAAAGTTTAATGCCGCTATCCTCACCTGACAAAAGTGCGGTCTCCAGGACCATTACAATCACAAAGTTAAAGAGAAAAGGAGAGAGGGAGCATCCCTGACGTACACCACTTCTCGTGAGGAATTCGGGTGAAAGATCACCGTAAGCCCGAACTCGGCTTCGGCTATTATTGTAAAGGATTTTACGATGGAAATGAATTTCCCCGGTACATCCTTCAGCAAGAGGAAGCGTCAGAGAACTGTGCGGTCGACTGAGTCGACGGCAGCTTTAAGATCAAGAAAAACGGAGAAAGTGGGCCTACGGAAGGTGTGTCTGTGTTCTAAAATTTGTCGAAGAGTGAAGATGCGATCAATACAAGCTCGACCGGGTCTAAACCCAGCTTGATTCTCGCGCGAGCACTGTTCGCCAGCGTTAGATACGCGGTGGAGAATAATACCAGAAACCAGTTTGGATGCGACGCCCACCAGACTTATTTCCCTGTGGTTTTTACAGGAGGATCTGTCGCTCTTCTGATAAATCGGTACGATCACCCATTCACACGAACTTTTTGGAACTTGTTCCTCCTCCCAAATCAAACCGAGGAAATTTGTCAACGCCAGTAAAGGTGCTGGGCCACCGTCATTGAAAACACAGGGGGGCAACCCATCCGGTGCAGCAGCCTTATGTCGGTTAACATAGCGCAGCTCAGGAAGAAGCTTCGTTTCTGACGGAGGATTGGTATCTACAACCAGAACTGTGCCCATTGCGCTAGTGATCAAACCTGGAGAGGATAAAGGCCAAATAAACTGCATCTCGAAATGCTCCGCATAGCGAATTAGACGACGCTACTGAGTTTCAATCAGTGAGCCCTTCGCTTCTTTGATCAATCTGCTAACGCCTGATTTATGTTGACCGGTTTGTCTCGTCAGACGAAAAAGGTTACGGCTTTTGCCAATCGCCGCAGCTTTTCCCAACTCTCTACACTCCGGCATTCACCACTGCTCACGGTCATTTCTCAGGCTCCGAATCAGTTGACATTTAGGGCATCTCCGTGCCTCATCGTATCTGGAATCCGGAGGAATCGATCTGCGAGCATCTAACAGTGCAACTGAGGATGCAGATATCCATCGTTTCTGTAAATGTGTGATTGCTGGATCTCGGGCAGCATTAACAGCCTCAAATAGAGCCTGCTGGATCTCTGCCCATCGATCTTCTAGATCCTGGGCATTTGGCTACATCAATAACCTGGTGGATAATTCTGTTCGGAAAGTAGATCGTTGGTTATCGTCCAGTAGCAGCTGCTGGGGACGGTTCGCTTCGGCGTTGTTTCGGCCACCAACGAGGCGCAAGCTGAAACGCGCGCCGACAACAGCGTGACCAGTGTCTACAGAAGTGGACCAAAATGAACAACAGTGTTGAACTGATCCGCGCCAGCGGTTATCGACAGCAATATGGTCGATCTGAGTCCAACGCTGTGAAGGCGCAGGAGGACGCCAGGTTAGTCTGTGTCGCTCCCTGTGCGAGAAATTTGTACTCGCTAGGAATAGTCCATAGTCGGAACATAGTTGAATGAGTCGATCACCGTTATCAGTTCCATCGGCTGGAACGCAATACCGACCTTCCATATTCCTCTCCGTCTCGTCTAGGCTTCCGACTTGAGCACTGAAAGCACCAGCAACAACCATGATGTCCGTAGAGCGCACGTTGCGGAGCGGTTGAGACAAATCTTGGTAGAATTCGTCTTTAGCCTAAAAAGAGCTACAGTCAGTTGGGGCATACACAGAAACGACAAACAGCCATCGGCACTTCAGTCTAGTGCTGTTGACATGCACAAAACCATTCAACCGAACTGCACACAGACGACTGCTGACCGGGATCCAGCCGAGCAGTGCACGCTCAGAGCGATGCCAACGCCAGCCTGACCACGAGTACTAGACACCGAATCACCCGACACGAGAAGAGTGAAACGAGAAGCCGAGCTTGTATCGGGGAAGCGAAGTATTAACACTGAAGTTCGGTCTTGTATGTGTGTTTCGGAGACACAACACAGGTCCATGTCAAAGGTCTCAAGAGTCCCAGCTAGGGCAGCCTGTTGTCCCGTTTAATGAAGTGTACGGCCGTTGGAAGTAGCAAAGTAAAGAAAATTCTTAGGTCGGAGAATGGGTTCGCTTTCTTCCTCTGTCTCTAAATTGCTACCCCTACTGAGAGTTAGAAGTCCACGGTCACAACTCAGTGTGGCTACTAGTATCCATACAAAATTGGGATGTGAAGGATGAGAAATTTTTCCGGAGCGACTGCTGCAGACTTCTGGGCGAATAATACATCGTGGCTGCCCAAGCCGCAGAAGGGGGTTTCTTTGGGAGCCCTAACAGGAGCCTATGACTCAAAAGTATGATACACAAGGCAATGGGTGTTAACCCAGCACAGGAACGTGACCGAACAACCCGTGAAAGAACTTCTTCTGGTCTGTCACGTGAAACGTGATCGTTCCAAGCATTCTGTCTTGTCTTCGCTGATGCTTTGTTATCGATCCGCTTTTCGGATTCAGTCCTCAACTCCATGCACCCAATGGAGCAAGCGGAACGTGGATGGGGCAGCACCCTTTGGGCTCGGGGCTGCCCAGCTTAGGCGGACGATAAATGTCCACTGAAGTGCGATGACTTCTCTCACCGTCGAGAGAAACCCCAGGCACTCTATTCTTACGTCCATCTAGTGGGGGCTTTTAGACCGGTAAACTGTTTTTCTCCGTGTTTATTTGCTGGAGTGCCTTCTCCAAGGGCATAGTGGTTAGCACCTGATGTTGTCTATCAACTGGTTCTGAGACTGAATTAAGCTCGACTGATGATCACTCAAATACCTTCACGTACTCGTTTCTTGTGATCGACTCCAGCACGTCTGTCGTCGGTTCAAACTCTGTGAGCCGTATGCGTGTGTCGTTATCTTTTTTGTCCGGATCTCATCAGTTTCACCTTCGGCACGTGATAGCTGACGGTTCAACAGCGTCTGAGGGCATTGAAATGACTCCCGTGAGGGCACGTTAGACTTTCCGGATGGGGTCCAAGAGACCCTCCCATTCAGTGATTAGATACGTTGGAGACTACGGCTAGGTGTCGCGATCAGTGACGCTCTTGTAGCCACAAACCTTTTTCATTGACCTAATACCGATTTTGTAGTTCTCCTATTACTCCTTTGATAATCTTGTTTTTTTCATTATTTTCTATTGAGATTTTCGCTAGAAGATAGTAACCAGAGGCACTGCACCCAGTGCATGGTTAATGGCTGTCTGAACTGAACTGAACTGGTTCCCCCGTTTTTGTGAGACGCCGCATCATTCCCCTCGGACTACGTAAGCTAATAAAATAAACTGGTTTTGTGGAAGGCTACCCGTGGTAACCGAAAAGCCCACTGACTACCATCACTTCCGAAAACGCTGATGGGAAACAATAAACATTTGCATATAAACGTTGGGTGATTTGATCTCCAAGGGGATAATTACACTCGAGTTCTTCGGCTAGAGCAACTCCGATTGAGAAACCACTGAAAAGAGATAAAAAGACGTCTGGAATTTTCGGTGACTCCATTATTACTCCGAACAAACATAAGAAACCGCCAACTTGTTTAACTCCAGAGTCAGAGGACATTCTCCGTCAATTCCATGGTTCTAGATTACTGCAGAAGCTTTAGGTAAGGGCGTATTACCACATTCCCGTCGCTCCTGACGATTTTTCCAAGACCGCAATCACGACCCCATTTTGGCTGTATGAATTCTTGCGTATGCCTTTTGGCTTGCGTAACGCCGCTCCGTGGTCTGGATTTTGCTTTCGTTCATACTGACGACGTCCTCGTTGTTAGTAAGGATGGAAATCAACATCGCGAACATTTGCGCCAGATCTTCCAACGCCTCCAAGATTATGGCATTCCCGTCAATACCCCTAAATGTATCCTTGGTGCCAAATCTGTTGAGTTCCTTGGCCGTCATGTTGACAGTGAAGGTATCCGAACACTCCAAAACAGTGAATGTTATCCAGGACTCTCCGGAACCCCAATCGTTCAAGAGCCTCCGTCGTTGTCAACCACCATTGTCGATTCATACCAAACTGTTCGGAGATCTTGCAACCACTTACTGAACTCTTGAAGAAAGGGATGCGCCAGTTCTCAATGACTTCCGATGCTAAATCAGCATTTCAAGAGGCTAAACAAGCGCTGTCCAAAGTTCCCTCGCTCACACACTTAGGCAATGATGACAACGCTATTCTCGTATTGCGGGCAGATGCCTCTCAAACAGCCGTTGGCGCCGAATCACTACAGGTCGTTAAGGGAGTCAGACAGCTGTTGTCATTTTTCTCTCGAAAACTGCAATCGTCACAGACTCGTTACGGCATCTTTGGCCGTGAATTGCTTGCAATCTACATTGCAATAAAACATTTTCGACATATTTTGGAAGGTAGAATCTTCATTGTTTACACCGATCATAAACCTTTAACTTATGCATTGGTTTGCAGCAGCGACCGTTATTGGCTCCGGTGAATTAGACACCTCGACTACATTTCCCAATATACCACCGATATGAGGTACATACAGGGATCCACCAATCTTGTAGCTGACGCCTTCTGTCGCCCAAGTATCGATCGATTAACTGATAATACGGTATTCAGCTGAACCGAGATAGCACAGGCTCAAAACAACGACCAAGAACTACAGAGCTATCACTCATCGTCCTCTCTGATGGTGAAAGACTTATCCCTACCTGACGGAAATGGTACAACTGTTTGTGATGTCTCCACTGGCAAGCCTCGCCCGTTTGTTCCATCTTCTCTTCGTCGCTTGATTTTCACGCATTCACATTCCACATCCCATCCTGGAATACGTGCCTCCATCAGACTTGTTTCCGATCGCTACGTTTGGCCGAATATGAATAAAGACGTTCGTGTTTGTTCTAGAACGAGTAAACCCTGCCAACGGAGCAAGATTCGTCGGCATGTACTTTCCTCACCCGTCCGAATACCCACAGACAATGTACGTTTTTCTCATGTCCACTTAGATATTGCTGGTCCCTTACCACTGGCCGACGGATACCGTTTTCTCCTTACATATGTCGATCGATTTACGCGTTGGTCCATGGCTGTTCCCATAGCTGACACCTCCAGTGAAACAATTTCCAAAACATTTTTACACCATTGGAGTTCTGTGTTTGGTGTTCCGTCTACGACTACCACGGATAAAGGTGCAAAATTTTGATCGAAATTCTCCCATGATTTTACTTTTCTCCTTGGATTTCAACATATTCGTACGACTACATATTACCCATCATCCAATGGATCAGTGGAACGCTTTCGTAGACAATTAAAAGCTTCTCTCACCTCCACCTCTCATTCTGCAAAGTGGACGGACACCCTTCTGTTATTCATGTTGGCCATACGCACTACCCTAAAGGAAGATTTCGGTTTGTTTCCCACTGATTTAGTGTTCGGCATATCCCTACAATTGCTCGGTGAGTTTTTTTGGACGGAGTCATTATGTTATTGACTCCTCCAATTTTGTTCAGCAATTACAATTGTACCTGAAATCACTCTGTTCGTTTCTAACTCGGCCGTCCGTTCGTCCCACTTACATTCCCAAAGACCTAACTACGTGCTTTTATGCTTCTTTTGGTTGTGGTGCTGTTAGACCCCCGTTGCATCCAGCACACACGGGCCCGGTTCGCGTCAATTCCCGTAACGCTGGTCGGCCAGACACTGTCAGTGTTGATCGCCTCAAAGAAGCATACCTTGATTCGGACAATATGACTTCAGCTTCCTCCACGAAAACTTCTGCTTCTAATGATGCCAATCCTCATGCTTCTAACGATCTGAGTACTCCCCAAGAGAGTGACACTGTCCCTTCTCTCACAACCCGTTCTGGCCGCAAGATTGTCAAGCCTGTTCGTTTTCAGCTCCCATAGTTTTTTCCACGAGCATCTATACACATTTGTCCGATGCTCTGAGAGGGGAGTACTGTAGAGGGTGCATTAATTTTTACGCCTCGGTCCGGACCTTTTGCCGATTTGAATTTTCTCTCAGCCCTGTTATACCGTCAACTCTCATTTTCTTCGTATGCCTATCGATCCATAGTCAGCTGACTCTACTGACGCAGGCAGACACACGTACGGTCCTTTCGCGTACTGGTTTGATCGTTCACTTTTCGAATACACGCGTTTGCAGTCACACCGCGTCAGCCTTTTCACTACAACCTTAACTTTAGAGATAATGTTTTACAAATTCCATGTGATAAACGCTCCCGATAGTCTAAGTGTTTCATCCGCCAATTTTCAAAGAACCATAAAATCTCTGATTTCAAATGTGGAGGGTGTTAGCATATCAGGATGATATTTTTGTATATGATCCCGATGAAGGGTTACATAAAGAACGTTTACTTTCTTCGCCTGACAGACTGCATAAAAATAACGTAGCCATCAGTCTGAATAAGTGTGTGTTTTCGACTTGTGTTTTGTTTGGGTTATTCGGGCAGTTCAGTTCAGTTCAGGCAATTACTAACCATGTACTGGGTACGGTGGCTTTGGCTGCTACCCCTCAGCAGTAACCTCAATCAAAAGTATTGAAAAATATGAAAAGAGTAAGAAGGGAAATATGAATAGCATCATGTCGACAAATAAAGTTTGCGAATACAAGAGCGTCACTGATCGCGACACCCAGCCAAGTTCTTCAACGTATTTCACCACTGAGTGGGAGACCTCTTGGACCCCGTCCGGGAAACCTGACACGTCCCACATGGTCACCTCCATCGGATAGACTTTGCATACCTCTCTTCTATGCCATAGACTGACCACCCTTTTTTTATTACATGTTTGCGCATGAGTGCAGTGGAAGGGATATATATCCCATAGCCACGAGGGCCCACTGAACTATCAGGGATAGCCGGTAACCGAACCCTGAGAGTTGGAGTGGCAAAAAACCACATAAGGTCCCAATAGGTCAGGTGTGGTAACGATCCGGACGACAGTGAATTACTGTTTCCCACCATTACTCGTCTCAAAGAACATTGCGCGCAGAGGAATCCTATCCGTGGACATGCACAACACATCTTAATTACCTGAGATTGGTAAGCTCTAGTGTTTCTTCTAATAATTTGGTTCGTCTGCCTAATAATCTGCGTTTAGCCTCAGCATTGTTCATACGGTTTTCCCATCATATTCAAGCAATGCTACGAAGACATCGGTTTTTGAATACCGACAATCTTCGTATATTCTCCGCCCACAATGGCCACATTTCTGAACTATACAGAAGCACTGGCCTGACCGCTGAAGCGTACACTCGACCCTTGATAGATAGACGGATATTATGAAGCCATAGGCTATGACTTGGCGCAGGGGTATGAAGAACTTATCTTCGGCTTTGGCCTTCCTGGTTGGGGCCCAAGAAATGAGGATTGCCGTTGGTTGGAGACGCTGAGAGATATGGTTCAGTACAAAATCCAGTGGCGCGAATGCTGTGACCTGCCTGTTGACTTCCCGTTCCTCAAGCAATTGAAAACCAGACAAAAAAATCTACAGCGTACAGTGAAAATATTTTTCAAAAAAAGTTTTTACTTGTTTTAATCTTTATTCTGACTCTTAAACCCCCGCCCCTCGACTCTGTAATTTTTTTGTTGTTACTGCGTTGGCACCAAGCTTATTTTCAACCCGGTGTAGTGTATATATGTATATATATGACTCAGTTTGGCAAATGCCAAACGAACCTTCTGTATACGCTTGCTTTTGCTTTTGTGCGGCTAGCTTCTGCGAGAGGACGAGCCAGCTTCATGCATGTCCCGAAAGAAATGGAACTTGTCATGAAGAGTCTTGGGAATTTGGTACGAGGTGGCGTCTCCAGCGTCACTCGGTTTTGTATTCGCAGAGGCATTTCGTTCGATATCCGACCTATGGGTGAAATGCAGCTGTTCAGATAACAGACCTTGTCTGTTGGGTCTGCAGTCACTCCAGATATCGCAAGGTTTGGTATTGGACTAACCCAGTCCTACAATAACATCTTGCACTTTGAAGATACAAAATGCATACCGAAAATTGTTACACAGTTACTCCACAGTGAACGCGGATATTCCCAAACCCAATGTAAAGCACCGGCTGTATTTTGGGCTGTTACTCGCATTCACAAATGTGTTTCGTAGCCACTTGCGACAGACCATGAAGCATTAGAATCCATTGACAATTCATACGGTTCCTTGGTAAAATCACCCGCAGCTATGGTTCGGCGATGAAGTGTCACAATGGCTACGTATTCACAGGGCAGCCAGTATAGGAAGGCACAATCCATTCAGCATGCTGATTACTTATCTGGTTACGCACATTCAGAGGTTCTCACTTCCGACTGTCTACTCACACAGTGACTACCAGCTAGTCGGTTGGACCCAATGCGTGATACCACAAAAAACCACCACGTAATAATGGGCTGTTTCGATGACGGTAGCGAGCCGATATTAAATGCAAGCTCCCGGAGTTTTACAAAAATCGTGAGGAAATTTCTGTTGTATACGACGGTATTTTGATCGTGAATGGTAGAATTATTATGCCTATGCCGTTGCACTCAGCGGTCAAGTAAGGTTCACATTCTGGGCACTTGAGTGTCGAGAAAATGTCGTTCGCTCGACTCAACCGTTGGTGGCTGTAGTTCATCCATGACCGTCATGAAGGACCCCAACGCCGATGTCCTCAGAGCCTTGGCAACGAATCCACGCCGACTGCTGTGGTCCATTCCTGAGCAAGTATCACGCATTGGTCATTATTAATTGATAGTCTTGTTGACCATAAGTTTATATCACTAGCCCTCTAACTAACGATTTCACTATTACGGCTCTAAGTAAGACCGTCCGTCAGGCAGGCGTCTTACATGTAATCGCTGTCGATAATGGAAGTCATTTCTCAGCGAAGAAGGTAACCGATTGGTTGAGCCCACAGATTTGCCGTCATGTGTTAAACTCCACTTAGGCCCGAATGTATTAGATTTATTGAACCAAATCTTTAACAATTTATTCATGCAGTATCGCAATGCTGCTCACTTGATTACTAGCGAAAGCCCAGCTATACTACTCAAGAATCGAGTCATGAGGACAAACTTATCAAGTTTGGAATGTGTAACTGTTTATCACCGAGGGAATGAACTAAAAGAATAGAGGTGTTATACGTATTCAGATGGGAAAACGTCTTTGTCATCTTGAATCAGATGACAGTTTTGTACATCGCAGACATTTAGACCGCATTACTCATAGCATACCGATTCCCGGACCTATTTCTGCCTGTACTAATTCTGATGTTTCTGAGTCTGTTTCAGAGGAGAACCGTTGGTGATCATACAATACAAGTTCGAAGGTCCGGAAAAGTGCGTAACGATAAACAACAAAATAGTGGGAGCCCCAGATGTCATATACGTTTTCACGGATGTAGTGATTACAAATGAACTGTGAACTTTTTAACCGCATTACAGACTACGTGTACTTCGACAGTCCACTGAGTACAGTTCAAATTTGACCGTTATTTCGTGCTTTACTTCTTGGACGAATCCTGGCTCTGGGTTTGAATTATATCACGTGCTTCCAGTGTGTTACATACTCCCTCTGTTATTCTCACAGTTAAAAGTTACCTGATATTCACTTAGATTGATTGCTACGTTGAGCGAAATCTCGGACCACTGGCGGATCATGCCCCCGGCAGAACAATATTACCACCTGTCCGTGACACCCGTGGTCCTTTGAGAAGCCCAACTACTCATTTTCTTTTGCGACGCTGATTTTCAATGCAGTCGTACCCATCGGGATCTCGTGTCGGGAGAATCTATCACGACGAGACTGTACTTTGATGTGGTGTGACGGCTTGCGCGCCTCTATGACCCAAAGAGCTTCTTTAAGCCGGAGATGCAATTACGCTTGAAACGTCAATGGGTAGAGGCCAGACGAAGTCTAGTTTCATGGTCCTCCAGGTGGGGGGTCGATCTGACCTGACAACTTAGTCGATAAAATCAGTGAAAAAATAATTGGTCCAAGCAAATGGGCTTCGATTCAGCCATCCCGCTGTCTTGCGGACAGGTTCTCGTTAGAATTAAAGGCTTTGGTTGAGGACCCTAATTGTTCTCGTGCTTTGCGGCTGGACACCCTAGTAGTACCCGTCCAACATTTCCCATGAACTGCACGATTACAAAGAATTCCATACTGCATTGGTCGTCGCGCAGGATAATCAGGACTGCACTGTCCATTGGATCGAGCGGGGTGGATAGTGATAAGTGGGCTACTGCTCAGAGTTCCCTCTCTTTCATTCAACCTTTGTCTTCTGTACCCAACCGCCTCTGCCCCTTCTATCCACCCATAATGCTCTTGCTGATAACACGCTAGAAACTCGCAACAGTTCATTGTCAAGTAGTGTCGGGAGTAATCCTCTGTCTTGTAATCCACATTTTCCTAAGCCTCGTCAGCCTCTGAATCTCGGCTCCTCTAAGGTGTGTACATTCAGGTAGGCTGGTCAGCAGGCGTGCCTGAAACACAACAGACTCTGAAAACTGACGTCTGCTGCGTAAATGAAACACGTATCCAGGATTCAAGCGGTGTGATTCAACTAACTGCTCCTGGTATCTCATCGAGGTATTTCCTGCGCACTTTAGGAGACGAAGTAGGTCGAGCTGCGGGTCAACGTGGTGTAGGAATAGTCTTGACTGATAAGGCTGAAGCTGCCCTTTTAGACTGGATCCCTGTTAATAGTCGTTTATGTGCAGTCAGACATCAAGGGTCAGTTGGCGTTCGAAAGGATAGCTGTGTTAAGCGTAACTTGTAATCTCGGCATACGTCTCAACAGACTGCCGCTCTGACTCGCAAAAAAATGAGTTCTATGATGAACTCGTCACTCTCGTTCGCAGGAGCACAGGCTCTGACATAGTAGTGCTAGCTGCGGACTTATCTGCACAATTTGGCAAACTTAGTGCGTCAGAAGCTTGTTTAGGTGGATGTTGTGCTTTATCCGCTCAGCGCACAGTTAACGGAGATAGGCTTCCCCAGTTTTGTGCAGACAATCGGTTATTCCTATCTAGTAAAAATTTTCGACACAGCTAGCGTCGAACGGCAACATGGCGCTCTAACGCTACAAGTACTCTAAGCCAGATTGATCACTACGCAGTAAGCTGCTGGTGGCGGAATTCTGTTCAAAACTGTAGATCCTACTGGTCTACGTACGTAGAGTCAGACCATGCATTAGTTTTACTACGATTATCTCTCCCGCTCTATGGCCATCGACGCAAACCGCAAACGCGGTTAGCCGTAGTACGTTTGTGTGATCCAACAGTTCGCGCCCATTATGAACAGAAATTAGCACATGAGTTAGGATCTACAACAAACCGTAATGTACATGAGCACTGGGCCCATATCCAGCAGGCAGCGCAAGTGGCAGCAGGCTTCGCCCGTGGTCCTAGATACGATATCCATTAGAGACCTTGGGTTTCTCAAGAGTCGCTTAGTCTAATGGAGAAAAAACGTCAGCTCTCGAAATGAAAGGTGATGAGTAAGATACGGAGAAGTCTACAAAAGCAAGTTACGAAAAGCTATAAGAATGATCGCGAAAACTGGTGGGTCGAGACACCCGAAAAAATGGAAAAAGCAGCCGCTTCAGGTAACAGTCAAAGACTGTTTAGCTTACTCGCGACACTGGTGGACGGCGAACCCCAGTCAGCAAAACGATATGCAACAGAAATGAAGAGCCCATTCTCGGTAAAGAGCAAAGGCTCGACCGTTGGGCCGAATACTTCAAGGAGCAGTTTATCTGACCACACGCTAATGTGGTTACTCCTGTGTAAACAACTGCGATTCCTTGGGGAGCATCATTTGAACCCCCATCGGAAGTGGAAGTGGAGTCACGCATTCGATCACTAAGGCGAAAGAAAGTGATCTGTCCCGACGGACTCCCTCCCGTTCTTTTCAAAATGGGTGATGGTGCACTGATAAAACCATTTACCACCTTGGTCCGTGACGTTTGAATGAGGAATGTATTTCGTTATTATGGAGTGAGTCACCGATTGTACCCATCTTCAAGAAAGGAATACGCAATGACTGTTGTAATCGTCGTGGGATTAGTTTAATTCCGACAGTCATCAAGGAATTAGCCTCAGGTTTGCTGCATCGTCTTACACCGGCTCGCGAGAGGAATGCCCGCGAACAACAGGCGGGATTTCGTCCAGGTCGAGGATGCATCGACCAGTTTTTTACTCTTCGTCAATTACTGGAGGTGTGTCACGCACACCATCGACCGACAATAATGGCTTTCCTCGACTTGAAAGGCGCCTTTGATTCAGTTGGTCGGACGGCGTTATTCAATGCTCTTTATTTTAGACGCATGCCACAGAAGTTCCTAAACCTACTGAGGTCGTTGTACTCTCATACTTCTGGCCGCGTAAGGGTTTACGGTGAACTATCCAGTCGGTTCGAAACGACGCGTGGTGTTCGGCAGGGATGTCTGATTTCTTCATTCTTGTTCAACTTTGTCAAGGAAGCGATAATGGAGAATGCCCTACGAATTCTTCAGGATGTGAGCGTCGAATTAGAAAATAGTGAAAAGCTGTGTGACCTAGATTACGCAGACGACCTTGTCCGCTTGTTCGAATGCACGGAACATGCGCAACATGCACTAGATGGACTTGCGAGAGCTTTAGCTCCACTCGGCATGCACTTTGCACTTTCAAACCGTAAATTGATGTTGCAAGATTGGACGTCAATTATTCCGGTCTTGATGCTCGATGGGGAGATGCTGATAATTGTAGACCGTTTTAGTTACCTCGGCAGCAGCGTGACGACGGATGGGAGTACGGTAGTAGAAGTGAACGCGCTTGAGCGGCTTACGCTGGATTGGCGCCGACCTGATATCGCGCTGAAGTTGAAAGGTCGTGTGTGTTGTGCCGCGGTGTGTTCAGTTTTGTTGTATAGTTCCGAGACGTGGGGTCTGCATGCCAAAGATGTTCATCGTCTTGAGGTTTCCGACCACTGATGTTTTTGTAGTATCGCTAAGACTGGGTGGAATGACCGCTTGAGCAATACTGAGGTCAGAAATCGAGTATTGGGTGCCACTTCAGGGAGTTTTATATCACAGCGTATCGTGCTTAGTAGACTTGTGTTGGTTGGGGCGCGTGTCACACATGAGAGAATGCCCTACCATACCGTGTCCTGTTCTCCGTTCCTCCGGGGTGGAAGAAGTCACGTGGAGGTCAACAGATGACTTGACAACGAGGAGTGAGAAGATGTACAGCAAACTTAAAAAAAGTAGGTGCCTCACGCCTTCGTGGTTGGGGTCCAAAAGATCCGTAAACCAGTTGGTTGGAGACACTGAAGGATATGGCAGGGAACCGTGAACAGCGGCGATCGTGTTGTCACTTTCTGTTGAATCAGAATGATTGATCAACGCGTGTTTGTACAGTTAGATTGTGTATTCCGTTTGCTAGCCACTAGGGCGTTCATTTATTCCCTGCCTTGTAGGTCCAGTCCCTGTTCATCTTGTATATTCATACTTTTTAATTCAACGGGCAACATGGCGAGAAAGGCAGTGTTTAGTGGGACTTGCTCAGCTGTTTAACACTGTACGAAGATGGTGATGATGATGATGATGACGATGATGATGTGGCCGGAGAATTAGGTAGCACAAAGAAACGATGAGCCGCTCTCGGTGTCTCCAACGGGATAGGCAAAATCCTAAGAAGTGAGCTATAGTCGGCCCTACTTTTGGCGCATCACATTTGCAGTTAGTTTATCCTTCCTTAGTTCCAAAAAGACTACCTAATAAAAACGAATGAACCTATGTAACCGTATGCAAAAGGGTTTACTGGAGGGATCAAATGTAGCACGGGTGTTTAATATGACGTGGTGCTCTAAAGCATCTAAGTTTCATCAGTGACAAAACGATCAGTCCGTCCTTGAATTAGTGGTTCTTCGCCGTAACAAGCCTTATTGTTTAACGCTGTACGATTATGATGATGTAGATCAGATGATGTGAAGAGCATTAACTCGTGCGTGTTTTTAGCATGTTCCGGCCTATAGAGCATGCGACTTCACCCAATATTTCTGCAATTCGTTATTGTAAACTTTTGTCGTATGTTTTGCGCGCAGGTGCGTAAAGATGGCAGTTTCACAGGGCTTTTGAAAAGCCAGTGCATTTATCAGTAAACGAGCCCTGGGCTTATCCGCAAGTATAATCTGAAAATTATACAGCTGTAGTGAATTACGAATGGATACCAAAAAATAAAGTTCGTCGGTGCTATTCTATCGACAAAAATAAAACGTATTTAGGTATCCTGGTGGTCAAAGAAAGGCAGCTGCCGCGTAGTAGCCCGGGCAGTACAGGGGGACACTCGACTGTCCCCTGGGTGTCACCAACGGGGACACTTGAATTACACATTCCAGAAGAATGAAAATCATAAAAACTGGGTGATTTAGATATAAAACAGTCCAAAAATTACAACTTTTTCGCTGCTTAGGGGTGCTTTTTAACGGTTATTCGCTGACAGTCCCGTGAGTGTCCCTTTTTGTGTTTCCTCGAGGACCGCCAAATGGTGCGGTCAGAGGACACCCAGAGGACTGCCACAGGACGGAGGGCGCTCGTTCTGCTTGAAAGTAAGTTCGACCGATTATTTAAAGGTTAGTGAATATAATGCCAATAATGATAAACTCACGGCCGTCCATAATAGTATGCGGTGTAAGGGTGTACGCATGACACCAATGTAAGGGCAGATACCAGTGTTAGAAATCGTAGAGGGAAAACTGGGTTGTATATTATATATATATATATATATATATATATATATATATATATATATATATATATATATATATATATATATATATATATATATGTGTGTAGTAGTGGCTCCAGGAATTTTGGGTCTGAATGGGGTTGGAAAGAGAACTGTGGGTGTGAAGTGACATTGTATTCATTTCCGGAAACCATCATTTTTATTGCCACCCCATGTATAAACTTCATTTTATCACACTTAACCAAGCTGTTCCTGGTTCGACCGCCAAGCACACTTTCTTGTGAATCCTCCCTGATTGTTTCTCGCTCTGTACTCTTCGCACCGCAGGTTCGCATAAACATTTCTGCGGCTCGAATTCGATTTTTCGACTACTAGCAAAGCATCATTCGATTCGCGACTGCAGTTATCTACCGCGTCTGTATGCTACCTTGTCTCGTTAGCCCTGCGCGCTATAAGCGCAGAGAGATATACAGTTTTGCGGTGAGTATTGCCACTCGACCAGTCAAAGGATTTTAGTGGCCTGGTTTTCTAAAGCTGGAGAAAACTAGGAAGTTCCACGGAGCACTTAGAAATACGTCATGAAATTTCTCCATTGTTTTAACTCAAGGCAATGAAGCACGAACCATAAGCTTCTCGCAAGAATTTCGGTGTCTGAGATGAAACCGCTCGCTCGTGCATACACCACAACTTGAAAACGCGCGACAGATTACCCAAAATTTGATTGTTTATGACTTGCTTCGTTGTAAAACAGCCGACTTACGCTTTGGTTTGGACTTGCCCTTCACAATGGAATCTCTGGAACCGTATTTGAAATTTGCAAAATAGCAAGCGGATAGTGAATTTTCAAACTTCTGTCGCATTCCCGTGAAAATAACGTCCAAAAACTCTCGACCACAGCCCGGTTGATCATTGCAACGGTTTTCGTTCAGATAACCTTTAAATAGCTGTAAGGCCTCAATGGAGAGCCTGGCAGAAGTAGTGTTGCAAAATTCTAACCAGCTTTCTCTATTGGGCATCATGTACCACAACCTTGCCCGGCGAAACCCATGTAAGTGGAATTGAGGACTGTAACTACAAAAAATCCGAAAGTAGCGCCATCCTGAAGGTCGGGCCTTGAGGTTCAGTTCAGTTCAGTCTGCACAGGACAGGTAATGGCCACGGCCAATCGAGCGTTCAAAATTCCTTCGATGGTATGCACACCAGTTATGCACCCACCACTGCCGAGTGTATTTGATCGAATCCCCGCTAAAACTGAGAGGGAAACGGGAAACCTCATCGCACATCAACTGCGAGAGACATTATGCATCGTGAGCCTTCACTGAGACAGTATGCAATGAGGAAAAAAGTCTGTTGAAACATACTCCAGAAGGACCACAGTGCTACCCGTCATCCATCTAGTTGATATACTCAAGGCTTACTACAAGGGAAGATCTCGTTCCACTTGCGATCTAGGGCACATTTGAAGGATTGGACTGTCTGCAGATCTACCATTTCACCAGGCAGACCGTTCCAACTGTTCACAACCCTGTTGCTGAAGAAGTGCGATCTAGCCATCAACCTAGATCGGGCTTTTATCAACTTCTTGTAATGTCCCCTTGTTCTGGAGTCTACGGCCACTTGGGATAGACTAATTGATCTAAGGCCAGAAAAGCCCTTCATTACCTTGAACGTTTCTATGAGATCCCCTTGACGTCTCCTCCTTTCCAAGGAGAAGAGATTCAGGTCACAGAGTCTCTACTCGTAAGTCTTGCCCCTCTGCTCTTCAACCACTCGCGTGGTGAGACGCTGGACTTCCTCGAGGCAGGCGGCGTCCTTTTTGTAGAAGGGTGACCAAGCCTGCACGCTACCTTCTAAGTGAGGTCGTACTATAGCCATGTAAATAGGTACGAATACCTCCGGCTTCCGGTAAGACAAAGCTGATCACAGTCTAAAGAGCTCCCCACGAGCCTTATGCGCAGCGGCGTTGCACTGCGCCGACCATTTGAAGTCACTTTTAATGATGACCCCCAGGTCTTTAACCCTACTGGCTGCCTCTACGGTGAACAGCCCTTGACCATGAGCGTCACTTAGGCTCTCTGTTGCCCTTGACAACAGATGGCTTTTTTAAGCGTTTAGAGGTAAGTCCCATTTGTATGCCCAGTTCAGGACGGTACCTATTTCCCTGCCCAAGTCCGCCCTACCCTTAGATCCAACAATCTTCACATCATCCGCAAAAATAAAGCTAGTCGATTGAAGAGTGGATGCTAGGTCATTAATAAATAACAAGAATAGGACCGGGCCCAGGACGGATCCCTGAGGTACACCACTGGTGACGTTCACCAAACTGGAGCACCTGTTCCCCACTTTGAAGTAAAACGTCCTGTGGGAGAGGAAGTCCTCCAGCCACCTATATACTGGTCTTGAAGTACTACATGGGTTCCAGGCCTGGAGCTCAATTGTCCCCGTTCTCCAGGAAATCTTTGATCTTCTGTCGGATTCACTGAGCTGAACGGAGAGTAAAAAAGAGAGGAAGGGTGGGGGGAGAGACAACAAAGACAAAATATGCATGATATCTTTTGGTGCATCACTATGGACAGTCCCTTAACCGGAATGAGGGCGCTACATTCATGAACATATAGCGGAACGGAAAGGCAATAAAAGACATCTATTTCACTTTTTTGAGGGCCAGGAATTACTGGGGGAGACTCAGGTAGAGTTCTGACATCGTCTTAAGATATTTTCATTGTGCGAGGGGACAATATCTTCCGGAAGTGGGTTCCACAGAGTAATAACCCTGTAGCTAAAACGTTAGTTCACAGAGAAGTGCATGGTCTTGGTTTAAAAATCCTGCTGCTGTGACCACGGAGAGAAGAGACTGGACAGACCGAGAGGAAGCAATCACTGTGACCTGATTCAAAAAGGTGTAACATCAAAAGCAGATCACCTCTTAAGCGGCCTAAGTCAAGGGGATAGGGATTGAGGAGTGAGAGGGGGACGGGATAAGGTAGATGGGACAGACCCCATAGTGCTTCGGTTGAGGCCCTCAGAGCTCTTTCTAGGATCTCACTGTCTCGGACAAAACCAGAGTGCACTATCTGACTACCGTACTCCAGCAGAGGTCGGGTATACTTGCCGAAAATTATAGGGAAATCATCATTAGGTATGCGCGGGATGGACCTTCGAATCATATTTAGGACTCGAAAGGCAGACTTGCGCGAAAGTCGGTGATGGCGAGAGAGGGGCAAGTTACAGTCTAACCAGAAACCTAGCGCCTCCGTTAATAGAAAACCTGTGACCAGTCTCTTTGCCGAAAGACATGCTCACGCATTTGTCATCATTAACTGGGAGGTTCCAATCCTCAGACCAGCGCTTTGTTTCATCCGCCGCAATTATCAGGTTTCCAGAGCTTGAACTCCATAGGATTACATCGTCTGCATGCATGGCAATCTTAGCCGGAATTGCTGTCGGAAGATCGTTTCCGTAGATCAATAAAAGAAGAGGACCTAAGACCGACATTTGGGTGACCCCAGTTATTGCTGGGGCCGTTTGGGACAAAACATTCCCCACCTTAACCACAAAGGTGCGGTCGGTAAGTAAGCTGCGTAAGATGGCCAACATGGGGCCTGTAATCCCGTATGTTTGCAGCTTATAAAGAAGAGAGGCATGGGGCACCTTGTCGAAAGCCTCACCAAAGTCGATGAATACAGCGTGTGAGAGCTGGCCATCATCGTAGGCTTTCGTTAGACTATCTATGACAGTAAGCATATTCGTGATGCACGATCTGCCAGGAAGAAATCCATGCTGGGACCGGGAGAGGATCCTATTTCTATGCAGATGAGAAAGAACCACACTCTTAGGAATTCTCTCGAAAATTTTGCTGGTGATGCTAGTCAGACTTATGGGTCTGTAACTGAAAGCAAGATGTCTACTACCCTTCTTATGGATGGGTGTGATGACTGCTTTTTTCCAGCTGCTAGGGAAGACTCAATTGTCAACACATTGCTGAAAAGAGGTGCAAAAGGAGCTGCTAATGTGTCCGCGGTTTCCTTGAAAGTGGATAAGGTCAGGACCCATGGTGTAGTATTAGTTGAGCCGTCGGAAACCATGTGCGACTGCACCAATGGGAATAGCGATATGGCTGAGGGTAGTGACCAGAGATATCGGGTGCATGGTGGGGTGGGATGATATGGGTAGGGAGCTAAAAACTGTACGAAAGTAGGAGCTGAAGGCTTCGGCTACTTGGCTGGGGAAGTGATTGGGGAGCTAGTGGCTTCCGAGCTGTGCCCCTTAGACGGCCCACGTACCGAAAGAAAAATGCCGCACTAGTCCGTGCTAGAGCAAGTACAGATCGTTAGACTGCATTCTGATAGGACCTTATCTTGTCATTTTGTACGTTGCTTATTATTCTGAATTGTTCTGCATCGCGGGCAGGACCCGTGGCCTCATATCTAGCAAAGAGGCGTGCGCGCTTGTCTTGAATGCGCCTAATGGGGCGAGGGGGCGCCTACCGGTCTGTGGAAGGCTAATTCTTGGGACAAATGGCCTATCAGCTAAGGCGGTCAACTCTCTGAGATTCTCTGCCATTTCATCAGCAGGGTTACCTAGGCTAGCTGAATTTAGCTGAGGGCGAATAAACTCACGAACTTGGTCAAAATTGGTCCTTTTGAAAGATCCCGTAATTTTGATTTCTGAAGGGAGGAGGGGGACACTTCACAATACAGTTGAGCCCAGTGAGAATGTAATGACTTTTGCCGAGAGGTGGCAAGTAATGCACCATATTTAGTTGGAACCATTCTTTGGAAATTACCAGGTCTAGTAGGGACGGGGCATGTCCTGCGCGATGTCTGGTCGGATCTTTTACGTTCTGTAGCCATGAGTTCTTGAGTAAGAGATCCATGAGTGGTCCACCGACGGTGATATCAAGGGTGCCAGCTCGTTGCCAGTCGATACTGGGTGCTTTGGTGTCACCAGTGACTAACAGATGGGTGAAGTCTTCGAAGCTTTTCAGGGAGCCTAATAAGTCCATGAGGCCTAGGCTATCGGTTGAATTGCACGCTGGAGGAAGATAGGCTACACCAAGCAGTAGGGTGTCTGTTCTATGGAGTATAAGCACAACCCACAAACAGTCAATACATGAAAAGGTAGTAGTAAATGATAACCCCGCTGGCACGACCTCCGCTGGAGTCCTGAATTACTGCGAAGTACTCCGTGATGGATACTTCGGCATCAAAAATATCAGGGGTGAGCCAGGTTTCTGTGAGGGCTATGATCTGAGACTCCTTATTCACTGCAAGCTGCCAAAGCTCCGGCATCTTATTCATCACACCCAGGCAATTGCTGTAAAAACACTTGAGCACATGCTCAGGAGTTGTCGCAGAATCGCCGTCTTGGAGTCTTGAAGTAGTTCACGGATGCGAGGCTTGAGCCCAAATGCTCCCGTTTCCAGTATGTATCTTCTTTTCTTTTGCATCACCGAGCTGGAATGGCAAGACTCGAAAACAAGGGGCAACCATTCTCGCGAAGGAGACGGTAAAATAAAAGTGAATATCTCCCATGTTGTACATGAGTCCAACAGCACAAATATGGATACATCTACACGTTACCAGATTTGTTGTTCTGAAGTTTACACAGAAGAGTGATTTGCATACTCATTTGTAAGAAGAAAGTGAATGGATTTACTTATAACTGCCTACATGTACAAGTAAACGGGACTTCAGACGAAACGTGAAAACATGGGAGAGTATAACCTACGCGAGGGAGATCGGAGAATTGGCTGGGCTTGGATTTGGTCCCAACCACTTGTCTAATCTGGCCTTAAATGCCTCTTTTGAGGGAGCTTTCAGTGCCTCCTGTGAAAGGCTATGCCATAGAGATGTTATCCGAGACGAGAAGAAAAGTTGGCTGGTGAGGGAACTTGGACGGGGTTTAAAGAGTTTTCTCGTGTGCCCCCGCAGAGTCTCCAGGTTCGGACGGGTGAAAAATTGATCCACCAGGCCCTTTAAGAATCTATCATACATCAGGAATGGGTCTCTCCTGAAACGGCTGTTCTCAAGAGGGTATAGATTAAGTGACTCTAGACGTACCGGGTAGGGGGTAAAGTGTAAGCCATGTACAGCTTTGGTCTCTTTCGGTAGGATCCGATCCAAGATTTCCAGATCTCTGATGAGGTCAGTGTGTACTATCTGGCTGCCGTATTCTAAAAGAGGTCAGATGTAGGTTCCATATAGCAGATGGAAGTCGTGTTTGGAGATCATCGAAAAAGTTTTTCTGATTAGGTTTGGAGCCAGAAAGGCGGTTTTGCTGGCTTTCGCTTGGCTGAAGGGGAACGAGAGATTGCTGCGTAGCCAGAAACCAAGAACCTCGTGTTGATCCGCTACTTGGATTTTTGTTTTCCCACTTGTCTTGAAGAGGTGAGTCGGAGCATTGCCAAGTGACATGCTGGTACATTTATCATCATTCAGTGGGAAGCTGCAGTCAGCTGACCAATGTATGACCGAGTCAATGGCTGACTGCACAGCGTTTGCCTCTGTGCCCTAGATTGTGACATCATCCGCGTACGCAGCTATGCCTACCGGAGCCACTTCAGTGAGGTCATCGTTGTGAACGAGGAATAGGAGAGGACCGAAGACAGAGCCCTGGGAGACTCCTATGTCAGTGGGTGCAGGTTGAGACTGGGAAGTACACACACGAACCAAGGAAGTTCGTTTTTTCAAAGCTCTCAATCAGCAGCAGTGGGCAACCGAAGATGCCGTACATCCTGAGTTTGTGTGGAAGGGAATTATGCGGGACACTACCGAAGGCTCTGGCAAAACCGACGGATGCCGCACGGGATATCTTGCCATCATCATGGGCCTGTGCCAGGCTATCCATAATGGTCAATATGTTGGCGATGCATGACCTGCCAGAAAGGAAGCCTTGCTGAGCTGGGGATAATAAACTATTGCCGCGCAAATGTGTCAAGATTTCGCGTTTTATGCTGCGCTGGAAGACTTTTCCAGGGACACTGTTAAGGCTCATTGGCCTATAACGTCCAGGAAGGTGTTGATCTCCTTTCGTAAAAATATAGACAATTACTGCGTGCTTCCATGAATTTGGAAGCCTTTCGTCGTCTAAACGCTGTTGAAAGGGCGTAGTCTGATGTTGCGTGAATGGAGGCGGACTCTTTAAGAATGCCAGGATGAGCCTCGTTTGGTTCTATCGAGGAACTAGTCACGATCAGACCTATTGATGATGAGCTTTGACCCGTTCTAAACCTGGTAGGATAGGCCACTTGCTGAGTCCAGGATTACTCCCCCAGTAGATCTTCTAATGCCGTACCACACTGGCTGTCGGTGCTATAGCATTCCCAGTCCTCTCCAGGGGCGTTGAAGTCCTCCATATTAGGAGAATGACCAAAGGAGTGCAATGTTTTAAGGGTTTTCAGGAGCTCAATCATCAAGAGTTTATCTGCCTGTGATGTCGAAGGGGAGCCGTAAATCACACCCAGACGTAAAGTAGTGGAGGGGCAGAAGTGAAAATTTACCTGCAAGGAGTTCGCCATGGCACGCGAGATACATCGAGGGGAGGGGCCCTGGGGTAGGAGGTTGCTAATGTAGAGAACTACCCCACCAGCACGTCCTCTTCATGAATCGTGACGGAGAATGGAGTAGCTCGGCATTCCCACTTCACAGCTTTGATAGTCTGGTGTGAGCCAGGTGTCCGTGATGGCAGTGATGTGGGGTTTCGCGTCTGTTGCTAACTGTCCCAGCTCCGGCACTGTGTTCCGTAGACTGAGACGATTTGTGTGCAGGCTGTTTTTGCCTGCTCACTGGAAACAGAAGAAATTCTAATAGGAAGGGGTTCACCGTCTGCAGAGGAGGTATCCTTGTAAGGGGCGGTGCCATTATAAAGAGTGGTGGGGTGTTTGGGGTACCAAACTCAGCGATTACCAGGAAAAATAATCCTGTGGTGGTCCGCTTTGAGATGCTTCTGTGCTCAAATGGCTAATTTGGGGGCCTCGATTACTGTGTGGGTTGTGTGGAGCGGAGTAGCATCCATAAAATGGTTTCCGTTTCGTGTCCGCCAGAGGTTGGGCTCGCTTTTCAGACTCTTCGGAACAATGAGACTGGGATGAATTAATAATACCTTCCCGTTGGCTGAGTTTGAACTTTGGCTGAAACTGCGGCTTCTTCGGAAGCTTTTTCCGGGTATCATTTTAAAAAAAATTTAGAAGAATTTGACCTTTGCCGCAGTCCGTTCAAACTGAGTGTCACGAAAGATTCCTTCATGAAAAATCCATCAAACACCAAACATCAAGCTTTTTGAACGAAGCTGTTCACTTTCACGAGGATTCACGAGGATTGATGGCTTTGGTAACCGTGTAATGTGCGGGTGGTTCGTGGGCCTGAAAAATAGGCGCATAAATCAACACCATCCGTCCCAGCACTTGGTGAGTCACGATAGAGGACAGAACCCATGAAACAATGAGCTTGTAATAGCACACCACAAAACAGCGACCGACGCAGCCTGAAACCGGAAGTGAAGTCAGTTGGGAGCTTCCGTTGGGGGTTCATATATATTTTCGGGGCAGGAATCAACGTTACTGCTTAGAGGGATAGGAAGACCAGGTGACTGCTGCTCTTGGTGTTTGCCCCTCATGGATTATATCGGTACATGGGATGTGGAGAATAGAAGACGGGATTACGTACAATCAGAAATACATCATACAGCCCCCTCTCGTGAAAAGATTGTCCACAGCTCTTCTGTGTGAGCTTCAACTGCCTTAGCAATGGACGGAAAGTCAGGGATCCCGTTACTTACTGCTCCTCTCTTGTATACCGAGGGCTATAACAGATTGCAGGGTACAATTTGGTTTTAGGTCTCTGAGTTTTCGTCAACCGGCAACTCGGCATACAGTGGGACTCACGGTATCCCCGGGATCTGCGTCGTCCACTTCATCTAAGTTTCTTCTCCTGGCTACACTGGCTTTCCGTGGGCTTCGCGATCGTAGAACTCCTTTTGGCGTCGTTGTGCTGCTCGCAGATGTGTACTTGCAGGACAGTGGCTGTGCTTAGGGCCTCTGCAAAGCTGGACTGCACGGTCCATCGGCGCCCATAAGTCGTCTGCGGCCATGACCCCATGAAGTCAATGGGTAATAACAATTTCGGTCCAGTGGCCATGAAATATGGTGATGACCCTGTCGAAATCCTTGCCGATGCCCCGTGTAACAGCCGGTCGTGGAAAATCCCCCTTTTCCCCTCGCGATTCAGTGTTTTTCCCAACATCACTCATTTCCATACACTATTGACTTGTCTTTACGAACTGGTTGTTTTTCTGGACCAATTGTTGTTTGTTCGCGCCCGGAGCGCTACTTTGGGACATCCTTGTTCAGGACCTGCGTGACGCACGTGCTGTCTGCTCACACGCTGCTATTCGGTTTCTCGTTGTTGAGTCCTTGTGATCGTATTATTGAGGTTTGTATATTGTTTATGTCATTGTTTATTTTAATAATCTAGTATCGTAGAATATCACGGATAATCGTCTTCTGATTTCGGGATCCGTTGCGAATTTGGCTACGCATTGCTCAAACGTTCGTAACAATACTCAATAGATCTATTTGGAACGAGGAAAAATCACGCAAAATGCCAAGAAAAGGATCAAAGGCAGTCGAATCCGGACAGGAAGTAATACGGCAAGTCTCTGGGGAGGTTTTGGGTACATATGATTCTTTAGTTAATGCTAGATCGCCTAGTCCTGTCAGTGCTTGTTCATGTGTTATTGAGAACAATATTGATCGTAAGGATGTCGATTTATATAAGCTGAGAATACTAGAACTAGAGCAACCGTTACTTTCGGCTAGACTACAGGCGCAAGAAGCAGAGAAGTGTACACAGAAACAGCGAGAGCATGAGACCAGTGACTTCGACACTTCCGATAGGTTAGAGTGCAATAAGGTAGGGAACCCCACGCCGGTCGCCGAATACAAACCACCATCGATCGATCTGCCTAGAGTGGAGTTAACGGTTTTCGACGGGCGAGCTGAGCAATACTGCAAGTTTGTCAAACAGTTCGAGACGTTCGTTGAAAACAGGGTAAACGACCCTGGGCAAAGGCTTCTTTACCTTACTCACTACTGCCGAGGCCGAGCGCGAGAAGCTATCGACGGGTGCACCATGCTCGATCCAGAACAAGGCTACACAAGGGCAAGAAAGATTCTGAGGGACTTGTTTGGCCAACCTTTAAAAGTAGCCCGTAACCTAATAGAGGGCGTGATGGCAGAGGCAAAGAGAACCAAGGGCGACGTCTACACCATGGCCGACCTGGTGATCAAGATGCAGAACTGCTCAATAGCCCTCGACCATTTAGGTTACAGGGCTGACCTAGACGCCATGCACACTTTGGAAGGCATAGTCCGTCACCTCTCTCCCGAACTACAGGGTCGGTGGGCGGAAGAAGCTGAACGGATAAGTCGAGGCGACAGAGAAGCCAACTTCGAAGACCTGACTGAATACTTAGACAGGCAAACGAAGATAGCTGACAGCAGATTCGGCCGACTCATCCGGGACAGCAACCGAGCAAACAAGCCCGGTACTAGCCAAGTCCAAACCCCTGTACGGGAATATCCAAAGTACCAGCCTTGGACCAACACACACGTCATTTCACGAGATGCTACGGCGAAACCAAATTGCAGATCCTGTGGTACTAGCCATGGCCTACCAGAATGCCCCAAGTTCGGCAACGCCACAATAGACGAACGGTGGGGAATGGCGAGGACGGCAGGAGCATGTTTCATCTGTCTCAACACCACGCACCGGGCAGCAGCCTGTAGAACAAGGAATCGATGTGGTTACGAGGGCTGCACGGGCAGACACCATCGGCTGCTGCATCAGGCGAGAGTAACCATATCCGAGGCGATTGCCAAGCCCAGCGTGATTTGTTCAACTTCACAATCTGCCAGTAAACCGGTACGTTTAGGCGTAGTGGCCGTGGGAGTAGTGACTCCGACTGGGATAGTCAAGGCGTTGGCTTTCGCTGATAGTGGATCCGACACCACTTTAGTGAAAGAGCGGTTTGCCGACAAACACCAACTGGCTAAAGGTGCGACGTCGTTAGCAGTGAGCACGGTGGGCGGAACACAGGTAATGACTGCCGGTAGATTAAGGCTGCAACTCATCTCTCTAGACACTAACGAGGAAATTGAACCAACGGAGGCATTCACGTTAGCGGATCTCCCCATGCGAGCACCAAGGTCGGTGAACGCAATCTTGACTCGGTGGCCCCACCTGCAGGATGTAACCGTTGTAGACTGGGAAGATGATGAGGTGGATCTCCTCATCGGATGCGACGTGCCAGAGGCGCGTTGGGTGCTTGACCAAAGAGTGGGCGACCGCCAGGCACCTTATGCCGTACGCACGGCTCTGGGATGGATGTTATACGGTACAGTAGGGGTACGCGGTTCCGTGAACTATTTATCCGCCGAAACGGACCGCATAGAGTATCATCTGCAACGGCTGTATGAAAAGGAGTTTCATGACATTGGAGACGAAAGACCGACGTTGTCTCAAGAGGATCACTTCGCTCTACAAACGGTGCGGCAAGGCTCTAGAGGCCTCAAAAAACAGTTCGAGGTTCCCCTCCCATGGCGCACACCGGTCGACCCGTGGACTGACAACAGAAATTATGTTCTCCAACGATTACTACGACTAAAAGAACGCTTCATTCGAGACCAGAATATGTGGGAACGATACGCGGATTTGATGAAGCGAAACGAGGCCCTCGGTTACGTTGAAAAGGTGCCTGTTAACACCGACAGCAAAAGGGGTATCTGGTATCTGCCTCACCATCCGGTTATCAACCCCAAGAAACCCAATAAACTGCGCGTGGTTTTCGACTGTGCGGCCAAGTTCCAGGGCAAGTCGTTAAATGATCGCCTACTACAGGGGCCTGACTGGACCACACCACTGATCGATGTTCTGTGCCGCTTCAGAGTGGGTAAAGTGGCTTTGTCTGCTGACATTAGGGAAATGTTCCATCAGGTGAAGATTCCGGTAGGAGAACGAGATGCTTTGCGTTTCCTGTTGTGGGAAGGGAGCGACCGGGACAACGTAGTGGTGAATTATAGGATGACCGTCCACCCCTTCGGAGCCATATCGTCACCATTTTGTGCCAACTACGCCCTCCGAGAATCAGCGAACAAACATGGCGATCTAGTACATCGGACGGTGGTAGAAAGCGTCAGCAGGAACTTCTACGTCGACGACTACCTTGGGTCATTCGATGATGTGGAATCAGCTCTAGAGCAGTTCAGGGGTCTGACGAGATTGCTGGAAGAGGGCGGCTTCCATCTAACTAAATGGATGTCAAACGCTTCAGAAGTGCTGAAGGTCATCCCGTATCACGAAAAGGCTGAAAGGGTAAGAGATTTGGACGGCTCTCCACTTCCCATCGAGCGCACTTTAGGGATACAATGGGACGCGGAAACGGACGATTTTGTTTTCGAACTGAACGTTCCCGAGCTGCCAATAACCCGTCGTGGCATACTATCTGCCGTCTCAAGTTTGTTCGACCCGCTCGGTTTCGTCTCACCATGGCTGCTACCCGGAAAGATCTTGCTGCAGCGGCTGTGCCGTAAGAAAGTTGATTGGGACCAGTCACTGGACCGAGGGGACCGGCTGGACTGGGAAGAATTTCTGAACACCTTGAAGAAATTAGGAGACATAAGAATCCCACAATGTTTGACTCCTGGCCATACGACACGGACTGGAGAACTGCATGCTTTTTCCGATGCATCCGAAGTCGGTTATGGAGCTGTGGTGTACGGACGATGGTGCGCAGGAGATGGACAATATACCACGAGGATCCTGTTCGCCAAAGCCCGCGTTGCTCCACTGAAGTCGGTCTCAATCCCACGCCTTGAACTCAGCGCAGCCGTGTTGGCAGTCAGGGTGGTACAAGCTGTGAAGAGATGTTTCGATCTCTACATTTGGTCGGTGAGCTTCTGGACGGATTCAACGATAGTACTTTACTACATTAACAACGTACGGAGCCGGTTTAGTACTTTCGTTGCTAACCGGCTCACGATTATCCACGATGAATCAGCCACGCACCAGTGGAGTCATGTCAGGTCTGGCGATAATCCGGCCGACCTGTGCTCCCGAGGTGCGAACAACTTCAGGCAACTGGACACGTGGATGAGAGTGCCAAGCTTCCTGCAATTGCCCAAACAGGACTGGCCCGTGTTCGAATTAAAACCCCCTACGGAATTGGAACTGGAGATCAAAGGCGTAGTGATAGCAACCAACGTCGTCGAAGCGTCGTCCATTCTATCGCGACTGGTCAGGTTTTCTTCCTGGATGAAGACGCTTCGTTCGCTAGTTTGGTTAACCAGGTTCAAGAGAAATTTACTAGTCATGAAAGGGCTACGGCCCTCAGGTCGGATACCGGTCGGCCCGATAGGTCCCGATGAGCTACAAGCGGCAGAGTGCGATATTTTCAGAATGATACAACGCGAGGCTTTCGCCCAAGAACTCAAGAGGGCGGAAGAAGTGGGGCCGACCAATGAAGACATGCCATCTCCAAGAGGCGAGCTGAAGCGTTTAAACCCAAAACTCATCAACGGACTGCTGCGGGTGGATGGTAGGCTGACCAACGCCCACCTGAACTTCGACACAAAGTATCCTATACTGCTGCCTGCGAGACAACCTGTAGTAGAGCTAATGATTCAACACGTCCACGCCATGGAGGGATATGCCGGGGAAAGTCACGTGACGAGCGTCATCCGAAAGCGTCTTTGGTTGTTGAGAGGACGAGAGACTGTAAAACGCGTAATCCGACGGTGTGTGCAATGCAGGAGACGCAATGCCACAGCAGGCAAACAACTCATGGCCCCACTAACAGAATGCAGGGTGACTACGGGCTGGTGGCCGTTCAGTGACACCGGGTTGGACTATTTCGGGCCCTTGTGGATCAAGTGCGGGAAAAGATTAGAAAAGCGATACGGATGTATCATGACGTGCATGAAATCACGTGCGGTACACCTAGAAGTCGCACATTCGATGACGACCGATTCGTTTCTACGGGCCTTGCAAAGATTTATCAACCGAAGAGGCGTACCGGCCGATATATACTCAGATAATGGATCGAACTTTGTGGGCGCTCAACGGGAATTGCAGCGTTGGCACAAGAACATAAACAGGGACGAACTGCAGAATCGAACCGTGGCCTACGGCATACGATGGCATTTCAACCCCCCACAGGCCAGTCACCGAGGCGGCATATGGGAACGCATGATCCGGTCCGCCAGACGGATATTGCTGTCAATCATGGAGCAGCAGCCGCCCGACGACGAGACGCTGAACACCGTCATGACTGAGGTGGAGCTAATCCTGAACAACCGCCCCCTGGTTCCAGTATTGAACGGCGACCCCACCCACCTGGCACTCACCCCGAACGACTTATTGACGTTAAGGTCGAACGAGGGTTTCCAAGGGCCGGTAAACCTTCGTGGGAGCTACCTCCACGGGTGGAAGCAAGCGAACTATCTGGCCAAGGTCTTCTGGAGGCGATGGCTACGGGAGTACCTACCGGCTTTGCAGACTCGACAGAAGTGGCTGGCCAAAACAAGACCATCCAAAGTTGGGGACGTGGTTATGATCGCCGACGAACGCGCACATTTCAGCGCTTGGTCTTTGGGAGTAGTTACGGAAACCATCAAAAGCACTGACGAAATGATAAGAACGGTGAAGGTGAAGACAGCTAACGGAGTGCTCATTCGTGACATACGCAGCATTAACCTACTCGAGAGCGAAGACGGAGGAGCTGATAACCCTGAGGCCTAGTAAACCTTTTTCACACCAGTAATCGAGGTGGATAAAGAAACACCATATATACCACACAATCTCCGTCAAACACGTTAAGGTGCTCGCGGTCCTTTCGTTGACATTACAGAAGGTTCTTTCCGATATGTGGTGATGAGTGCGATTCCATTATACATCCCGATACATACACGCATGCACGACGCACTCTACATCCCGTAAACCCATCATACATGTGACAGTGTTCTTTGTTTGCCTTTTGTTGACGCTACCGAATGCCCCTTGCATATGTGTAAGTAGCGGAGCTCAGGTCACACATACATGCTACATTTACTCGTTTTCTTGCCACGCGGCCTTTTGTTGACATTGCAGAAAGTCCTGCTTTGATGTGTAGTCATACCTGTGATTTCATTGTAACCCCGGCACACACACACACGCACACACACACTCAAGCACGTACATCCAGGACCGGACGGCCCCTTACGAGGACAACGTCTATGTGACCATTCACGCCCGCCATCGGTCATTTGGTCTTGTGGAAGATGTAGACTAGCCTCACGTCTATGTAGTCAATGGGTTAGGTGCGACCAGTAGTAGAACGTCGACGACGAGCATTAGACGCGCGCACTGACAGCAGGGCCTAGGCAGGTAGGAAGAATCAGTACCTTTATACCGAACCTTTGACTTTGCTAAGGATCCAGGAGGATTTTGATGGGCGGTGTAACAGCCGGTCGTGGAAAATCCCCCTTTTCCCCTCGCGATTCAGTGTTTTTCCCAACATCACTCATTTCCATACACTATTGACTTGTCTTTACGAACTGGTTGTTTTTCTGGACCAATTGTTGTTTGTTCGCGCCCGGAGCGCTACTTTGGGACATCCTTGTTCAGGACCTGCGTGACGCACGTGCTGTCTGCTCACACGCTGCTATTCGGTTTCTCGTTGTTGAGTCCTTGTGATCGTATTATTGAGGTTTGTATATTGTTTATGTCATTGTTTATTTTAATAATCTAGTATCGTAGAATATCACGGATAATCGTCTTCTGATTTCGGGATCCGTTGCGAATTTGGCTACGCATTGCTCAAACGTTCGTAACACCCCGTACGCGGGCAAACGCGTGGGCAGCACATTACCCCAGTGTCGAGTTCTACCTCTCTCCATGAAAGCCTTGAACAAATTTCTGAACGTTTGGTTAATCCACTCTACAAGTCCTTTTTCTTGGGGGTGGTACAGTGTCATGCGAGTTGCTTTGGTGCCCAGTGGCCGACACAAGTTGGACACAATTACATTTTTGCAGTAGGAGCCCTGGTTCATGTGGGTGAGTAGTGGTGCCTGTTAGCGTGCCATTCACGTATTAATAATCGTCTGTACTATGGTAAAGGAATCGGGGAGTGGTATATGTTCTGCCCCACGCCTTTTATGAAATAATATACCATAACCATCACGAGGTAGTTCCCTCTGCCGGAATCGGGTAAGGGGCTAAGGTATCAATCCCCAAACATTCGTTTGAGTATCCCTCCATTATAAAAGCCGGGGGAGGGCCTGATCGGTGGTCCGTGGCTCCCTGAAGCGCACTTACACTTGACGAATATCGCAGAAATTTGTTACATCCCTCAGCTGACGTGGCCGCCAGAATCTGATGCGAACCGCTGCCAACATCTAACTTTGTCCAACTTGTCCCAAACCAAGGTATGATTCTATCAGCACCACTACCCCTTTCGTATAGGCTGGGCCATACCGGAGGTTCAGGATAACGTACTCTATCGTCATATATTTCCACGCACTCCACAAACCCGAAGTTTCTCTACCGCGGCCATCCATTTATTCTCCACGGGGTTTGGTCCAAGCTGAGAGTAGTCGATGATAAACAAATCCTACTCCGAAATCCCCTTGTTGACTTCTCTGCCACCACCGTTATCGTGATACTTACTCTAACAGCTCCACCACATGTTTCTCGGTGCACGAAGAACACTATACATGCCTTCGACGTCTTCACCGTGATAGTGCATCGTTACACTGGTGGGGATTTCCTGGCCGGTGGGTGAGGCGGAGGTAGCAACCTTGCAGTTGTTCTTGCCATATGGCTCTCTGCCTTGTTGCCTCCTTGAACTTCTGCTGCCATGCTGTCGCCTGGCCCTCCTTTCGTACACTAAACGTTCTTCCAAAGAGGTAATATCGAAAGTACGCTAGAAAGCACACCAAAGTAAGCCCCTCTTCTCAGGTAGTGCGATCACTCCGTGTTTTTCAAGCGCCCGCAGCCGCAAGCCATAACAACTCCCGCCCCATCTTGCTCTTGAGATAACTCCGCACCAATTCCCATCTCGCTTGCAGTGGCATTCGGCATAAGCGTTTCGTTGTCCTCCAAAATCTTTAGGGGAACTAAGATCGAGGGGTGAGCAAGTGCAAGCTTCAAGGCGTGATACGCACCATCACTCTCTTTAGCCCACTTGAAATCATGTCGATTTCCCGTCAGTTTTTGGAGTACGGCCGCAACGTGCGCGAAGTCAGGAACAATTTGTTGATAACATGGAGTCGGACCCAAAGAGCCCGGAATTCTCGTTAGCCTTTCCAATACTGGCCATTCTTGGACTCGAGAAGTCTTTTCGGGGTTTGTTTTAACTCCTTTAGGACAGATGAAGTCTCCCAAATAGTGAAAGTGCTAAAGTAAAAAAATGGCATCTGCCTGGAGTCAGCTTTAAACCTTCCGATTTTAAGTACCGGCGGGCGGTGACTTACAGAGTCGAAAGGCCTACTGAAATCCAAATACCAAACCTCTACTGTAGTGCCTTCACCCATTCATCATGCGGTGCTGTCCAAGAGCATTAATAGATTTGTCAAATAAGTTTTCTTAACAAAGCCAAGCTGTGCACGCTTCGGTAATTCACTATTATTCGGATGCGGTCAAGACTACTTTCTGAATATACTTTCCAAACACCCCATACAGCGGGATAACAGACCTCGACAAGAAGTCGGAAAGAGGCTGAAAATTGCTGGATGGATCGTATTCCGTCCATCCGCTTTGTGTTTGCACAACCACCCAAGTCCGTGGGGCACCTCGCCTTCACTTACAGTAAGCTCCCGAAGCCAAGGCGCACTTATAATAAGGCACATTTAGGTAGTGCGTAGCCAATTTCGCAACGGATCCCGAAATCAAAAGGCGATTTTCCGTGAAATTCTACGATACCAGACTATCAGATGAACCGTGACACGAAACAGATACAAACCTCAATTATGCAATCAAAAGGACTCAAAAAACGAGAACCGAATTGTGGCGTGCGAGAAAGGAGCACGTGCGTCACGCAGGTCCAGAACAAGGATATGACAGGGCAGCGCGCTGGGCGCGAACAAACAAGCTTTGATCCATAAAAACAACCAGTGCGTGAAACAAGCCAATAGTGTAAATAAGTGAGTGATGTTAAGGAACCATGGAAACTGCAGTGATTTTTGGAGGATTTTCCACCATCGGTTGTTACACTCACAGTCTCTGATTCTATCACCGTGAGCTCCTGATCCTGACGATACACGCTCCCAAAGAACACGATCAAGGTTGGCTTCTTGTCCTTGTCGTCAACAGCTATGCTTGTCGAACATCTCCAAGGTGCATGCGATTTCACCTGTTGGTTTGTTGAACGGTACATGGGGAACGAAGTTTTTAGAATCTGTCTTCAAATTGTCGGTGATTTTCTTCTTATGTTCATATTTTGTTTCTCGATGCCGGGCTTCAGCCCTGTTTTTTGGCTGTATTGCGAGCGACCCGCGAGTAGTGTCTACTGTGAAGCTTGTAAAGGGCTCACAGCCTTCAACGGAGGGTTAGCTCTCTTGCTATATTTAGTTTCCTTCAAGGCTGCCAGCTCTCATATTTTGCTGTGACAATGGAGAAAAATCGTCTTCCAAGCCGACTAGCTCAGTTTTATTGCCCTCCATGTTTTCTTCCATAGAAGGCTCCGGCGCTTCCGGGCACTACTCTAGAGTAGTTCCAAACCAGCCTTAATCCTGGCTTTTGTGTCTCACAGCGACCATCGCTCGCAGGGCTCCGTGATCGTTATTCCCCAGTGGCTCTTCCACCACTCGGGAGGTGACGTCAGGCCGATATCTGCTTACCAGCCGATACGGCGTAGATAAAAGATGCCCATATTGAAAGTGCGTTGCTGCGCTTATGTGCTGAATGTGGGCCTGATTGCGAAGCCATAACACGAAAGCGTTTCCGGTGGACTCCTGGGGGAGCACTCATCGTCTCAGTATATTTCTGGAAGGCTCATATCTCTCAATACAATAGAACATTGTGACCTACTCAGCATCATCCGTAGAAATTGGAGTATTTCAGGCCAGGTTAGATCAGTTCCATTCAGTTTCGATTGTACATGACCGGTAGTGTCCCAGGACAACCGAGCGCCCATATTTCTTGTGGTTGTATGTATCTGAGTCAGCACCCACCGCTGCGAGTTTGGCAAGTTCTCCCTTTCTAGTAAGGTTGGTAGAATCTTCTACTGATCCAGTTTCGCCAAAAAGGAAAAGAATAAAAGCCTCTTTTTACTTTTTGGGCTAGTAACCACCGTCACGTAAGCAGTCCCGCATAAACAGCGAAGCCTGCTCTGTTCCGGAGAATAACCGACACAGTTTCACTCCCGGTGTCCCCTTTCGGCTCCAAAAATCTACCCCCGGAAGTATCTCCTCCTACTAACCACCTGGCATTTTTTGGGAGACTCTTTTTCTTTGAAACTCATCAGCTCTTTAGTCGGCAAGTTCTACAATCGAACTGCCTTATTGTTAAGGCAGTTGGCCCTTACTTCCAGCTTTGAGCGCTGATTCCGAAGATTTGTGTCGTTCCGTCTTGTCCGTTCTTCGGGAGCAATCGCAAGCAAATCCTTGGTTTTTAGCTTCGATAAACTTTTCTGTATTTTGGAGGCTTCACTGAAATCTTTTCTTAATTTTCTCGCCAGAGGAAAAAGTCCCACATTCTACAGTCTCTGGCTGTGCCTTTCCTCCCGACACTCAACATTCTAGTGGCTAGCCGCTGGACATTTTCAAGACAGGCTGCATCCCTTTTGGGAAGGTGCCCAGGCATGCCTATAATATGTGAAGTAAGGCCTCAATATCTCCCTTCGCTGGGATAATAGCACATCTGCTTGTTTGCATAAAGTTGTTGACGGAAGTCTAATAAGATTTTTGCGAGCTCCACGGGCAATCTGTTCGGTCTGTTCCTCCCGCTTGAAGTCCGTGGTCATGACAACACTGAAATCTTTTATTTGTTTCACCCCGTCAGTCGTTAACCGTTCATCTTTTTCTCTTTAGGGTTAAACCCACCGATGCTCTGGTTGGTAGGTAACTTTAACCTTCGATGAGCGGCAAGTCCCATGTGTTCGCCCACTTGAGCAACCGCTGACCTGATCAGACAACCTTCACGTCACCTGGAAGTATGAAACTCAGGAGCTTCATTGCTTAAGGCAGACCAACTTGCAAAATCAGAATAGAGGTAGCCCCACAACTGACCCCCAAGGAACACCGTATGTCGCGGATACCCGCTTACAGTTGGCACCTCTAACCCTAGCGCAAAACTTCCTGTGTTTCAGGAGGTTACTTATCCAAACTCATAGTTGTCCTCCTATCCCATGGGTCTTTTGTTCACCCGGCGGTAGCCGTAGATTAACCGGGCCTAAAGCCTGGCTGAGGTGTGGATAGCAAACTTCCACCTTTTCTCTTTGATCCAACTGTGTAGTGACTTTGTCCTGGAACCCAAGAGGTTTCGAGGGACACGATTTTCGTTTAAAAACTTGTTGTGTCTCAGTTAGCAGCTCATGTTCCACCGATTGCTTGAGGAAGTGCCCTCCCAACAGTTTCTCCGGGAGTTTGCAAAATAAAAAGTAAGGACAGCAGGCCCGTAGTTTTGCTCATACAACTGCCGTCCACGTTTGAGGATAACAACTAATGAGGCTGCCTTCCAGTAGGATGATAGTAAACGTTGCCTAACAGTCACACGAAGAAGACAACAGACGTGTCCGCTTATTTCGCCAGCCAGTGGTTTTGTAATCGCCAGATGTACGTCATCTGGCCCCTCTGACTTGTTTTTGTTCAGTTCCTCTAGCGTCAGTCTCGTCATCTCCACCTTTATGGATACCTGTGGCATATATGTAGCACTTAATGCGCCTTCAGGTGTTCCCGAAACCCCACCCCCCCCCTGATGCAAACTTTCGAAGCATGTATGGGGGGACTCCACTTTGCAGTGATCCTCGCTGACTTATGTCCTACTGCTTGATGTAGGTGTTCCGACTCCCTATCTAGGGGCAATTTTTGCTTGAGCTTATCGAAGTTATCGCCTGAGGTTTTGCTTAGCTGATTTTGCCATTCCTAGCTCAAAAGGGTTTTGCGCCTACTTGTGTCGTGACCTCTGTTTTTCTGCATCAGATGTGCAGTAGTCACGCTTCCTCACTTCCAACTGCCTTAAACTTTGGCCAACTCCTGTCTCGGCTCCTGATAGACTTTCTTCCCCCCTCCGTCTACCACTCAGGCTTGTTTTGTGCTTGTTCCTATGCCCTGGGCAAACTTTTCCAGCAGCACTAATAGTTTTTGCTTTACTGTCTTCCATTTCCCCTCTACAGCACCATGTTCTTTGTTCATGACCCAGACCAATTAAACTGCTCCTGTGTTAAGTTCGGAAGCATTCAGCTTTCCAAAATTCCTGCCCAGTTTCTGTGACCCTCGAATGCTTGGAGCTGAGTGTAAACTTGGTCAATCCGTGATCACTCTTGCCCGAGGGTGGATGAATACTGAGGCCGTCTACGATACCGTTACATTTCGTGACCACGGGGTCTGGGGCGGATGATTAGTTTCCCGTTCTGCGTCAGACGTTTTCTCCTGTATGCTGAAATAAAGTTCTTCCGTGGAGCCACCCAATAAAGTGCTCATCGGCCCCACCGCGAATACAACCTTCAGTGTTCCGTTCCGCTCCCGGAAGCTTGAAACTCTCAAAAATCAGTTTTGCACTTGCTCCTGCTTCTAGCTGTTCAGGTGCCTGTGTGAGTTCTGCCTTCTTCTCTTTCTCCTAGTTCGAACTCCTGCTCACACACACAAAAGCCTATTTTTCTCATAGTAATTTTGAAAACGACAGGACAGAGCTGCCCGTTTGGTGTACTTAACCTAGCTTCGAATTCCATATGAACCTGACCCTATCCAAAAAGAGGGTTGCTTCCACGCTAACCGTATCACAGCATCTGTCTCGTAGGTGGAAAGAGTAGCCGTTTCCTGCTTACTGCTGGATGTGGGTATTTTCAGACCACCACACCTCAGCACGGCAAATACTTCGACGCTATAACTTTCAACCCTTTCTATCAGTTCCGCCCATCTGTTTCTACTGCTATGGGCCTGTCTTGGGGAGTGTACCCGCTCCGAAGTACTTTGTGCCACACCTCAGCAGGAGCACTCCTTTGGCTGCCGAGATTTTAAGCTCAGTATACTAGACACCCTAGTGTACTCGTTTGCTTGTACGAACAAATGGTCCACCGGCTCGACTTCATCTGTACTCCTCAAAGGTGTAACTGTTTCCTTGTCTCTCGTCGTCTGATCTAGTGGCCGTAAAGTATGCAGCCCAGGGCCGCTTTTGCTCTCCGTCGACAGCTTTCCCATGAGCTATCCCCCAATATATCTCTAACTACGACCACTGCCTGGTGGTACGGCTCATGAGGAGGTGGCCTCCTACGAATTGTTTTATTTGCGCCCGGACATCTGATTTCACAGTCTGACTGCATTTGTCCCTTACTGTATTCTAAACTCACTTGTGTTCTTGTCCCCGACCTAGAGACATCTGATACAATGCAGTAACTCCTTGAGCGACGTCACTTGCTGGTGCTCAAATTGGACGGGGTCTTTCTTCGACTTCAGCTGTTGTAATTGGTTAATAATGCCCTCATATTTTCGAAACCCATTCAAGGGTATCTTATTTTTTCTATCCAAGCCACTCATCGTTTTCGTTTCGCTCGTTCACATTATTGTCGTGCTGGTTCCCCCTTCACAGCTGTTCCCCCCTTGGTGTAGATGACCAGGGGTCTGCTTCTCTCGGCTTCTCAGTCTCCTTATCTGGTTTGGTGTTTCATACCTTGCCAACTGATTTTCCTACAATTTTAGGACAAACTCGCGGTCTCATGTTCCTGTGCGCTACCTAGCTTTTTCTTGTTAGCGGTGGGGTTGGTAGGCCTGACTTGCAGCAGACTTACGTAGGCTGCGCGCACTCTCAACTCAAGCTTTCTGGTAGTACAAAGAGCAATGCTAGTTCTTTATATCCGAGCAGTTTGCGTGAGCCCTTATTTGACAAAAATGACAAGCTATCCTTTTCTCCACGTACCTTCCTCAAAGGCCACAGGAAATGAGGCTCGAGCCAGCAGAGCAGTCCAGGTTGTTGCTTCAGTGAACTTTGAGATGAATCCCTCCAGACTGAGACTCATGTAATTGCTTTGTACATCTGTTTATTCTGTAGGTGAATCAGGGTCCGGACTTATTTTGCTGCCGTGAGTGTGGCAGTTCGACGGTTACGAACTGGGTATTTTCCACCTCTAATTACCCTCATGAGGGTGGTCATTGCAGGCACTGCCTAAATCTAGCGTTAGTGGCGATAAGTTGGGCAGAAGGAGAATAAAGTGGAGGGTGACGTGGAACGGGTGAGGGCAAAGGTCGAAGAAGGGTATGTACTGATGACCAGGGTTGACAAAAGCGGGAATGTCTCTGCAGCCACTACTGCTATTGATTGGCGTGGGCTTCCATGTGTTCATCAAGGGCATCAGGCCAGTAAACGTCCCACCTAGCCCGCAAACCTACCGTCGACATGACGGGCACCTCTTTAGCCGGAAGTGCAATCCATGGGTTGACTACGCGGCCCGTAAATGAACTTTCTGTTATCTTGTTTGGTATTCTCTGTTTGACCAGCCTAAACTCGTTTCCTCTTGATTCTGGAATTCCGTGTCAATAACTACGACAATTCAGCTGTAATGAATATCCCCTTACTTCGTTTGAAGGTCTTCTGTTATATCCCCTCTGAGTTTTCTACATTTCGTAGAGAAGGGTTTGAGTGCCATTAACCTCTCTGCGTACATGTTTTGCCTGAGCTCCTGCAACATTCTGACGAAGTTTATTTAGAGGGGCCTTTACTATCTGGGCAGGTGTGCGTATAACCACAGCATAGAGTTATCTGGACCGGCAGTCTTCTGCATTTCGATACCTTTTTGGTATTCTCCTACCTCGTCAGAGGACACCAGGACTGACGGCAAACCCGTGGCCTAATGAGGGCCGGTATGCCGGGCTTGGTTTATCGTTTCGCTGGCGCACTGCCTCGAGGTGCTGTAGCACTAGCTTGTCCCTGAAGCTGTTGTCGGCTTTATGGTTACCACCCATGCCCATAGGAAAATCCACAGCTAAGCTCACGGCTGTTCTGATTGCAAGCAGTTGCAGTGGGCTCAAGGGCTTTGTTTGGTGCATCTAGCTAGGGTAATCTCGTGAGACAGCCTGCATAGCGTTTGGACCCTAACGGCTGTTTCTCGGGTCGTTTTGAACCAAATTAATCCTGACTGGCCCTCCTCCTGCCGGTACTGTCGACACTTCCCGTGTTTTAAGCTATGGTACCTGTTAGCAACACTAGCCCACCACTGTGCTCTTCTCTCTCTGTGGATTCTTCGAGCCGGCACAAAGCACTCTGTGGGAAACACAAGTGTTACCCGTCTTTTTATCTCTGATTTTGTCCATTTTTACCCACAGAAGCCATTATGCCCCTGCGGATGGTTCATTTTGCTCTCTATATGCATGAGGATCCCACCTCCGTTCATTGCCCTAGATCAGTCTTACGCTGCTTTGCTGCTGGTTATTGTCACATCATCACTCTGATGAAAATTTACCGCATCGTAATGTTCAATAACAGACGTACACGCACTCTCTTTGGCTTCATATGCTCTACTTTTACTCTTACTTCGCCGTTGGTCTCAATAATTGCCCTGGCTACGTCCCTAGACTGACTTCTCGCCATATTCCTATTTATGTGTTGTCATTTCACATCTGTCCCGTCATGCAGAAATCCACTCACAGATCAAATATTCTTTTTTGGCCATTTTGATGGACTGCTCCCTGGCACTGCCGTGCACTGGATGCGCTGGCCTTCTTCCATGCATCCGATGCCATCGGTGCACTGCTATTCGAGCTCTTACTTGAACTTCAAGCCCCACTGGTACCACGCCCCGCCCTCCTATTTCACACCATTTCCGATATTCTATCTCCATATTTTCATGAGTTCCCCCATTATACCCGAATCTCTCGTTCAAAACGTGGATAGGCTGATCACATCCCCTGTTTTGAGTTATCCTTCCCCTTTCCTTAAAAAAGCCGTATATTCAAAATACATTGTGATCACCTGCTATTGCCCCGCTTCTTTATCCACTTCCGATAACTTTCGCGCATACATTCCTCTTCTCTGGGTTGCTTTCCACGTCTCTACCTGTCTGCGTATTATTATCTCGAGTTTTTAGTTTGCCAGACTTCATCACACTCATTATTTTCACCAACGAACCGCACCTTATCCTCACCTCTTCATTTATTCTTGTTGTCTTTCTATTTTCTTCACTGATTTAAGGCTGCTGTGCCATTAGCTCATGCTCTACAAATTATCCGGCGATTCTCCAAAATATACCATTGTTAGTATTATTATCATTAATAAAAAAATGCTCTTGAATGCCGCCAGTTCTTCCTCCACATTATCATAATGGGGGCCAATGTCAGTGCCTTCGTTCTCATCTTTCCGCCCTCAAACTTAATTATCCCTTCCATTTCAATTTGACCACTAGTTTTCTACCAGTACCAGATCACTTCTTCCATTACCTCTAACTTCCCACCTTCGTACCCCCTGTCCTGTAGGTGCACAAGACTCCAGCTGGAACTCACCAAGGGACAGTGATCCTCTGAGGCTCCTCGAATTGAAACAGCGGCGGAAGAATCCTTCCTCTGTTCATCTTCGCCAGACCAACGGAGAAGAATTGGCTCTTTCTATCTGTCGCGGCGCAAGTTGATCCTAAGAACCCGTGAAGCAGGAACCTGGACAAACTTGGCACTCTGGCGTCTACATCCTATGACCCTATCTGATTCGACTTTGGCAGAGATGACTAGGCCAAAAAATTCTAAGATACTGCGTCCTTCGCAGACAGGTAGATGCAGTGAATCGTCCATGGTCGATTCTTCCTCAAGGTACCGTTCTCCGTAGGATTTTAATTTCGCCGGTATGTCAAGTTGTTACGAGGTCCTGCGGCTCAGGAGTCTGTCCTTCCCTCCACCTTGATGGCCGCAGGACATGCTGGATGAGCGGCTCCCCTAGATAAAAGTCCAGCAATCCGACGGAGAAATTGTCACTCTTTGCTCACCAATTCATCCGGTCTATCTCCTTGGCCCTGAAGTCCCTGAGAATTATTAGTTCTAGAGATTATTGGTGACATTAGTTTATCTGCCCAGGCAGCATCATAGTGAAGGTAGCTCTGTAAGGCTGGATCCTGCAGTGGGGTGGCGAGGGCTTCGGGGTACACACGCAAAGCCTATCTCAGTTCCATTCGGATGATTCCATTTCAGCTCTCATAGAAAGTTTTGAAGCTGGGGCCAGTCTTGTGTTCAGGCCTTTGTTTCATCTGAGTGCTTCCGTGGCTCCGAACACCAAGTGATTTTTTCTTCATGTAGAAGACAGAGGTTTTGTGCTTTATCAGACCTGGTGGAAGAAGGGTTAAAATATGAAGAAATCGTACCTGACCCCGAAACTATTTGAAATAAATAGGGGGTATTCTGCCGCCCAGAACCGGTCTACTGCCTTCGTAGAAGCCCTAAATTTGTGCCATTAACGACCCGCTCCAGGAGTTTGTTCTCGTAGGGTATTGCATTATCCGGGGAGTAATTTACTCGAATTCGGGGCCTTGCGTGCTTCCTTTGCCATCCAAACCTTTACCCCCTGTTGTTTCTCTATTGGATCGGAGACAGGAGGTTTTCGCGTGCTATACTTGCGAACCCTTCATTATCTTCAGGGTTTTCCTCGAATCCCTGCAAACAAGCGGCTTTTTCATTGAAATCAGGCTTTTAGATCGGGGAAGCTCTGTGCAGATAACTCCTCATTGTCCTGCCGACTTTCTGATGGCTGACCCTTGCACCTCCTCTAGGTGGTCTGAATCTCTGTGGTATCACGGCATCCAGGCTTGCAGGCTGCACTGCAGGTGCGGCCTAACTATGGCATGGCAGATCGGAAAGAAAATCTGCCATCCTGCACGCGACATGGTGGAAGTGACTCGAAAGAGCTCTCTTCCGGCCATATTTGCTGCTGCAATGCACTGCTTGGACTGCTCGAATCTTTAGTTCAGTAGCTAGCCCAAATCTTTGGCCTAAGAAGATATTTGCAGCGATCTCACACCATTCCCGCTGGTCGCCGTATTTGCGGTTAGGCATTAGAATTTTGCGCCGTTTAGCTGCAGATCCCACTCGCGCGACCAGTGTAACGCGGTCAACACATCAAGTTTTATATATGCTTCAGCTACCTCGACTTCATCGGCAAAAGTAACTGTAGGGTAGGTGAGTTCTCGTACTAGATTGTTGGTGAAGTCGAGGAAGAGCAGAGGAACGAGCACCGATCACAGTGGCACCCAGCTAGTTTCATCCTCTGACTCCAAGGCACTGTTACGCACCTGAACATTAAGAGTACGCGCCAATAAGAAGCTATTTACCCGTTGCCCCGTCTTTCCAGCAAAGCCTCCCGAAATTGAGTATCCTTCTTTCATGCGCTCTTGAGATAGGACGTGCACATAGAACTACTTTGGGTAAGTACGGACAGATGCAGCTAACATTCTTTCAAAACATTTCCCTCGAGCTCTGTTTCCGGCCATTCTGCAGCTTTTTCATGCTAGAGGAGTTTTGTACAACCTTTATACCGTCCATCCCCACTTACGAAGGACCACAGCCTTGAGGACTTGTGACTTTTACTGCCAACTCCCTTCAGAGGTACAAGCACCGCCGTAGGTCTAAGCCGTTCAGTCTAGATGGACTCCCGAAGCCTTTCTACAGGAACCTTCGTGTGGTTCGGTGTCCACTGAATTTCCTCGACTGCCTTCTGTTGGTCTCCCAGAGTGAATCTGCCACAGAACCGGTATAAAGCCACTTTATTCGGTGCCCTGCTGAGCTTGTGTGTAACTCTTCGGACCGCTGGCCCCCTTACCAAGCGGCCGTCCCACTTCAACTTCCTGAGCGTCCTGTTGGTAACTTTTTACGACTAATTCCAGGAGGGCCGGTTGTTGCCCCGCTCTGTGCCTGGTAGCCTGAGTCAAGTTGTGTAAGGGCACGCAGCTAGCCTCACTGCAGGCTCTTGTTGCCCTTTGTTCCTTCCGGTGTGACCCCGTTTTCCCAGGTGACTTCCGACAGGATAATATCCCCTTGTAAGGCGAATTCCCCAGTCCGTACTACAGCGGACTCTGAAGTCCGCTAAAGACTGAGCTCTCCCATCTCTCTTCTTAGAGATGCCTTGTGAATGCGGATACCGCCGACTGTTTTCACCTCGGTTCAGATAAGGCAGAACAGGGCCTGCATTTTACGGCGGGCTAAGTCGGATGAAACTTCTCAGTGGCTTCGTCTTTGGGCATTAGCAGCGCAACTCCGCCCAGTTTCTTCCGTCCATTAGGCCATATCTGTGCGCACCATACCCTTGAAACATCGTCGAAGATCTCATCAATGCAATGACTTCAGACTCCGTGATACCAGTCTTTGACTTCCTCCGTTTCCCTTGGAGTGGGCGGGGAATTGTGTGACAGAACGGCGGTTGCCCGGTTTTAGCTATTGACCTTGTTGCGAATTTCACGTCTGAAGTACCCTCGAACGAGACCTTTGGGGCGATGTCTAGTGTCTTGCACCTGGAGGTGTCGGTAGTGCTGCCTCTAGAATAATAAATGGGGCACTGGGCTTCATGGCTCTTTTCTCCGCACACTTCAGATCGGCACCAAGCTCAGCAAGCATGGCATTCTTTTCTACCTTTTGGGTCGCCTGACCCATGGTCCGGGTTGGTCGGCAGCTCATTCTGGGGTACGGAGCATCAGCCTGGATGTTCCTAGAATGTGTATACATTATAATAATATTGGTATATTTCTCGGCCATGGTCGAGACGCACGCGTTAAAGCATGATCATGGTGTACACGTTACTCAATAAGATGAAATGTTCACATATTCTAAGTATGAAAGTCGAGAGTATTAGAGATGAAAAAACAATGACAGGAAAAGTTTGAATGGACCATTCTGATAATGGTTTGCGCGGCAGTTTTAAACCGGTTTCGAATCCGGATCAGGAAGTGGTGCGCGGTGGAGATATTGAGAAAATCGTTAGCGCAGTGCTAAGGAGGCATTATTAACAAGAATGATGCAAGCCCAGGAAACCAGAGGCCAACTGAGGTTCTGCGGATGGAATAAATTTTGAACAAGAAAAAAAGGGTGGAAAATCGACGCATGCGAAGAGGATAGCGATCCATGAAGACAATGCAGACCCTGAATGACGGATTTACCGGAGTTCTGTAAACGGAATGAGATTCGAAGCAGGGGGACCTGAGGCCAGTTTCGTGAAAGTGAACACCGGTGGATGTGGGAGAAACAGCAGTCCATAAAAAGGTGAGTTTAGATTCAGGGCCAGTAACATGTACTATTCAGAAATGAGAAGGCGCAACTGGAGGGTCTTCGAGAAATGGAGAGTCAAATTCCAGCCGGCTACGGTTCGGAGAAAAGATAACCTGTGTTAACGGATAATAAAGTGGGAAAATCTTCGCATGGACTTCAGCGTTATGCTGCTTCAATGACAAATATATATGTATGTGATGACGCATTTGCCTTCAGTGTTATTCTGGTAACGTACTACATCGAATGCGTAAGTTTCATCTGGCAGGGCAAAGTATGTGTCAGTCAATCAGCCGAGTGTGGCTGTATGTTAGCGGCATGCGCGTGAGCTGGAATTCGTGTTGGTTGCGTTAGAAAATGCTGAACGATCTGATAAGCAATTGAGGGTATCTCCTGTTGTGTGGTTGGATTTCTGTCCCAGTTGCCATGGTAGGTTCCACTTGAGTCTCTGTCCGTACGAGTCAAAGCGGCCTCCTTGGTTAGCCAATTTGGCGACTGAGATAGTGGGAGACAACGACCTGAAATAAAGGGAGATTGCAGTCTGGACGTGGTTCCAGCTGTGGGTTATGATAATATGTGAAGACAATAAACAATGGATTGGTTAGGTCTATGTGAGTGGGGCATGGGTAAAATAGGCTCGCAGTGGATTTGAGCTATACTGCTGCAGGCTGATGAAGTTGCGTACACAGGCTTGGTAGCTGTATGCATTTCAAAGGATTTATGATTTGCCCGTGGTTAGTAATGATAACCTTCAATACCGTTTGCTTACGCAGAACGCAGTTTGGCACGAGGCGATAAGATAGGTTTGAAATAACAGACAGAGCGAGTAGGACTATCATACTGTTTGCGTGGCGCTACGCTGTTACTGTCTCTTTCGGTATAGTGGTTCTTCTATACTGAGGAGTCCAAGTAGAAGGAACTATTGGGGTGACAGTGGTTATAGATTAGAGGTAATTATTCTGTTTAGGCATTGTAAACTGTTAGGTTTACGCTTAGGTGATGGCAACTGCGGCGTATGGTGTGGCACATCCTAGATTCTCAAGGGTTCAGGTTAGTATCCAGCGCTTTCCTCATAAGCTCTATCAAAAGACATATAAGGATTCGTAAGAGCGATCAGTTTTTGGATGTCCAGAGCTACGTGTAGTCCAGGCTTAAACATAATCAGGGAATCTACGGAACGGACTTCAGCTGGGAGTTTATTCCACAAGGTTGCATATTTCAGGAGGAAGAAGTTGATGGTAAAAAGTTGGGACTTTTTCGCTGTCCTAGATCGTATGGATGAACCGCTGAGTTTCGTAATTGCTGCAGCGGTGGGGCCAACCCTATGCGGGTCTAATTGAGCCTAGGTTGCTCAGAGCGGTTATTCGACTTATTAGTACCCTATACCTACCTCAAAGGCCTGAGCCCTTGAAATATACGGATTGTATAACATAGTCAGCGTGTCCACCGTTAGGGCTATGCTTATTTCCTGTTTGAAAGCCACCGATGTCGGTGATAACGCCCGAATTCGTTGTGGTAGCTTATTCCACAATGAAGCGTACTTGTTAATGAAGAAGTTTGACCGAAGAGCAAGCTTCGGCAAAGGGACAGACACCAAGAACTCATTGTTACGTAAGGGATACGTAGAAAGGGTTCTTACCTGCGGTGCTGAACTACATGATCTATTCTTCAAGATATTGTGAAAGAATAGCAGGTTATTTCTTACGCGGCGTAGCCATAAGGGATCGATTTTCAGCCGCTCACAACGTTCCATGTAATTAGAGGGCGTAGAAAAACCTATGAGCTGTTTCGTGAATGCCCGTTGTACATTCTCAAACGCTATGCGGTCCCTTTGTCGCATGTTGGAACAAATGGTTGAGCCGTATTCCAGAAGAGGTCTAACATGGGACTTAAAAATGTTGAGTTTACTTTCTGGCAAAATAAATGTTTGGTGTATTAGCCCGATCGTACGGCGTGCTTTAGCCACCTGGATGGCTGCGTGTTCCGAAAAGTCAAACGTACATGAGTAGTGTAGACCCAAGTCACGTACCTGAGAGTTATTGGGGATGAATTTGCCGTTTATACTAAATCTTCCAGTGGGGACGTGACATTTATATGTAATAATATTACTTTTTTCGGCGGAAAAACTCATTTTCCAATCATTACTCCAGGAGCTGAGAGCGAGCAGTTCCCTTGTAATGTCATCTACGGTAGAGGCTAACGCCACGGGATCAAAAGTGTACACGATTTTGATATCATCTGCAAACAGGAAGGGAACTCCCCGTTGGAAAATGGTAAATATATCGTTAACGTACATTAGGAACAGTAATGGGCCCAGTACACTACCTTGTATCACCCCACTGGTTACGGGACGGGGTTCGGACAAATTTCCACCTATACTTACAACCTGGTCTCGGGATGTTAAATAGGACGCAAACCAAGCGAGCATTGGGTCCACGATTCCATAAGTTTTAATCTTCTGTAGTAACCGGACGTGGGATACCCGGTCAAACGCCTTGGTCATGTCCAAAAAGATCACGATTGCCGATTTACCAATATTGACAGCCTCTGTGACCAGATTGAGGAAATCGGTCATGCATGCCGCACATGATCTGTTTTTCAGAAAACCATGCTGACCAGCGTTGATTAGATTATTGTTAAGAAGGTGACGTGTCAGCCTTTCCTTGATCATTCTCTCCATGATCCTGGACACGACCGGGGTGTGGTTCACCGGCCGATAGTTAACTGGATCTAGACGTGATCCTTTTTTGTGCATCGGTATGATAGTTGAAGTTTTCCATTGGGAAGGGAAAACACTGCACCTGAGTGACAAATTGAATATGTTTGTCAGCAACATTGGAACATCTTCGCCACCTCGACTAAAAATGGCCGGTGGTAATGCATCTGGACCTGGCCTGCAGGACGGTCTTGTTCTTGCAACATGGACTGAAACCTCCTCAGGGTAGAACACTACCGTCGAGAAAGTTACTGATGTCACCGGATCTAGAACGGGGAAGGATGTGGCGTCATCCGTCGTTAAAGAGGAGGCAAAATAGGTGCTGAAAGCCTCCGTAATCAAAAGAGGGTCACGCAAGCATTTATTATTATAGTTCAAATATGGGATGTCTTGGTTAGGTTGCTTGTTCCTGACCTTCATTAGCCTGGCCAGTGCTTCCACCTTGTTTGGGTGGCTTAAGGCATCTCGTTCCTGTTTCTTCTTAGAAGAATCCAAGCGCAATTTAATCGTACGGGATATACGTATTATTTGAAGATACGACGAGAAGTCCCTCGTCTTAGTGAATCTTCGTTGGAGTTTGGCTAGGTTACCGTTAAGACGATCTAGAGAGTTCCGCTGTTTGCGTATGATAGGCCCCGAGGCTGGATTGATTTTGTCGAGGCAGTAGTGAAGATTAGTATACAGTTGGGCAGCTGCTATCTCTAGGTCATTAGATAAAAACGATTCGTCCCAGTTTAAGGAACGGATAAAAGAGGGTAGACTATTCCAGCAAGCTTTATGGTATTGCTTATTGGTGGTCGGAAGGTGTGTTTCTGCTGACTTATCAGTGTGAGGCCAAGGTGCAGTAAAAACACAGGATACCATCTTATGGTCACTACCGGTGAAGCGACTTAAGATTTGGGTATCTAAATTCCTGATACCAATAGAGAAGATAAGGTCTAATGTATTTCTCCCTCGAGTGGGGGATAAAACATGCTGTACCCAATTACCCACATGGATACACGAAAGGAAATCATGGAGTTTTGGGGGTGATGTCATGGAATGCCAGCATATTTCAGGCACGTTGAAATCACCAGCTAGAATTTTAGCAGTTACGGGGAGGTTAGAGACATAGTTGAATGCGTCTATTATTGCTGTCAACTCGTGCCTGCCCTGGTTCGGAGGACGGTAGATACATCCTACGAGAAGTAGTTGTTGATCTTCTTTGATAGTGAGCCAGACCGAGTCTGGGATGTTGTCTAGAATAGGATGATGGAACCTACTCGCCGTGAATACGTGTTTGGTGTAAATGATGCAGCCGCCTCCTCTTTGGTCAGATCTACTGTTGGCAGTGGCCTGATAGCCGGGTATGGATACGTGGTTTAATGGGGTGTGATCCGTCAGCCACGTCTCGGTAACTAGTAAAATGTCAGGGTGTAGGTCTAATGTAAGCTCTCTAAGCAGGGGCAATTTTGGGAGGAGAGAGCGGACGTTAAGTAGTAAGAGAGACAAGGTGTTTTTGGATAGGTTCTCAGTAGACTGAGCCGTAATTTCGTTGTGGTGAGGTGATGAAGGATCGTCAAATAAGGCGTGGCTTACGATGGGCAGTCGAAGCTCGACCCGTTTTAACCGCGTTTCAGATGAAGAGTTTGTGCCTGTGACTAAATGCGCCGCTGGGCTTTCAAATTGGGCGTAATTTGAAGAGCGGTTAGGGGGTTCTAATTGAAACGGCCGAATCCTGGAGTGGGTAAATTAGGCGCGGAAGGAGCTAGGGGGGGATAGAGGTGGTAAGGACTTATGGACATTTGGTGCATTAGCCCGGGGCTTGATGCTATACGTGGATTTTGGTTGAGTGAGGGATAAGGACGAAAAAACGGGAGCGGTCCGGGGGCGGGGTGGAAGTTGAAGCTTGTGCCAAGGTTGCGGACTGCACTGAGGTAGTCCACTGAAGGAGGAAATGGGAGTATAGGAATATTCGACAGGGAGGGTTGAACCTGGTGGTGATATGGGTCTTGGAGGACCCCCGGAGAGGTAGAATCGAATACCCCGTTTCGAGAGGTATAGGGCACGGAAGCGAAGGCATGTTGGGCCAGTGGTGGAAAGAAAGGTCCGCCCGGCATCATATTTGGTATCGGGGCAAACTGTATTATCCGTGGAGGCATACGTGATGGTGTTGAACACGGGTCGAGAGCCGGCCACTGGGTCTCTGGGAAGGCTTTATATTGGGTGGGATTGTGCGTGGGTCGGACCCTATTGTGAGTTGTCTGACAATTCGAGCGCAGCTCGAGTGGGCTGGATGCTTGTATCTTTGAGCTAGTGCCCTCTGTAGGCCTAGAGTCTGCACGGTTAGGTTCAGGTTTGTGGGTGGATCGGTGCGGTCGCCTCCGAGAGCCCACAAATATTTGGCAACTGCTTTTCGGTTTTACTTCGGATTGCATGGTAGGATGGCCCTGGCAGTGAGGCCCCACTCTATCTGTTTGTGCGTGATGATGGGCCGGAATGGGCCTCGCGCTTGCACGTTTTGTTGGTCCGGGAAGGTTCGTGGAGGAATTGAGAGATCTAGTAAGGGCAGGAGGGACAGGCGGATGGGCCCAACCGGATGGAGTAGTGGGAGTAGAGGTAGCCTGCATCCTACGAACCCGCTTACTTGGTGGAGGGATGGCCGGTGATGGAGAGGCCCCTAATGCCCGATCAACCGTGCCGTTGTTAGGGGCAGGTGATGAAGATACGCTGCGGGTAGGGGTCGAAGCTGCATCTAGAAGTACCTGGCGTCCACTGGATGTTACCTGGGGGTCCGACAAGGGTGAGCTGTCAAGGTCGACCGGCACCTGAATTGGTACGGAGCGTGCCGGGTTGAGGGGAGGTGATCGCACGGCTGAGGCTAGCCTCAGCCGAGGGCCGGTTTGTGAGGTACTAGTGGGAGTTACTGCTGTCCTTGACGCCTCTCTTTGGAGAGGAGTCTTGTCTGCCGTAATCCTGACCGATTTATAAGCTGTGTTGAGGGCAAGCGACGATTGCCTTTTGATAAATCCTCTTGCTATTTGATCGGAAGGGAATTGGAAAAGGATGGGACATGTGTGGCGTGGTGAACGTTTGTGTAACCTTGTGCACGTGCATGGATGGTGTTCCATGCCAGCTGCCCTGAGCAGGGTGGATTTCAGTTGCGATACTGGGGCCTTGTCCGGGAGATTGAAGGCTATCGCATTTTTGCTATTTGAGATGCGCTTAAAGATCTCGGTAGAAACAGAGTTAAGGAAGTCCGTGGCTGATTTAAGCTGCTGTTGCGTATAGCTTGCCGCGGGGTCCATTAGGCACAGTAGCGGAGCAAGCTTGGCGATACTGTCATCCAGAATCGTGAGTCTTGTTGAGATATTCTCAACCTCTTGGTGAATACGAGCACTGAAGATAGCGTCGTTCGCGAGGTCCACCAATGGTATAGAGCATTGTTTCAGTTGTGTTAGCGGTTTCTTAACTCTAATCTTGGGTCGAAGTTTTTGAGTAACAGGCATGATAAAAATATTGGAAAAAAAGATCTTTAGAATTCTTGTATTGTTTTGGGGTGATTTGTCTTTAAATAACTAGCTAAGTTCCTAGAAACCTATATAACTAGCGAGAGATAACGAAGAACACCCCGTGGCGGTGTAGCGCAGTTCTTGGCTTCTTTGATTCCAGTTAACTTCAGATTCCAGGACTCGATAGCAGTCTGCCACATTTTTCAGCTTCTTACACCGGCGTGCTTTTCCCGTGAATGATGGGTGAAGTCGTTTTTAAGCACAACTTCTTATTTTCACATGATATAACTATTCTTCGGTAAACTCGGAGGCTTGCTTGTGTGGCGCTACCCCGCAAATATGAGCCTTGGTTTGGCTGACATGACACCGCTTGCATGCGCGTATTGCGTTGGATTATGGCTCTCGATTTGGTGTTTGGAATCACTTTTGAGGTTTAATTACTATGTACATTTGTTAATTATGTAATGCAGCACGGGAAAACTTTCGAATTTTTCTTGTTCGGAATTTGGTATTCTTCTGATAAGACTACTGGTTGCTCGAAATACGCTTTCTGTGACTTACGGTATTCATATATCCAAGATTAGAACGGTAGGAACTGTGAAATGCCAAGGAAGTCGAAGAGGAAGGCGAGACAAAATCAAGGCGTAAAGCGGCAAGCCACTGGGGCGGTTTTCAGTGCGTTTAGTTTCTTTGGTATTGCTAGGTCTGTTGGTCTTATCAGTGCCACCTCCTGTATATCACCAGATGAGTTAGAATATAAAAATAATGGTATTTGCAGGCCAAAAGTATCCAAGCTCAAACGTCAACTTAAGTCGGTTAAAGGACAGATAAGAAAGGCCGAGTGGAAATACACCAGAAAAAATCCAGCGGAATCTACACCAGACATGCAACAGATTCAGAGGTTCATGATGAGAAGGCATTGCTTAACCACCAATGAACCAGGCTGCTGGGACCTCGCGGGCCACGGATTTTCCAAGAGTAGAACTGATGACGTTCGACGGTCCTTCGGATCAACATTGTAGATTCATGGAACAGTGAGAAAATTTCGCCGGAGTTAAGATATCAGACCCTGGACAGAGATCACAACACCTAACGCACTTTTGTCGTAGATGTGTCAGGGAACCAGTAGAGCGATGTGTCGTGCTTGAAGCAGGGGTGGGTTATACCAGAGCTCGGAATTACTTAAAAAGCTCCTTGAACAAACATACGTATTTGCACAAGGCCCGGTAGAAGGTGTACATGTAGAACCAAGGCCCTCCGAGGGCGATGCTTACTCATTAAAAACGGTCGAGATGAGCATGCAAAACTAGATCAAAGCCTTACAACAACTGAGTTACTGTTCAGATCTCAACGCGCTGCACCAACTGGAGTCAAACTTTCCTTGTCTGCCTCCAGGAAAGCAGAGTTTTTGGGCCAAGGAAGCAGAACGAATCTGCTTGAATGGACCGGAAGCCAAGCTTGAGGTTTCACGAAATAGGTTCACCTGCAATCGTGCATTGTGAACAGCACTTGAAGCACTTTGTGCGAAAAAACCCTGAGACGGTTAGACCGGGCGCGAATGCTCCAGTTGTGGAGCCGAAGGGGTATCTCAGAGCACACCATGATTGAGTGCAAATGCTGTCTCACTATGCTGCCCAGCACGCAGTAAGGCTCAGAGGTCTGCTGCAGTGAGTCCCCAATTAGCTCCAATATTATTAGTGAATCTCGGCCAAAACGGGTAGGCGAATCTGGAATACAAACCATGGTTGTTGACCACGAGGCCTTCTTTCAGGCAATCACACTGTATTGGCAAGAGTTCGAACAACGACCCGAGGCAACGAACAATTTTAAATAACCATAATGACAGAAACTATGACGTATTTGTGGTGGGCCTGAAGCACGCCACAAGGCACGTTCCAGTGGTACTAGTGATGATGAACTGAGAATTTACTGGAAGATAAAACAAGCGCACAGGAAGGTTATAGAAGAACCTTGAAATAGATCGAAATCATTGCCCCCGGCAAATTGAAATCTCAAGGTCATAAGGCCAGCTTGTCTTCATTTGAGTAAAGTCTGCTGGAGGTTCGGAGTACGTGCGTAAATGGTACTGGAAGTAATGGCAGCTGTCGAAAATTCTGAAATACCCCAAGGATATACTGTTGTGAAAGATAAATGGACAAAAATCTTACCGATATACTAGGGAAAAGCATTTTTCCAACTGTACACCTTATAATAGGCTTGTCAATAGGTATCAGCATGGAGATGCATTAGCCAGATGAGATGGTGGTATAAGGTTATGGATAGATACCGGCGGAATCAGATATACAGGGAACAGCTGACGCATCTCGAGGAAGAGAGACCACTAGAGTGGTGGTGAAAGGAAAAGACCGAAGGAAAACAGGCCAGCGTACAGCAAGTTGTTAACTTCATGTAGGGTTGGTCGAGAAATCTCAAAGCGGAAATGGAAGATAAGTTAACATAGACCGCTTGGACACAGCGAATACATGGATGTTTGGTTTTCACAGGAGAGAGAGAATAGGGTAGATTACGGGTAATTGTACATCAACAGATGAGAGCTGGACAATGTGTGCCATGTTAAAATGACAGATGATTAAGGTTTGCGTCAAGAGTATCGCGGAGTGCGGCAGTGGATTAACCATTACGGGATAAATTACATCAGCCGGCTAAGATCACACCAAAAGTTGGAGGCCGGGTATAAAGTCAGTCTCGGTTATACAGCACACGAATGGTACATCTGAAAGGGGAGAAATTGCCACAGTAAGGACTTGGGAAAGGTGATGTTGTAGTAGGTGGACGGCAAGTGCACCACCTCTAACGACCATTCCTATAGGCATGAAATATTATGGTGACGGAGCGGTAAAGCCGCACTATGAATATGTGAGAGACATTCAGACATGGAGAAAAAATGATGACCTACAAGCTCAGGGTAAATCAGCGGAATAGAACAGTGGAAGAGATTGGATGGACCGTCAAAGAGCGCAGATAATCACTTTTCACCTATGCGAATACTGAAGGACTGCGAAAAGATGCTCCATTGCAGGAAGCATTTTCGAGAATGTAGATGGAGAATGAAAGTGTCAATAAGTTTGCCAACGGTTGAATAGTATCCTGGAGTTCTAACGTGGGGAGTTTATATGATTACGAATAGGGCTGGAGAGTAGACAGAAGCGAGACTCAAGGAAGGTAGGCAAAGCAGTACCTGCCACGATTTGTAAGTAATTATATAAGCAAGCGGTGGCTGTAGAGAAAAAGCTGGATGATAGATGGAGGTGAAAACCATTAATATTTCAGCACTGAGATAGAGTGGTGAAATGAGCCGGGCTTGAAAAGGGTAAAATATGGCGTCTATGTAAAGAGCGCACTCGAAGGGAATCCCGTGAATATTTGCGGGAATAGAAGAAATAGTTTTTGCCGCCACGGAGTGGGCACAAAAGTGGAACTTCGTAATCCACAAGCAGCATTAGTGGGTTGGACTGACTGTGCTTTGAACACCCGGTCTGAAAACCATTTCTCAGAGCAGGACATGCGATCCACCATTCTATTTGCACCGGCTTGCTGTTGCAGATTCCCTGCACGGCCGGTGTGCTCCGGCCGAAGCGGTGGACCTGGTAGCGTCCCGCACCGTTGAGATTAATATCATTTGTGTGAATGCGGTGAGATCACTTATTCTAGGCTTTGGTGACTGGGTTGTGGGGAACCTGAAGAGCACAGCCAGTAGGAAAGCAGTCATGTGACTAATGGAAGTCAAACCGTACGAAAAATTCAATCATTCTATTCAGCGATAAATGCATGCGGTGGTTGCATTTAGGGGCAATTTATGGAAGCGAAATTGAAGAGATGCCACCTGGCCGTTCTATCAGCTGTAAGATTAGGAGTAAACACAGAACAACAACATTGCTCAACAGCCTTGGTCGATCAAGGAAGTAGCAACACCAAAGAAGTGTCGTCTTATAGGTAAGGATAAAAGCTTTGGATTCGGGGACAGGCCTAAAGAGAAAAGGAAGGACCGTAGCAACAGTATATCGTTAGGCTTAGTGTAAATTAGGAGTATGGAAAGAAGGCGAGAATGAGCCATTTCTGGGGCCAATGGTCGTGTGTAATTCGATAGTGGTGATGAATGGCAAACCACATGAGTTGTGACGGTATGTTCATCAGAATGAGGCCTACGATCTTATGTGGTGAAATGGGTATCAACTCGTGATTGAGTTACACGTGAATAAGACTGTTACCATGAGGACATATCATCGTATATAGCACTACGTATTTTATAGCATGAGCGATATTTTACCACTTGATAGCGGCTGATGAAAAAAGGTGTTGCCAGCTACGGTAAAAAGGGGCAGCACGGATCGAGAAATCAGCAGAGCAACAATAGCCAGTCAAGAGTCGTGCTTGGAGGCTTTAAAACCAGGGAGTGAATGGGTAGACACTCAGAAGGAGTGGCTGAGAATCATAGTGTACGAGCTTTACAGCTTCTGTCTGCCTACTACAACCAAAAAGAATGTGCTTGCTCCTGACTACTCACCAGTGATTACCGTTTGTCGGACAACAGTTGTTGGATAACTGGTTAATGTCCCAGAACAAGTTCGTAGGCTCGGCCAATAGACAGGTAGAAATCAAGCATTTGAATGAGTTTTGATGCAGTCGGGTGCTCATTTCTTTCTTTCTCGGATGTTGAAGAGGCGGAATATAGCGACCCAATTTGCCCTGGAGGCTTGTTCCAAAGGGAAGAGTTTTTAGTGATGAAGAAATCAGACAGCACCACAGTCCCAGATACAGGAATAAAGACCATGGAGTCCCTAGGTGGTAAAGGGTAGTTGGAGGGAGTTCTGAATCTGAGGCTGAATTTTAAGATGTACGTTTTATAACTTTGCAAAAAGATCGGTTCATTAATAGACGGCGTAGCTATGGGGACTGTTGATGAAATATGTCAAACAGTCCCATATAATATGAAGACGAGGAATACCTTAGTAACTGTTTGGTAAATCTTCGTAGTACTTTCTCTACGGCTCAACTATCGATCAGCCGCACGCTCGAAATTACGGTGGCGCAATTTTTCAAAGGTGGTGTGACAAAAGATCTAAAAGTGGTCAGTTTATTATCCAGAGGGCTGTAGTTCCTTTTAACCAGACCAGTTGACTGTCTACTTTTGGCAACCTGCCTGGCTAAATGTTTAGAGAAATCAAAAGTATACGAACATTGTAATCGTAAGCCCTTTATTTCCGGACTGTTGGGAGTGGACTGATCAATAATTTTAAGCGTTCCTGCTAGAGCCTGACATTTATACACGAGGATACAACTTTGAGCAGTAGGGAATTTCAACAACCATTGGTTGCCTCTAGGATCTAGCCACAGTAAATAGCTTGTTACGTCAGCAGTGGTAGGAGCTATGACGCTGGGTTCAAATGAGTACACAGCTCATTTTTGTCCGTAAATGGAATGCTGCACCGTCGTTGATGGCATTAAAATGTCTTCTACGTACACAGGGGAAATTAAAGGGCCTGGCATACCACCCTGAATAAATCCATTAGTTAGTGGTCGAGGTGATGACAAAGTGCACCAACTGTTTTTGGGACTTTGGGTACGACGAAAACCGGCCCATGGTTGGGTGGAAACTTCTTTGGGTTTTCATCTCAATCATCAGCTCACTACGGGCTACTCGATCAGGAGCCCTAGGTATGCCTTGGAGAGTTATGATCATTCATTCACCACTGTTTGTAGCCATAGTTATCAAGTTGAGGAAATCACTCATACAACTGGCATACAAATTTTTTGAATAAAGTCGTACCCGCCGGAGTTATTGAGGTTATTGCTAATTTGTGTTAACTTAAGTTTTATTCAGTCTTTCCTTAATTCAGGGGACCGTAGGAGTGTGATTCATTGGTAGGTAGTTAGTTCGGCCTTATGATTACCTTTTCCTAAGAGTCGGAATAGTAGCGTATATTTTCCACGAGGAGGAGAAAGTGCTACTGCTCATAGATAAATTAAAGACCTTTGAAGAAATTTGAGAAAGCTCTCCCGTCTAAGCTGAAGGTGGCCGGTGGTGCGGCATCTGGTCCAAGGCGACAAGACCATTCAGTTTCAGTCACCTGCGCTGTGACCTGGTTCAGGTAAAACAAATTTGCTGAGAACGGTTTGGATGTCAGCCGTTCAAAGTGATCAAGGCCGAGGGAGTGTTCTTTCGTTAGAGAAGAGGACAGTAGATACATAATACCGCCCAGATTTCTTGGGGAACTTGCTTTATAAGTTTTATCACTTAATAGTTGGGATGGGAGAACTGCACTGGCTGTTTCTTAGTTTTGTCTACTTAGATGAGACTCAGGTCCTCTACGGACTTAAGAAAGTTGCTTTGTGGTGTGGAAAGCTACTTTTTGAATCGACAAATGATGTTTGCTTTATTGCCTCCAGGCTGCCCTTGGGCCGGTATGATTCAGTCAAATAAGCATGTAAAGTGGAGTCAAGCTTAGTCAGCGGAGTAAGCAGATTGTCTGATGAGATGAAACTATCCCAGTTATGGGCTGGAATAAGCGAAATTAAGTGGTTCCAGCTAGCTCGTTGGAAAGGCCTTTCGGCGGTTGGTTTGTGGGAGGTTCATGTTGGCTCTGAAAACCCATACCTTAACGCCGAATTGTGGTATCCCTGGACACTGCCCTCGACCGATACGTGAACAGAAGGTAAGCCCACCTTGAGCAGGGGGTCATGAATATTGATGCCTCCAGTTGGGCACAGTAAATTTTGGGCCCATACTCCTAAACGGAAGTGAAGCAGGTGTTTTGGGGCATCGAAAGTGAACCAACGGATACCTGGTGCGTTAAAGTCGGCGGCCATCAGCTTGGAACGGCGTGTCAGTAACAACACCTGGCGCCCCTTCGATAGGCAAGAAGTCACCCTGATTAGTATTATTGAGGAGGGGAAAATTTTACCAATGATACAGCCAGAAGGTCATTTTGTGAAATGTGGCCAAAGTGATTCCGGTAACCTATTCAGTATGGGGTGCTGACAAATTTTCGCTTGTACTGTTTGCCTTATAAATACAAGAAAGTTAATCTACTTTCCTAAGAGCTTGGTACCTGATGATAGCGATATCCACATTTGGAGTGCTATCTGTCAAGCAGGTTTCGGTAACCAAAATAAGATCGTAGTAATATGCGAGCAGTGGTAAGGCGGCATTCGCATCTTTTGTGGTATTCAGCTAGCAACCAGCATTACCAGTAGGAGCCGTTGAGTGAAAACAAGAATAACTTTAGGAACCTTATAAGACTTCGGCATAACATTGCTGAGGTAGGGTCGGACATTGCAACCAGTGTTGCTTGAGGCAGTGTAGTGGGTAATATGGGTGAGGGAAAGTGGCACAATATGGATGGCGGAATAAGCTGAGTAGGCTTATCTGGCGATGCCCTCATCTGCGTTGTTGGGCCGAACTGAGTATGGCTAGCACTGAATAAGACCTTCAGATTGGGAGGGAATCGGCGACTTTTAAGCCTATTTCATGAGAAGCAATGCCATAAAAGGTTTACGACGACAGCCTTGCTGCTGGTAGGTACTGGCTGCTGGGAATGTAAAGATCGGCGGCAGAAAACCCTTCAAAGGCACTATAATTTCGTGTTTCGTGGTATTCTTCTCTCGCATGCACTATCTACGTGTTTCGGTACACTGGGTGGTTTTCTTCGAACCAAAGTTTGTTCCTTCGCGTCCAACCCGTTACCCTATTATATCCCATCTTCGACCTGCTCAAAACACCTGCCTGTCTCTCGCATGCGGTAAACTCGATTATCGTTGTCTGAGTCTGTGTGGCCCCATAATTGAGGTTATATACATGTTTTATATTATTGCTCATTTATTAATTCTGTATCGTAGAGTCTACGGATCATCCGTGTTTTGTCTCGGGATTTGTTTGAATTCGGTTACCTGTTGCTCGAAAGTGTGGTAAAGGGCCATAGAAATGTCAGAAAGAGAAAAATAGCTGTTGACTGGGAAAGAAAAAGGAAATGTAATAGCTCCAAGTACGTTGGCGCGGAAAAAAGCTACTTTTGACTTAGCTCCCAAACATGCACCATAACCGATACGTATTTTGGGGAATTATACACCACGCGGTACCTGCAAAAATACAACCCAAGATAACAGATGACGGCCAAAACTAGAAGTCTGTTGAGATAATAAATAAATTGCGATGCTATTTTTCGGGCTGAAGAAACTAACTTCTTTTAAAAGGAGGAACTTTGCTGGTAATAAACGGCCCTTGTTTCAACATCCCATAAGACTTAAAAATAAAGGGAACCCGTAATTACGTAGTGACATCTGGGGAACACTCCCGGCGGTATTTCTACAGGACAACGTGACGAGTACCTTTGAACAACGCTTGATCATCCTTCTGTCAAACTGGTGACTAAAGGAAGTCTCATCGGTTGACTAGGGGCATATACATGTTATATGTAGATAAATAACTAAGAAGAGATTTATTTAGATACATACATACGCATACTCACTTGTGTGTATAAATGTGTGGCCCTGTGAAGAGTGTTTCCGCTCTGACCCCGGGGAACTAAAGTAATGGTATCACTCACGATACACGGAGCTCTCTCCGTGAAACCGAACGAGGTATCCACTTTGGTAAACTTATTTTATTGCAGCCCATGAGCAAAACTAGTATTCTAACGACGACTGCTGCAAAATTGCCTGAGCTCAGCGATCAGAGTTGTCAACGACGCTGAAGAGGGAAACGTACCGAGAGTCCAACACGGGCCAGAAGAAAACGAAAACGCAGGACATTATAAAATAAAGTTTTATTCAGTTGTTCAACTTAAGGGAGTGTCTTGAGTTGGGCTAAAACCATCCGGGAAATTTTGGCGGGAATTGTTTGTTCTCGGCTCCTACCTGGCATCACAGATGGCTTACATTAATTCGGCAATGTGGGTCTCCTGATCTGGAGTCAGTCTCCTGCCCTTTGCGTACAGCTTGTTGGTAAATAAACGGGAATCATGATTGTGCTGGGTGCGAACAAATGCCGGACAATGTGTATTTAGGTGTCTGGGGGAACCGTCGGGCTTCAAAGCGACAATAATCGCCTTGTAGAAAACATATGCGGCCTGAGACTGTGAGCACTTTACACGATAATAAGGTAACCACTTCAAAAAGGAACCGGGGAGCTTGTACCGCCACCTTAAAACACTTCCGTTTTCATCAACATGAAAAAAATTTGGGGTTTTCCTTAAAAAACACGAGAATCACTTTCATTATCCGTAAAACGCCTGCAAAATATCACGAATTACCCGGGCAAATATTCAAGAATCATCAAAATATAATGGCAGCCATAGCCTTAGCAGCCACGGCAACAGCGGCCGCAGCGGAAGCCATCGTGGTCATTGACGCTTCAACACTGATCACAAAGCTTATATAACTCTGTGGAATCGATTCAAAGAAAATACGCACTGTAAAATTGTGCTTCACTCCTACTTTCCTGTGGCACCAGTTCATCATTTTGAACGGCCTTCCGAAACCGACTATCATAATTACAGTCTGGTTACACTTAAGTATGTACGTTCTGACACCATTTTCAATAGTGAATCTGGTTGATCCAGGCAAATATAGCTGCAGCTGAGAGTTTTACACGAGAGAGACTAAAATCGGTTAAAAAAACGGTGGCAACGTGAGACAATGAAGAGTAAATCAACTTGCATTAAGAGGGATTGACATCTAAGAGGGCTAGCCTTATCGTGGTAAACCGTGAGTGACTGGGTACAAGGGCCAGTGTAATACAAAAAGCAAGCGACGGGACCTGTAAGTGATGGGTCAAAAGGCGGAAAGATTTCTGAAAGTTTGTTGCTCGACGGATGTTTGTCACAGGTACTGACAGAATGAACATATATCTGAAGAGGCAGCTGGTTGATGACAGGGGAGATGGCCGGCGGAGGACTAGAGAATGCAGAGTGAATATATAAGAGAGGAAGGAGGGTAGGACAGTGGGGCTTTAAAACACGGGAACAAAAGTGATCGGTAAAGGCAGGTTGGGTTAAATCCGATGGTTCAGAATTACTTGAGAAAATCGTGGTGGTGACAGGAGGGATAGGTTAAGATTGACAGAGAGAGAAAAACGACCGAGGAAGCATGGAGATAGGGACGGCAGTAAAGAACAGTTCACAGACGAAAGAGGATGCAGGAAATGACCGAAGAAAATAGGTAACGGTAGATTTAGTGAAGTTATCAGAGCCGGCTTGTCAAGCAATGACGGTCAAAAATGAGAGAAGCTAAAATAAATGCACATAAATTACGCAGCCGGAAGATGACTAAAGTGGAAGTGGCTGGGGAACGCGGATAGAACTTAATAACAAAGTGGTTGGAGTTCTGTGGAACATCTGAAAAGAGGGGTACCTGGGAAGCGATACGGACTGTGGAGCAAGGATTCGGCAACTATGAAGGCAAACAAAGCAAAAAGGAAAAGGATGTATGAAGGATTGAAGGAATCAATTGAGGGCTAATCATGTGGTTTGAAAATGCACTTGAAGCTCATGAAGTAGAGTTGTCTTTACATTAGTTGGTAGGGCAAAAAGCAGAGAAACCCGGCGGACACGTTCAAAATGCCCGCGGCGTGCAATATATAAAACAGGAGATGAGCGTACTGACCGAAGAGAAGCAGGTATGAGATGACCGGTCACGTCGTTTTGCTACAGGAGGAACACGTCTAAGTTTGCGAAGAAGGAGTGCACCGGGAAGAGTAAACCCGTAGTGGAACAGTAGGCACGAGAAATATATGCTCATCGGAGTCGGATAGCTGCAAGTCTGCGGGCAGCTGTACAAATGGAGTGAGCCAATGGGTATCGGTCGAAGCACGGCCTAGTGGAAAGATCCAAGGGCGTTTGTGGATCCAAGCAAAGAATCTGTGGTGGTATGGAGTGAATAATAAATGTGGCCATGCAACATGCAGGGGAGGGGACGGCGAGTTCTGTCATGGGGACAAGGTACGAGTACTGGTGATGGTGCGAAATGGCACTAGGCCTGAGAGTGGAGGACAAAGATGGATACGAAAAACATTGGGCAACGGAATATGAGAATGCCATCAGTAAACTTTATGAACGCAGGGCGGTAGCGATAGGATAGAGGTTTGGGGCCGGCAAGAAGACGCGGGTGGGAGACAAAATATTGACGGGCATGAGCAGGCTATAACGACATCACGCAGTGATAGCTATAACGGGGAGAAGCAATAGGAGCTGGGACAAAATGAACAGGTGTGCATAATGTGGCAAAAAGATGAAAATGGGGAGTGATAAAATTACCTACGAGGATGGTAGATGGGCACACTGTGGCGGAGCAAAAATGGTAGAGGCGTGCGATCCGCAACCGAGAGCAACGAATGTGGCAGAGGGAGGGGAGTTAGAGAGTGCGACCCACAACTAGTGCTGATGGGCGGGGCTGGTCGCGCTCTGGACATCCAGCCTGAAAAAAACTTAACTAAATGAGCACAGGGTGCAGAACCCACCACTCTATTTGCGCTCGCACATCTTTGTATGGAGCCTGCATGCCCGATGTGCTCTGGCTCAAGCAGCGGATCTGGCTGAGCCCTTCTCCTTTAGGAATGGCACAAATGATCACCGATGGTTATACAGGGGGCAGAGTGACCACGATGGGAGTAAATGATCCAAGATTGACTGGTCAGGATGTGAGAGATATTGGACAGCACAGCCAACGGGAACGGCTATTGCTAGGTGACAAAAAAACAACGGTATCCGGAAGCACCTGCCAGTGAAGTGATCAGTAGAGCGGTTGAAAGTCATTAGGGACCGCTGAAACGAGAAAGAAGATAGAAAAACGCAGTCTAGGTATACCCCAGCTGAGGATCAGTGGTTGAAGGAAAGAAGGGTGGAAAAGAGAAACAAGAGCTCGTTGATGCAAGGGGTGCTTAGGATAATTCGGGAGGCACTGGGAAGTACAAGGGGCTGCACCCTGTTGTATTAGCATGGGCAGATGCAATGAGAATCTGTGATACGGTCAGCCTACCATTACAAGACAGAAATACACTGATGAAATTAAGATGAATGCACAGACGAACGTGGGTTTGGAATAGGATTTAGCATTGGAAGCGACAGATAAATTAGCTTTGGATCAGGGATGGCAATAATCGTGGTTCGTGGTGCTGAGGAGGAGGAAAGGTTAGACAAGGGACACAGCCATTGGCTTCCTGCGCGGAGGCAATAAGGTCACAGTGTAGGACTGCTATCAAAGGCCAGCTCGGTGAGAACGCACCCATTGGCTAGCAACATGGCTTTGGGGATAGTTAAGCAGTCAGAAAGCACACCCTTCAAACCCCACAGCGCGTACATTGAGGGGAGAGGCCTGTTCCATATTTTGGAGTGGGCTGGCGGGAAGAATCAAGACCTCAGACTGAGATTAGTTTTGGGCACAGGGGAGAAGAAGCACGACGGTGAAAGGGATAGGAGCAGGGGCCGGTGGATGAGATAGGATGGGAAGCGTAAGCTTGACTATGGGTTAGCCTAAAGTGAAGGACTAGGCTGGGCCCTACGCTAGAATCCACATGAGTTCAATTTTCGGAGCTCGGAGGCTTTGGCGTTGTGTCGGGCTACGGATACGCAAAAAGGGGTTTCTTAGTGAAGGTACGGTGAACATTCTCGGGAAATACTATAGTAGGACAGACTGACCGATAAGTGGAGATAGTAGTACAGTATTCTTGGAGTGGTTCTACATGTGAGAGATATATGGGAAGGTGATTGTCGGGTAGTAGGAAAGATGGACGTATCAGGCCTAGAGTTCTCTTAGCTTTAGTGATCTGGAATGGTGCCTGCTCCAAGAAGTTTAGGGGACAGGAGTAGTGTATGCCAAGATAAATGAAGGAGGGCAGTTGGGGATGGGAAGGCCGTCCAGGTTAATTTGGCCATGCGGTACAGTGCACTTGTAAGGTAAGGGAAAAGTTTTATCTGCAGTGAATTCCATGAATCACGGGGTGCGCCTGCTTTTAAGAGAGGACAAATCACCTGATAGGTTGCATAGTGTCGTAGATAGGCCTTCAGGTTGGAAGCAGTGTACTGCTTCCACGTCATCGGCGAAGAGGAGTGGGGAGCCGTGGCAAATGGAGAGGAAATGTCATTGACATAAAAGGGGAGTGGTAACAGGCCTATGAAGCTGCATTCGATCGCCCCAATAGTGACTGGTCTGGTGGAAGATAAGTGGTCATCAGCAGAAACAGCCGGTGATCTACGAGGGCGATATGAGGGAAACCAGGAGAAGAGAGGATTCGACATACCAAGATAACGGATTTTGACTGTCAGGTGCATATGGGATACGCAATCAAAAGCCTTGGATGAGTCAAGGTACATGACATTTACAAGGTAGCCGGAGCGAGTTGTGGATGATAGGACATTAAGGAGGTCCGGCTGGCCGGAGCAGCAAGAGCGGAAGTTCAAAAAACCAAGCCGCCTAGGGTTCAGCGGATTGGTAGACAGAAGGTACTGAACAATGTGTATTTTCATGATTGTTTCCATGATTTTGCAGAAAACTGGTAGGTCGTTGTCGGGCTGATAGTTATCGAATTCTTGCTGTTGGCTCTTTGGAGCACTGAGTGATGAAGGGGGTTTTTCACTGAGGGGGGATGAGGCTGCTGAGCTTGGGAGTTGTGCTAAACAATAGGTGACATCGAAGGTAGTCTGGGACCTCCAAAATGGAAAACAGCCGGGGGGAGGAAATCCGAGCCCGGTTTCGGGGAAGGTTTAACAGAGGAGGTTAACTTGCCAACCTATGGATGGATGAACGGAGTCAATGAAAGGGAGGTTCAGGCGGTGGGATGGCTGGGAGGAGAAGGGCCACAAAGGCAGGCGAAAAGAGAACGAGTGAAGTGATCACTGAGGGCTTTGGAAATAGAAGCTGCTGTATTAAGGAAAGGTGATCCGCAGGTGAGGAATTTGGGCGAGGTGCTTCGGGGAGGCTGAACAGTTCACTAAGCTGGTTGGACCGGTAGCCACTTCTGTTGGGTTACACCAAAGCCATGGCCTCCTGTCTGCTTCGACGCAATTCGGCCTTACGACGCAGTTCCAGTTGCAGTTGATCGACGCGCAGAAGAATTGTGATTCGCTCCACCTAGCAAGGATAAGTCGCAGCTTAGCCAGCCTAATCTCTAAGAGTAACGGGGTGGAGGAACAGCTGGGCTTGGGGTGTGGATGGACTCTTGGGTTAGTGGCATTTGTGCGGCATAAAACCTTGGAGTCGAGAGAGTTTACTACAATGAGAGGGTGACAGGAAAGTAAAAGGGAGTCCCAGAAAAGCGAACGGATTGTCATTGGTACGGGAGACCAGTTGTACGAGCTGTGGGATGTCGGAACATGGGGGGGGGGGTAATTGGGGTGGGGACAGCTTGAGCAGTTGAGTCCACGGGGAAAAACACGGTAACTACCTGGGAGAGGTTCAGTGACCTGAGTACTGATGTCACAAACATCGATGGAGGATACTGGGTCCGGGATGTTGTTGCCCCTCGCAGGACAGGAAAAATGTTGGGTCTGCCCATCAAGAAGGACAAAGGAAAAGAAGTTGGAGAGGGCGGGAGGGCCATTATGAGAGGACCACACTGGAAGAAGGTTTGAGTCAACCGCAATAATTTTTGCAATCGAAGGATAGTCGAGTCAGCATAATAGACATCCGTGGCAGAGTCTTCCTTCGGCGGGTTCAGATTCGGAGGGACTGAGGCACAGCCAAGGGGGAGGTTCTGGGCGGATGCTTAAGTAGATAGCCATACTGGACCTCCAGTGAGGACAAGTTAGAGGGGCTTCTATAAAGCCAGCGTGAAAGGTGCGTTTGACGAAGGCTGAGAAGCCACCGCCACACCCGGATTGGCAATGGGGAAGCATTTATACCCAGCTACGAAAGCAAGGTCCGTTGAGGTATCTTCGGAGAGCCCGAATTCAGTTGCTTGTATTATGTCAGATTTTGAGGTAGGTGCCAGGGGTCGCAGATGAGAAACTTTATTAATTCGTGACCAAAAATTTGGTATAAATAACTCAGTGTCCGGGTGCGCAACGTGTTGATGCCTAGTACACCACTATTTGTATTACTATGGCAATAGAAAATAGGTCTCACTGGGGATAAAGTGTCGTCAGAGGTTGGGGTGCAAACAACTCGGCAGAGAGACAGCAAATAAGCAGAGCTTTGGTATGAGGCTGTGCCGATCATCTGGAGTGATAAGCGAAACGGGTTTGCAAGAGACTATTGGTGTGGGCCGAACGGCGGTTAGCGCTAGGGTCAGGGCTGTAACAGGCACTGGTCAGGAAATAATGTTTGTTAGGCTGCGGGTAATGTATCTGTTGGACAAGATCGGTATTAGGGAACTGAGGAGGGCAAAGGACTGAGGGGATGTGGGTGTGTTGGGTTGGAATAGCCGGAAACGGAGGCTAGGATGAGTAACTAGTTGTGAAAAATACTGGAGGCTCTTCGGGGGTATAGGGGCCTTTATGAGAAAAGAGGAGAGATACGATAGATGAAAAATGGGGATGCAAGCCTAAACTCAGGTCTTTTGAAGGGACTTTCGTATGGTAGTTCAGTAATGGGCTGGAATTGGTGAGAAGGTGAGGGAAGCAGGGGAGGCTTATTGAGGCCGCTAGGTAAGAGGTTGTGATCAGGAGGGGAAAGAAGATCTACAAGTTGGCAGAGCAGATGAATGGTTTAAACGTTGAACTTTGCAAGGTGGGGAAGAAGAAATGGGGGGAAGGAAGGTGAGATAGAGGAGTGCGTTGAGCGGAATAGCAGGGACGGTTGCCGAGGCAATCGGCCTCGATGGCGTTGGGTGGAGTCAGAGGATAGCTCGGCTGCTTGTATCCCCTTGGTGCGGAGGGTGGGATTTCTTGAATTTGGTGGGGAGCGAAGGTGAATAGCTGAAGTGAGTGATTGGCCTAGTACAGGCCCGGGCGCGGTTCCTGGTGAGCTCACAAGATATTTCGAGGGAGATGACGTGCTCTGCTCCATCCCGTACATCCTGTAATGGCAAAGCTCCAATGGTCCTGTAACTCGCATCATGGGCCAGGATGAAATCACTGGCTCCTTCAGGAAGGTCTAAGGGTGTTGACAAGGATGCCGTACCGCAAGCTGAATGCAAAAATGCAAGGGATTGTCCCTACGTTCCTCCCTGTTGAAGCCGTTATGTTTACACAGAAAAGCATTCGCTGGTGCCGTCCATTCTGCAAAACGTTTGATGAAGCGAAGGTTATGAGAATTCAGTCCTTAGAACCGCCTCACTTACCCATCATTACCAGAGGTTAGCCAATTAAGAACCTGTGCAGTTTTACCCAAATCAGTTTTGTTTACGGAACAGAGACATTGCGGCCCAGAAAATTCAACTCCTTGGAGAGGAGTTTACATTTGGAAAGTCCCAGCTTGAGGACCGCATATATGATTCTTCCCAAAACTAGTTCCGAGTTTCCTAAACATTCCGCCTCCATCCTCCCATGAATCAGTGCACCATCAGTGTATACGGTGAACCCAGAGGGAATCAGTTCCTCTTAAATACGATTCATCAGACGTTGGAAGGTAGTAGATGCGCGAGTCAGCCCGAAGGGCGTAGTCTGAAACTTATGAAGCCCGGTTAGAATTGCGAACTCTGACTTCTCTCGATCATCTGTTGCGAGTTCAATTTGCCAGTACCCAAATGCAAAGTCTAGGGTGCTGAGACACTGAATACCCCCTGCAGCATCGGAGAAGTCATCCATGACAGACAGTGGAAACGTGTCCCATTTGGTGGAAGCAATAATTTTCCCGTGGTCTGCACACAAGCAAATATTCACCTTCATTCTTACCTTGCACCACAGGGAAAGACCGGTAGGAATGTGCTGGATGGATAACGTCGTTCTTCAGTTTCCTCGATTATATGCAGCAACTCTACTTGGTGGCGCTTTGGTACCCTCCTAGGAGCCATTTCATTGGGCCTTGACACCCCGTGTCAATTAAATGTTTGACTAGGTCTGTCCGGCCCAACCTCTCGTTTCCCAAGAGGAATGTTTGGAAAATTTTTCGAAGGGATCCAATAAATATTTATCACTTTTAGTCGCCTAACTCCCAGCTAGGATCTCATCAAAATTTACTACAAGACCTTCCTTCGCCGGCGCCGTTGCACGACTGCTTATTTCGAACTTCTCCCGACCAAAGGCTTTAACTGCTCCTTTTCTTAGACATAACCTTTTCTGTGGGATATCAGTTACACATCAGCGTCTTTTCCATTTATCAAGTCATATGGGATCTCTTCTACCAACAACAGAAATAGCTTCATGGCTGCGCTACACTAGAGGGAGCCAATTCCGTGGTTTCTACTATCGCCCCCAATTTTGATCTTATTAAGCTACACGTATTTTAGTTTCAACCAGATCACACAGAACAGCCTCTTTAATATTCACCCGGGTGGGTTGTGTTTGGAACAAATGGAACATATCGAAATCACAAGAATGATTGTCCTGTCTTGTTTCTGAGTTCGCGGCCTAGTACCATACAAGGCAAGGCCTTCCCCAACTGGCTGCGAAGACATTGATCCTGAAGGGTTGCGGCGGCGATCAGCGCTCTACCGACCAGCAGTTGTTCCCCGGCTCCGGTTATGAAACAGGCGACGCCTCTTGGTGTCAATTCTTTGGTACCAGCTCTTCTTCTCTTTCACAGGATAGCGTGCCGGCCGTCGAGTCTTCCCCGCCAATCTCTTGGACCTGCAGCATTTACTTCCAGTTTGCATTCCCGTTGCTTCCTTTTCCAAAAAGCCTCGTTTACTCTTATAGAAACCTTTTGGGTCAAGTTCTTGAACGATACCCTTAACAACTCGCCTCTCTCGGCTGGGTTTCACACCCCGTCGATCAGCGTTCCCAACTTACGAAGGTCAAGTGGCTCTTTGGCCTTTTCTGGGTAGTCTCTCTGGCCCTAATAATAAAGCGCTCGACTTGAAGACCGCACTGTCTCAGCCAAAAGCTTTTTCCTTCAGGAAACCTTGTCAACATCACAGAAGATATCCAGAGGCGCCTAGAATTCTTCGAATCTGTTTAAAAGAGAATCGTAACAGCCGCTTTTAAAAACTGCATCTTCATTGACAGTTTCGTGGTCTTCCCAACCAGCAGGTTCATTACGACATCCTCCAGTTGCTTTTCTGCGTACTTTTTGATACATTGCCGAAATTGGCGCTCGCACCGATCATAAGTTCCAAGAAGACAAAATTCATCGAATGCAACGAAAAAAGTTGTTAGATGCCGTACTGGTGACGAGCTATTTTTCAAATATTCTGATTCCGAGGTCTGTCTACGTCAAAATTCGCGACAAAAGCTGTCTTGATCGATTTTGCATGCGTCTGAACAACCGGAAACCGGCTGCCATAACAGTAATTGACCTTAATCCTGCTTTTTGACAGTTGGTCCGCAGCCAAAATTTTACACTGCTCATTTACTGTTCTTGTCTGGAGGTAGGTTTCGTGAATGACTGTCAACTCGAATTTGACAGTTCTTGCCCGTTGTAGAATCCTTTGTATCAATTCCTTGCGCCTTTATCGTTATTTCACCGTCTGCGAGGCACAGAAACGTGGAAAGTGTCGCAATTTGCAACCGACCAGCTGGGGCCTCCAAAACAAGCCCCTCGGTTGTGTCCTTTCCTGAGTGTTCATCACTTGCTAGAAATGAAGACCTGTGGCGACAATCATCTTCATTCATGCTTTTACCACCTCTGTTGTTTACCTGAACGCTGACCGCCAAACCGGTTGCCATTTGACCACCGCTGTTTCGCGTTGTCACGCACGCTGTCAAAGACACGCTGGTCACTGTCTCTCCTTATGGCCTGCCCTTTCTCACTGGTGGTGGAGAATGCCATTCTGGCTAGCATATTCCTACAGTGCCGAGAGTTAAAGTGACATCCAGGTAGTTTACGTATTACGATGGACTGAGCAACGCGTTTATTGGGGACATTGTATTGTAAGGTTCAGCCACGTTACAGCCGGCGAGCTTGGCGTTATCTTCGGGTCACGAGAGTTTCCTTTCCTTACATAATTCAGAGTTCCGCCTAGATACGTTTTTCATCGTTTTATCAGTTGCTTCTTGTTGGCATTTTTGACTAGCTTTCCAGAACCTTTTCCTCTATCATACATTTATTTGAGGTCTAGTTTGTCACGATATTCTTAAACTCTATTAAATTGAATTGAATTGTATATTTTTTGACCGTGGTCAATACACATGCACAAGGCAAGATCAGAGAATACAGCAGTACATGTCAATGTGAGGCATTCACGATTTATAAATTTATGAATCACACAGCAACCGAAATACACCGGTAAAGTCATGTAGTGTTTGAGTGAACTAAAGTGGTAATGGTTGAAGCGGGAATCGCAAATCGGTTTCGAATTCGGTGACGGCGGTGTGGATAGCTGGACAGATGTGGGGTTTCTGGTATAAGCGATAATTGGACGGTCACTAACGAGTAACCGGGCCGAAGGGATGCCAAAGAACAAGACTAAAAGTAAAGCACGCATGGGGCTATCAACATGAAGTCAGAGATGCAAGCGAAATATAGATAACTGATCCAGCATTGGGTAACTAATTGTGGAGGGAGCATGTGAAGTAAATGCAAGTGAGTCAAAGGTGATAATAAAACGGACCTTTTGTGCAGGCGATTTCAGTGTCATATGGAAATTCACATGAAGGCTAAAAGCCTCGCAGGGATTTCAGTGAACTTTTGAAGAGCATGAATGGTGTATGGACGCGTGACGGACTTTCAAAGAAGAGCCGTTGAAGAAACGGGTTAGTGGAGACAAACGCTACTGATGCAGCTAGGCAGAAGTTGGAAGAGTGTAAAGAAAAAGGAAAAAAACATTTTTGTTGTGTGTGATAAAAAATTATTGGCCAAATTCTGGTGGGCTGCAGATGGCGGGCATTCGATTTCATAAAGACCTTAGTTACAGGTGATGGCAGGTAGACTGTTGAGGGTAGCAGGTAAGATGGGGCTGGGTTGACGAAGTGGACAGCGGCGAGGGCTGGGTTTCGTACTGCAAGGGGGGAAGAATTGAAATGTTGGAATGGATTACTAGGAATAGACGTTGAGCGGATGTGAGTTTATGGTTGGTGTCAGGAGTCACCTCTGCGATCCGGTGAGACTTTCATGAAGATTTGTTACTCCGTGTACACTGCCCAATATGGCGTCAGCAGGCGAGAGTATATGTTTAAACCATTGATCAAATCGTCTAGTCCTTATGATAATCCGGGATAAATGTCGAGTTGGCCGATGGCTACCGAAGCAACCAATGCGATCCGGTATTGTCAAGTTTATCTTCAGTTCTTTCTATTTTTTCCGATAAGCCAATAATTGAGCTACGTCTGCTGGGCGAAAACCAGCAGACCCTACTTGTAGGGTGATAATGCAATATATACAGCCAGAACCCCCCCTGGTCAAGCTCTCTGGTTTATGCTGGTCAAAAAGGAACCCCTGAGCTCCGGCATAACCAGTAAGGCAAGCCTTTCCAGATAGGTAGTGGGATGACTTCCACCGGGAGTAACAATGCAAGTTAGGGACACAATATTCTCCTCCGAAACTAAGAGGACTGAAAAGAGGCCGTCTTGGCTGCGCGACCCAGCCGAAGGAAAAAGGCATGCAACAGTTACAAAGCCTTGACCTTGGAGGTCGAAATTTCTCCGAGCTGCTGCTCGAGGCGCTGTCTTTAAGAAAACCAACAGTAGGTATGGACCAGGCCCTGGGGTATATTTGGCTGAAAAATTATTGCAAAATTTTCCTTATTTATTGATCTCCGCGCGTAAATGCCTGACAGAGGAAACTTCAGCGATAGCTGATGACGCTACGTCGCGAATCGAACCCACTATGGCTGGTGTAACCAGGTCTTCCTTCATTACGGTGCCTGCTTAGTCAATACCTTACGATTTCGTTTCACTTCTAACTTATAATAATAATAATATTAATGGTATATTTCTTGATCGTGGTCAAGACATATGCACAAGACATGATCAGAGAACACAGAAATTCACAGTTATGTAGGGTAATCACAATTTTGAAGAACATGGTTCACACAATTGCAGTAATAGAACGATCAGCTTGGACGGTGTTTAAGTGAGCTAAAGAGGGGAAGGTTAGCGCGGCTATTGTAAATCGGTTTCGAATTCGGGACGGGGACGGTGCGGTTAGCGGGATGGACGTGGGAATGAAGGAAAAGCGATACTGAAGAAGGGTAAAAGTGCAGTGTTTGCAAGAACCCTTAAAGCAACTGGTGTTGGACAGCACTTCATGAATAGGGAGTTGATGCGAGAATAATACACAACTTGCCTTATGGATGCCGATGACTGTCTACGACGGGTCCGGTAGTCCAGAATGGATCATAGCCATCTATGGAATTGGGTGTGCAGTCGATGAAGATAGAGAGCAGTGGACTGAAAGAGATTCAAAGAAGAGTCGGGAAGCGTAGAGGGAGTCGCGATGTGGCACCAACTGGATATTTGAGGAATCAGTACTGAGAAACTGGTCGAGAGTGCTACCAAAAGAAGATTAAAAATGGAGTTAACATGGTGTTATCAAAATGCAGTCGGAGATGCCTACGGGAAATAGAGAAGATTGACCCTCCATTGGATAACTCATTGTGGGGGTTGTTTGTGAGAAAAATGCAAGTGAGTCGAATGGGATAATCAGATTGGTCTTTCTGTATAGGTAATTCCGATATTATGTAGAAAATCACATGGAGGCAGAAGCTCACCAGGAATGCAGTACGCTTTTAAGGAGCGTGAATGGTGGATGGACACAACTGGGAGTTTCAACAATCCGTCGAGGAAACACTTGGTGACACGCTGCTGATGCAACCAAGCAAGTATGCACAGGTGGCGAAGAGAAAGGAAGACTACGGTGACTGGGAGAGGCCAGACCCGATGGAACGGAGGAAGTTGAGTGTAAAAGTGAGATTTCCTGCATACGTGATAAAAGAATAAATAACCAAGTGTTTGGCATTTTGTTTCATGAAAACGTCGGTAGCCGTTGATGGCAGGTAGTGCAAGATGAGGGTAGCAGTTAAAAAGGGCTAGACTGACGAACTAGGGAGAGTAGGTACGGAACGCAACGGCGAGGGCCAGACTCCAGTTCTGCACGCAGAATGAATTGAACTATTCGTATGGAGTACGGGAAATGGATGCTGAAGGGTGATCTCAGGAATCCGTCCGGCGGTCTGGTGAGACTCTCATGAATGATTGTAATCCTGGTTATGGGATTGTGATCACCGGTTAGCCATGTAAGGTGCTCCATATAAAGCCTCATCAGGTGTGAGTGTAGGCTTAACCACGGCCAGTCCGATCGATCAAACCGTTTGGTCCGTCATGTAATCCAGGGATGACGTCGATTTGGTTGACGGGCTACCCAAGTAACCACTGAGTTCTGGAATAGGGGGAAATGCGGCAGTCTGGAGGGTGCTCCAGCTGGGGGTTATGATGAACGGCTTAACGAAAATTAGAGTGATAATGCTAATTGACGCCAGTGGGCCGATCTATGAGGGATTACCGGTCGGAGACTGGTAGTTTTTGAGGCAGTTGGTTGATGATGGAGATATTAAGAGCATGGTTAGCCAGAGTGCAAAATGGTTGGGCTGATAGATGGTAGAACGGTAAAGGTGCCCAGGTGAGGATCAAAAATGAAACCGGGAAAGAGCGCGGGGCCAGAAATAGGAAAGGGAAAAGAAAAGACAGCAGTCAGGCTGTTGACCCGGCTGTAGGTGGGGGCGGAGAAATTATAAAAAAGGAAACGCACATAGCTAGGGTGAGGCCTTCTTATGTGGATGTGAATTCGTTTAGCCCTTCAAGGCCTGGCTTTGAGCCGGTCACGGGGGTGGCACCTCGAACACACACACAGGCACCTGAGCCCTGCATCAGGATGAGATTTCAGCCCCTCAGAAGAAATATATTGTAAGCTCCACCATCTCCTTCGTGGGGGAGCCAAACGGTGCAAACCACATTGTCCATTCCCCGGCACTCACCCGGGAAAGTAATCCCCGCTGATGGTGGAGGCCCACGAAACCGGGTATTAGGCCAGCAGCCGCTCGCTGAAGGTACAGGATATCATCTAAAATAACCTATCCCGTGTGGACACCGAAGTCGGTGCAATCCTTCTGCCGAAGGGCGACAATAGCACTCCACAAGGCCAAATAAAGAGAGCTTCCAATGGCGTGGTCACTCCAACTTTTGACCACCGGTCACTCGCATTGAACTTAGGTTAAAAGCTCAGTTTCCGTCGGATATCCATCATCAACAAATTTCTGCACACATTTCTAGGCACGGACTTCCTGCGAAACTTTCACCTAGTGGTTGGTGCGCGAAGCCGTATGGAAGTGAATAATAAGACCTCTCCTGCCGCTACTGGTTATAAGTCTCAGGTAAATGACATCACATTCAATCACAGACACACCAACCCTATGGCGAACTGGTTGGCACCTACCCGTCCAAGTTTCTGCCTTCCGGACTCCTTTTGGAAGTGACCAGCAATGCCGCTCACCATATTGACAAGAGAATCGAGGTGTTTAGTGGGTTTGGTGGGCTCCGTGCTGCACAGGCCAACTTTGAACACTCGCTAGAGTTCGATGCAGCAAGTGCCCCAGGTAGCCCCCAGGCCTGCCATGTTCACGTGGTTCCTAGATCTAACTGCGATTGGTGACCCTGTGGTGATTAAAGAGAACTTAATGGAGTCACCGTCCCTGAATTCTACACACATGGCATAATTCCGCTCTTATCAGGTAAATCCGTCTTGAGCAGTGTCAATCTAGTTTGCGCGACTAGCTAGATTCCGGTAGCAGAGACGGATATTCTAAAAAATGCCGTCACTATGACTTTTGGGCTGTTTGAGTCTCCAGCTTTTCGCTTGGACTCAGAAATGTAGCATGAACCGATCAAGGGTTTATACAAGGGGCAATCCTCGGTTAAAAATATGCTTACTTCTACATCCGTCATTTTCGACTTGCCCTCACAGACCATTCGTTTACTGTGTTTACAGACTGCAAGCCCCTGGTTTACGCACTGAAGCCAGCTACCGATAAATAGTCACCACGCGAAATTCGCCACTTAGACTCTGTCTCACTGTTTACTTTGGACATACTACAAGTTTCCGGGTGCTCATTCTCGTCGCCGACGCTGAATCTGTCATCGACGCCTAACATCGACTTAGGTGCAATGGCACCGGCTCAAATTACGGACACAGGCTTCGGACAACTTCGAAAAAAAGGTTCTTTAAGCTTGACAGCGGTGCCTATCCCAATTTCTCAGGATACCACCTTGTGCAATGTGTCACAAGGCCGGTAGTTCCCGCTGCCCACCGTCACCCTACCTACCTGTCACTCCGTAATCTGGCTTAACCAGGTGTGACTGCCTCGGTGACACGGGTAACTCAGCGTTTTGTCCTGCTCAAAGTCAAACAACATATCTGCCAGTGGGCCCATGCTAGTATTCAACGTCAACGTGTTAAGACCGACGGGCACACTAATGAGGCCTCAGCTGGGTTCCCTGAACCTGAAGGACTCTTTCATTGTGAGCACGTCGGCCTTGTAGGAACACTGCCACCTTCGTTTGGGTACATCTACATACTCACATTGGCAAACACTTCTACTGCCTGACAGCGGGTCATTTATATGGCTAGCACCGAAATGGAAAAGACCGTGAAATCTTTTCTGGTCAGCTGGACAGTCGGTTTGGCTGCCAGTGTATAACGAAAATTGACCGCTGTCCACATTTTGACGGCTCTTTTTGCAGCCCACTTGCCACTTTTGGTTGCCAAATTATTAAGACGGCAGCCCACAACCCTCAGACTAATGGCGTGGTTGAGCCCTCCCATTGGCACTCAAAAGGCTTCCTTCGCGCGAAGGGCAACCCGCTTTGGAGAAGGACTCTAACACTGGCACACTTAGGCCTACGTAGGGCCGCTTAGGAGAGCTGCATACAACACCTGCAGTGCTGGCATATCTCTGCAGACTTCGTTTGTACTGGAGGTTGGCACCTTCCGCTCCCACAGTAATCTTCGGCTACGGCGACTAAAGCAAAAGCCTTAAGCTGCACACTTGAGAATTCAGGGCCAGCCCGAAGTGCAAACAGTCTACAAGCTGCTTTCCAGCCGCTTTAAAAACCTCCACCCACGTACAGTTCTCTTTGGTGGTGTTTGCTCGCGGCCACAGAAACCATGCACTGTCCCGTTTGGTGAGATAAAATGTAGGGCAAAACTTTTGTCCCCAGATCAGGTCACAGGAATTGGGACTGGAGCCGATAAACCAGTCTAGATTCTTTCACCGGAGGGCGCCAGTTGATTCCCACCCGGCCACGACTTCTGTGTTTCCTTTTGTTTCTTCTTCTTTTGTTTTCAATCTCTGGCGTGCTGGAGAACGAGGTAAGGACTTGGTTCACTGTCAGGAGCGCAGCAATCTTATGGGTACGAACCTTTTCCTTAGCCGGGTCTACCCCAAACCAAGGGAGTCATTCTTGCAGCAGCCTTTGGTATAAGTTTTAATACCGGAAGTCAGGTGTAAGGGGGGAGTTTGGAGGGCCTTGAAAAGGAGTTTAGTGTAGATGTGGGAGTGGAGTGTGACAGCTATAAGGAAAACGGTAGATGAAAATAGAGGAAGGGCACTGCATTCGATTCTGTTCTGTTTGTTGGAATACTTGACCTCAGGGAATACGGCAGACTAGCCAAGGTCCAGACGGGTTCAAGGCCGAACTACTGAGCCTGCAGCTATGTCGTCGTCCGGCAGGCCGTTCCAAGCAATGGTGGCTCGGCAAGCGAAATTCGTGTTTTAGCTGTCTTCGGTGCTCATAGATTTATCAGTTTTACTCCTGACTCTAAAGTCAGGGTTCCGCTGCCATCTATAAAATCCGCTTGGTTGGGATGAATAGCCCCCTGATCTCTTTGAAGAATTCAGTCTTCTACGCTTGAGAGAGATTCGGTTCAGGTCGGCAGGCCTGTGTGTATAGTTTTTCCACGATCCCTTCACATTCTTGTGAAATGAAGCTGAGATTTTTCTCACTCAGCAGTGTTTTTCGCCGAAGCAGGAGTCCGCTTTTGAGGACAACATCCAAGATGTTGCCTGGCTACTTTTTATTATGGCAGTAGCGCGTGAGCCTCCAGTGACGCAGGGGTGCACAATGGTTGTAGAGCGCCTGCCTTGCCTTGGCCGCGGCGGCTGGACGCTGCCCGGATAGTTTGCAGCAGTCAGTCTCACCAAATCCGGAGTTTGTTATACCTGTGTCTCGAGCTACCACCTGTGAATCATTCGGGTCTATATATTTCAGGTTCCCATCAGAGTACTGGGTCAGGTGTCCACTTTTACCCACGCCGAGTGACAATTGCTACTGGGTGGTCCAAGCGTGAACCCTGTTTAGACCCTATTAAAGGTACGAGGTGGTTGTTTCGCCCATCAGCTTCGGGTCGCTTGCGAAGAGATAAACTGGGCTTTGTGCAGCTTCCACTAAGTCGTCCACATAAACTGCGAACAGAAGTGGGCCCAGCACTGGACACCGTGGGACCCCACTGATGGCCCTCATCATCGTGGACCTGCGGTCCGCCACCCTGACGTAGTACTTCCCGTGGCCAAGGAGTGCCCCGGTCCACTCAAGAACCTGAGGCGAGATATTGAGGGCCTCAGTTTTGCGGATCAGCAGTTGGCGGTTCATGGAATCGAAGGCCTTTAGAAAGTCCAGGTAGCAGACCTCGACCGTTTCTCCTCTGTCGTCTCTGGACTTCACTTGGCCTAAAGATGAAAGGAGATCGGATAGACAGGATCTATTTTTGAAGAATCCATGTTTTTTATTGGGGATAACTCTATATTCAGCTAGGTGGCTGGTCACCCGGTCCAAAATCAACCCTTTTGGTGCTTTTACAGGCACCGGAGGAAGGCTGACCGGTCGGCATTTTTGCACCTCTTCCTTCTTACCACTTTTGTACATAGGACCAACTTCAGCTGTCAGCAGGTCCCCTGGTAGTTGCGGATAGGACAGCGACCTATTGTACAAGTGGGCCAGGGTGCCAATAAGATGTTAGCTAGCCACCGTAGGATAGCTGCGTGATTGCCACCTAGCCCAGCTTCCTTGTTCAGGTTCAGTCCTCGAAGGGCATTTTAGACATCATCAGGAAAGAATAAAACTGGCTGCGTTGTCCGCGGTTGGATGGGAGATTCAAAAGCAGGGTCCTGTCTGTGTTTACTTTGGTGCACCTTCTTGAGGTGCTCCTCTAGCGTTTCAGTTGGCTCTATTATCTAAGACATGATTGCCGCTTCTATCCTTGACTCAACCTACGGATTTGACTGAGTGCAGCTCTGGTAGTCTTTTGGGCATCTCTTGGAGCTCTCATCCGAAATGACCTTGTGCGATAGTTTACACCGCTTTTGCAACCTGATCCATGACTCCCTCGCCCTTTAGTACCAGAGGTGCCACCTGTAGCCTCCCTTCAGCTGGTAACGAACCCATGACTTTTGCCTCCAGGTTTGAGCCCTGGTGGTCCAGCGGACCCCCACCGTGCACCCCTTTCCTGGTCACTGGGTTCACGGAAGTTAAGTGCCTGGTAGCACTAGGTTGTCCCTGAGTGCTATCCACCCCTTCAGTATTCCATTTTGGGCATCCTATGCAAGTGCTCCACCTGCGATAAAAAGATCTTGTGCCTCAAGTTCCTTCAATCATTCTCGAGTTCTGTGGGGTATTCTGGCCTTGACAACTAAGCTCTTACAATGGATTGCCCCGTGACCAATCCAGCCTAAGAGCTCTGAAGGCTGCAGCTCTTTGATATCATTGGAAAGCTTCGCCTTGGCCAGATCTAGTAGTCCCGGGGTCTATCCCACCCTCCTTCTGATTGGTTGAAGTACGTGTTGAACGGGGTTTTCTTCCCATAGCAAATCAAGTACCTGTACAGTGACTTCATCTTCAGGATCTCACGGACTTACCCAGTTTGCTTCGGGGCAACTGAAGTCCCCGATGATCAGGATTTCATTTGCTCCGTCTAAGAAACCGCAAGAGGAGATCAGAAGTGCCTAGTCCTCCGGAGGGAGCGGGGGAAAGGGCTTCGGTAGACGCACGCCATTCAGACTTCCGATTGGCGTAGTTTTAAGCCACACTAAAGGGCCTGCACATTTGGTATTGAGAAGCTCTCTTCAGCCGTTTGCCGGATTCCGTCCGAGATTATGAGCGTCGCCCCACTGCCATCCCTGCCTTCCATTCGATCAGCCAGACGTATTGGGTGTCCGGCAGGAAAATAAGCATCGATTTCGTGACTTCTGTTTGGCCGTGTTTCGGTGACAGCTGTGCAATCTGTTTTGCACTTACTGCTGCCAGTTCATGCAGTTGGTTTCCAATGCTGCATGCGTAAAGGCAGGCCGCGGAACGGCTACCTGCCCCTCTTTGTGCTCTTCTTCTTGGCTCCTAGGTATGGCTTTCGAAAAAATGTTCTAAGTGCTTGCCCTTTTCTTGCGGCGAACTAGGAGCCTGGTTAGTGTCCTTCATCCGGTCACCCACTGGTGCTATGAAAGGGCTTGGGGGGTTGGGAGTATTACGCCGTTCTGGTAGGGTGTGAAACTCTTCAATGCCGACACACAGTTGGCGACATTTTATAGTTTCGATAGTCTACCCAAAGCCTCGCTTGCTACAACCGGCCAGATTATCACACTCTACTGAAAACCTTCCCCAGGCCCTGGATAACACCGAGAGCTAACACCGTATCCAGGTAAAGCCTCAAACCTGCAGTGATTGAAGGAGAGCGGCCCGGCCAACTTATACCCTTTATAGCCATTATTATTTGCGTCGGGCGATCTATTATTCAGACCACTAAAAACTACACCCGGTGAAAATTCAGGAACTAGTCCATCAGAATCTCTATCTATACCGCAACACAAGGCCAAGAAATCCCGTCCGTTTCGCAGAGTTTGGGCAGTTTTATAAAGAGGTACTAGTACTGAGTTGTGAAATCTGCCCTGGGTTAACGAATTACCATTCCGAGAAATTAAAATCACTAGTGATAGGATCTCCTTCTGGCGTTTTAGCGGCCACAACAACACCAAACGTCGTGTGTTTGCCGTTATGTTCCATAATCCGCCGGGGCCCCCAGATGCTATTCCATTCCAGTTTGTTCTATCCCTCTCAAACGGATTCACACAGCCACGCTGACTTTAGCCGTACCTTTGCTGGTTGCCGTGCACTTCCAAGGAGCCAACTACTCACTGAACAATGGGGCTGTTTGTCAGAGTAGCCCTGGGGACGGCAGCTGGGAGTCGTTTTCTGGATGGACCAGAAACAATATCTAGTTCGTGAACGCGTGAGGTTCTTGTGTACTGGAACACTTTTGGGCCTATACACATTGGAACTCTGGAGTGCAGATTCCGTCAACCTCTGACCAGCAGTCTTTTGATGCCACGAACAATATAACGAACAGGGTACGAGGAGTCCTCGGACCATGAGTTCATCCGGTCTTTAGCCACTTTTAGGTGGGTGCCCATGCGGCAAGATTGATTTTTTTCATTCTTCTGACCCCTTCATTTTTTGAAGGATATACGCCCAGAGCGATAGCTTTTTGACCGCTGTCCCTGTGCAAGATCTCAAATACAAGCTGACAATATCTCTCCCAATCACTTTGTCCTCAAGGGTCATGGAGAATACCGTCCAGTTACAGCTTTCCTACAGTGCCGAAGATTAGAGTAGCTTGTAGGTGGCCCACGTAGTGCAAATTACCGAAGAAAGCGTTTATTGATGAAGCGACGACCTGTGGTCTGGCAAATTTACAGACCTGTTGTGTTATGTCGAGCTACGGCCAGAGCGTGTGTCGTCGAGGCTCAAAGCTGCTGAAACCGTTCTCCTAGTGGCGGAGGCCAAAACATAGTCCGCTTAAGCTCTAGGTAGTAAGGAACACCCTGTACTCGATGAGGTTCACGTGGTAAATTGGATCCAGGTCATTTCTGGCACACCGGGTTCCAGGTGGTAAAAAAGGTGTTCTGTCCAGTGAAGGAAAGTGCCTTCACGAATATCTACTGCAGTTAAAGAATAAGCAGCCGGACGGGGCCGACGAAATGAATGGATTGGATCATTTATTGGTCTGATGAGATTGTCAAAATGTGAGTTTTTGTTTTTCATAGCCTTCTGTTATGCGTATATAGCTTTCAGGCAGTTTGGAGAGAGAGTAGAGAGTCTGGATCAAGGCGCTGATGAGGGCTCTACTTGCCTTTCTTGTTTGTTTCGGGGTAAATGAAAGAGGCCATTCGGGGTTTCCTCATTCTATTCTGCCGGCGCTGGGTACAAACAAACCCGACACGTACTGAAGTAAGTGCTTAATCCGTGGTTCTTGATTGTAGGATCCAGGTTTGACGAAGTGATTCTACCCGAAGCAGCTCAGGAGCACAAGCACTTGATAGAGACTGACGCGAATAAACTAGTAAATTGAGCCTACCCACCGTGATATCTGGGATATGTCTCTTACTCCAGTTCGGTGCACATTATCGAAGCGGTGTTGGATAAATTACTGAGGTTTGTATCAGTAGACTGGGTGAGAAAATCTTAAGAGATCTATCAAAGCGACGGAGAGCCAAACTTTGGGGACCTGTGCTTATTTCGCTGCCGAAGGCTGCTCTGCAATAACTCAGCACAGTTACTTGTGTCAGAACCGGAAGCCAGCCGAGAGATGTCGTCTAACCTGCAACGGACGGCGTACTCCAGCCGACTGTCATAAATTTCAGACCTTTACTCTCGAAGCTCGCTGGGGTTCCGTAGTGAAGATGAAATTGTGTTTCGTCTGTTTATGTTCCAGCCATAGAGCCAAAGGGTGTCCTAATGAGAAGGCTTGTGGAGAAGGAACTTTTAGTCGGTGACACCATTGAATGTTGCCTGACGAAGGTTGAACTTCCGCTGCTAATGAATTATGCCAAATAGTCCCGAAGGTTATGGGGCTAGCCAGGGTGTTGTGCCCGCTGTTAGTGAATGCCCGACCGGGTCTGCCGTTGTCGGCATAACGCTAAACGCGGGATCTCACATACCTTATTTGTGGTGAGTTGGCCAAGCTTTTGGTTTCACGGGGGAAAAATCGAAGGTGATTTAACCACTCCCTCTGGCAGCACATTTTGACGGCGCAAGAATGCTTCTTGGCTTAAAAGACCTAAGTGGAAAAGAAGTCTTGGATACGATGGGTGCCTCCATTGTTCTTTGTGTCCTTGAAGTACAAGCCAAGGCTCTGGATACTCGAACTTGATAACTGGGGTCAAGTCAGTGGTATTGGCTACACTGTCATATACGATTCCGTCGCGAACCTTCTGATAAGTTTAGACATGCGTAAAGCACACTAAGAATTTGAACAACGGAGGAGTGAGAGGATTGATACTTAGGCCAGCTGTACACCATTACGATGGGTTTTATCGTCGTCATTTGTGTATCTTCCGAAGACACCACGTAAATAACTTTGCTGCCTACGCCAAGTTTCAGGGAAGTAAAACCAATCTGGTTATATTATATGATCAGAATTTCAATGAAAATGCAACCATAAACTACTCATCAGCTATGGATGACCGAGCGATAAAGACAGATAGAAATTTCTTGGAAATGTTAGACGAAGAATTTCGAGTCAACCCACCAAAGAAGGGTGGCGCCTAGAAGAATAACTTTAGTAAAAAGGCCGGGCTGCATCGTCCGCTGATGTTGGGTGGAAAGCTAAGGAAGGATGCGCAGCTGAAAAAATATGATTCTGCTGTTCACCAGTATTTAGAAAGGGGCTATGCCACCAGGGCACTCAGTGTGATCAGAGGTACCAGAGAGATAAGGTGTGCCATATCACGCTGTAGTTACCGCGAAGAAACCAGAGAACCTAAGAGTGGTATCCGAATATGCAATCGTTCAACAGAGTGACCCACTGATCAATCACTAGTTGAAAGGCCTGAACACCGTACCGAGTCTATTAGTTATATTGCCTTGATTCCAGCAGGTGCCTAAAGTTGCCTCTGCGAATATAGAAAACATGTTTCCACAAACGTTTGTGCCCGAAAGGGGCAAAAAAGCACTACAGATTTTGTGGTGGCTGGACGACGATACTGTGTGGGGGTTTTAGGTAAATGATCATCTTGCTTCGGCAAATAATGACACTGGTGCTTTGGTATTAGTCGAAGGACTGTCCCATGTGTTGGTGCGAGTTGGACTTAGATTGAACAATTTGGCGAGCAGCAGCCATCCTGTCTTCAACTGGATGGCGTTTGCGGAGCAGGACGATTAGTTCGAGGAACTAAATATAGACTCTCCCCCAAAGAGAATGGCTTCAGATTTGGCATCCGCCAACTATGCGAAGGTTGATGTTGTCTCTGCTGGCTAAGATATATGACTCTTCAGGCTGGGTCGGGCCTAATATTTTACTCCTGATGAGTTCGTTTCAGAGGTTTAGCAAGATGAGTTTTTGGTGGAATCAACCCCTACGATCTGAGATGTCCTGTCAGTGGAAACAGTGCAGATGTACCTTGCATGGAATGCGGCAGGTTCGTACGCCTTGAAGATAAGCCTACATGATCAAGTAGGAGGCCCCTCTTGAGCTCCACTTATTATACGGCTCTTCGGAGATCGGATACTTTTTATTGGTTTACCTGCTTTTCTTAGGAAAGAGCGTGGAATCACGCTACTTTATGCTAATGGCCAAGCTGAAATTGGTGTTTTTCCAAGTTCAATGACCTTACGATCCGGAGTTATCTGCGGCTGCAGTGGCAGTTCAGTTGGCAGGAGTTGTCAGAAAGTATAGCCACGTCTCTTGGAGGTTTCCCTCTGAACAGATTTTGCCGTTGTTCTGCACTATATCAATAGCGAACAGGAACATTACGCGACTTTCGTAGCCAATGGAGCCTCCATAATCTGATGGTGCTTGCTTCCTGCGCGGTGGTTCATCTTTGCTGAAAAGGACAACCCTGTGGACCTCGCTTCCAGGGGTATGGAACCGTAAGGCAGCGGAAATGATTTATGGTTTCGTGGACCAACAGTCTTTAAGGTGCGGGGCCCCAAAACGTTATTGGACCCAGAGCAGAAAGCCGTAGTGACCGCTCTAACCCGCTCTTTGATTCGGACGTTTTCAGACTGGTTCATATCATGGCACAGAATCTCAGTCAGCGACATGGACTCTACCGTTCAGACAGTACCTTCTTATACGTGTAGGAGCTCATTCTAGAACGGCCTTGCTCTTGTGTTCATTAGCGGCGTCGAAGATTAAGGAAAGCCTTGGAAATGTGCCCAAGATGGTTCAGCGGGAAACACTGCCGCTAGCATTTGAGATTATACCTGGTATCAGCTAGTCTACGGGGGCGCAGATGAACAAAATCGAATGAATAAGCTCAAACTAGTGATTAACAAGGAGCTGCTTTGCTTCAGTGGGAGGCTGCAATATTCAAATTTGCTTAACGTTACTAAGTATTCCGTGGTTCCTCCCAACCGGTACCTTGCGACAGACTTATTGATTTGATATTATCATGCGCTGGAAGGCTAAGTTGAATAACCACAGGTGCTTGCTAAGATTCATAAAAGGTCTCAGTTCTCCGGGTCATTAGTAGGCGTTCAAAATCATCGGAGCGCACTCGCTTCCTCGGGGCACATATTTGCTCGTGCTGGTCTCAGTTACTTTAAGCCGTTGTATGGTAGAAGTAGGGGAGTGGAACAGAAACCTTTTGGCTACTTGTTGGCATGCCAAAACATCATAGATTTTGCCTGTTGGAGTAACATTTCCTCTCATTACGGGCTAAATCATCCAGGTTTTATTATGATTAGCGGCTGGGAGGAGGCAGCGAAAATTTGTATACAGTGACAATGGTAGCTGTTTTAAAGGGCGGTAGGCTGAACTGCTCCTCGGTGTCCGCGACGTCTGGGAAGAAAGGGTTGATGGTTTTCGTTGAAAGGCGAAAGAAGAAAGGCTTTTTGGCTACCTGGTGGACGTCACTGAGCAGGCCCTTAGAGGAGATTGAAATGATCGATCGGAAGAATAATACGAGCAATGGCCCACCGTCGGCACGTGATGGATGGGAAGCTCTCGACCATTCTGGTAGAAAATAAGAGAGTGGTTAAGGGACGATCATTGCGTCCTTTGACAGAAAATGCTAAGTATTTGAAAGTGGTAACACATAGTAAGATTCTGCTACTCACAGATAATAATATGGTGACCCTTTGCATGGATGGTTTTCAGTCGTGTGTGTGGCTTTGGCGGAGGGTTTAAGTGGTAACTCACACCTTTTGGAAGCGACGGAAGGCAGAAAACGTGCCACTGCTGCAAAGAAGACGCAGGTTGCCCACTATCAGGGGAAAATATAAGGGAAGGCGGTTTGGTATTGTTGGTTTTGGATGGCCCTCACAGAAATCAGTTTCCATCGTGAGCTGTCTGCAAGGTTAGTCCTAACGGGGATGACTGGGTTAGAGAGGTAGTGGTACGCGCCCCACCAGGGAATATAAGACAAGATGTTTGCAAGTTATGTTTGTTGGAAGTAGTGGCTAGTTACATGAAATAAACGTTAGACTTGTGTGTATATATCCCAGTATCTTCCAGTCATTGATGTAGTAACGTTATCACCTTGAAATTGATGTTAGTCTACTCATAACCTGAGACTGACGAGATGTCTGCTGTGCAAAGTTGATGGTGGCGTTATTGCAGCTGGAAGTGCATTAAATCGGTGGCAACGGCGAGATGAAATTTTTAGTAGCGGTGATTGTGCTGTGCTAATAAAACCAAACAGAAATAAGCAGGTGGGCAAAAGTGAGTCCAAACTACAACACTGTCCAGAACTATACATGAGAACAAAGCGATCGAAACACGCAGTTAAATGGCCATGAAAGTGAAGCCTTTTGCATAGTGTCGTTTAGACACGTTGCTGTCCGCCGAGGAAGAATGAAGAGGTAGATTATATCAAGACATGCAACTTACAATGCCAAAGTGACTCCACAACACGAAGAAGCAAGCAAGCACATACCGGCCCCTAGAAATTCGGCGCAGTTTTGTAAACCGGAAAAATATTTGAAAGACATCAAAGCGCTGACGGCGGAACAGTATATTTGAAGCCCCTGACCAGCACAAAGATGAGTTTCTAAGTCTCACACATCAGAAAGCAACATCAACACCTTCCAAAATGCTTATCGATTGGATATCCTTGCGACTGATACCCAAGCTGGTTCCCACTGAGGCGCGCCCAACACATCAATCGTCACGCGGGTACTCTTAAATAACGACCTCCTTTGGCTGCTAGCATCAAGTAGCACCTCTATCGATCAGCAGAAATATATCCCCGTTAGCCGCAAGCCGCCTATGACAGAACTGAGTTGTGGGCAGATATTTACGGAACCATCTTTTCGTAAATATGACAGCTAAATATCTGATTTCCCGCCTTCTCTCCTTGTGACGCTCTGCCAGCCACACCTCCACTGAAAAAGATGTTTGACTAGAGCAAGAAATAGTCACTGGGACCCAGCACTTCAAGATGCCTTGGTGGTCACACACGGAAGGTATATGTCTACCAATGACCAAAGGTCCAACCCCCTCGTGCATATCAATGAAGTTTCGCCTTTCGAGGTTTGATGAGAAGTGACTACCGGCAAAATTTACCTGGTTGTTGAACTTATTCGCTCCCAAACAACTCCAGGGCTTCCTGCTTCTGGCGGCTGGGAATGCAAGTTTGTTTCATAAAGTTAATTTCTCCGCCTGAGTCTTCTGTGATCGGCATCCAGTAGTGCAGTTTTCGGTGTTAATTGTGCGGCTAAAAAGTAAGATGCTTTATTGCTGCACATCACCTCGGGTCCACTGCATCTGGCTGTAAACCCGGTCATTGGCTTCAGATATGCTTCCGCAGCCATGGTGTGCTCGATTTTCAAGTGTACTTCCCTAAACTCGAGAAAAGCAAAAAAGCAGTTGTATCTATTTCGTTCACTTCGGTTTATTTTGACGCAAGAAGGTTCGATATACTAGACCCCGAATTTTGCAAGGGAGTAGCCCTTGCTCTGCAACCGGCTATCAGGCACAGGTGCTACTACTTTGTCTACAGGGTCTATGGAATGCAAGGGAAGAATCTTGAACAATTAGTATGAAAGCATTTGTCGGCTTCCATGCCCCTTGTAATCTAAAGGTCATTCCTGATGCAAGCTGAGGAGAGGCTAGCGCCCACATAACCTCGCGTCACGTGACAGTATAACACCAAAGGTTCAGTGACTTGTTTACGAGCAGGTAAAACCGTTAATTTACCACTGGGTAAATGAAGCAGAGCACCCTTGCCACGGAGACATAGTATTTCGTCACTCGGCCTTGGTTTAATTTTTTCAGGATGGGAGTACAAAAGCACCTATCAAGTCTTTTTTCCAACAATCCGGTTTTGCCTCTGAAATAGTAAGCCTAGGTTAATGTAATTACAAACTCTTGACTTTCCACATTCCGAACATTGAAAACGGCCTAAGCCTGACAGTAGTTGTGGTACCACACAGCTTCATGGCCCAGGAATAGAAAATAAATCTCCGCAGCAGCGCCACGGTTTTTACTAAGTCCTACCGCTGCGAAAAGCATTCAGCAAGTCGGGCTGTCTTTTGGGATTCTTCCTCATTTATCGTCCCCAAACCGACGTCCTTCGCCTCAGTGCCGTCTTCGTAATCAGAGGTGGTGCTCGAGGGTTTGTGAGCCACTTTTTCTTGGCTGTACACGAGAAAGATAAACCAGTCAACTGCATCCCCGTCTCCCTAAGAGGTGCAAAGGTAGCACCCCCCCGTGAAGATCTATATTGAAAATACTTCCGGATGTTTCGCAGACCTTGTGGATATGTCTGTATATGATATTACTTTGCGAAGCTCATCCATGCGCGAAAGCCGTGTACTTTCATCTGCTTGTGTGAGACTTTTGAATTTGGCCTTGAATCGTTTCTGACCGTCACGCTTGAACCACGGAGCTCTGAAACTTCGTGTCCCACTGCTGAGTCTATTTGGCCACGAGCTTGAGGTTTCGTAATGTTTTGTAATTTTTACGATTCTCAATGCAACACCATAGAAACTCTTAATCAATCATGTTCCGGTTCTGGGATTATTGTAACTCGGCTACGCACCACTCGATTTGCGATAATTGTGACCTGCACCGAAAGAGAATACTTCGGCCAGGTTCGTGTTGTTAGAAACAGGTCCACTTTTCTATATGCCAGATCAGTCCGGAATCATGTGAACTCTGTTAGCAAAAGAAGTGGAGAATCAAGCAAGCAAGCTCTTGATGTATTGCAACACTTTAGTCAAATCTGTTCAGCTCCTCAGTCAGGGCTCCGTGGGTCTATGGGCAGGAACAGCTGTCACAAGTTCGAGCCTTGATACCGTCAAGACTTTCGAGGCACCACATGGGATTTAACCAACCAGCAGCAACGACGGTTTCCGCCGTTTTTGAATCTCAGATATTTTACAGCGTCGGAGTCCGCCTGGGAAGAATTGCAAGATACTTGCGCTTCGACAGTTCCTCGGGATGGGAAGCCCGGTCAGGCATCCGCTCATATGAAAAATTGTTGTAAAGTGGATGTTGTCTAGCGACATCGACCATCCTACTTGATCCATCATATCCGCCTCAGTGTCCCATTCTAGGTTCTGCCGAAATGCTCTTGGAACGACTTACTGGCAGACAATAACGTGGGCGCTGCACAACCTGTTGGATTGTCTTGGCATACCCCCAGTCGGTAATGGAAAGTCGGCCAAATGAAGTGAGAAACAGTCAGAGAATTTCCATCGAAGGTCAAATGCTCCTTGGCTTATAATGTGTTGAACAGGGCATTTCACTCACATGTCCAACTCTCAGACCTTACTCCATTCTGTTGACAGCCCAAGACTATTGAAGACATTCTGTAAAGTAAAACTCTCTTCTTATTGTTATAGACGTAAAATTCCTCGAGACAAGTAAAGTTTTCTCTTCACCGGACAGCACTAGTAAGCAATAATTCACACATTTTCCCCTCACGGTGCACACTGCTGACGGCGGGAAGTCCAAGTTGTTGACCATGACAGCTATTTGTGCCGCCGCATTAGCCCTAAAAGAGAGATGAGGTAGCACCCAGATGATGGAAGTTGGTTCGGCACAGTATCATATATGCTTTTTGATCTCCATCTGACTAGTACTGGAAGCTTAAAGACGATATATCACGCTTTTCGGCTTCATCATGCGCAGATATCTTAAAGTGGCACTGCTTTCCTTTCTAGCAGTCGTAATATTTAATGCCATTTCAGGTATAAACTCTGTTTTATCACGCCGATCCAAGCTGACCCAGGTTCGACATCCCATATGGCACGTACTCTTGTGAGTCATCCCCGATAGATGCCAGCTCCGCACCTTTTGGTCTGCGGGCTCGTCTAAACACCTCTGTGACTAGGTTTTGGTTTCCTTACGGCTTGCAAAAAGTCACTTGACTCGTGACGGTGGTGATCCACCGCGTCCTTATGGTGTTCGTTCCGTTAGCTCTGCGTGCTAAAATCTTTTCAATATCGGCTGAAAGCTCTGAGACTCATCCACAGAAACAGATGAGTACTGCTACTGAAGTTTTGGGTAGATCGGGTCCTTAGAATAGGAGGCCGTTGAGCGAAGTGCCCAGCTAACGGTTGCGAAGTCGAACACCTCTTCAACAGTCCAGGTTTGTGGGGCTCAAGAACCTGGCGGTGCGGCGGGAACCAAAGTCCCATGCCAGCATCCTGTTGTGGAACTACGGCTCTCGTGTCCATTGAGTCCATGACTGCTGATGACCAGGATGTACTTGAGGACTAACTCCAGATTGTCTGGCAGAAGTCTCCTGGGTAGTAACAAACGATGTTCTGTCTGTCAGCAACCACGAGGCAGCTCATTTCTATTACCGCTCTGTGGTAACCCAATCTTCTGGGGTCCATCGAAATACTGCAAACCTCTTTTGGCCTGATAAAAGGCGTGTCTATCCGCGACATATTCTCCTTTTCCCTCACTTGTTTGGTTCCACTAAGCTCTACCTCATGAGGACGTTTGTCCCCTGCCGGAGTTCCGTACTCTGCATGCCTCTGGTCCCCTCAAAGTTTCCATGTGACTGGCGTGGAAAAGACCCCACAAGGTCCGGCTGACTGGCGAGCAAACTGCTAATGGTCCGTTCTTCGCACCGATCTATTGATCAAGCACTGGGTGGATTTGGGTTACTTCCAAACCAAATGACGCTCAAACTTTGTTTAAACTGAGTTTTCTGAAATTCAAACCCCCATGAAGGGTCCAATTTTAAACTGATTGTCTTTGGTGACTACCTACTTAAAAAATGGTCCACCATTTTATCATAATCGGCTCACATGAATTCATATCACAGGCTTCTTCCACAATTAGTTGTTTGGTGTTGGAATCAATCCCGTCTATATACACATGAATTCTTTCGTTGCACTCTGATGACCCCATGTAGGACTGACATCCAGACGTGTTTTGTAATAACACTCTCCCTCCGGTTTCCGGGTACTGATCATTCAGATATCCAGTTGATGACCCCTCGAATCTCTTTCTACAAGTCTGGATTCATTTTGGATCCTTCTTTCACTCGTTTCACTCTAGCCTTCCTCATACTAATCGACTGTACAACAAGCTCCGCTGATAAACTTGATCCATTCGTAGCCAATTTTCGACACCATATAAGGGAAGGCGTATAATTCTCTCCCCGCCTTTCCCCCCCCCATGATGTGGTGTCCGGCGCCCGTTGCCCCACTGTTTCTCGTTTGCACTGCGCCTTGAGCATTCTTCGCCTTCGATCTTACCCGAGTTTTCACGTTTGGCTAGCTCTCCTTAACTCCACTTTGCCTGAGGTCGAAATGGCTTGAAATTTACCGCCCTAACCATTCACACTTTGGTTCACTCAAACTCTGCCCATCTTTGTTGCACTATAACTGCCATGGTGCGAATCTTACAATCAAATTTGTGAATACCCTACATCGCTGTGTACAGCTGTATTTTTGATCGTGCCTTGTGCGTGATTCTCGTAGGTGGTCCAGAAATGAACCAATATTATTACATCACCCACTGAAAGCTGGTAAGCTTCAAGAGCCTTTTCTACTCCGATAAACAAACGGAGCCAAATGCATGAAACCCTGAAGCTTATTGATTCGGAAACTTTTCGTTTGACACTGCTCAGAGTTGAAACCACAATTACTCTCGCCTCAGCTTCGGTCCGGAGTTGTCCGGCAACTTATCTGTTCACAAGGCTTGTTTCGGAGCCATAAACTGCAGACGTACCTTGAAGCCACTCGCAGCGGTCCGTGTACACGCAGCTATGAGTATCTCACAAGTTCGAGCTTACTAACGAGCGCGACCTAACCACAGTTCAGTGATTCTTTAACCTGTTGCGATGGGGAGTCAACCAGAAGTAAATCATTGTGAGTATTACGTCATTGTATAAGGATTAAATGACAAAACTATCACGGAGGAGCGCAATCTGTTTTTGCCGTTGGCGCCACTCATCAGGTGTGCTTACCCGGTACTCTTCTGTCCAGTCACCCTCACACTTGGGAACCTCACAATTGGTTAACAGCTGTAGTCTTGGGAGAACCCCGGTATGATTCTGAAAATGGACTCCCCGTTCACGGAGGCGCCGTTCGATTCGAATGAGTTCGCAGCTGTAGAGCAATGTGCCTCCAACCCCATCCAAGGAACGTACGTGAGGTGCTTTGGCGGCAGGTCTCAGTCATTTGATTAGGCTGTTAATGGCGGAAACATCATCTGCTAGCAGTAGTTTGCTTCGTATATACGGAGAGCAAGCTTTCAAGAATCTGTGGCAGTCAGTCATCGGGTGGCAATCCCTACACGACACGCAGTGGAACCTACCGTCGAGCGCCGTTTCTTTTTGTTGGTGTTCGACCGGAGGACCTGAGTGCAACCCTCTGTCATATCAAAGCCTCTTGAACCACTGGCGACTAACTGACTGCTAACTTTACTCGACTTCGCCGCCTGTCTATCGATAAACGATAGCACACTATCAAATTGGGGTTCGGATCCCCTTTCAAGGACTCCTCATGCAAAAGGTGGTCAAGGTCAAGGTCGAATTGACGTAAATATCAGGTTGTCCCGTTTTTTCGTTTTTCCATCTTTTAGGTTTGTTTTTACGTAGCACCTAGTAGTATTAGTTATCCACTCTGAAGCTTCAAATTGTCCGTGGCAATAACCGCGACACACCACTGTGGGTCCAAAACTTATTACCGCGAAAAATAAACACTAACCTTTACTAGGAAATCTAGATCTATACCTGTCACAAATCACCCCCTGTGAGCCCATCTATAAAATGCCTCGCGATTGTTTACTAAATCAACCCTTTTTAGGGTTAACCCTCGTTCGTGGAAACGGTGAAGCCACCTGGTCAACCCTATTCGCAAACATCCTAGGTGACTTCCTATAGAATGTCAGCTCCGTTCCGCATCTAGGCTTTATGCAGTCGCTAAATTTTTAATAAAACTAGTTGGTTATCCGAAGCCTGCAGTCAAAATGCGTAATTCAAAGAGAAGCAGACCGGCTAGTAAGATTTTTCCACGCGCGGTCGTAAGTCCCCCAATCACTACGCCATGCTCCTTCTCATTACCGAACATCCATGATGACGCAAACAGCAAGATTGACAGAATCTTACAACATGTTGGCTCACTCGAACCGCAGATCGAAGCTCTTGACAGAGCCACCAGAATTCTGACACCACTGGTTTAACTCCTCGATCCCTCTATGGTAACTACGGACTATAACTTAGTCGCCACGTGTAACTTTATTGACAGCATATCTGCAGAGGTTTCAAAACGATTACGAAGCTCGAATCACGCCACTGTATTTAACATTCCCGATAGAGCCCCACTCAACATAGCCAGCAGTACCTTGCTAAAGGCCGCCAACATGGAACGTGTGATATGCCGCAGCAGCAGACTACGCAACCAAACACAACGACACCAATGTCTCCTACTTTTTCAATTTCCGGACTCACTGACAGACAGTGAGTTCATTCACAAACAAATAGTTATTGCCATTAATTTGCCATACAAGGACATTCGAATAGCACCTGACAGAACGCCACTACAAAGAGAAGTGCTGAGAAAGTGAGACTCTCGCAAACTTCCAAGGCAAGAATCTGCCCAAAAGACACCTAACCCCGTCATTCCCCTAACCTACGCTATGCAACCAATGTCTATCAGCCAAAAACTGTCGGATGTAGACCTTGAAGCAACGCCTGGACCTTCTCCAAATCCACCAGTCTCCAAGCGCCCTAGGCTCGTCAATAGTGTCGCAGATGCCTGGGATTCGAATCCACCGAGTCCTGCTAGAATGCTTAGCTCTGTTCATCAGAAGCAGCTACCTAAATTGCGTGGCCTCCCTGACCTAACAACTTTGCATCACCCTCCCAAGGAGATACATAAATCGGAGTATGGTCGTTCTTGTCCACATCACATAGCTACGACTAAAACCTATCCGCCGGACCGCACCATACAAATGCCAGGTCATTCTCGCTCGAATCGAACCCGTCAGCCTTCAGGGCATACTCCCGTAAACAAGCTGCCAGGAAATAGCGTACCTAAGGACACAAACTCACTGTTGCAATCTAACTTGTCACCAATGGGCCGAAAGTTGGTAACGATCTACACTCAGCCCCCAATGCAGAGTGTCGATACCGACGGTAACACATGGCCGAAAATCCAGAATTCCGCAACCCACACTCCATCCCTACTGAAGGCCTCAACATTTAGTTCATTAGGCAACCACCGCCTTATATCACCAGGTTACACCCCGAAGGTCCCGCAAAGATTAGAAGCGAACGGATACCCTAGTAAGATGTCACTAATGCCGGGACCTACAGTTTCTGTTCCCAAAGTAGATAATTTATCAAACCGAAATTCCTCCCAGCGAAACCCCAGCTCTACGCGCATTTATATGGACGATGCTCGCAAAGCACCTCATAGCTATTATTCAAAGCTGCATCTGCCTAGCTCATCATTTCTTATTTTTCCATGCCTCCACCGTTCATACCATTAGTTTCTTTACCATAACAAGATTTTCGTTTTGCCCCACCACAGTCGTTTTACGCGCAGAATACATCCACAAACCCCCTTCGAGTAAATTTTCACCACCCTGTGGCATATAATCCCACACTCTTTCATCTCTGCTAGCCTCAATGAACCACTTTCCAATACTGGCACCTTACCAGTCGTTCATACTTTCGGTAGCACACCGAACTCCGCAGGCCAACTACGCAACACTGCGTATTACCACTACCTTCTTCCAAGATAACCTCCATATACGCCCTCTACCAACCGCCGATTCCTGTCTTTCCCCACCCGGGCAAGCGGCATCGGTGGGCGGCGAAGCCACCCCAAACAGTTTTAGTCCTTACCCTCTGCGGCCTGTTCTTACCACACGACGCCAAACAGTACCAAGGTTGTCAAGTGGGAAAGCCAGTACCTTCCATAACCCCATATTCTGTCACTGAACTGGAGCATCGAACGATCCCAACGAATCAGGACAAGTAGCAGGACTACTTCGTCTAAGGTCTTCTCTTTCACCTCGTAATAACCCAGAATTTATTATGTCCGGTTCGTCCGCGGCTGATTCTTCAGAAACCATCGAGGAGGCATCGAACGCTTGCTTTTCCTCCTCTTTGGTAACAGCTCCAACTCACGCCCTTCACCGTGCACTTCCTCCGAACAACAACCCCCATACGTTACCTAACCCTGACAAACTCCCAAATGAGTGGGTTATCATTCATCTTATTTAACTCGCGGTCCATCTTAAATAAGCTTTACCACTTAAAAAATTACGTCATAACATCCAGTCTTGACATCATCTTTACTACCGAAACCTGGCTCACCGAACACACCAGCACAAGCGAAATTATGCTTGAAGGGTACAAGGTTTTTAGGGTAAATAGGATCGACAGACGCGGAGGTGGGTGCCTTGTGTATGTACAGCATGTCCTTTCAGTAGTCCACATCAGACATGCCACACTCGACTCAATTCCGGATTCTCTATGGCTCACAATTCGGTTCTCAACTGTAGTCATGCACGTTGGTTGTGTCTATCTCCCGCCCTCATCTACTATTGCAGACTTAACTCCCTTAATTGAAGCCTTTGACTACCTTTCACTACTACCTTCGACAGCGAAAATCATAGCCGGTGATTTTCACTGGCCTCAAATATTCTGGCAAAACCTCCCGGCACCTCCCAGCTTAATAGACTTTATGGCCCATACTCACATTGGGGGCTGGGTGCAACACGTTAAAACCCCTACTGGGAACGCCAACATCCTAGATCTTATAATAACCCACAGCGTTTCCCACTTTTCGGTTTCCGTTCTGAAGAACTTTCCGGGTAGCGACCATAAGATAGTGGCTGGTAATCTTTCATTCCACCTTTATTCATCAGACTATCTGACCATAGTCAACAATTCCGTCCGTTTAAATTGGAACCCTCTGCCCAGTCTCATCCGTAACCAAGATTGGAGCAGTTTTTTTCCAACGGCTGACCCCCAACAAGCGGCTGATCACTTTCACCTTAACATGGGAAACTGCCGCTTGAAACTCAGCCCAATATCCCAAAACTCCTCCCTTAGGAAGTCCAAACTTGCCTCCCTCCAGCGAAAGTACCTTTAGATGCAAAGACTTTACCTCCAAAACCACTACTTCTCCCTTCTCATGAGACTAACGCGTCTTACTGATATTATCCGGGACCTTAAGGAAAAACGGCTCCGCTACAAAGAAGCCAAAGCCCTAAGGCATTTCAATAAAACATTGAAACTCTCACTCTTACACAAATCTAGGAATTCGGCAACAGATACTATGATCCAATACGTTGTGTTACCGAATGAAACTTCGGCCACCTCCCCTTCTGATATCGCTGAGGCCTTCAACCATTACTTCGCCAATTCCATGGCCCCCGCCTCAGATACAGCAACCCCAAATCCTCTGGCTATTACCAGCTCTTCCCTATCTACCCTGACCTTCGAAGTAAACGTTATTCGCAGGCTCATTTCACGCTATAAAGCATCTGCCCATTCTGGACCAGATAGGTTGCCCCCAGCTGCAATCATTAACGGTGGATGGGACCTTCCACTACTATTACTGAACCTATTCACTTTGTCACTCATGTTAGTTTGGTACCGTCAAACTGGAAGCTTTCAGTCATCATTCGACGAAACAAAAACGACCTGTCCACGAACTCGCTAATTACCGTCCCGTCAACCATACCCCCATCATTTCCAGAATAATGGAAACGATTATCAAAGATGGCATTACCACCCATCTTCTCGCTTCAAACCTTCTTAGCGATAGACAGCACGGGTTTCTCAAATCGCGATCATGCACCACTTGTCAGTTTGACTTCCTTAACCTAGTCACTTAGGCTGTTGATAGCGGGCAGGCATTGGTAATTGTCTCCCTAGATCTGTCGAAGGCTTTCGACCGTGTTCCACGCCTGCATCTTATCTCCAAATTTCATTCATTCGGCATTGGTGACCCGCTGCTTTCTTGGCTGAAATATTATCTCGCTCATCGTTTGCAAGTGGTACTCACCAATGGACATACTTCTAAGCCGGAACCTGTTACAAGTGGCGTTATACAGGGAAGCGCACCGGATCCTCTCCTATATCTGATGTACATTAATGATGCATTGGATCTGGTACACCACGGCACGCCATTCGTATTTGCATACGATATAAAAATAGTTTACTCTTTCAATTCTAATGATGCTACCCCTACTCTTTGCAACATTTCCGCTGACCTCGCTGCACTTGACCGCTGGTGCCACACCTGGAGGATGAGCTTTTCCACTGATAAGTGCGAGGTCCTAACCTACAAGTTCCAACTGCCCCCTGGATCCTTAACTCTTGGTGGGTCCCTAACAGCCAGTCGACCTACCATCCGCGATTTGAGCCTCAACTATTCCTGCTCCTTCAACTTTTCTGAGCACGCCGCCATCCAAGCGGCCAAGGCTAGAAGAAATGTGGCCCTTCTCTTCCGTTCCTTTAGTCTCCGGGACAGTATCATCAGCGCCTACAAATCCCACGTCAAGCCTTTGCTTGAATACTGCCAAATAATATTTTCTATCATGGCGAAATTCGGCAGAGTTGCGATTGAAAGCATACAAAGGAGTTTCACCAAACAACTACTTGGTTGGTCCACGTCTTTAAGCTGTAGAGAGCGATGCCAAAATCTGAATTTTGACCCACTCTGGCTCTGCCGCTTAAGAATAAACTCAGTCTTCTTGTAAAACCTGCTCCATTACCGGTCTTTTTCCCTTAACCCAGTAAGCTTCTCCCGTGAAACCCCCTACTCACTTCGGCACAGGCCTTTTACTGTTCCTTCCAGCATAGCTAAGTCGGCCATACGGTCACGTTTTCTCCTTCTTGTCTACTTCAAAGTCTGGAACAATTTACCCACCACCCTTCGAGCTGCACAAACCAAATCCCAGTTCTTGTCGGCACTCATCCCATATCTCAGCGTCACCCGTGCACTCCAGTTATCTAATATGAGCATAGCAGATGAAATAGCTCTCGAGAGGGGCCTTGACTTCTAAGACCAACTCCTTCGCCGACCCTGCTCCCTTCAGTTAAGGAAACAATCAACGATAGACAGTTTCATCTATCTGACTGAGTTCTCGAAGGTAGGCTACCTATGTCCATTTCCTTAATGAATTAAACAAACTGAAATGCCACTAATTTCAACCACTTTGCTTCCAACTATCCCGTAGTTTCTGTCTCTCTTATGACTCGTCCTTTACTGGTTTTTATATGCCTCCATTAACTTTTGATCCACAGCAGGGGCACACCCTGACTGCTCTTTTTTTATCTGCCCTACTTTTCCAGTTTTCTCCTTACATGCATTTCACCCTCAAAGTTGGTATGCGCGTCTGGATGAGGCCGCTGTTTGGTCGATTATTAGCGGCTGGCTCCGTTCTGTGGAACCCCTTGCAACCTAACCATCCGACAGCCGAAGTTATATCTCATACTATCACAGTTGAACTACTCCCCACATGCATAACCACCAATAAACATTGGTGCCATTCCCAACGGTGCTGGGCGCGGTTAGATCCACTGCTTTGGCCGGCGCACGTCGGGCGTGCAGGTCGTCTGCAACGATGTGCGAGCGCAATTTGGTTGGTGGATCACAACCCCTGTGTTCACCTCGAAGTGTTTTTCAGGTTGGATGTCCAGCGCATGGCCAGTCGCACCCACTAGCACCGGTTGCGGATCGCACGCTCTATTGCTGTCAGCTGCAGATGGCACGCTCCAATCATCCTCGTTCGCCACTGTACTCCCAACTTTCACTCTTGTCATCACTCTTATCACATCCATTTTTTCGTGCTTCTATGGTATGCACACCTACCCATTCTGTCCTTGCTCCTATCCAGTCTCACTATGTTACCTCTCATTGCACATCACTATCGTCTTAACCACTTTACTCTGCCGACGACCGCCAATATTTTATTTCTTCACCAATGTCGGCGTTGCCGGCTTGTAGTACCTATTCATTTGGTATCACCCGAGGCCCATAAAACTCATTGATCGCATGCTTACGCCTCACTGCCTACCGTTATGTCAAACCCTCCCTCGTTCTCCCTTCTTATGCCTCATACCATTACACACCAGCCCCACCGACACCCATGACCAATTCTCGTATTAGAACTGCCGTCCCAAACTCTGCATCTCTCACAGCCACATTTATTATCCAGTTACTGACACTCTATTTTCCTTGCCTGGCTCCTCAATTCCTCTGCCGATCCTTCCACTTGGCAGTGCTCCGATTAGTATCGTGCATTTATATCCACTTGTACAATTGCCGGCATGCAAGCAGCTCCCAATTTCTGTGTCCTCGACTGCGACGCACATCCATTGTTTATGCGATATGTTCGTCCACCGGTTTACCTGTCCCGGTGCTTCTTTCCTCTCTGCCTTTTTCGTGTTCCACCTGCAATGAAATGATCTTACTGGTTATGTCTCACCTGTCTTTTTCAGCCCGTGCTCCCATCTCCTGTTTCGTCTACTGTTTGCCACAGGCATTTTCTGCGTGCCTTTTGAACCGCTCTGCTTTTTCACTTACCACCTAAAGTAAACTCACTGTTCCGTCATGGTTCTCATTCACGGCTTCAGTCCGTTTGATCTGCCATTACCCTCTGGTACCCCTTTTGCTCATCTCTCTCCCACGCTGTTTGCCGTCACAGCTGCTGCATCTTGTACCACGGGCAGTTTCACCTCCCAAGCACAATCGTTCTGCGCTGCTTAGCCATCTCAATCGCCACCATCTTCCTGATGAATAATGTAGGCCCATTTATTAATGCTTCTCCCATTCTTGACCGACACCACATGTCTCACCTACCCCTATCGGAATATAAAATCTATTCTTACCTGTTCTCTTCGATACTTTCCTTCATCTCCCCTTTTTTGAACTGCTTCTCAGTCGTCGTCCTTTCTGTGCTTCCGCATTCTCGATTCTCTGTTGATCCGCCAAGTTCACCTGTCATGAAGATAATTCACCACGATATTCCAAAGTTAATCCTACGAACATTCGACCTAACCTAACCTGCCCCTCCTAATAACTGATAAATTTTCTTGGACTCCATCGTTATTAATCCGGCTTCTCTTATATATATATATATATATATATATATATATATATATATATATAACCGCGCATACATATACATGCATTCGCTCTGTATCCTGTAGTTCCTCACAGGCCATCTCTCTTGCTATCGTCCCACTGACCGCCATGATATGCATCAATTCCTTCTACATCCGTAACCCACATCTACTGTGCCCAATTCCTATGAACTATTATTTTACCTGATTCACCTTTTACATCTTACTTTGCTCGCTCCCTGTTTTACAATGAGTTTTGTGCCCTGTTCGCCGACCATCTATTGCGGAGTACCAATGCTTCGTTGCTGCCTAATCCCTGCAGTGAATCTCACATTTTCCTCATCGTCTTCCGCTATTACAGTTTCTTATGCTGATTTCTAGCCTTTCTCATGTGTATCAGTCAGCCTTCAGATGTCCCTATACTGACCAGCCGGATCCGATAGTGTCTAAACATACGGACTTAAATATAACCCGACTGAAGTTGTGGGATTGTTATGTGTGAAACGGTTTGAACAGATGAGTTGTTGCCCGCAGAAAATGAGATTAACATGAGATATTGTAGTTCAATATTTGTTTGAGTGTGTGGTATGAGAGTATATGAGCGACGTGATCAAGGTTAGCGTCGAAGTTGGCCGTAATGGCATCCGGCGCTGCGGGCCCGGCCGTGGTCGATGATTCTGGTTTCGTGATGTGTACACAACTCTTTCAGATTTTGATAATGATTTTCGTGTTTTTCAGAGGGAAACTTTAACTTCTTTTTATATTTATGAGAGAGAAAGTGGTTCAAAGTGGCTGCGCACGCATCCCGGTGCCTTTCCAAAACCGTTTCCTTATTATCGTGTAAAATACTGTTGCGTTCACAACCGCAGGCCTCAAATGGCTGCCACAAGGTGAGTGTAGTGGTGATGATATGTATCGATTCCCACAGATACCGTAATACTCACTGTCCTGCATTTGTCATTATCCTTGCTGTCGGATCTCAGTACAAGTTGGTGAACAAGTGCTTAATGCATAATCACGACATTCCTCTGTTTAGTGACAAGATGTACGCTAAGAACAGGAGACCAAGTGCTGATCAGGAGACAGGGGTTGCCAGAATGATGGCAACTTTTTCTTATGCTAGTTAAATATGTACTTACGCTCCGAACAACTTCAATAGGTTGTTTACGGTGAAAGATGTGCACGCCTTAAGGGCTAGGCAAGTGCATCTCGATGCTCGTTCGGATGCACTAAAGATAAAAGAGATGGTAAAAGATAGGGGGGATTTGCATATAGTGTCGGAGGACGGGGTCGTGAGGTACGTTTTCTACGTGCCTCATTCGGTTAAACTGTTAGTGACTAGGTTTTGTGAGGTAGTGCTGGCTGATGCAACGCATCAGTCAAACCGGGGTGGGTACGTCTTATGGCATGCAATGTTCATAGACAAGAGCGGTTCAGGTAGGTCTTTTTTCTACGCCATTCTACCAAATGAGAGTGGCGTAAGTTACAGTCGTGCTATTAAAGAAATAAAGGAGCGCCTACCCGTGTCTGTCAAGCCGAAAAGCATCATTGTAGACGGAAGCCTTGTACAGTATTCCGCCATTCGGGAATCTTACCCCGAAACTCGGATACTGTTTTGTCAGTTCCATGTGCTTCGTGATATGAAGAAGCACTACTTTCAGCTTAGTCATGCCACGTTGAACGACAAAAGACGCATCCATCAGTGGATGCGGAACATGGTTTATGCATATACGAAGATGCTTTTCGATAGGTTCAAGGCTGCAATCGCCAGTCGCAGCCCAATGGCTTTTGCATATCTAAGTCGTACATGGCTCCCCTATGAAGACATGTGGGTTGCTTATAGCATCAAGTAGGCAACCTCGTTTGGGACGTTTACGACCAACAGGGTGGAAGTTTAGAATAGGCATTTGAAGGCAGGGTTATCCACCAGGTCCTCCCTGGTGGATGTCTTCGCCCGGATCCTGAAGCGATCCAAGGAGTTGGAGGAAAGTAAGCGTAGACAGATTGGGAAGGAGTTGGTCGGTTCTTTTAGGCCAGCAACGGGGTTTCATGTGTATTCTGATTACTTTGGACGGCTTACCGGCTTTGCCGGTGAAGCATTTCAAAAGCACATCAGCAGGCATGCCGTTCGCAATGTAAGTCACCATTCTGGCCGCCGGAGTGTTAAGTGTGTGCGGGCCTGTGCGTATGTGGTAACCATGGGGGTTAATCCAGCCTGCACACGTCTTTTTTCTAAGCAGTGGCTGCTACCATGCCCCCACATTGTTGCCGTTGCCATTTTCATTAAGTACGACCTATGCAGGCTTCCTCTTGGTCGTTGGGCTAAAAAGACGGGCAGCTCGTTCAGTCGTGTGTTGCCTGCACCAATAAGGGCTACGGCGGTAGAAAATTCGGCCAGAATTAGTCCCAGCGATAAGTTGCCTATAAGTGAGGAATTAGGGAAGGACATTGCCCTAGCGTTGAACAGCTTGGGGTACACGAAGTTCACGGAACTGGTACCTCAAATGAGAAATTTGGCGTGAGTATTAGGTTCCGGAAAGGATGTAGATTTTTTATGTAGGGATAGAGCACAAAATATGTGTAGCTTTAGGCAATGACACATTAGTTTCTCAATTTATCAGCAACGTTCCGAGGAACATCCTTCCCCGTAGTCTACCTGTTGAACCAGTTCCGAGCACATCACACCACACGGCAGTCCAACCGTCCTCAGAACGTAAGGCTGCCCTGACCCTTAGAAATACCGATGATGCAGATTTGCAAATCATCGGTGACCCACTGCAGTTTGTACACTTCCGACAGCTAAAGACAACGACCTCGGCGCAGTATAGACTACACGAGAAAAGGAAACGTTTCGACCTGGCGAGTTCACCCATACGCCAGGACATTTGCAGCATCTACCACATGTAAGATCCATCCATGGACCTGGACGAAACGACTAATTGGGTCCAATGCTGCAAATGCACTCAGTGGGCGCATTACCAATGTGCCAATTTTCAAAACGAAGCAAACTACCTTTGCGTACATCGCATGTCGCAGCCACGTAAATGACGCACAATTCATGAGCACCAAATCGCTTTTTTGCAGTTTGAAACAAGGACGAGGGTGGGGAGAGGATACCCCATCGGTCGAGCCTTGAGCGATTGACTCACTCGGTCGAGTCGTGAGGAAAACCATCAATCGTTAGATCACCTCAGAGGTGCGGAGCACAAACTTTTTCCAGCTGGAACTATCCAGTAAGTTTTTGGCTCACCTCACGACCCTCTCTTAGGTTAAATAATTGAATAAAAACTTCCAATTCACATCACCGAGTTTTCTTTGTTTTTCGGCACACCTCAGAACTTTCGGTTCGTTCCCCTTTCCGTAGGCCACTAGCTACGCGTGGGTCACAAGTTTAGTTGCACAAAATTCATACGAGAAACAAAGACCTGTAATAGGGTCGGCCCACCTACTGAAAGCAGCGAGTCGCATATATATGCATATATGGCAACCTAGGTGTGCCTATGTGTAAAGGAATCATATATGTATACACACATATACGTATATAGATCTATATACACATATATCTATATATATACACCCATTTATATATATATATACATATACATATCTGTATACATATAAATATGTATGTAGATATACATATACATGAATACATATATACATAAATATATATATATGGCAACCTGGGTGTGCTTAAGTGTAAAAGCATTATAAATATAAAAATATATACATATATAGATGTATATATATGTATATAGATATTCATATATATATATATATGTATATATATATATTTACATACATACGTATATGCATATGTATAAGGATATACATATATATGTATATATATGTATATGAATATATATATATATACATATACAAATGTATATATGTAAAAATATGTGTTTACATGGGTGTGCTTACGTGTAAAAGAATTATGTGCATATATATATATATAAACATATATATGAATACATATATATATATATATATAAAGTATATATATATATGCATATGTATAATACCATAAATATAGATGCATATGTACATAGATATGCATATATATGTATATATATACACATATATTGACATATACAAATATATATATATCTATAATTGTTTACCCGGGTGTGCTCACGTGCAAATAAATTATATATGTATATATATATAAACATATATATGTATACATATTTACATATATATATATATATATACATATATGGTTACCTGGGTGTGCTCACGTGTAAAAGAATTATTTTATGTATATACATATGCTTGTATATATATAAAATTATGTATGCCCATGCATATAGATGTATGTATGCGTATACATATATATATATATATATGTATATATACATGTACATTTATTGTAGCGTACCACTATGTGTATACGGTACACTAAATGAATGTCAACAATATCTAAGACAACACTAGCGAACTAAGATGGGCGGAGGCGCGTGCGGTGATAAAAAAGGCCAAAAGGGTATGTACATTAAGAATTAAAATGAAACAAAAGGTGTGACTCAAACTCACAGTTGTTCAGTGTTCTTGTGATCAGGAAATGAGCGCCGAATAGCCAATATCCGCCAATGTCTTCAGTTCAGTTCAGTCTGACAGCCATCCGTTGAACAAAACAGGATGGTATTGGGCGAAGTGCCAATAGATGCCGTTGAAGCTTCTAAAATGTTTTGTTTCACACAGTTAGTTCCGACCGATATAATTCCAAGACACTCCAAACCAGAAGATGAGACCGTGCCAGAATGAAAGATTTATTTACAGCCTTTTTGTATTGCGCGGTGATGACGACCAAAAGGTTTGTGCGTTTTACAATAAAACGTCGGTACAACAAAGGAGTGTCGCAGCAAGGGACGTTGAAAATCATGGAGAAAGTCGGAAACGTACAGGTACCTACACAACTTCCCTCCCAGAGCGATTGTCGTACAAAATAAACGCTCAGTAGAAAAATAGAAAGAGGAAAAGGTTAGCAAAAGAAAACGTCAACTAACAAAGTCTTGAAATCTGACCGGATGTCGAATGTATCTGCCGGAACGGCGGGTTACCAGGGAAGATTGTTGCTGTGGTGGTACTGACGGGTGTGGTGTAGTGACTGGTGTGATTATTAGGGTGGATCATCAACAGGAATTGTTGGTCGTGTGTCTGTGGATGCTGGTGGTGTCGGTGTTGCTGGTGATGGAGGTGTATCAAAATACGCGGGTTTCAGTCTGTCGATGGAAACTGTGTCTTGTTTATCGGCTTTCTGAACCACGAAATATTTGTCTTTGCAACTAAGCACTTTAAATGGACCGTCATATTTTGGTGTGAGTGGTTTACGAACGGCATCGTTACGAATAAAAACGAAAGGTGACGTATATAGATCATTATGTACAAAAACGTGTGTGGATGACGAGCGAGTGGATGTTGGACGAAGGTGTGACATACGGTCCTTGAGTTGTTGGACAAGTTGGGATGGGTCAGGACTGGCATCAGTGCTGGGTTGAACATACTCACCTGGAAGGCATATAGTGGTACCGAAAACGAGTTCAGCCGACGTGCTGTGGAGGTCGTCTTTGACTGATGACCGCGGACCCAAGAGAACTAGTGGCAGGTTGTTGCTCTAGTTATAAGGGTTTGGCTGTGACATCAGTGCTGCTTTGAGTTGACGGTGTAGGCGCTCTACCATGCCATTGGACGAAGGATGGTATGTTGTTGTTGTGATGTGTTTACAGCCAAGCAGTTTAGTGAACTCACGAAACAAAGTCGACTGGAATTGGCTGCCACGGTCTGTGGTGACGAAGGACGGTACACCAAATGTAGCAATCCAGTGTTGGATTATTACTTTCGCAATATTTTCTGCCGAGGTGTCGGAAATGGGTACTGCCACCGGTCAGCGTGTGAAACGATCAACAACGGTTATTAAGTTGGTATGTCCATTTGATGGTGGTAGTGGACCAACAAGATTGATGTGAATATGTGTGAAACGGACGTCAGGAACGGTAAATGTACTGGGAGGAGAAAAAGTGTGGCGGTGGACTTTGTTTCTCCGATATTTTAAACACTGTTTAGTCCGTAATGCAATTTCGGAGTTCATATTGGGCCAAACAAATCTGGCAGAAATGAGTTTGCGAGATGCACGGATACCAGGATGAGAATGAGAATGAAAATGATCGAAAACGATCTTCCTGTAGGAAAATGGAACGATAGAACAAGGGTGACCTGTAGACCAGTCACATAGGACTGCGCCGTCAGCTAAAGGTAGGGGAGAATCCTTGAGCTGGAGTGTGGAGGATGTGAGCAGTTCGAGCAAAGATGGATCACCACGCTGCAGGCTTGCCAGTTCCGTTAGATCGAATTTTGTCTGCACCGTGTTGATGTCAGGTCTGGATAAAGCATCAGCCACAACATTACCAACTCCACGCACGTAGCGGATGTCTGTTGTGAACTGAGAAATATAATCCAAATAGCGGATATCTCTGGGTGAATGTCGGTCAGGCTTGGCATGAAGTGCGTATGTCAGGGGTTTGTGGTCAGTGTGCACACGAAATTGTCGTCCTTCCAAAAGGTGACGGAAATGACGGATGGACTAGTAAATAGCCAGGAGTTCACGAGAAAACGTGCTGTATCTTGTCTCTGCCGCCTGGAGTTTTTGCGACAAGAACGCTAAGGGCTGTAATTGATTGTCCACAATTTGGTGAATCACTGCACCGACCGCAGTATTTGATGCATCAGTCGTTAGGATTAAATCCTTATTTGGATCTGAATGTGGAGGGTGCAGCACGATGGAATCCGCGAGAGCTTTTCTGGCTTCTGTAAAAGCTGTCTCAGCCTCGGGAGTGAAATCGATCGTCTTGACGTTGGACTTAAGAAGATCGGTCAAAGGTGGAACAATGGTTGCACAATGGGGAATGAAGCGACGGTAGTAGTTCAAAATTCCCAAGAAACGTCTTAACTGTGTGATCGTCTGAGGTGCAGGAAATGAGAGGATGCTGCGCACCTTATCTGGGAGAGGTGTCAGACCGTTTTGATCGATATGGTGCCCGAGAAAGTCGAGGGACGGAACGCCGAACACGCATTTACCAGGGTTCAGCTGAAATCCGTATTGTTGGAAACGTTGAAAGAGTTGACGCAGGTGGCTGGCATGCTCCGATGGAGAGGCGCTGGCAATTAATATGTCGTCGATGTAGCCAAAAGCAAAGGGTAGACCTCGAAGCACTTCATTGACGAATCGTTGGAACGTCTGAGCAGCGTTTCTCAACCCAAATGGCATGCGAATGAACTCGAACAGGCCAAAAGACGTGGTGATGGCTGTCTTGGGAATGTCTTCTTCGGCCACGGGGATTTGGTGATATGCCTTTACGTGGTCAACCTAGGAAAAGATTGTCTTCCAAGAGGGGTTTTGTGCAAAATCATGAATGTGTGGGATCGGGTACCTGTCGAAGACGGTGACGTTGTTGGGAGCACGGTAGTCTCCACAGGGTCTCCAATCACCAGATGACTTTGGAACCATATGCAAAGGCGAAGCCCATGGGCTTGAAGACGGTCGAATGATGCCAAGATTCATCATATGTTCGAATACAAGGCGTGCAATACGGAGTTTGTCGGCGTTGAGTCGTCGTGGTTGAAAGTGGACCGGTTGGCTTTTTGTAGCGATGTGATGACGCATAGCGTGAGAGACTGGGTCGGTGAACTGACGCGGTTTAGTGAGGGATGGAAACTCCTTCAAAATGTCAGGAAACGGCGATTGCGGGATCGCCAGTCGAATACCCAGGGAGTTGGTGCATTTACCAATGCCGACTGCACAAAGCTTGGTTGTGGTGTCTACCAGCTTGCGGTTTTTGAGGTCCACAGTTAGGCCAAAGTCTGAGAGAAAATCCGCGCCAATAATGGGGGTCAGAACATCCGCCTGGATGAAAACCCATTGAAAAGATCGTCGGAGGCCTAAATCAAGAGTGATGGACTGTTGGCCGAATGTCGCAATAGTTGTTGTGTTTGCTGCTTGCAGTGTGAAGCGAGATGGTTTGAGGTTATCATATTTGAGTGAGGGGATTACACCGATCTCGGCGCCGGTATCAATGTGGAATCGAAGGCCATTGGATCGGTCAACAATATAAAACAGGCGACTTTCAAGCGGAGGGCCAGCCATAGTCGTCGCCCTTACTGGCTGGCCTGGTCGTTTGACTGTGGGGTGGAAGTGCGGAACGAACATGGTGGATCACAGCGGCGTGCCTGGGAGCCGAATGTGCGGTGGTACCAACACCAGGTTTGTAACAAGCGGTTTATGGACCGTGATCTAGGTAGACGAGGTACTCAGCGGACACAAGTCGACGAGTAGTTAATGCGTTGCACATTGCACCGACCTGATTGCACAAAATGCGAACGGTTTTTTTAGGTCCGTAATGTCCTTATCGATGAAAGAGTGATGGGATGGGGAATCAGGACTGCGGAAACCGTCGCCACGGCGATCTGGGGCGGGAACTGGTAATGTCATAGGGGATTCGTGCATCGGAGTGGTTTCGGCGGGTGATGTCATGTAAACACAGGGTCTACCAGCCGGGTAGCATTCCATTATTCTGTCGGCGTGTTGTGCAACTTTGTCAAGAGGAGTAGTGGGTTCCAGCTTTGACAGGACCTGCTGCATCGGGAGAGATAGTTTATCAACCCATATCTCCCTGAAAATGTCATCGTCCATTTGACGTCCAGCCAGTAGCGACCGCGTGTGGCGCATAAGCTGGGACGGAGTTTAGTCTCCGAGCTCCACCGAAGTGAACAGCTCCCGAAGCATTTTTCCGGCTGATTTTCCGGTACGCTGAATGACTGCCACCTTAAACTTCGTGTAAGGAGCTTCTGGTGGAATGGGACCGAGGAGATCTTCCACGTCAACGGCGATGTCAAAGGAAAGCGCTTGGACAACGCGAGAGTATTTCACGCGCTCGCTGGTTATAGGTCGAGTGGCAAATACGGCTTCTATTCGTCGAAACCACACTCGAGGGTTGGTCGGGGCAAAAACAGGCAGTTTGACAGCAACCGCGTGGATGGTAATAGATTCGCTGTCAGACATGTTGAATCGTGTGGAACTTGGACCAAAAGAATGAAGATAGTGTCAAAAGATGGAAGAACCATTTGGGCTCACCAATTTTGTAGCGTACTACTGTGTGTATACGGTACACTAAATGAATGTCAACAATATCTAAGACAACACTAGCGAACTAAGATGGGCGGAGGCGCGTGCGGTGATAAAAAAGGCCAAAAGGGTATGTACATTAAGAATTAAAATGAAACAAAAGGTGTGACTCAAACTCACAGTTGTTCAGTGTTCTTGTGATCAGGAAATGAGCGCCGAATAGCCAATATCCGCCAATGTCTTCAGTTCAGTTCAGTCTGACAGCCATCCGTTGAACAAAACAGGATGGTATTGGGCGAAGTGCCAATAGATGCCGTTGAAGCTTCTAAAATGTTTTGTTTCACACAGTTAGTTCCGACCGATATAATTCCAAGACACTCCAAACCAGAAGATGAGACCGTGCCAGAATGAAAGATTTATTTACAGCCTTTTTGTATTGCGCGGTGATGACGACCAAAAGGTTTGTGCGTTTTACAATAAAACGTCGGTACAACAAAGGAGTGTCGCAGCAAGGGACGTTGAAAATCATGGAGAAAGTCGGAAACGTACAGGTACCTACAATGTATATGTATATATATATGTGCATATGTGTATAGATGTATATATGTATACACAGATATATATATCCGCAAATACACGCATATATATATATATGTATATATTAACGTACGATCGCATACACTTGTACAAGAAGTCAAACCCGGAAACAACACTTCCCTTCACTTTACCAGGAAAATAAACCGTTTGAATTTATCATCTACATTTCGGGGCTTCCAACGTTGCACGTAGCCAGGTATCGTGGGTTGTATCTTTGCAGTTATCGTGGACTGTACGAATCACCAAAATAGGTATCACTTATCGCGTGCTTACGAAAGCTGCGCCAAAAGTTGCGCTTCCGCGCGGCCGGATATTCAGATTATACCGCCGGATCCTCTGCCCGACCTTGACTTTTCAAACTCACGGAGCGTCCGTTTGAATCTTTCCATGGGTACATTTAAACCTAGTACATTTCCTTTGGTGTGCATACATTTGTCCACTTTCATCCCACGTTACTCCCCATTCTTAGCCCGTTTTTTCAACTGCAGCCAAGTAAACTTCTATTTTTCAAGGGTTTCGTTTGTTTATTCTATCACTTGTAAACAGTTGTTCATGCACCTGGCGTGCCTCGGGCCTCTTCGAAATAAACCATTATCATCACATCTACCCATCTTCCTTGTAGCCTCTTTGATAGTGGCTACCAGCCAAATCAACTGTGTTGAACAGTTCGGCTGATTGTCGGGTCTGCGAGAGGGTTTCTCCACATCCCTTCGCCACAGCGTGGAGTGATCCTGCGTGTCAATCAAAAATAGAAGAAAAATCGCGATTTCAGTGTGGACGTTGAGCCAGACATCGGTGATCAATCAGTGAATTATTCAAAGAAACGAAAAACAAATTAGCAGCGGAACAGGTCTCAGCCCAGAAAATGAGAACCGGAAAACCCAAAAACCATTTTTTTGGGACAGAAGTTTGGAATCAAGAAGATCGGAGGCTCTGTGCCCCCGAGTGACGATAGGAAGTTCCAGGCCAGCTAAGTTTCCTGTCACTAACTTATGCACCAACAATCTACTTGGGCAAAGCTGCACTTGGCATTCTCCCTGAGTATCCAAATGCCATAATACCTGACCCACTGTTCGCTCTTTTGGTTACTTGCTTTAATGACGACCAGAAGTAGCGTAAGCCGTAGCAAGCATATAGGGTATTCCTCTACTGGCAACTACTGTGGTTATCCTAAATGTAAAAAGAATGAGTCAGAAGTGAGGACCCAGCTGGTCCGTTGTAGCATTTATTTCCGAGTTGGTTGTGGAGGCCTAACGGTGACCCTGCACTGCATATGATGCAAGCACGAGAGGTCAGCCTGGATCTGCCTGAATTGTCGAAATCTCCTGCATTTTGGACTCACACAAGTGCTTTTGATCACCTATTTGAACAGAACATCCACCCTTCTACGTCAGCCCGCTTTAGCTCAGGGTGAAGCTTTCGAGGTGGACACCTCAAACACTAAGACCCTTAACACCGTTGCCGAATTGGACTGTGCATCCAAAATGGACTTTCGGTGGAGGATGAGAAAAAGGAATTCTGTGAAGAGTTTATTCAGCTGTTGTCAGCCCAAGAGCTGAAACCGGAGCAGGCAAAGATGATGACCCACTTCAGCTCACCTGGAAGCTTAGTATCAAGCCCAAGGTGGGCTCCAGAACTGGAAAGTGGGAAGACGTCGTAGCGAAAATCAAGACCGCTATGCAGCCATCTGCATCTCTTGTGGACACCGATCCAAGGAGTGAACTCATTAGCTTGAGAAGCGGTCTCTTGAATTAGGAGATGAAAGAAAATCTCCCCCCAGTCGTTGGCCAAGCTTTAGGTCAAAAATGAGGCCGTGCCCGGAGGGAAAGAAGTGCAATGGTCACGGGCATCACTGAACCAATTATGAGGGATGGAAAACAAATAAAACGAACAAGGAGACTTCACAAAGTCAACCCCTGTGAAAGATTGATATGCCTGGCCAAGTCACTATCAAACCAGTCCGCCGGCTTGACAAATGCAGTGGTCCGCAGGAGGGTCAAGCCAAGGGGCCCAGGCCGGTTATTGTATGGCTCCGTAATACAGGGCACCAGGAAAATATTTTGTCTGCTGCACTCAAGATCGAGAGTGCTACGCAGGGCGCAGTCGTTGTTCAACCTGGTGACCCGTCCCTTCGAGATAGAGAGAGACCGACGTCTCCACTCAGTTACCGCACAACTTTTCTGCACCTGCCTGGAGTTCGGGTGGCTCGGTTGTTCCTTATGCCATGCGCTCCTTAGAGGAATTAGGAAACCAAGACAAGGAAAGCATTAGAGAATGTCGATTGCTTGACCTTTTTACGCTTCCAGGCCGAGTGCTCCAGTGAGTTCCGAGCGGCCGAGGGCCTTCGGGAATACAAGTGGTTTGCAGCAGACTGCTCAAATGCTGCTGCTTACAAGAAAGCAACACTAACAGGTAGTAAGTGGTGGGAAATTGAAGCTCTCACTCTGGGTTTGGATATGATAGGGGTCACTGGGGCCCGGATTCAACCCCAGGAGGGCACCACGCACCAAATACCTCCCAATTTTGTGGTGAGCCGCGCGGATAGGTCACAGGTACCCCGGGGTGGAGGAGCTTTGCTTCTCGTGCGAAGGCACTACCACCGGCGGGAGGAATCCAAGGTTTATCCGCCCTATTAACAAGCACTCTAGGTTGCCCTGAAAGCTTGCCCAGCAGAACTGAGACTTGTCCCTATGTACAGCATTCAGTCGTCTCCAACAGAGGACGATGATCAGCTGGCTCAAAGCTTACGGCTTTTCAGCGGTTTGAGGGAAATTATTGACAACAGAGGAACTCACGCGTCAGAGGTAGACTTGGTAAACTAAATGGATTCGAGGGAAATGTCCAACCGCAGTCTGCCAAGCATTATATAGAGTGAGCGTCTGACTTGGTAGGTTGCCGAGGGGACCAGGTGGAGGCAAGGCCAAGGTCCATCTACCTTGTATTATGTAATCCCAAGATACCCAAGGGATGTTTCAGGCCTTCAGGTTGAGTTTCGGCTGGGAGACAGTGACCAAAGAGTTCTCCGCTCAAAACTGAATCAGTGATCTAATAACTACAGATAGGGAAGACGTAGCTATGGCCTGATGGACCAGAGAATCTTGAAGGAACTGGGGGCTGAGATCGAATGGGGATTGAGGAATTTGTTAGGCGGCCTTGGAAGCCCTTTCGGGATAACCTCCTGTAGCTGGCTGACAAGGTAGCTACTGTTAGGAAGGGTCGTCGGAGAGGTGCCCGGCCACGGTGGTCTGGTGGGGCCCAGAAGGCTACCTAGGAGTCTGCCTGGATCAGATACCGAAAGTCTGGTGGTCACAGGCTCTGCCTGGAGCGTTAAGCAGAGAGAGGAGAGATTCAGAAGGGAAGCAGAGGGAAGTGCCGGGAGCATTTGGTCAAACCCGTCAAAATAAACCCGGAAAGGTATTACAACTGTGTGCTATCCAGGGTAACTCTGGGAGTGGCCGTCGGAAAAGTAAGTAATCCCCAGAATCCAGCAGACACCAAGATCTCGAGAAGGCAGAATCCCCTCCGCACCAAGTCCAGCAGGTGTATAAACGAGATTAAAAGCCTCAGATCCTCCGTAATCCACCGCCGCGGCTGCGCCCATAAATCATGACGAAATAATTGCAATAGTTGGGGTGTCCAAGAGTTTAGTTGGCTTGATAAGGACGAAGAACGCGGGTCCCGGTAGTTCCATCCGGCAACCTTCCAACTTCCGGAGAAGCATTTTGCCCATCGGCTGCCTACAATGCCCATAGCACTCCTCGAGGAAAGTTGCTGTCCCCAGGACCAGCTCAATGTCACTGTTACCAGAATCCACAAGGCCGGGTATAGAGAAATTTGTCTCAGCCACAAGTCCATGGGTTTAACCGCCGCGTTACTGAAGGTGATGGAGCGGGTTTTGCGAGTGTGATAAAAACCTTTGGAGGGCTGTATGAGTGTGATGAATTGCAGAGCTAGATTATCCCCCATTTCGGCTGGTCGCGTCAACCTTGCACAAGTGAAAGGCAAACCGGAACTAGTAAGATTAGCCATCGGCCTGAAAGACGGTGCAACAACCAAAGAAGACTGAATCGTATAATTTATATTCGTGAATTTACAATAATAATGGCGCGCCATATTTGTTTGATGAATTGTTACACCGCTAAATCCTGTCTTCTTGCCGTTATCAGACTGTTACAAATTCGGTGTCTTGACCAGGGATCGAAGGAAGTCGAGAAAGCAAAATGAATCTGCTAATCGGGAAGACGCGATAAACAGCTCGTTAGACCAGGACAATCCAGGGAGTTCTTCGGTTCACGAACTTTTGCGGATTAGCTGAGTGCAAGATGAATGAAGCTCACTAAGTCTCTACTCAGGGTGAGCCCGGGAAACTCCTTCTTGGTGGACGTTGCAGCCCGTGAGAGAGCCGAGTTCGGAGATATAACAAACCGTTCACCGGAGGCCAGAAAAAGAATATCATCACGGGGCTGCTTATCGGAGACGCCCACGACATTGGCAATAAGGCGGACGCTTTTAAAAGTTGCGGCGTGAATCCCGCTCTCAGTCAGATTCGGATACTACTGGGCGCCCGCATACCTCTTTCGCAACATCAGTAAGAATCGCGTGGAAGGAAGCCGCCGACAAATGAGGTCTAGCGGACCTTCGGTTGGAGGCCACAACATCTGATGCAGCACGCATGCCCAGAATAGGTCAGGGAAGGGCTGAAAAGCTGCTTGTTAAGACAGTTGATCGACGGGTCTCGAACGCAGCTGTGGAACGTGCTTTGTTAAGAGGAATAATTGAGAAAATGGCTAAAGCCTCATCCGCGGGGAAAGACGGTGAAGGCCTGGAGCGGGCAGTAGCAGGAATGCTACCCGGGGGTGCGTGGACCAAAACCCACGAGTCCCGGTCGGGGTGAAGTCTGTCCAGCGACTTGCTGATCAATCCACCGGAGAGTAAGTTTCACGCCTTCTGGATATCGCCCCGGAACCTAAAAGCGACGAGTGGTCCAAGTCGATGCGGATCCCAAACCAAAACAAGAATGTTCCGCAATTCTACCTTTCCATTCACGCTTAAAGATATAAGTACATGATAACCACACTTTTGATAATGAGCCTCAATCACCAACCAGCCGAAAGTGAGTAAAGATCCGGAAAAAATCCGTACAAGGAGAAAAGTAGACCAAAAAGAATAAACAGAAAATAACTGTCCTGCAGTCAGAACAAATACGGTAAACTCTTCGCGCCTAACCAAGCCCTGATAATAACTTGCTGAGCATGGGGCCGAAAAATCCAGCGTGACCGAGCTGAGCTTCTGCGGTCCGTCAATGCTAGAGAGAAAGTGAAATGGGACCACAAGAAAAAACTTCCCCGAGTCACTGCTGATCATTGTCGCATGAGATGCTGACAAAGTTATCTCAAAAAGGCACGGCCAGGGGAGAAAAAAAGTAACTGCTCCAATAGCACAGAAGATGACGACCTGAAACCAGTGTCAGTAGGAGTAAGATGGGAAAAAGTGGTCCAAACTCCGTAAAGAAAATATATGGGGCTAACTGATAGGGAAACTCCAGTCTTTCACGTTGTTACAGGAGGCTAGTGATGTGGACTACGCGAATGGCGGCCGAAGACTCAACAGCCAGCAGGCAGTCCCAATAATAGAAAAATGAGCTGGTACCAAGGGTAATGCACTGGAAACAGTCGCTCGTTTTATAACAGAAGCGAAGGCTCAGGCTCCAGTCGGTGGTAAGCTGGTCTTTGCTGCCGCCCTCCCGGACCTTCAAATTCGCAGCCTGTCAGGGGCGGCTGTCCTTGTACGGTACTAGACTGCGCGCTCAAAAACAAAATGGGCCCATCATTCCTGTCACTCCGTTATATTCTACTTGTGCTGAATCAATAACTGCCCAAGTGAAAGTCCGTCGAGCCGTTTTGTGTGGTCTGGCTGACACGAGGGCGATGTGTAGTATAATCAGAGCACCGTTGGTGTCAATGGTCGAAGCTGCTGAACAGGCTCCTTGCGGTATAAATCTAAGGGCGGTGAATGGTGGGATGTTGACCGTTAGAGGACTAATAATTTCGAATTTGGAGCTGAGCGGCTCTGTTAGTGGAGAGTCCTTATTACCAGCAGGAGTGGTTTTATACGACGTGAAAATCGGAAACGATTTCTTGGTGAAGTTGGAATGTGCAACTGACATCCCGTAGAAGAAAATAAACCTGGTGAATGGAAGAGATGGAACCCTTGGTGGGGGTAAGATCAGCCTAAACAGTTGTGCAACGAAGCCAACAAAGGAACGTCAAGTGACGCATTTTGATGAGTTCCCAGATAATGGTGAGGAGACCAAAGTAATAAATTTTTCTTGCGAATCCCCGATACGTTTTCCGGCACGCTCTCTCGCGCAAAAGAGAGGCCGGGTCGGACAGATCTTGCAAACACTGAGTTGACGTGGGGGATACAAGGCCTAGTAAAGTAGCTCTTAGGAGGCTGTTCTGTGTGATCTGGTTGATACTAGAGAAACGTGTAGCTTAATAAGATCAAAATTGGGGGCGATAGTAGAAACCACGGAATTGGCTCCCCCTAGTGTAGCGCAGCCATGAAGCTATTTCTGTTGTTGGTAGAAGAGATCCCATATGACTTGATAAATGGAAAAGACGCTGATGTGTAACTGATATCCCACAGAAAAGGTTATGTCTAAGAAAAGGAGCAGTTAAAGCCTTTGGTCGGGAGAAGTTCGAAATAAGCGGTCGTGCAACGGCGCCGGCGAAGGAAGGTCTTGTAGTAAATTTTGATGAGATCCTAGCTGGGAGTTAGGCGACTAAAAGTGATAAATATTTATTGGATCCCTTCGAAAAATTTCCCAAACATTCCTCTTGGGAAACGAGAGGTTGGGCCGGACAGACCTAGTCAAACATTTAATTGACACGGGGTGTCAAGGCCCAATGAAATGGCTCCTAGGAGGGTACCAAAGCGCCACCAAGTAGAGTTGCTGCATATAATCGAGGAAACTGAAGAACGACGTTATCCATCCAGCACATTCCTACCGGTCTTTCCCTGTGGTGCAAGGTAAGAATGAAGGTGAATATTTGCTTGTGTGCAGACCACGGGAAAATTATTGCTTCCACCAAATGGGACACGTTTCCACTGTCTGTCATGGATGACTTCTCCGATGCTGCAGGGGGTATTCAGTGTCTCAGCACCCTAGACTTTGCATTTGGGTACTGGCAAATTGAACTCGCAACAGATGATCGAGAGAAGTCAGAGTTCGCAATTCTAACCGGGCTTCATAAGTTTCAGACTACGCCCTTCGGGCTGACTCGCGCATCTACTACCTTCCAACGTCTGATGAATCGTATTTAAGAGGAACTGATTCCCTCTGGGTTCACCGTATACACTGATGGTGCACTGATTCATGGGAGGATGGAGGCGGAATGTTTAGGAAACTCGGAACTAGTTTCGGGAAGAATTATATATGCGGGCCTCGATCTGGGACCTTCCAAGTGTGAACTCCTCTCCAAGGGGTTAAAATTTTCAGGCCACACTGTCTTGGACCAAGGAACAAATGTGACCCGGAAAATTGAACAAGCCCCCTATTGGCCAACCTCTGATAATGTTGTGGAATTTCCTAGCTCATTTAACGTGCACGCGTGGAGTTCCTTCCCAGTCTTTTTCAAGTTATTGCATTGGCAGCAGTGCTGAGGTCTCAACATAGTTTAAATGTGTATCGTTTGCTTATTCAGTACCATAGAATGAACGACTCAATTTTGTTCCGACTTTGAGGTTTGTTATTTGGGCTACGCGTTACTGGAAATCGGAACAACCGTTGCAGGGCTGGCTTTTTATTATCGTCACTTCTTCGAAGGCTTTGGCAGAACGATCTGCATTACTGAATGCCATTCTACACAAAGACCACAGTCTTAAATGGGACGAAAGATATGGGCAATCCCTTGCACACTGACCTTCAGTCCTTTGCTCGGCACCAGTGCTAGCACTGTCTGACCCTTTGGAAGAAGCCAGTGACTTGATTCTTGATGCAGACATGAGTAACAGGGCCGTTGGAGCCGCGTTATCAAATATCGGGCGGGATGGAATATAACATGCCATTGCCCTCAGGGCCAAAACGTTATATAAGCCGGAGAAAAATTATTGCTCAACACAAAAGAAATGCTATCTTTAGTCACCCCAGCCAGAAAGTTTAGACAACACCCAATTAGGTGACTATTTCTATTCCAACAGACTATCAAGCTCTTTAGTGGTTAAACCTTTGAAGACCCACAAGGACAGATAAGTTGGTGGTGGGAGCAGTTGCGGGATTTTGAATACGAAGGTGAACTTCGGGCCGCCAGTCCGCTTTCGAACACGGATGCATCATCAAGGAGGCTAATTCGGAACCACGGAGATCGCCCTTCCCGCAGTCTCAACTATGCGGCACAAGCCAGTCTACATGACGATATCGGGGAACGGTGGGGCTCAATCCAGCCCAGTGATAGCAACACAGGCTGCACCTACGCAAATTTAAATAAAGGAAGTGAGAATTTTACTCAGAGACAGATGGCGGAATGTGGTTTACGGACCAAGCATCTGTGGAGCCTGTGAGATCGTATGAGCATCACGGATGATGTTTTATCTTTCCAGTTGGATCCTAATTGTCCAATCAGAGTCATCGTCGCTCATTTCATGGTACAAAGGGTTCTTACAAAGGTACACGCTGAGCCAGGCCATGCTGGTGCCAACAAGTTAGAGCACGAGGTACTGACTCGGCTTTAATGGCCTTACCAGTGGGGGGATGTATTAGATTTCTGCAGGACTGGCAAACTGGCAGTTTCATGAACCTCAAAGCTGCACCACGTGCTCCTTTACAGCCTATAGCAGTGGAGTTTCTCGATGAAATATTTAGTACGGATTTATTCGAGCCACCGCCAGCTGCGCAAAGCGGAAACACGTACTTACTGGTTCTGAAGGACTATTTCACTGGGTGGTGCAAGGTGATATCCCTTGATTCTGCTGATGCCCAAACCATTGCAGACACAATCTTGAACCGAAGGATTTCTCAGTGGGGTGAACCGTGCACACTGCACTCTGATAAGGGTGAGACTTTCGATAGCTCTCTCACACAGGTGCTTTGAGGGTCTTCTGGCATCGAAAAAACACGCCATCTCCTACCATTCACGAAGAAATGGATTGGCTGAGCTTAATAATCGGAAGCTTTCCAAACTCCCCAAAACCCTAATCCAGCAGGGTACGGGTTTGAACGAGAAAATACAATCTTGCTTGATGGCGTATCGCAGCTCGGTGCACGCCTCATCACATCACACCCCAAGTTTCCTTTAGACAGGAAAGGAGATCCGTCTCTTGTCAGACTTGCGAATGCCCACAATTCACAGAGAGGATTTTCTACATGCAGGCGTCAATAGGTGATACAACGGTCACCAAAATGCTGCCGTGGTTGTCCACGTCTAAGGCTTGGGAGGAGTCAGGATTCTCGCCAACCCTCCTAGGCCCAATATCAGTGCATACGTTCCTTCCACTTGGCCTAAGTCTACGTCCACTGCTCGTTCATCCCATGTGCGGCCCGCCAATAAACTCCAAACACTCCATCGGGAAATTTCATCTGGCACATAAGCTTTTCCGTCCATATGTCAGATAGAATGAACCCTTTTATGTTGTTCCCTCGGTTGCTCGCATTCTTTATCTTTTCTGCTATGCGTGGACCACTAGTACGTCACTGTGATGTTTCTCATAAGGCAGACGAGATAACCGCAACCTTTTCCCCCACCACCAATGAGATGGAGATCCCGGTAAAAGATAGGGAACTGATTAGCCCGCAATGCAAGGGAGTAAATGTGGCATGCACGCGCAACGGTCAAATGGCCTCCTTAGTTAACGGAAAGAGCTCAGTTAACACAGTAACGTGTTAGACAAATAGGCAGAATTGAATATGGTTGCCGACTTACAAAAGCATCCTCAAGTCCATTCTTTGATGAGCAGACAGCTCAGAAAACAGAACGAACAGAAGACGTCATCACAGGAGAAGAAAGGCCAATATAGAAACACAACATTTCAACGGGGAATAGAAACCATCACAAGACGTGTGAATATTGAGAAGTTCAGTTTCTAGCGATAAAACCACTTCAATGTTGGGAACACCATGGAAGGTATCGACGCAAACTTTGATCGAGCACTAATGCAGCAGGGCAAACTCCGCGGGCAAAAGTCTGCGCACAATCAGACAACAGAAGACCTTTGGGATTTGCGGTTTTTTTTCTGCGATCGTTTCAAATGATAGACTCGTTGGGAGTTTCCCCATGGTAGCTTGTTTGGATCGAACCGAAAGTAAGGTGTAAAAGTGGCCCGAAGGGTGTGTGCAAAATTCCGGTCCTTAGAGATATAGGTGAATAAATACAGCTTCAATCGGCATCGACAGATTAAAGACATCCTTCTTGAGCTCGTGCCCATGTCAAAGCCACCCTTCTCACCGTCTTTTTCGAGCAGATACACCTTTCTGAAGCCAAGCATGTGCTCTCCGTTTTGTCCGTTTTTGTAGTGTAACATAACAGCGAGGCTCTTTAAATGCGTAAGACTCTACCCGATTGTGGGGAATCAGCCTTTCAAAACTGCAACTACACGAACTGTCAGTACCGGCACAGTGATTTTGAGCCTATACGTGATTATTAACTTCAGAGGAAAAGCCTTTGCTCCGGCAAAAGATAATTTGCTGCCCGGCCAGCTACGCAGTTTAATCCAAGTGCAGTACAACACCACTTGTTCTGCTAGTTCCCAGTAACTTTTCAATGGCCTGCGAATATTTTGGTTTAAACCGAACTTCCCCGAAAGTCTCCTCTTGGGTGTGCCAGACACTTTCAGCTATTTCTCGGTTGAGGTAAATAGGTGGAGGGTTCCCTTAAGTTTCTGGAACTTCGGCAGCTCTTTCTACTTCGCATATGGATTAGGGTGCTTGCATGTAGTTGGGCATCCATTTCGCCGAATGAAAGGCGTCTGGTTTCAGATTCGTTTTTAGCTCAATCATCTTTTGCTTAGCCGCTTGCGAGTCTTCAAGTGACCCAAGAAAGTCATTGCCGTAAAAGTTTTAAATCCTTTTGACCTGCACCGCGAGATAAGTTGAATCACTGTGTTGTCGAGTTGTTTTTGGGAGGTCAAAGTTTGAGCTGGATGGTGAAGAAACTGCCCCAAACAGATGGACTGACGAACAGCCCCTTTTAAGCTTTTGGTAGTTATTGGCATTCGGCCGCCGTAGTGGACTAAATGCATCTCCATTTCGGACAGGGGTCTCCCAAGCGGCACACCGGGGTTCGAAATGTTCGCTAGAAATGAGAACCCTCTCTTTCCCCATCCTGTCATAACTGCCTGCTCCTTATTCGGTTTGCCCACTACCCAAACTTCCGATGGAAACCATCAAAGCATCAATGTCAAAAATACTTTGTTTGTGAAAATTAGGTGGTTTGCCATGGAAAAACGTTTCCATGTGCACAGAGGTACACTGAAATCTTATGAAGCACAATGTGCCGTTTTGGAAAGGTAAATGTTTAAATAAATATTGCGGTACCTTCGCTAATAAGTTTCTTCTAAAATTTCCTGAACTTCTGCGCAGCCATCGATGGCAAGTGTTACCAGACATTTTGTCTCAACTTTAGCTCAAGGTTCGCTTAAACGAGTTGGGTGTTGTGCTGCTTGACCTAAAGGCACACTTTCCGTAGGTCTGCAGATGCCGCTACCTTGTTTATTTCTCAGTGGCAAAATATTTCGACGGGAGGGCTAGACTAATCTGAACCTTGAGAAAATCAGCCGTACAAAGTAACTCCGCAGTCTCCTGCAGCGCGGTCGAGTACTTTTCTCACCTTTCTGGTTTTCGGGGGTTTTTCTGATGGATAACATGGTAGGCTGCATCCCAAGCAGAAAAATACCCAACGTGTTTGGGCGAGTCTTGGGCTAATGTTGGGATAAAACGACTCGTAACATGTGCCTTCAATGGCTGCACAGATGTTCACGAAATTTCAGAAGAAACCCATGTAGCAATCCTAACCAAATCCCGATGGGGCCTCTATTGGGATTTGATTGCGATTCTGTCGGGATGCACTGGGTTTTGGTGGGACACCCTAGCCTAGAGGTTGAGTTACGGTTGGGATAGGAAACGCGTCCCGATTGGGCCACAAAGGGTTCCCGATGGGGATAGCCCAACTTCCTGGTAGCCTTGAAATGCTTTCCTAAATTTACCCATTTTCTCAGCTGAATCTCGGTAAACGACCTACCGTTCCCAGTTCATGTACTCTCCCTTGTATACCACTGGAAAGAATAAAACCAAGTAGCGAAAGACATATGTGGAATTGTATTGTAACAAATTTGTCAAACAATGTACAGGTAAATCCAGGTAATTCTTTCTTTGTCATTTTCTTCCAGGAAAGTTCATTTGAATTCTGCAATGGTACGGTATAGTGACGAAAAAATTAATGATCACGTGCACCCATATATAGTGATATTGATGAAAAGTGGGTTATTATTGGAAATCCGTAAAAGAAAGTACCAAAATTAAATGTTGATAAACGTGCTCCACAATGTACCGTATACAATTACACATGAGGCAGTGATTCACTGAATTTCAAAACGCATGCGTATGCAATATTTTACCTGGGTTTCCTGCCCGACGATCCGTGGTCCCTGGCGTTGTTAAACCAGTGTTGTATATGCATCTCGATGTCCCTGTAGCAGATATCTTCCAACCGCTCACTGTTGGTAATGACGTCTAAAGTCGTATGCATATTGTGACATGAAAAATCCTGCCTTTAATTGGGCTCATTAGTCGCAGCTGTGAAACGGCGGCCTTCGTAACACTGCCTGACCAGCAACACTGCCCTGCATGCTCATTGCTGCTCATCAGGGACAACATTTTTCGGACCTATTCCCGGAGGACATTTGTAACAGTCCTGACAGGTATGGAAATCTGGAACATAAATGAGCAATACTGTTATCTTACCAGGTGTTCGTAGTTCATCAGAGCATCCAAATCACCGTCAATGGTTTTAAAGTCTGCCAGTGTGTTGGCTCTTGTCTGCTTGTAGTATGATTCAACCCCGGGTGTTTGTCTTGAGCTGGATAAGTCGCTTACTCGGCTCTGTAACTCCTCGAACCCGGAGTTTAGCAGAGTTATGACAGTGGAGAATTTTATATTCACGTCTCCCACCATGGCGGCCACTGAAGCCTGCAACTTGTCCACCTCTTTCCCCGACAGTTCCACGGTGGTATGTGTCATTTCAACGGACGTCTCGTTCAAACTAGTGGAACTAGCATTTCCAAAACTACATGGTGGTGTAAATGAATTTAGTAAGAACTGGTTGAACTACGAAATAGGGGACAAAATCGGAATTCGATTGCCGGTTTTCAGTATACGGGATACTGCTCGTGGCGTGGAGGACGGTCTGGATAATAAGAAAAAGTTAGTTAGGTTGCTTAACATACCCCTCTATCTGAACAACTACCGGTCCCAGGGGTCGCTTTTTGCGTTTGGTTCGCAATCGGTATCTTCTGCGTCACTGCTAAAAGTGACGGGTCGTCTGCAGGAGTAAGAAAATGCCAATGGAATACCGTTGGCGTGTTGTATACCTCGTTGCAAACAGTGTCATTGGTACTGTCGCATCAGAGGCCTCTGAAGTGGCATCAAGCAGATATTGCAACTGACACTCCTGAATTTCATGAAACTTTCTGGTGCAATTGAATAAGTTTTAAAATGTGCTCGTACCTGAACTAAACAGTTCACGGCATTCATAGACGGGAATGTTGTTGGGCAACCGTTTACCCAAAATTAACATGCTCCAATATTCCGAAGCATGTTTTACGCTTGGCCATCTTGTGTGTTTGGAATCCACAAGCCAGCTATGATGTACAATTGCAATCGGACCGTCCTTTGAGAAACGCACTAGCCGGAACATCTGAAAAGGAAATTCATTGGTATTATGAAAAGTATTTAATTTTTGAAAAAGTATGCTACACAGGGATAACTACAAAGTACTTTAGGCATGGCAATAACAGACATTCACACTCAATATCGACAGTTGTAGCGGAGAAAACATCCACACCCAAATTATCGACGGAGAAAAAGTACAAATAAGTAGATGGCAAATACTTTTTGAAAAATGGTTGTGGATTAATAAATCGTTTGAAGCGAATAATATTATCCGAAATGTTGACAATGGCACAATGACTACATTATCCGGAGATCGATCAGTGAAAAGAGCGTTCCTAAGAAAGAAAAAGTTATCACATATCGGTGTTCGGATTAGTGGCGAACCAGTGTCATCCACATAGGAGTTCTGCTGTAATGGAAGAGAAAGAAATCGGCCCTCAATCAATCTCTTGTACAATTGTTGGCCAGGGTTTCTGGGTCCTTTGATAAAACATTTCAAGTAACCAAGATAGGATCCGAAAGGAAAAGTAGCCCAACGTTCCGTGTAGAAGTACATCGCCATTCAAATGAGTCAAATTGTGAACATTATGAACGAGTTCTTTCGAACCGTAAAAAGTTCAATTTTTTGGACAAACAGGGAGAGAAGATCAGCTGCAAGCTGGTGGTAACAAACATACAAACCGGGATGACAGAGAATGTACACCGTTGATGAAAGTGCCAAAACATTGGTGGTACGCATCTTCCGGCAGTGAATGTATCAATTATACGGGTCAGGTACAGTAAAAATGGTAGGTATTTGCTAGCTTTCCAGCGTTCCATGTTGCTGATATGTCGACATTTTTGCGGAAAATCACATGTAATACCAACATGTGATTGTAGAATGCGATTCCTTAGTTCCTTGGCGACAGATGGACTAATACCGTAAAACCTATCCCTGGGACCACTAAGCCAGGACAGAAGCAACTTCTTCATTACATCCAAGCATACCACATGCATATAGTCATGGCAGAATGTGCGAACCGTGTCTATGTTTAGGGCCAAAAATGGACTGTTGGGCTGCCGTAAGTGGTGCTTTTTGTGCCTTTTTGCGCGAAAGATTTTGTCCATCCTTGGTTTGGCCGTTATAGACGGGAAGGCCGTTTTACCACCAGTACAGTAACCTGGCTGAATGCATCTATTACACCCAAAATAGGCGTTGTGTCCCTTAACTTGGCAGACAAACGCTCGTGCGGGGGTGTCATAGATAATGGCAGCGGGAGTACATTTGTAGGACACACGGTGATGTATAACCCCGTGTTCCAACACCATCTTCAGTTCGTCAATGCACTCCCGCAGGAACTGTTCCACGGGTTTCGGTTTATCTCTGCCGCAGTAAAATCCCACAGTAAATATTTCACTCATTTGTGGTCTGCTTATTCTTGCTAATATCGGCCACGACTGCAGCTCGGAGGGGCGATAAATGGCCGTTCCGTTACAGTGTATTTGCCTATCCAAGATGCATTCCGGTAGCTTCCGTGAGTTTATCAAACCTGAAAGTCCTTGAACGAGTCCCATGTGAAAACAATTTCCGTTCTGCAAACTCCGGACTTTGCACTGCCTTGGTGTTCCGCACAGAGTCCTGGGGTTCTTCGGAATGTTTGCGAAATGTCTTTCAAGTATGCGCGGCACAGCAGCACGTTGAGACATGTTCAAGCGAAATTTAACAAAGTCCTGGCGTAATTCGTTCAGTATTTCAAAAGTTTCATCGGCCTTTTCAATAACCGATATGAGGAATTCATATTATTCGTATACCCTAATATACCAGAAGCATCCTCAACTAATAAGTTAACTTATTAGTAAAGGTACCAAATTATTCATTTAAATATATCTACCCTACCAGGACGGCGCAGTTTCGTTCATAAGATTTCAGTGTACCACTTGCATAACGAACCATCTGATTTTCGCAAACAAAGTATTTTTATCTTTGGTAAGTTAGTGGTTTCGATCGGGAGAATGGGTAGTGGGCAAACCAACTGAGGAGCAGGCAGTTAGGATGGGATGGGAAAGAGAGGGTACCCATTTCTAGCGATTTTTTCGGACGCTGGTAGTAGTCCTATGCGCTCCCGATTGGGACACAGGCAGCGCTGTCCAACATTTTTATTGATGTAGACCAAAGTCAGCTCAAAATTATCCCAACACTATCCCAAAGTGATCCAGCGTGCGCCTAACAGGGAGCGCTTTAAACGCGCTCCTTGAGATGTCCTCCCAGTTAAATCTGCGCGTTGTGGTTGGCAATGACAACACTTGTAGTTTTATCGAGTCTGTATGTTTGTGTACATTTACCATGTGCAGAATACGAGGTAGGGTGTGCTCCCGTCCAGTCGGTGTGAATATCCGGTTCTACTCCAGCAGATCTTGTGTGCGGCATCCGTTCGTTCATGGAGCACCGCCGCCCGGATTGTGAATGGGATAAATCCGAATGGATTTTCCTAAAACTCTTAGTGGTTGGCATGGGAGCTCAGATATGAGTATTACGTGGTTCGTAAGCATTTTGTATAATGCTGATGCTTCTGTTTGTATCCTGACATTAGATGGGTTCACCAGTCATATATAAGCTTGTGCTTACGGAAATTCACTGCATTTTCGTTTCCTGTTGCGCCGTCGTGTTGCAACTTGAGTGCTTACCAGTGGGCAATTCAGTTGTGTTTAGGAGTTTGGTCCATATTGTATACCCCGATATCGACGCGTTCGAATCCAACTTTCTGTAGTTTCAAATAAAACGTTGCGCGCCATCCTACGTGTATATTTCCGAGAATTATGCAGTGACGGAAAAAGAGGCATCAACTTGCCAGATTGAGTGCCTTGTTATTTCAAAAAGTACTGCTGCATTCACCGTAAAAATGAAGTGTGATAACTCGTCCGGGTATGTTTTCTTTCACAGCTAAATAAACTCCTACCAAGTATCGCAATTTGGAATGCAGGCTCTCGTCACGCTTCGGTTTGTGGGCTCCTCCCACTGTGTTTTTAGCTGGACGGTGAAACACGCATGGTTTTAAGGTAGAGAATGAAGGGTTTTATGTACGTAATCGTGGGCTGACCCACGAGATCGACGCTCGTGTGTTGATACTTACCGAAATTCCCAGGAAAAGTCTGGACTAAGAGAGTACACGTTCAGGAAATAACTCCGGTTTCTGAATGGTGGTAACTCCAGATCCAGGAGAAGAAAACTGACCGAGAGAGAGTTAGCAAGTGAAGTAGAAGAGGTAAGAATGGCTGCAAGCCCATGGTCAGCAGGAGGTAGCTTCCGGCGGCCATGAGATAAATATTGTCTCTAACTTCCCATCCGTAAGCAGACAGTTATGTCCTGGACTGAGTGCCTTCCTCTTGGCAGATAGTACTCACCATCTCAACCGCAGTGGGTACATTCTATGGCGCACGATGATAGTTGATGGGACTGGGTAAGGTCGCAGTCCATCCTGTGCCGTTCTCCCCAATGAGAGTTCTGACAGCTACCATAGGACTGTCCTTCTTGTGAGGGTTATGCCCCTTCAGACCGGAAACTGCAGAACGATAGTAGTTATTAGCAGTTTTACACAGTTTATTGCTTTCACGGACTTCTGCCCAGAATCTCGTATGTTATTTTGTAGTTTTCATGTTAAGCAAGACACGAAATGTAGACGCGGAGCCCTACACGGAATACAATCAAGCGAAAAGGTACACTTATTTCAGCGGATGCGTAATCTAGTGTTGGCTTATTCAAGGTTTCCTTTTGGGGGGTTGAGAACTACAATAAGGCTAAAGGCTGTTGAGGCGATTGCATGCCTGAATAATACCTGGATATCACTTGAGCATTCTTAGGCTGGATACACGGCCCGTGGTGCAGTAGTGCTGAAACGGGAAACAGGCGTTTGAAAGATGGCCTGTCATACCTTTCAAACATCGTGGACGTATTCAATAACGTCGTAAAGCATGTTCAGTCTTTGGCTGAGAAAACCCTCACAGGGTTTCCGAAGATCAGGTGGCTTGTTAAGGGGGCACCCGATCGGATGCAATGCTTCCATCCACTGCCTGCGAGATTAACGAGGTGCGCGCGCGATTTGTTACTAGAACACTTGGGTGGAGAAAGATGTGCAGTAAATGGAGTAAATGCATAGCATGTGGTGTGCAGTAAATCACAGGGGCCTGAAGCACCACGTTAGTCTCAACGGGGATGTAAAGTGTGTCCGTTCCTTCAGTCACCTGTGGGCATCCCCTGTGGGCATCCCCTTTGGGCATTAGTCAGCAGTTTGCAGGGAAGCGAACCACCTGGTTGGGGAAGTCGCGTTAGGCAGAAGGTCAGCGGGCGAAACAGTTTCCGGCAGCTTAGTGCAGCCTCATTTAGTTGAGGTTCATCAACCGAGGTCTCCCATAACTGGTAAAAGTGGTCCCTCACCGGAGTCGGAATGTTTGGCTGGACGTATAGCAGCAGCTGTGAGTATGCTATGGAAAAAGATTCCAGGTATTATTCGAAACGACTAGGCTTTCATCCCAAAGTTCTGACTCCTTGTTCCGGAATGAGAATGCTACACCAAGGGCCAAATCGCTAGAGGCCGGTTGCATTTGGGTCTGATGCTGGCGTATCCAAGATGATCGCAGCTGGAAAGAGAGATGAGTCATTTAAAAATGTTCCAGATGCCAATACTAGTCACGAGCATAATGGTCAACCGCGAGCCGTCACATATGGGAAAGGTAAGTTCGTGCGTCAGTTGTCAAAACGGAAGTCTATTTTGACAAACAGGAACATAGCCAAAGATGATTTAGAAATTTAAGTGGACCAAATGCAGTTAAAGACTTTCAAAAGGTTCGAAAGTACGACATCCAGAACATACACGACAATTCTAAAAGACGACGGCAGCAAAAATACTATCCGCTTACTCGTCAGGATGTCTGCAGTGCTTGTTAAAGCAAAGAACCAAAAGTGAACTTGGACTGGGAAAATTCAGTGGGTTCAAAGTGGAACCTACGGACGATGGACACATTCCCGGCGTGCCGCATTTCTTAGCGAGGAGAACTACAGCTGCTTACACTGTTTGGCTCGTCCACACTGACGTCACAGCAAGTGAACGAAACCTGGGCCAATTTTTGGACCACTTTATTCTGAACACCTTTTCCGCAGCTGCTTTTTTCGTCCATAAATTAAAGCATTAGCAACATGAGTCTTCCTTCAAGTCCGCAGTTCCGATATGGTACCGCAATACCCCCGGTTACCAAGCGACGATCACATGAGTTATGGTAGTATTCTTAAGTGTGGTGAAATGGGAGTCTGTTCCCGCTAATCCTTTGTTAAGCCAGCCCATTCACACGGTCTTCCTCAAGAGGCGCGTCCATTAGCCATGAAGGATTTGGTTTCCTATTGCATTACTCAGTTAGGCAGTTAAACGAGTGGAAGTTCTGTTTGGTATCTTTTATTACATTTGATCAGAGAATTTCATTGATTTTCAATGAGTAATTATCATCCCTTCGGTTTCCAATGTTTCAAACTGAAAATACAAGACACCTTGTTCGGCAATGACGTAAGTATTGTCGCATGTTTAAGACAAGACAGCTGCTGTGAGTTCTTCTACCATAGGCCGGCAGCAGACCTAGAGACTCTGGCTACATAAAACTTGCCCCAAGTTAGAGATTGTAATCATCTCGTAGGGTCTTATCGATATTTCAAAACCGATGAACTGGAAAATGATCGATTCGCGTCCGTCGACTTGGCCGGTACGGATCCTGATTAACTTTACTTCATTTGACTCCAGTGTGAGAAAGTGTTACATCCACTTCATCAACCACCGAGACTTCATGGTGAAAAGTGTTTCACAAGATATACCGTTCAATATAATAGTCTTTGATGCTGTTCTGCTGATTTTTCATAGTTTAGCTGGGTGCAAAAATAAAACCGCGTTCTCGAATCTAGCTGTGAGCCACCTTAAGTCCGGTTTGATATGGACAGATGTTTTGAGGAGCAAAAGCATCATGTTAGTATTGAAACATCAAGGGGGTCTTCAGCCGGAATTTATATATGTGGCTGTGCGTGGTCGTATCTAGGTGTATGTAGTAAATTAGTCACTGCTACTGAAAGGGTTCTGATGATAGTTATCGGTTAACTGTCTAATAATAGACCCCACGCCTCACAAGGGATGGGGGCGGCTTAATGACGAACTTAGGTCTTCTTTTTAGCAAGATATAGTCAGTTCCACCGGGCGAAACACCGAACTTAAGCACACTGACTTTTCCAACCTACTTTGCAAATCTTCTAACGGAATTTTGTGGAAGAACTTCGCAGAAATGTTACTGTATATATATATATATATATATCATATATTTCACAATAAAAATATAATGGCTCACATGACATAAGTGACATAACGACGAAACCTTTTCGGTGCGAGACATTAAAAAGGATGTCTGAATTAAACTCGACCTAGATTACATCAGTCATTGGTAACCGACCTTCATCAACCACGAACAAGGACCGGATCAGTTCCGCAGTACTCGATTAATTACGAAAGAACTGCCCACTTTTGACAGACGGTAGTAACCACTTTAGAGAGGGCGGTATTTCAAACTCCAATAAGGGACTCATTCCGTCCCACTGTTCAGTGTTTTTGATCTCCACATGTGTGTAGTTCAGGAAGAAGCTATACTGAGTTCATCGCTAATGGTACGACTACTCTAGTTTGGTCCTCAATTATAGAATCTGGAGCCGTGGTCATAAGACCTGTCATGGATCCCTGTGTTTTAGAACCTCTGAATATTCGCGGGACTCTACTTGGAGTAGAAAATTACCTGTAAAGTTTCGAAATCTGGTCTTTCTCGCAAAGAGATGTAAATTACGAGCAAAACTCATTTCTTATCCTCCATCGGAAAAGATGGTTGTTCTCTTGGGAAAGATTTGGCTTTTCCCAATGCAACCGTTTTCAGCCTAATGAGGTGCTCAGATACTGGCTTCTACGTTTGCAGCTAGCTGATTCTGAAACTTCAGAACGAGCGAAACTTCATTCATTGGTTCGTGGGAATCAGGAGTCCATCCGTGGTTTTACTTTGCAACCGCAGGATAAGGCTTCCCGGCGCAATTTCGGCGACCAGTCACATATTCATTAAACTGATCGACTGATTGCCGGAATCATTTGTAGTGTCCTAAAAAGACTGTTTCCGCTGATTCCAGACTGCATATCACAGTCAGCAAGAAACTTGAATGGTGATCAGACCATCAAACCCCGTCTAGCACATTTATGATTGTACTTTACGCGCAAGCAGCAACGGCAGGCGATATTCTGACACAGTTACTCCGCACTCGCCAGCTTGTCGTCTCCGTTCTCAGGCCTTGTGAGAACACACGCTGTTGGCATTCCAAGATCCTTCCTCGTTGACCTCCGCGGCTAAAGTTATCCTAGTAGCTGGGGGAGTGTGCGGTCCAGTAACTGACGGGCCGGCACCGTTTAGAGATTTTGATTAATTCCACCGAATTACCAAGCCAGGTCATGTCTATATTAGTTTTCATTTCCATTCGTCACTCATATCTATTCAACCTAACATCAGTTAGATTTTTTATCACACGTATATATCTCCATTAAAAATTTTCAACTACATACATCTTCTGGGGGGAGGCACAAAATTTCATCCCTTCTTTCCAATCGCCCTTATTGTATGGGTCATTTTTCATTCCCACTAGTTCCGGGACTTCGTAGATCAGGCTTCGTCAACAAATTCTTGAATTCCGGACTATTTCATTTTCATAGCGTACTTTTTCGCAATGAACAGAGGGCCTAAGCCCGTAAATGAACCAAGGTGTCATGTAAAGCACTCGAAAATATCAGATTTCAATCCGAAAGATCCGAGGTTGTTCATCGCCATTCTCGAGCCTCGTTTCCAGGAGGATCCCGCACCTAGCCAACAGTTCAAATACAATGAACAGTTCTCAGCAATCCTGGCTAGTATGATCCCACAAATCCGGGATATCTTTATGGCCCCCCTCCCGGAGCATAGCCCGTGGGACACGCTCCGGAAAGCCCTGATTAGGCTTGATGCAAAGTCGGAAGAGAAACGTATCCAGCACGTTCCGTCCCAAAATTCAGATGGGGGATGTGACGCCAACTGAGTAGCTACGGGAAATGCGTTCAATAGTAGGCAGGACGTCCAAGGATGATGCAGTTCTGCGTCATCAATGAATGCAACGATTCTCACAGTATGCCAAAATCACGGTAGCCATTTTAATACAGATCGACAATTTAGATAAGTGCGCAGAGGCTTCGGATGAAGTCCCCCAGCACACAAACGCATTTGGCTCGCGGTCCATAGCCTTAAGCGCCGCCACCGATATTCTTCCTTATCTGATCTTCAACCCCTAGGCGGTAACCGCTCACCACGGCACACCCATTGGCAAATCTGACGTTCAAACTTTATGTTAGGAGGTTCGAGTTTTGGTGTGGGTGGTTGAATAATAACAGGACTTTCTCAAAAGCCTTCGCAAACAAAGTCCGATCAACCGTCACTTCACGACTTGTGTCCCTTAGAAGAAATTACCAGTCAGACAAGCGATACTTTCACCGCCGCTTCAAATCTCAAGCTCGCAAACGCGAAAAGCCCTGTAAATCCCACTCTAACCGGGTTATGGCGAAAAGCCCTATCGGTACCCCTGTGGCTGATTGTCTCATTCCCGTGAAAGACAAGACTACCGGTATGAGTTTCTTGGCCGACACGAGAGGGCAGGTCAGTGTAATGCCAGTTTAAAAACAGTCCACTGTCTCCCTCACAGTCCTGACACTGCAGGCCGCCAAAGGCATTTCAGTTCCAAAATAGAGCAGAAAATGTCTCACCCTGGACCTTGGCCTGCGTCGTCCTTTCCAGTGCGCTTCCTTCGTCGCCCAGGTGCAACAGGCTATTCTAGGCTGAGACTTTTCAGAAAGTCATGGTCTACTAATGATGCTAATAGTAATAATGGCGTATTCCCTGATTGTGGTCAAAACGCATGAACAAGGCATGATCAGAGAATACAGCAACTCACAGCAATGTGGAGTAATCGCAATTTTGAAGTTCATGGTTCACACAATTACAGTAATAGAACAATAAGCTTAGACGGTGTTTAAGTGAACTAAAGCGGAGAGGGTCGGCGCGGCTATTGTAAATCGGTTTCGAATCCAGGACGGGGGCGATATGGTTATCCGGATAGACGTAGGAATGCTGATAAAAGCGATAATGAGGAAGGGTAAAGGCACATTGTTTGGGAGAACCTATAAAGCAACTGGTGTTGGACATCACAAGATGAACACGGAGTTGAGGCACGAATAATACACAACTTGCATTATGGGTGCCGACAACCGTCTACGACGGATCCGGTAGTCCAGAATGGATCACGGTGATCTACGGAATTAGGTGTTCAGTCGACGAAGATAGTGAGAGGGCGGTGGAGTGAAATAGACTCACAGAAGGGTCGGGAAGTATAGAAGGAGAAGCAGTGTGGCACTAACTGCAGTCGAAGATGACTGCAGGATGAAGAGAAGATTGGTCCACCATTGGATAACTCATGGTGGAGGGAGCGTGCGATACCAATGCAAGTGAATCGAATGGGATAATCAGATTGGCCCTTCCGTTTTGGTAATTCCGATACTATATGGAAAATCACATGGAGGAAGTAACCTTTACCAGGAATGCAGTGTGCTTCAAAGCGCGTGAATGGTGAATGGACACAAAACGGGGAACTTCAACGATAAGCCGTGGAGGAAACACCCTGTTGGAAACAGACTTTGGTGATGCAACCAAGCAAATATGCACAGATGGTGAAGAGGAAGGAAGACAGGGGTGACAGGTACAGGCCTGATCCGAAGGAACACGGGAAGTTGAATGAGTGTACGGGGGAGATTTTCTGCATACGTGGTAGAAGAAAGAATAACCAAGTGGTTGGTATTTTGTGTCAGGAGAACACAGGTTGCTGTTGATGGCAGGTGGTGCATAATGAGGGTAGCAGCCAAAAGGGGCTTGGCAGACGAAATAAGGAGAGTATGTACGGAACTCAACGGTGAGAGCCAGATTCCGGTCATTATTTTCAATACTGCAACGCAGAAAGAATTGAACTGTCCGCGTGGAGTACGGGAAATGGATGCTGATGGGGTGCGGGGTGATGAGTGATGACAGAAATCCATCCGGCGGTCCAGTGAGACTGTCATGATTGATAGTATTCCTGGCTATGGGATTGTGGCCACTGGTCAGACTTGTAAAATGCTCCACATAAAGCGTCTTCAGCTGTGAGTATAAGTTTGAGCATTGTCAATCAGATCGATCAAATCTTTTAGTCCGTTAGGTAATTCAGGGGTAACGTCGATTTAATTGACGGGCTACCCAGGTAACCAGAGTGTTTTGAACGAACGGAGAAATGCGGCAGTCTGGAGAATGTTACAGCTGGGGGTTATTATTAACGGCTTAATGAAAATTAGGGTGATAATGCTAATTGACGCCCGGTAGGCCGATCTATGAGGGATTACCGGGTCGAGGCTGGTATTTTTGTAGGGCAGCTAGCTGCTGATGGAGATATCAGTGGCATGCTTAGACAGGGTGCAAAACTGTTAGGCTGATAAGCGGTAGAGGAGTAAAGGGGCCCAGTTGAGGATCAAAAATAAAACCGGGAAAGAGCGCGGGGTTAGAAATAGGAATAGGAAAAGGAAAGACAGCAGTCGGGCTGTTGACTGGGCTGTAGGTGAGGGCGGAGAAATTATAAAAGGAAAAGGAAATGCTCAGAGCTAAGTTGAGGCCTTTTTATGTGGATGCGAATGTGCTGGTTTTCCGCCGGGTCATGCGTAATCAGATACATACGCTTGATAGGTGGAATGGGGTCCTAGCATACCGTGAGCAAATACGCTGGTCAGTGAGTATTGTCTAGTGAAGGATGGTAATCTGTGCGGTAGGACTCGAGTAATGGCGGAGTGCAACAAAAACACCGATAAGACCAATGGGTTATAGCCTGGGACAGGAGAACTGAGTGAAGGTGGGCACCTATAATTAAAGGAATAACAGTTTATCAAGGGAATTAGTGTCAGTAAGAATTTTTTTTTGTAACTGAGTCTACGTGGTAGCAGACAAAACATCGCTGACTTTGGACAACAATATTAGTGCTTGGGCTCGAGGGAGACAGAGAAAAAGTAAACTTGTGAATGGTAAATTATAAAAGTGCAATTTATACGTTCCCCGGTCCGACAACCAATAGAGGCGAGGCTTTGATCATAGCTGTTAGGCGTAGGCGCATCAATGCCGGGGTGTAGTCAGGGCAGAGGTCGCATGAAGTAACTATTCAGACCAAGTATTGACTACTGCATCAAGCATCATCAAGCTGGTCAAGGATTCTGCAGGGAACCCCAAGGGGTTGAGGCTGAATAAGGCTGGGTCGGCAGGCATATGCGGAGAGCTCGAACGGCGTGCTCTCACCCCTCACCGGTCTAGACAAAAAGAAGTGCAAGTTAGCTCGAAACCGTGGGGTTTCCCAGTGGCAGGGTCGGGTCTAAGCAGTTTTCAGAAATCCATCTGTAATGAATGAGCAGAGAGCATTAGCCCAAGGCCCTCCCAGCCAGAAATCGAACCCGGTAAGAGAGACTAGTAGATCGAGTCACATCAAATTTCGTTATTTGTTCCTTAACCCAGGGCCAGTCACCAGCTATCCTTACGCATTTCCAACCTAGGAACCTGAATTCGGTAGTTTATTCAGCATGTACCCCAATATTGTCCGCCAGAACAGCGAACTGCCTCCAATCACTACTGATGTGGCCCAGCACATCTTGACCCAAGGGCCCCCAGTCTACTCGCGACCCTGCAGATTGGCTCCCGACAGGCTTCGAGTAACCCGCTCTGACTGCCAAATTTGCTCAATTTGGGAATTACCCTGTCCTTGGGCATCACTCCAAGCAAGGTCCTTGAGAAGTCAACTGACGAATAAAGACCACGCGGGAATTATCACTCACTCGACCGAGCAGCTAAGCCTCACCAATATTCTATTCCGCTAACCACGGACCTTCCAGCTGGTTTAGCTATAAGGCAACTTCCGGTAGGATAGGTTTATTGCGGGCATACAACCAAGCGCCAATAGCGGAGGCAGATATTCCAAAAACAGCCGAAACAACTCCTTTTTGACCTTTTGCGTTTCTAAGACTCCCTTTTGGGCTTAGCATTGCTGCTCAAACCTTATAGCTTTGTGTCAATATGGTATGCAGCTGTTTTGGCCTTGCTTTCTCCTACAACGACCACATTTAGTCTGCCAGATCGTCTGAGAGAAAATATCTAACACTATGTGCGACAGCCTGTCTCAAAATGGGGTCACTGTCAGAGAGAATCAGTGTGTAGTAGGTGCCGACGCCATCGAGTTCCCAGGCCGCTAGATTAATTCCACAGGGATCATACCAATGCGGGATGAGAGGCAGGCGATCCTGGACTAGCCAGAACCATCATCATCCAAGCGACTGCGGCTTTTCGACGGGTCGATCAGGCTCCACAGGCCTCTTATTTAACACCGCGCTCAGCTAATGCAGCCGCTCACCGATCTCCTAAAAGGCGAAGCGAAGCAGCTGGTTGTCACAGAAACCGCACAAGATGCATCTGCTTTACTGAGGCAAGCTGTCGGCAAAATGGCCTCGCTATCACACCAGAAACCAACTCTCCCAATTACATTAGTCACCGACCCATCAATTAAGGCCTTGGGAGTGGCGCTGCAACAATACTCAGCCGACACTGAACAACCCCCTTTTCACTCTTGTTCAAAGAACTACAACCGACCAAATCCAAGTAAAGCACATATGGCCGCAAAATTCTCGCTATCAACCTAGGCATCCGCTGCTTGAGACACATCTAAGAGGGACACGAGTTCACGGTCTGCACCGACCATAAACAAGTCATCTAAGCTTTGCGTACCACCACGGACAGATGCTCCCCCAGAGAGTTTAGACTTCCGAAACATCTTTCAGTTCACTGGTGATGTATGTCATACCTCAGGCCTCGATGATCCTGTGGCTGACGTGCTACCTCGCACTCACAGCCTGGTCCTCAGCACCCCCGGCTCAATCAATCTCGGAGCTATTGCTTCCGCTGTCGGCTTAATTTTCCGCATGCTTGTTGACCTTGCAGGACCAGTGCCTCCGTCAAACGGTAGAATACATCTTCTTAATTGTGTAGATCGTTTAGCCGGATGGTCGTTATCTACAATTTCGTTCAATCTAGCAAGCGAAACAGCCACCCAAGCTTCCTTAGAACACTGGGTTGCAGCACTTGACTGTCCAATTGGGGTTATCACAGACAATGGTTCTCCTCTCGAGGGAGCTTTCAGTACTACTCTACAACGTTTAGGCACCCATGGCACTCAAGCCACCGCCCACAACGGGTCAGAAAACGTATCGACAGAAAGTTTTCACCGGTAGCTCAAGGCGGCCCCAGAAGCCCACAAAAATCCGGGCTGGCGAGGGTCATTACTGCTAATACTCTTGGGTATGCTAGATCCCAGAGGTAAACGAATATATTGAAAAAGAAAAAAAGGAGGTTCCCCTAATCCACTGTTGTGGCTGTCCACTCAAGGTTTGCTTTCCACTCTGAGGCCCTTTACCATTTCCCTTTTTGTTGCCAAACAACTTTGCTAGTGTTTTGCTCATCCATCACTTCCCGACGTATTCACGATCATCCAGCTGGAAGAATGGTGCACAAGAACCGCATCCAGAAGCAACACGGTTCATGCCAAAATGGGGTGGTTCTTTGTTGCTTGCAGATAGTAGAGGGTCGGTGTGTAATGGAATAGACACACTCAAGGAATCTCAGCGCTTCCTGTCCCGTGATATACCCGGTCGTCGGACATTTTTTTAAAGGGTGGAGGCTTGTCTTCCGTGTCCCAAATGTGGACATCTGCCTAGCGACTGTCTCTTTTCCAAATCGTGTTCAGCACCATTTGTCAGAAACAGCACCACCCTATACTGCATGGTGCAACGAAGCACTTTACCGATTGAGTCATGCAACTTTCAACATAAAGGCTTCAGCTGGATCAGCTGAATACAGACGATACAGAAAAGCCTGGCCAGTAGACCACTAATTTGTGTGGCTACTCTCGGGCCAGAATGTCTTGTCAGTTTAAGTGTGTTACCGGCAAGAGTCGACGGGCTGAAGAGCTCTGTGGAGACCTACTCTCTGCTGGACAGCTGGTGAGATGTGACTTTACTACAGGAAAACCCTATGGAGCTGGTGGGCTCAAATGCATACCCTAACTCACTCTCGATGTCGACCGTGAATGGGGCTACCACTCAGAATTCGGGAATAACGGGGCCGCTACTGAACTCGTCGTTAGGAAGTGAGTTCGTGAGTGAAGAACGACCCATCTGTGTCGATTGGCTACCAGTCCAAACAGTCCAGTGATTCTCAGGTGCAGACATTTTATCCTGGCCTCACCTACATGGCGCCAAAAGCAGAATCTGAACCATTCGAGGGTGCAAATCTTGATTGGTACCGACGTTCCAGAAACACACTGGGCGTTAGAGCAAAGACGCGGTAAAAGAAAACAACCCTAAGCCGTGGGGACGGCTTTGGGATGCATTGTTCTTGGTTCGATGAAACATGAACCATGCTTCGCCGGGGCTTAAACCACATTGAGGTGGGAATCAATCCCCTAGCGGAACGGATCGATTCACTGCACAACAAAATTTCTGTGATGGAGATGCGTCAAAAAGCTCTCTTTTATTAGGAGAACGACTGGCTTTTGATATGGATTCCAGTGCCGTAACCTTGTTGGAAGGGCACAATGAAGTTGCACTTCTATGGAGGAATCCTGTGGCGAGACTTCTAATTAATTATATTGTGGCCAAAGAGAGACTGAACGGCCTGGGAAAAAGTATGCGCATGACGCTGAATTCTTTTGGTAAATGCTCTACAGTAATAGAGGGATATTTGCGCAAGGACTACGCCCAGTTAGTGCCCGAAATACAGTTAAAATGGATTTGGAGCTTGGGTGGTACTCACTGCATCACACAGTAACTAACTTTTAAATCCTGACAGGTTGAGAGTAGTGTTTGAGTGTGCGGCTTCATTCTAGGAGCGCTCCTTTAATGATTACTCGCTACAGGGACTAAACACAACGGCAAGACTTAATAGAGTGTTGCTTCCTCTTTGAAAGGAACCTGTTGAATTAGCTGCGGACGTTGAAGAAATGTTTATGCAGGTTCGAGTGCCGCCAAATGACAGATAAGCTCCGAGGTTTCTTTGGTGGGAAAATGGTCAACTGGATAGTAATCTGGTTGAATATCCCATGAATGCTTCCCCTTTTGGTGCCACTTCCTCCCCATTTTATGCGAATTTTGCAATACGTCTCAAGGCAGACGATTGGGAAGGCTGTGTGTCGTCTATGTGTGGAAATCCTCCCTCGAACAAGCATAGCACGCATCAACTTCTACACTTGAAAGTTTGTTTGTATTTTGCTCATGTGCCGTGGCATATTTTTGATTCGAACTCGGACTGCCGCGAAGGTGGCACCTGACGGTGACCTTTAGTGAACTCTGGTCTTTGTTGCTAAACGTTGTGGCCGTACAGTTGAGGTTTGTACGTAATTTATATGCACATAATTTGCTAATTCAGTACAGTAGAATCAGCGAATGAACCTTGTTCAGACTTTGGGATTCGTTTATTAGGCTTCGCGTTGCTAAAGATCGGAATACCCGTTACTGGCAGTATGAGTATTACATCTCAGGAGCCATGTACGATAACATCTATCCAGACGACTGTCTTGTGTCCTTGCCTACTCTGGAAAATGCAAGAGTTTTTGCTATTCCGATGAGAGTGTTACTATCACTTGGTGGCTTCCGACTTCATAAACTGGTGTGTAGTCGTGAGGAGGTGGTGGATATTATGCCGAAGACTGAGCTGGCCCATTTTACTTTGAAAATCGATGACTGCGCCAGACCAGGAGAGGACGTTGGGATTGCAGTAGAAGGCAATGGAAGATACATTCTAGCTTTAACTTACAGTACGCGAAAAGCCTCAAATAGGGCTTGGCCTATTGTCTATAGCGTCGTCAGTGTTCGACCCGAGAGGGTCAGTTTCACCACTCTTTCAGCAAAGCGAGGTGTTGTTGCAATCTTTGTGTCGCTTGGTTGGAACGACCCAGTTGGAGAGAACCCCTACGATGCTGGAAAGAGTGGTTAAGGAGTATGGAACAACCTCACACATTCGAAATTCAGTGTTATGTTCTGAGAGGTGGCTCACCGAACGAAAGTGCACAGCTTCCTGTGTGATGTGACGCTTTTGAAGTTAGCTATGGAGTGGTAGTGTATTCCAGATTGGTTCCAAGGGACATAGCTCCATATTGTACCCTACTGTTCTCCAAATCAAGCGGGCTCCTCGTGAAGACCGTAACGATCCCTCGATTGGAGTTAGCTGCAGCAAGACTGGCCGTTAGAGCCTCTCGGATACTTATAGAAGAAACTCGAATCAAATTTGACAGAACTTACTACTGGACGAATTCCGTTACGGTTTCACACTACATAAACAATAATAAAACGATATTTAGTACCTACGTTGCCAACCATTTGGCTGAAATCCGGCTACTGCAACACCGCCGAAGGTGAAGTTGAAGCAGCCTTCGAGTACGATTCTCACAGTGCTGCAAGATACATGGACGGATGCACTTCTGGCTAGGTACTCCAGTCGGTTGCACATGCTGAGGTTGGTAGCATGGCTACCTCCTTTTAAAACATACTTTGCAGTCATGAGAGGCGGCCGCATAGATCTAGGATTTAAAACTGGGCAGCTGAAGGTATGCGATATTGTTAAAGGGGAGGAAAGTGTTATCATGACAGTGCAAGCCAGGGTCTATAGGGAAGAGTTAAAGTGGTTACGACACAGGAATTTTAAACTATGCGCTAACAGATCTCCCATGAACTAGACTCTATTGAAACTCGATCCAACTTTAATAAATGGACTGATTTTTGTTGGAGGACAAATGAACTACTCCGATCAGCTTCAGAGTGTGAAACATCCAGTGATACTACCCAAGACCTACCCAATTATTGACTGAATGATCCGATGGTGTCACGCAATGGAAGGACACGCAGGACCATCTCAATTACTCGCGAAGCTCCGCAAAACCTTTAGACTGTACAGGGTGAAGCTGCCGTCAAGCGTGTACACGGAGGATGTTGGAAATGTCGAAAGCATTTGGCAGTCGAAGGCTAGCAGGAGATAGCTCCTCTACCAGCCATTAGAGTCCAGAAAGGTTGGTTTCCTTTCAAGTCTGTTGGAATAGATTATTTTGGTCCGTTTTCAGTTAAACATGGTCATTCTCGTACATCATATTGGCTAACGGTCACCTAACGTTGGACATCATTGGTGTGGCGTACCTGGATGCCGATTCACGCAACCGATGACATTGGCAACGAATCTGGTTTACGCTCGACTATCATTCTACGGTTCCTGAATATCACGGATTCTGCCTGTCAGCATCCCACAGCACGGCAACATTCACGTATTTTGCATGCTTTCACGCGCACGAATATTGTTTGTATGCCTTCACCTATCTGCCATTTTTCCACGCCTTCTAGCGAGAGGCTGCTGTATTGAACTCGGTCGTTCCGAGAAAAAGACCGATTTTGGACATCATCCATTTTTTCTATGGTCTTTTTTGACGTTTGAAATCGACCTCACTGTTTTGTTTGTTTGCGTATGTCCTACTGGGCTGACTTTTACGAGGCTTCCGTAGACCTCACTTTAAGTCACTTTCACTTTCGGTCCCTTGCCGTTTGTACGCGCCTGTGGTTTGCTTTCTGCTCGGCCGTTGCATTCATTTTCGTTTGGTACTTTTCTCGTACCGATACTGTCTCGGTGCCACGATATACGGAATACACCTTTGCATCGTCTTCTTTATTCGTCCGATAGAGGAGACTACGTTGGTATTTCGCTGTCAGACGGAATAGAAGACACGTTCGTTAGTGGCGCTTGGACGTCTTTAATAAATACATGGTATTTAAACCATGGTTAGGGAGTAAACTATCATGTGGATGACGATGGAAATTGGGCGGAAGTACGGGCAATAATATGCGGTGAGCAAAGCTAAAAGTGCCATTACTCGAAAAGTGTCTGGGCTCAGAATAACGTTACTTGATGACCAAAACATCAACAGACCTAGTTACAAATATAGTAAGACGCAAGCATTCCGTTTATTTTTGTGAATCAAGCTCGTAAAAAGTACCACTTAATATATTTGAATGCAATTTTATCCACTTCTTCATTATTTTCACATTCTTGCATCAGAATTTATCTGCTTCCTATAAAATAAGGCAATCTGAGTTAGCAATTTTTGGACATTTTATTCCGGAGGCGTCCGGACAAAGTAAGGCAACAGGCCATTCACAGAAAAATAATATAGGACGGACTTTGCACAGGGTACCGGTACCTCCCAGGTTGCTTACATAGGCTGTCTGGTCAGGACAGTTTCTCAGGGTTCGGAAGACTTGCACTCCATTGAAATACTGTCCCACAGAATCAATAGGAATTGTAGCCCCAAAACGAAATGGAGTGTGAACACAACCAAATTTGAAGCACGAATTGGAATTATTTGTTTGTACAGTTCAAGGTCAAAGATATCGAGTGAAGTCGGATGTGAAACACAAATACAGTTCACGCATAACCGCCACCACTTTTTATCGACTAAAGTATGAAAAAAACTTACCAAGAAAACTGTTTTGGCGAAGGGGTTATCTTCGAGCGTTACAGTCAACCAAGATGCAAAAGGTAGCCAATGCCAATAGGCTAAGGGAAGCAAATCACTTTATTTGTTCCTCTAAAAGGTGACCATATTTATATTAGTTCGCATCATAACTTAAGCCGAACAAGTGTGGCAAACAAGTTACGCATAATGGAGCCCAACAGAAGGCTAAGATTCAAGGATCACTCTGAGAGTCATATTGCTCTCAGCCTCCCACATGTTCACTTTAATTTGCGGTGACATGTAGATAGAGAGAACAGTACGATGCTTGGCTCAAACAGCATCCGTGCCCATCCCGAAATGCTTTTTGAGCTTAGTGACTTGGGTGGACTTCACATAAGAGATTCCGGTAAGAAATACTAGTGGTGGTTGATAATAACAGTATTTATTGTTGTTTCACTGCATCTGCATGTTTATGTACATTACGATTGGGCAGAATACGAGTTTGAGTGTGTGGTCGTTCAGCCGGTGTTCTTGATCTTCAAATAGGCGTAGACTGGGCGGGAGCCATATTGCGTTCAATGTGAACTGTACGAGTACACAAGTCTAATCCTTATTTACTACAATGCAATATAAGCTGTATTGGGGCATCTACTCTTAGCAGGTTATCGAGTTGACCTAACCCGGTCATTCAAAGTGCGGTCAGGCAACCGAAATGCAAAACTGTTTGTGTTTAGTGAAGCCATGTTGATCAAGACAGAAAGCCCCCTGTTTGTGCACAGAAAAAATCATTGAAATCGATCTGACTTCCCTGTCATAAACCACAAAATACCATGAGAAATGTTAATTTATTTTTGATAAGCATATGACTCATTTCTTCACTGTGTATCCCATGTACCGTATAGTATATAGACTGTCATGTTTACGTACTCGGTCGACTGAAGTAAACGAAGTGTCCGCGTCTCGCAATACGCCTTCTTTCTGATCTTACCAAAGTCGTAAAGGGGAAACAATGTTTCAAAGAACTACAAATACCTAGTTAAGCGAGAGCTAAAACCAAGCTCTAAGCTGGACATTTGATACACGTGCTCACGTACTACCAAGAATTATAGTAACGGACAGGCCGTCCACATGTAGTATACTGTTGTGTGGTCCCATCACTGGTCGAGCCTCTGACTGCGTTCCGACCAGGGCGATATACATGGTGATCGGTTGGTTGATACTGACTGCTTTAACGCAGACACGAAAACGAGCACATCTCCTCGAACTCACCCGTGTTCCGAACGCTTTGATCAAGCCAATCAAACATCTGCACTGGATTACGCTCGTTGAGTTGTCCTGTGCTGAGGGGGTCTTTTTGGCCCCGTAAGATAACATGTTCTGCTTACGTTTGCGATAAACGTTTCTCTTGTTTTCTAGTCTGTTTGCTTAAGTACGAACAAAAGCATCTCTTGTGTACCACTTTTGCCAGTATTTGCTCAAATGACATAAAGGACTGACGAGTGTGTTTACTAAGGAAGCGACTTGATAAAGTAATTAGCCTTGAAAAGGCTAACCGTGCAAACCGAAAACTCAGACCAAGGTCAACTGGAAACAACCGGTCACTTTCCGGTCAGTTATAAACGACCACTGTGTAACTTTGGTGATCATCGAGGGGGTGCCGTTCGGTCAGCCTTGTTTCACTGAACATTCCTTCATATATTTTTCTAATTGAGTTTCATTTCCTAGACGAATGCACTAGGTTAACGAGAGAAACTATAGGATGATAACTGTAAGCACAGATCAGCCACCTTTTCGATATGAACCGAAAGTGGTAGATCACGGGTTTTGGGGAATTTTATAGGGAATGACAGAGGATAAAAGCATACTGTTTTTCTATGAAAGGGTGACCACGCAGGTAAAATGTAGGAAACCTGAGATTCAGGGATAGAAAATCGACTGACAACCTATTCAGTAAGAGTATTATGTGTACATATGTGTTAATGTGTCACAAGACCGGTAAAATGATGGAAGCCTGATTGAGTAATTTCGATCTAGGAATCATTTCAATTCAGTCCAGTTCATTCCACACCATGAAATGTATTTCGTCGTATGGCTTTATTTAAAATAATTGGCAAAAATCTAATCCAAACAAGTAACAGGTGAGCGAATAACAACTTCCAAAAGGAATCCCCACAAATCGATGCCCAGGAATTCAAATCCGTAGTCAGTTTTGATGTACCTTGCGGACCTTTAGAGACATTTGAGATTCACTTTATTATCAAATTCCGCATGGTTGGACGTTTGCACAACAACTGTTTGATTCACCCTCACTGAACGTGACCTGCAAAAGTCACGTAAATCGTGTATCAGCAGTGGAGCAGTACTGTATATTTGCCTTTAATTTTGCACAGCTGAAATGAAAGTCTTGTCTTCAGTGCTCTTTTTGAGTTGTGGATCGTGCCGGATTGAGTTTCTAGCTGTTGCGCGTGATTGCGAATCGGGGCTCGCAACATAAGCTGTGGTGTTACACACTGGAGCAGTGCTCTTTTGAGGATATCCGCACGTGTCCAGTCTTAAAATCTGCAAGACAGTAAAAACTCCTTGGGGCCGAGGCTCCATAGTTGCATGAACAGCATTCCTAGATGGAGGCAAGTAATGCCGAGCGACCGTTTTGAGATGTGTTGCCGATATCAGGAGTCTATAAGTCCAACGTCTTAGGCAAAGAAACATACTCAAAAGCGTTATCAAGAAGACAGCGGCGGGGCGGTATTGTCTAGTCTTTAGAAAACCTTGGCTCATCAGTATAAAGAAATAAATCTGGATCTGGGAGAAGTTAGCAGGTGACGAATCAAAACTTTTGGGAAATGCCGAATGAAATATTTTTACGTACTCTTCTTTCTGCAAAGTCGATGATACCAAGTTACTTAAGTCTGTATGATAAACTCCATGTTGTGGAGTATAATACACACGATTTAAAACAAAGATAATTGGTAGTTTCACCACGGGAAAGAGGAAGACGCGTGATAATGGATCAGTATCATATGAATCGAATGTTAAACCAAATAGAGTAAAGCCATTTGTGTTTGTTTTCAATTTTACCAGGCAAAAGCCCACAACAGAGAACACCAAGAGACACATGAGCGATAAAGAGAAATGAAAAGGCAATGAAATAGTTGGAAAATAAATTCCATAGAGTAGTTGGGACCAAACAAAGCAACTCTCCAGAGAAGGAGATAGAGATAACATAGGACAACATTTCAATCACTTCCTAATTTCCTGAGCCACTGGAAGATTTATTGTGGTGCGTGAGCTACGTGGTTGTTACTGGCTGAAACAACTTCTATTCCAAATTGAGTTGGACTAATCATGAGTAGCGTGACACAGAAATAAAAGTAGAGAAACAAAGAAAGCAATGTCAGACGGCGCGTTATATGCACGAACACGTTCTCATTCTTGAGGCACAAGGTAAGGGTTTGTCAGAAATCAAATATTCATAAGTTTTATACGTAAAGGACCACAAACTAGCATACGTTCACTTCCTGTACCTCAGAAAATACCCCATCATGATCCTGCCTTTCTATCAGATAGTAATAAATATAACTGAGTAATGGAGGGATAAGATAGCTAGAACTGTCATTCGAACAAATAATGATAATATACTGGATTGCAGCTGGGCTTGCTAGTCAGTGCCGGTCTTAAAGCACTTTCCGTACACAAGATTCCGAGTGTACTGATAAAATGATGTGTCGTAGTTTATGATCATACTTAACCAAATGATATCGTACCTGTGCTAGCAGGGATTAATTTTAGTACACTCAGTCATGTATGAACTCATGTAATACTTCGGGTTATAAAACCCGCATAATCCTAAGAGACAACGAAGGGTATATAGTGCCTGAAATTCTCCTAGTCTGTGTGCGATGTTCAAGAGCTACTCGAATTGACCTTAAAATCCCAGTAACTAAGCATTGCATGGTTGCATAATCCATTCGATCGGATTAATACTGGAATCATCCGAAGCACAAGTACGCCTATTTTTTGCCTGCTTACTTATCTCTGACTGTACTGATGTGATTTCAGTTCGGAATTCCTCAAAAGGTGTGTTGGGATGCATATCCCACTAGTGTCCTTCTGATAGCCAATCGAGGAATACGCTGTACATTTCAACAGGACATTGTCTTGTAATTGCAAATTCCGAATGTAGACGTGGCCAACACAATCATACTACGCTGATAATATATCTAGTAAGACGTTATGGTTGGACTACTATTCAGACCTCATCCTTCATCAGCAGCAAAACCACAAGACCTGTTGATATAGTGATGTAGAATAGCGGATAGATGGGTACCTATGTATTCTTTACACAGTTATTATCGGCTCCAATGGATATACACCGAGTTTCTTCATCCTCCGGGGACTAGCTTTATTTGTAAAATTTTACTTTAGTTGGAGTAGAGTACAGAAAGTGAAGATAACGAAATGAAATATAAAGGCATCAATAACCCAGTATGGGTTTCAACCGTGTCTTGTTAAACTGCAAGTTTATTAGAATGAATGAATTTTTTACTTTACCAAAAATATTCACACCCTAATCAAAAAAATTCTCGTGCTTTCCTAATTTCATATTATCTGCTTAACAATTCATCGTCAACCTGTGGACTGGGTATCCCAGAATCACTTGCAATTAACATAAACTTGACTAGGCACGAAACTCAAAGGGCCAACTGAAATGGACGATGCATCGTGAATATTAAATTGGGTATCTACATTAATACGTGCTGACCACAACTAGTCTCGTAAAGCCACAAAACCGTGTTTCCTTTGAAAAACTACGAATTAGCTGAAACTTGAGGGATTTTTGCTTTCTCAAAACATATACGGGGCGCATTTCATGCAGAGGTTCTAAACAAATTTCAAGATCATTCACGGAATGAAGCTTCATGAAGTCCAACTCGGCATTAAAAAAACCAATAGCTCTGTTACACTCGTGCTGAGAAGTAGCCCTAAAGAAATCAACGGGAATGATGTGCTTTTCGCTGTTGTGCCCGTGCTGCCTGAGGCCTAGGTAAATCTCGGTGGCTAAGTACTGCAGTGTTGGCTTGTTGTAGATGACATGAGAAGGGGTTTTCGGTGGTCAGTTTGACACTGAATTTGCTTGATGAATTCTTCTACACCTATTCCACTTCTACTAGTTACCAAAGCGAAAAGTAGAATAGTGTGTATCTGAAGAGAATATTAATAACACTTTCTTGATTCACTAGAATGAGCGGATAAACAGACAAAATAAATTTAAATTCTGCCTATATGATGATCAGTTATGGTGGTGAGGAGGCTTTCGTATTCATAAAAGGGTCGACATCAGTTTTCCTTTTGTTAGCCTAGTATCAAGAATGTTATGGTTCGTAGATGTTAAATTGTATGAAAACCGTAGACATCATCAAGTTCTTTTCGACGAATTGGAAGAATTTTTCATAAAATCTCGCCGGGAAAGGTTTAATAAACGGGTTCACGGCATAAACACAGTACCGGCGACAGAATAGTTCCAGTGATAGTTATGATCTTTTGGATACAGAACGGTTTGAAATAAGAGCGTACTTCGTTAACAGTGTGCACAGGATATGCAAGTATCGGCAGTTTATCCCGCACAACAGACAACGGAGTTAGGAGGATGACGTACATCCTAAGTGTTGAACAAACACGCGGGGCCGCGATCCTATATCTCAAACGGAGGAAGTGCAGTCATATGTGTGTTGAAAAGAGGTAAAAACAAAAGACTGTCACTGACATACATAGATTCGTTCCTCAAATGTCACTCGGGTTAATCGATCCACACAGTCTGTTCAGGCCTTTAAAGAAGAAAAATTACACAAAACACAATAAATTATCATAAATTTTCGTTTAATTTGTGTCATAGAGGATGTCAATATGAGGATACATAGACTAAATGCTGGTGAGTACAACTAATCCAGTTAGAAAGGAGAACTTTCCACTTTAGAAGAATCACTCATAAAACGTATATCCTTCAAGATAGTGATAATAGTGTGTTTTCTGAATGAAACTATATTTTGGTGATTTGATTTGTACTTGGACATATGAAGTTCAGTAAACAGAGCAAGGCTTTTAGACAAGTTCAGGCTCCGAGTTATTTGTTTCACCAAAGGTGAACTTCAAAAGCACCATATAAACAACATCAGTTGCAAATAAATGTCTTTGCTTCAGTTGCCTGATTATTCCCAATGAGCATATTATGAGAAGACAGATTGGCGAACAAGCTCGTTTCCAGTGATTCATACTCATGCCATCACATCACAATATATTACGACAAGTTGAGGAAATGGACCAATTAGAGAAATAGGAAGTCATAGAGATTATGTCACCAATAATCTCTATGACTTCCTGTTTCTCTAATTGGTCCAATTCCTCAACCTGTCCTTGCTTCAAACAAGACTCTGTGGAAAGGTCCTACTCGCGCTGCGAGAAACGTTTAAAATTAGAGACAGACGGGTGAGTCAATTAGCAATATTTCAGTCGACGTTACTAGGAGTAGAACAAACTTTCTATTGCCATTGCCCCATCTTAATAATATTTATGCTCACTGTGTTTTACCAGCGTTCAAAGGTAGTGCATGAAAAGGAACGTGATTTCTTTATCGCATGAATAACTGTGACAGCCTTTTGTAACATTGAATTGTTACATCTCTTCACTACCAGTTTTACTACGCTGATGAAAATAAAACGAAAGTGTAGCACCCCGACGTGGAATAAGTGACTATATCAACACAGAAGGCGGTGTACTACACAACCAGTTCCAATTAAACTTAGTCGATCGACTAACTTGTTGGTATGCATTACCAGATCCTCCATGACAAGGGTTTACTTCCATAGACTTGTGCATCCGGTAGGAAGACTTGGCGCCTGCTTGGAAGATTTTAAATGACGCCAGTTTTGAAAGTAGTTTGTAACGATCATTTAGGGAAACTAAAAAGAGAGAAACCAGTGATTGATGACCTCATGGGTAAGCTGATCACGGGAAAGAGCTAGGTCAGTTAAAAATATTTTTTTCCGATAAAGTTTACAGATTTCATCATAACTGTTGGTTCCGAGGGATTAAAAATCAAACCAGGTAAAAGCGCCATTCTTAGGAGACAAACTGTTGCGAGGATAAAAAGCAGTAGCTCGGAGAAAAAGGAAATAAGAAGCTTCTGTCAATATCAGTTCTCACTGTAGCAATTCCCTAGCATTCCGTATTCGGATGCAAGAAGGATGGTTTCTTTTGCATATATGAGCCATTACCATGAGCTCCAGCTTTTTAATTTGATTGTCCGCTAGTAATATTGCGTAGCCAGGGGATCAGAAAAGTTGATCACTGAACAGTTTGCACAAATATTTTTCTAGCTTGATTTTTCTTCAATAAAAGCAGAACAAGAAGAAAGACTATACGATGGGTTTAAGCGCCAGTATAATTTCATGGTGACAACCCTAAGCTCGGCCACTCACGTTTCCCTCAATCTCCAGACCCACTGAGTTGGATGTTCTCGCTCAGATTCCCCAAGCTTTTCTGTACACTGAGCTGGGTGTGGTGCTACTCACATATCCCACAAATCGTCAATCACCCTTTGTACTTACACTTCGGACTGACAGTACCCAGTGTTCACGGAATGATAAACATCCAAATACGTTCATTTTCGCCAAAATTACGGTTTTTTGCCAAGTTTACATTTTGAAAGACATAAAGACCTAAATGATAGCCATCCTGATTTAAACGACTTCGCAGCGGTATCCCGTGATATGAGCATAGTGCTATTCGATTAATGGAAATAACGATTTCGAGTGTCGACAGTTCGTATTCAGAGTACAACCGATGAGCAGTGCAGACCACTAACGGAAGCCATTTGAAGTTTGCTTTGTGTTCTTCAGTTAAGACAAAACAGCCTGTATTTGTTCCACTTTAGCCGATAAGGATCTGAAACACAGTTCCCGTAGCTCAAACAAGTTAAGGAAATCCGCGGGCTGACTTCGACGAACCAAAACCAGGAGCGGTTGAATTTTATTTGTCTTGGACTCATTTTTTACACCAAGACATTATAGTTTCGTCGTGAAATTAAATCATTACTCTAAAAAGAACCACGAGGCAATTTGAACAATAAATGGAGCGAGTTACGAGGGCAATACACAAACTTCACCCCAGGCACTATCCTTGAAATAATGCAAAATTATGACTCTATGGTTATTTTGTTGGCTGGGAAAGAAGATTATGCATTGGTGAATAAACCAAACCAAGTGTTGCTGCCGATAATATGAATATAAAAGCAAAGCACTGAGGATCAAGACCAAGTTGAAAACTAGCTCTGTGGAATCCCTTACACAATATGATGAGTATAATAAGTGGGAGAGTGGGCGAACCGATTTGTATCGACTGGAAGAATAACCGAGGCAACCATTGGAGTTCTGTTTGATGAGTCCCCAAAGGTCCTCATAAATATTTGTCATCCTTTGAACCGAATGCTGTTGTGCGAGGACCAGTGATCCATCTAACCGACTCCAGTATTTCAGAATCACACGCGGGAAAAATTCGGTTCGTAAGGCTGCTTTTGCACGTCAAATCACTGTGCTCACCAGATGAGATGGAATTTAAAAATGACGAACGTGTTGCTGTCAGATGTAATCCTGAGAGAGGTACGGACAATTCGCCCAAAGTCCAAAATAGTCGGGTTGAGGCTGACCAAAAGAAGAACACTGTTTTCAATCCCTCCATTCACATATTAAAAGCAGATTAAAAGTGATACCCGTTGTGGTCTGTGCTTTCCCGTATGCCTTTTATAAAAAAGAAACGTAAAACAAAATACCCTACACCATACTTGTTTGAGGTTGGCTATCCACACGAGTGAACGTATGAAAAAGTCCTCACAACACACAGTCTTCAACGTTAGATCATGCCCCATCGATTGCTTCGTTGATAGCATGTAAAAATTTCAGTGGATAAGCCTCCATCGTAACCGTGGCTTAATCAAGAGAAATTACTTTTACTCTGCTTTTATATTTCATCTTCTCACCAAAAGCATCCGGATATGGATTGTTAATGAGGGAAACCTGAAAAAACAAACCACCTTAATTCAAGTAGAGAGGAAGCTCTTTATTAGTAATTGGGACGATGAATTGTTGTAAATTAAAAAGACCGCTACAATCACTCGTATATTGTGAGCCATTCCGTATATGCTGGTGAATCATTATCATAAAAGAGGTTAATAAAAAGGACAGCTGTTGTGCTTTTGTGTTTGATGTCTTGGTTCTGATCAGTTGCTGTTAGGTGTATCATGTAGTGTTCAATGTATTGGACCATTTTGTTTGAAGTACTGGACCCGAGTCCGTTATTTGGTTCAAAAGTATGACGGTTCTTAACAGGTGTGCAAAAGTCGTACATAGAACCCGGGATTTTCAGAAGCCAGGAGGGAGCATCGATGGCTCTTGCTGCATTATTCTCGGAAAATGATTCTTTCCCACTATTGCATAGAATCTAATTAGAGCTTAAAAACCAAATACACGTTGACTTCCAAAATGATTTAATAACTGACCAAGTCTGATTCAATTAGGGTAGCTGAATCCACAATAGTAAGTTCGAAACATAGGTGACATCTGAAACTTTAGTTCTACGAGTTCATTCGTTTTTCACCGCATAATGCAAACTCAACCTTGGATGATGAAGAAACATAGCATTTGCAAATAATGTAATGCCGAAAATGGTTAGATCCATTGCAAACTACACAATAGCTCGTTGAGTGCACAAAGGTCACTAACGAAATAGTCGTAAATAAATCGCTCAGTTTAAATGATTGACTCAATTGAGACTATCTCAATTCATTGTAAGTTTTTTTGGTTTTCTCTTTCCAAATGCTGAGTAAACAAAATGTAATAGGTTGGTACGGGCGTATGAATAAATTAAAATCAACTTCACTCATTTATCTAATCAACAGCTTAGCAAAATTGATTTCCAGATTATTTGCAATGTTATTCGACCACCAAAGAAATGGTTAGGGTTTATAAATGACGGATTCCAGCTAATTCCGAATTACAACCAAGATGCTGTAAGGCTATGTTGAGTGTTATTGCGGATCTAGGGAAAACTAGGCGGGTGGGACGAACAACTAAAAGATTTTTGTTGGAATTAGAAAATCACCGGAGAGGAAGTCAATCACATTGGAAGAATTACGAGTACTTTGGAGGATGGTTAGACTTATTGAGTGCAACGTATACCTTGGATTTATGTCCAAATATAGTAAGCAATTTAAGTAAACCCACGAAATCTTTTATGCACCGGAATGCGTATTGTTCTTAATGGTTCATATGCACACTGCGGATATAGGTAGCTGCTGACTATCGGTTACTCAGTTTTGATATAAACTGTAATTCGGACATTTCGGTTTAACTGAGTATACCAAATCGTACAATGGATCTTTACATAATATGATTCATCATTCAGCTTCAACGCTCAACTCAACATTGAAAACCACGGAAGCATTGTACAGCTGTTTCATCCTTGTTGGGAATCATCAGCAGTGCACATCCACCGAGCCCTCACGGGGACTCGAACCCGGGGTGAACGATTGTGAATCGAACACCTTAACCACAAGGCTATCCGGGCTGACTCTCAACGGTTTGTTGAACATCTACACTACATGATATAGCACCCTTCCTTCTGTAGGTTGTTCATAACGGAATGCCTTCGTTGTACTTAGACCCCTCCAAAGAAGCCATCCATCATGGGAGTCGATCGCTGTGTGGGAAGCGGGTTGTTACCGTTCAAAGCCAGTGACGGAAGGGTGCTATATCATGTAGTGTAGATGTTCAACAAACCGTTGAGAGCCAGCCCGGATAGCCTTGTGGTTAAGGTGTTCGATTCACAATCGTTCACCCCGGGTTCGAGTCCCCGTGAGGGCTCGGTGGATGTGCACTGCTGATGATTCCCAACAAGGATGAAACAGCTGTACAATGCTTCCGTGGTTTTCAATGTTGAGTTGAGCGTTGAAGCTGGATGATGAATCATATTATACAAATCTAATCTCCTACTACTCAATTACAATGGATTTTGTTGAAAATCGATAGAAATCGTGTTTTCGGAATTAGTCTGTCACCAGAAACCTGTATGTCTCCGGGATTAAACGTTTTATGTTACTTATACATACCATTTTATGACCGCAGATACGAAAGGTTCACAAATCTCTTACCGTGAAATATGAAGTCTAAAATTTACCAAATTTAAACTTCTTAAACAGAGAGAGAGAGAGGGAATACAGACTGCAGATAGGAAAATAAAAAAAAATGCTGTTTAAGTGTGAAACTTTACCAGAATGCTTGGAGTGTACGGCACACTGATTATAAACCTTTTGGGCAACTTTTATTCCCAATAGCTCACTTAGACTTCTCAGGCACTTAGTTCGACTATTTAGCTCTGAGAAAACTGACTTTGCAACACTTCAAAACGTTAAAACTATTTGACTCAAAAGTTCAACTTGCCTGAAGTGCAACAAATTATTTCTACGTCACTCTGATTAAATTCTCATCAACACTCAATTCAGGGCTGGTAGAAAAAAAGTTGTAAAAGTTGTAGCTTTCAAAATTTTGTGGTTAAAATAGCCCGAAAAATATTATTCGATATGTCCGCTTCTATAAGTTATCCAATTTCGTGGGTTGAGCACAACCTTTGGGAAAATTACTGAAAAAAATGATAATAACTTGAGTTGATGGACGATCTGATAAAAAAATTGACACAAAGAAAATTTCATACGTTATCATCAGTTCCTATTCGAACAGATTTCATACGTTTACCTACCATTCCCCTCAAGAAGTGGTGTTCACCAGGGTCGCACTCTTCCAACTTTCGTCCTCTACTTTGCTACTGAAATTATTCTAGAGGTGGAATTATCCTCTTTTGATACCGATGTGCTTATCCGTGCTCAGATGATCAATTGTTTAACTTAGAACACAGAGATCATAGTGTGCTTTTAAATAAAGGTTCAGATAACGCAATGGAACCGAATCCGGTTCGGAATGTACCGAAAAAACAATGAAAGGTATGATATTAAATTGAAAACCTGTCCTGAGAAGGGTTGCCCACCGTAACTGAAGCGTCGGCAGGCTAGCAACCTTTCCGACAACATTGTTTCACAGAGTTATAGAAGCTTGCGTGGAAGGTCCAGGTAGGTTGAACATTCTTCTGGTTTGTCCCAACAGTGCTGTGATATTGTCCAAGATACACTTAACTTACATATTGTACAACAATACTATAGGACTGGGCTAGTTTTGCATGTCCTAGTAGGAGAAGCCTAAGAGGAATTAGATCGGTTTTGGTAGCAGAGCAGTTACACGTCGTCAGCTGGTCGGATAACCGATGCAGTGTCGTTACGTCTACAAAAAGCACGATAAGATTGCACATATTTGAACCATTTGCGTTGCTGGAGTGATATTCTGCTATCTGCCAAACGTCGCACGTACAGTGCCGCAGATAGATCTTAGCTGTTAGGAGTGGAACATGCGAGAAGACAGTCGGCTTTTCAGACGTATTCCTTGAATGTAGTGGATACATCACATCAGAAACCCTGAGGTTAGGCATAGGGTGTTGGAAATTTAGTGACCAAATTACGTGAAATGATGTCAGAAGATACTGGAACTAACATTGAGATGCGTTCGTCAACTAACATACAATATAAGGCATTTTTGGGCACGCGCACTCAGTCATTGATCAGTAAACAATGTAATTGGTACACGCAAACTTACCAAGCACCCTCATGTGATGTGGAAGCGTATCAGACACGAGAAGTGTACACTGAGATAATCAATATCCAGGGTTGTACTAAGCTGAGTTGTGCCCGCATCATGTATTTAGTCACGTATAGAAATGCTTGAATGGAGACTGAATTGCATCCTAAAAAAATGAACATTGATTGGCTGCAATGGGATTTCTCGTACTGCTTGCGAATAGAGCACAAAGTCATCACAGGGAACCAGGGGTTAGCAACCGAAAGATGCGTATAGCATAAATAGGTACAGATGGAAGATACACGAGTTACTCCAGCACTCTGATGGAATTCCCCGGTGTAGGCTTTCCTCTGAGGCCTGTAGGGGTTGGAGAGTGAGAAGGGATAGTTATTGTATGGTAAGGCAAAATATACGAAAACCCTGAACGGTGAGGACGAGTTAGAATCCCGGTTAAATGTCCACACAAATAACCCACCGAGTTCTTGCAGACACTGGGTCAAGTGGCAAGGTATGGTGATCCGAAGAGTAAATGTGTTCAAACTCTTTCCGACAATATGATTTTCAGTTTTATACTTCAGTTCGCTTCATGCACTTTTATCCCTTTTGATCTCAACTAGGTGATACTGAGAAATAGCAACCAAAACCAAATCACGGAAGTGTGAGGTTGCGGTTTAAATCAAATGGGATGAAAGCAACTGCTCGAACCTAAGGCTGACATTGCTCTACCGATCTCGGGTTTATTCGGGTGTGAGAAATATAGACTAGTTGTTGTGAGCCTCCATTCCGAAATCGATTTTAAAAATTGAATGCACTTGTGACATGTTTATATGATAATCAACCTAGTTTCTTCGAGTGCCTCTGCTGCGAAGCACAAAACGGCACTTAAATCACTGCTGACCGAAGTGTGGTTGGCACCAAAAATGCAATTTGCATTGCCGAGATAGCACAACAAAATAGAAATAGCCAGTAATACTTTTCAACTTTGAGTCTGATTCCTCGTCAGTAGTGTCTTTTACAGCAAGGATAATATGCAATAAGCTTTACTTGATTTAGGAAATATTTCAGATTTATCATAGCAGAGGCTGACATCGACGAAGGAATCTCACATTTTGTCTGTAAAATTCTAGCTTTCTCTAGTTTTAGGTTTTTTACTGAAGTTGTTAAGCGTCAGGTCTGAAAACATTTATCTGAAAATTTATAAGCCTCCAGAACGTGATATTAAACTTTATTTTGTACAAGCCAAATGCGCCTATCCCATTCGATCCACAGCAAAGACATGGAGTACGGGAAGTTGAACAGAGTGTGCAAGTAAGTTTTGACCTTTAAGGATGAAAAACTTATTTTGTCTTTTTTATTCCAAATATCAGTATGTGGTCGCAAAAACACCGTTATCTTTATAGACCTAGGATGGAAATTCGAATTAAAACCTTCAAAATGATGGTTCTGATACAAAGCATAAAATGATCCGCAAAAAAAATAATTCCGACCGGGACAGATGTTACAATTACTTGGAGTATCTTGACGTAAGATCGTTTTGGAATTAAATCCCACTGATAACAAAGGTGACCATCCAGTGGGTCATCTTCATGACTTTTACCTCAGTCAATCCGTAAGCAATTGAATAGGGTTTTAAATAGCAAACTTGTTATTCCACCTTAGGAATAGAATATAGTTCACTCGATCGTGTGCTTGAGTGATCGGAAGTATTTCGTTTATAAACTGGAGTTCAAACTGCGTTTCTTTAGACTGAGTGTTCATATTACCTTCCAAATGGCCGAGGTCTGTGTGAAGACATCGCAGGCATTGATGGCATCGAGGAAAGAAAATAGAAAACGCAAGTTCAAACTAGGTGTCCGGCTAGCAGATAAAACACAAAATTGTTTCCAGCAGCGAAAGACGTGTATTCTGATGCGATACAAAGTCTGCCATTCTGTCTGCCATATCAGCTCCACCGTTTTCGATTAGGTTCGAGTGGGAGCTAAGAGATAATAATTATCTTGAAATCCAATGCACAGTTTCAAGTTAAAGACTGTATTTATTGCCACATTCAAACTGAGGTATCGGTATAGAGGACAGACTTTTCCGTTATTTAAAGAACAACTCATATCAATTTTGAGTTCTCCGTGTAAAGGTTCTTTTCATAAGATTACGGATGTACTGAAGTGCCACAAATTTAACTCCAAACGCTGATGGGAAATTTTCGCAAATGTCCTCATGCGATTTGACGACCAATCTACTGTAACCATGGCAGGTTGCTTACCCATCTCAGTACTTCCAGTTTATTCTATTTATTTTATGTGCGTTCAAAGTCCAACTGTTTTGATAAAAACAGGAAATGACCATAGAAAATTGAGTTCGTTAGATCTTAATGAAGATAGAACGAAACATATTTTCGTCAAACGAAACTTGCTCAGCAGCTTGTTACCAGCGGCTGATTGAATTTTTCTCACTGGGAGAACTATCAGTTATTTTTGTCAGAATTTGGTGGGCGAATAATATTGATTGTCTCCCAATCTCTAACATGGTTTCTGACCACCAACTCGTCAGTGAGAGTAGGTTTCTATCAATGATAGGCTTACCAAAATACGAATCACAACTCACCGAGATAAATACAAAGTTTACACTTCATTGAGCGTCTGGAAAAACCCACACAAATGGAACAGACCAAAAGAGATCTTTCCAAACTGAAACATGATTACTTTCAAGAAGACAATAAACAAGCGGACAGTATAGGAAATCAGGATGAAGCCATATCTTAATTCAAATGAAAATATTCCAAAGAAGAGATGAAGTGGTTATGGACTGTATAGATGCTTGAAAGGATTGCTGGGAAAGTGCAAATGTAGCCTGACCACTTACTGGTTAAGTTGAATTGTGGTGTTTCCAGAATTTCTAGATTCACAGGGGTTATCAAGCAGGTTCCGCACAATGACGTAACACTCACGAGAAAGCTTACCGATGTATCTCATTATTATTTCATCAGAGTGTTTTCGAAGAGTGATTTAAAGAACACAATCACTGCACCAGACGCGACAGGATGCACCTGTCTCTTCAACAGGCAATAGAAGAAATACGATGGATGGAAGATGGACCCCTCTTTTACTATTCATTTTAGAAGCTCGCACAATTCTGGTATTTTTCCATTACATTAGGAAGAAATGGTGTGAACGGAATTCGTCGTTGCCTGAACGATTGAAAACGAGTGGGAATTGGGTGGCAAGTGTTGTATTAAATATATGGTGTGGGTTCATGTTTTCCGCACCCAACGGATTGGGTGTGGACTTGATTAACACAAAACGATCAAAAAAGGGAAGAATGTAATCTCAGTTTCAACCCTTATTTCAGTACATACTGACAAACGTTTACAACCAGTGTGCAAAATTGCTCCGCTTTATTTTCATGCTGAACGTGAAAAGTCTTTAAGGGATACGTTTATTTTGTGTGCTGCTCTTTCAATCAGGCTGTAATTGTACTTTATCGAAGTGCAGTCTGACATAGTTAATAGTGGAATAGTAAAAAAAACGGGAATATAAATACCAAAAGATCATAGCATGCTTTTTGACTCCGAAACTGGTTATGACCACACTGAAGGCAATAAACTGCCAAATTAAAGCATGCAACTGAATTAAGTGTGCCAAGTGTTTGCAAAATAAAATAAGGATTAACTAGATTCTTCAAGGTGGAGTAGATTTAGGCAAATTTGGGTTATGTAGATTTCTGTCCCATAGGATTACGGTGATGCCAAATTAGTCAGATCAAAACATAGCATCAAAATTCTGTTAGGTTTTAAAACGATGACCCCACCGTAATGAAAAATTTAGGTGTGAAGAAACATAGTAGCTTTACTAGAAGGAACTTTTGACATGAATTCCGTAGTGTTTCAAGTTCAGTTATTGACTTTAGTGGACATAGCCATGCATTTGGAAAAATGTGAACTTATTCAAAATTTATCAAATCTTTTGAATAGTTCCTAAATACGAGAAATACTAAGGCAGACTAACCCATCTGGACTATAGAAGTACATGAAATCTATGCAGTCAGTAAAAGTGTACAACTTTTTGGAAGGTCTATAGAAATTTCAGGCCACCAAACAAAATACTTCTTGAGTATCATCACAAGTCCATTGTTCCAGTAAAATATAAGGGATATTTCTGCGTACATTACCAGTGTACGTGGTTAGGTTTTGTTTCGATTTTGCATAGAGTCGAAGTTAACCCAGCTATTTGGAGATGATGCCTAACCACCTGGTATACAAGGTTCACATCAACTAAAGGGGGATCAGTCACGGAAGATAAAACTGGGTTGTGGAAAATGGAATGATGAACCAGATTTACGATGCCTAATTGCAGATGAATTTGGTATGCCCATGACGAGATGTAATTCCATTGCCTTGTACTTCATGTCATCTGACAATCATCTAACGGGGGCCCGAAATAAGTGGCTCGCCTGATGGCGTCACACTGATCGAAAGAATGTATATCCTCACATGTCACAAGCTCTTTCGAAATGAGCTGTTCTCTGAAAAACACTTACAAAATGGCCTTGTATGCTGATATTTTTATAAAGCCTGTTCATTCACTCTGACTTCGTATCACTAACGAAGCTAATATAAGCGACATGAATCGATGAAACACTGAGACGATTATTTGTGGAAGGACTACCATATGTTACCACGCAAAATTCAGGTATTGGACAAGCTGTTGTCAAGTGCACAAATAATCTGATTGATTTCTGCAATACAGACCTGTCCACGATGTCTGTGAAGCATGCTTTCTTTCATCAAAAAATTTAGGTGAATCACTATAGTAAGCCGAAGAGGCATGGGACTTATGTGATATTGTAGCGGTACTGCTTGGGTCGGGTGCTCAAACTGAATCCACAGTACCTAGGCCTGCAATAAAGTTTAGGCTACCAAATGCACGTTGCTGCAACCATTTTGCGATGACAACATTAAGATAAATGCTTACCACAAATACAGGAATCCATATACGTGACCGAATATAGCATACAGTGCCCACTTTTCTGGTGTTTCGTCATTGTGTAAAATCAGTTAATATGAGGTTATTGTTCTGGGTAATAGACGGAATGAGTGTCATGCTGTTGCAAGCCCCTAAGTAGCATATAGAACTGAGTCAACTGTAAAGAAACAAAACAATCCATAAACCATCGATGTAGTAAACTACCTTGGTAAAATCTCTGAGGTTCGCTTTTACTGGTAAAGAGTAGCCTGCAATACTAGTACTCCTAATCAGATTACCAACTTCTTCCATAATTACTTCCAAATAGGGTCAAAACAGACAAAGCAAACATAATAATTCGAATGTATCTTACAATTACTTACCGTCATAATGGACTACTTCTGACCAAACTGAACTCGTTGATTGGAACCAGTCGGGAGGCAGCTGGGTGGCGCTTTGGTGAGCACGTACCTTCGAAGTGAAAAGGTACGGGTTCCAACCCCGGTTGGTGTGAAGGATGAACACCACTGATGGGGTCTGACAAGAACAAAACTCGAGACTGGTGCTTCCGGCAGCACGGTTATTCAGACTACTTGAGATTTGTGTGTGAAAGGTGGAGTTCAAAGGACAGCCAACTAGGCAAAAACATATCAGTTCATTCGCGGACTACTTTTCGTGAATGAACATACTTCAAACGTTGGTTATAAACTCTCACTTCCACATGGTTAGATGCTAAAACCTTCTGCGTAAAAATGTTGTCCTCAGGGAATTGAATGTTTTTGAAAGCAAATTTCAAATGTTACGCTGTGATTGAGTTTATCATTTTACACAGTTTGAGCATACGGGCGGAAATTCACTTCCTCTAATGTTCTGTTCCACATTGATCGTGTTATCTCTGAAAAATCTGTCACGTTTCTCCATTTCTCTCCCCGTCTTTCTCACACACGCAAATTCTTACTGAACAGCGGGAATACATCTTTTCGTCCGAACCTTGCACGAACTCAGATTTTTGTGTCATGATTTCCAGAATGAAGTTTTGTGCTTCAATTTCGCAAGAGGCGTTTTTATCCGGACAAATCTCAGCTGATTCTTGTTTCCTTTCAGAAGACATAAACAGGCTGTTGTGCTACTAATACGAGAGGAAAACATAAATAAAACCCATTCTGAATTAGAAAGTTGGATAAGAGAAGAACTTGGGAAAAACGTTAAGAGTTTTATTCAGCTCTTTTGGGTTTGTTTGACTGCGAACAAATCTGTCTTGGTTATGGGAATTTTGACCAACAACCGGGACAATATTTCTATTTGTCAAGTAGTCGGAACAAAAATTTTGTTCACTCAAGCACTATTTCACGAAAAGACAAGCTTACTAACAAAATAACTGAAAGAGAAGTGATTTGAATAGAATGTTGAATAAAACAGTTCGTGATATCAATACGTGCATGATTTCTCCTGAATCATAAATGAAGGCTCTTAAAAACGAAGTTTTTTTCTACCAACCGTGGGCTTATTACCCTCAAGGCAGAACTCAGGTCAAAGTTTCATTTTTTGTGAAGATAAAATTAGTGTAAAAGTGTAATAATGCAACTTAACTGGCAAAAGAGTTTTGAACAAACCTCGAAGATTTTACGAAATAAAAGTGAATTAGCTTCAAAAAGGGCTGCATCTACTTTCACGAACTTTTTTGAAGGTAACAGCAAGCTTGTAGCTTCATTGTTCTGTTTCCATTGCTCGTGGATACAGCGAAGATTCCTAGACACACAATATTAGTAACATAAAGTAGTAAAACAGGTTATTGGTAGCCAAAAACCATTCTAAGACCCATGCAAACTAAAAAATAAGCAATTGGTGCAACAATGCATACATTATAGCACACTTATGTGTCTTTTTTGGTATAACTCGGGGTCTCCAGTGGCTGGTTTACGACTGATTCTGTGAATTTAAGCAACCACCCGTTATCGACATGGCAAATCACACCCAAAACCTAAACCAGATCACAGCTGTGTTGTGCTACGATCAGATCTTAACCAATGGAGCACCGAACTGAAAACGTAACACTGATATGTGTTCTGATGTTCGACTACTTAGTTGTCACCCTGTTCGGCGAAGGTGAAAGGCTTCGCAGATGCACTCGAATGAATAAGTCAAGTTGGAATTTACCTAAAAAGTAGAAGTTCTATAAACGAATGACTAATTGTCTTGTTCTTCGATAAGCAAATGCTGATAACGTTGCTCTCTAGGTTGGAGAAAAGCGACGTTTCAACATTTTGCTTACGCTAGCACGGGACTGGTGGACAAATTTTGATCGTCCACGACAGATACCTCGGGCAGTATTTTCCCTGTACATCAAACAACGTTCACGTTCGTAGACCCTGTCATACAACGTGCTACGTACCAATTTGAGATCGACTTGATAATTTTTTGTCAGCCAAGATTTGTCGGGTCCCATGTAATAGGATTCGGACGAGACAATGATTGTGCGCTGTTTTTGAATGGCTTTTAACATCATATGTAGGCTTTCGATCTTCGGTAACAGTGTTGCCACAAATGATGGTCTTTAGCTGTCGTGTCGGTTACACCCGGTAACCTATCTCAGGACCGGTTTACAATCGATACACTCCGAACAAACTTCTGTTCCAAATAAATAAATGCTTTTTGTCATTTTTCTGAAACTTTTCACTAACAATTCACTATAACGGGATTTCTCCGCACAGATTTCGTATCCATTTATAAGACGTGTTTTATTTTTAACTATGGAAACTGAAAATTAAAAAACTGATAATTTAAAACTAGTCTGAAATAGAAAAGTGCTCAGGATGAACAGGACTCGTGAAAACACAAGAAGAGAAATATTGTAAAGTAATATGCTGGGGATTGAATTAAGAACTGGTTGAGCAAGCTTTGGAACATGAAAATAAGTTTAATGGTGATAGGTCCTACATTTCACTTAGAAAATCCACCTCGTATTTAGTGCTTCCTGGTCTCAAAGCTGTGTGCTGATGACGTCAAACTCTTTATTTCTGTTATTTGAAAAAAAGTGAATGAGAAAACACTCTAAAGTTATTTTATATAAATTGCCTTCTGGCTCGTTCTTCATACTATCACAAAAGAGTATCTTATATGAAAGATGAATTTTGCATGGTCGGTAGTATGGGTACTCAAGACTCTCGCTAAACAGCTCAATACATGGACGAATGTAAATGAACATTTGCAGAAGAAATTTCATTTTTATGCAGACTAACGAAAAACAGGATGCTACGATAAGAATAGTTACTTGAGTTTAAATTTCTTCAGATGACCGTATAAAACCTTAACTGAAGCGCTGTTTTTGCCCGAAGGTAAAATAAAAAGAGTATGAAAACATAAATCGTAGCGGTAAAAATCGGTTGCTGAAACCTTACTGAATTTAGGTCGGTCAGCAGCTCTCTATTGGTCGAAAAATCTTCCTAATGAACAAAGTGGAAAATGAATGTTTGTACGAAATATCACCCCAAGAGTCTCGTAAAACAGCATCCTCTACATGTTTGCAGACACGATTTTAGTGTGATAAACCACTATGTTCCACCGCCTGGATCTTTACAGAAAAACCGGATGCAGATTCCAACTACTTGTGTAAAGTTGAGGAACCAAGCTGAAACAAGATAGTGGGAGGAGTTTTTCAAGGAACCGTACTCTCTGGTGAGAGCCGTAAGCACTCAAATTTGCCGGAGGCAGACACGACTATAGTTTAGGTCAAGGAAATGAATAACTTGGAAGAAAGCTGAAACACTGGATAAAAAAATGACGACGAACAGGGGTCAACAAAACAACTGATAGAAATTCCCGAAATTGCTTACCATAATTTCATCACACACAGTGTAGATGACCGCCTACTGTTCATTGACATACAACGCTACCACAACAGGACAGAATGATATCCAGGGGCACACCATTGCTAGTATTAGCCATACCAAATTTGCAATGGTAAAGAGCCTACTCAGTTCTCATCAGGCATCACCTGGAGCTAATGGAAAACCTTTTCAATACTCCTCAAGTAATTTACATAAATAAGCGTTGAACCACCTTGCACGGAAATGAATGTTTGGCCATGATAATACGTTTCTTTCCAGAAGAGCCATTCTGTGGATGTTTTACCCACCGATAAAAGTGATGAGTTACCATCTATGGCAGATGCTATGAAGCCGATGATTTTGTCTGTAAAACGTATCTGTATGGTAAGTCCGACATTTCCAGTACACAAAACATAATTTATCGGCGGTGCCCAGTGCAAATAGCTTCTTTGCAACAACAAATTACCGCTGTCGAAATGACCGTGCACAGATCTTCTCACCGTGAATGACTCCATGAAGGTCATACATAAGCTCAGCTTTGTGGAATTCCGGGGCTGATGAATTTTCGGACAACACACAAACACAGCCCCATCAAAGCCCGTTGTGTAGGTCAGCGCAATGATGAATTCGAACCTTGCTTCTTATCCGGTGAGTTGATCCGACCGGGACCTCAAAAGTAATTAGACAAGAAGAGTTTCTAGTTTTGATCACCAAGGAAATTTTCGCATTGCTTAGCAGTTTGCAAGATGAGCATTTATTAAATATATTTTTTATTTGTATGCACTGGTGCTAACGCTAACTGAATCGTACACAATGATAATCTCTTCAGAAGCAACAAGAAAAATTTTAACAGCTTTCATTTATTCATTTTTCTGTCGACTGAGCTCCAAGTTTTCGGTTGAAAAGATGAATTTTACTTCTTATGGAAAAAACTTTCGGCGAATAATAAACTCAGCTAAAACATTCATGCATCAACTAAGCCAAAAGTGAAGCGCAAATTCGCTCGTCTTTCAGGCAGCATTTTCAAACAAGTAGTTCACTCACCAAATCCAGTTTCATTTACTTTTTGATCTTTGCATTCTATCTGTGCGTCCATTTCAGATAGAATTAGACGCGGTCATGCAAGTAACGAATCTGCAGGACACTTCATCATTCTTAACCGGATAACTCTAAGTTAAGCGTTTAACAAACGGTGCATTTGTCAGCTGATTTAGCATTTGCAATCAGCTGGTCCATCTAATCCGATTCTTCGTAACTTTGTTGCAGTCAATTCTCAAGTGTGTTATCAAAAGTTATCGAATGTTACGATTTTTTAAAGTCAAACAGAACGATCAGAAATGCGCTGTCCTTAATAAACTTTAACTTAGCTGCTTATTTGAGAAATTAATGCATTTCTGGGGTTATTTTAGCGGGATTACCTCTTGAGCGCTTCATTGGTTATCAAGTAAAGTGACTGACTAAATGTTATATATAAAGAAAGTAATGAGAACCTGCCAAATATTTCAAACAATATTTGAAGTGGCAGGGAAAAACAGTTAAATATCTTGTAGAAAATGGCATTTACTGGAGAACTTAACAAAAAGAATGAAACAAAAATATCCTAATCATAAGCCAAAAAGGACGAGAGGAGCCGAGTGAATTTGGTTCAGATTACACTTTTCCATGGTTTTTAGCGTTAAATAAAAAAACCGACGTCTATGGAAGAGCTTGCTAAGAAGAAAATGTTGCTAGTGTTGCTGGTGTACGGAAATAAAGCATGCATCAGTTATATCTGTTGAACTTTCGTGAAACACTAGCAAGAAAGAAGATTTTCCGTCACATATCAGACACATTCGTTTCTCACATTCCAATAATCACGAGAAACACGAGAAACATTTTCCACTCTTGATTCTGTTTCTTTGAACAGTTATGACTGCACCAAAAATTCCATATCTAACCGGATAATATGGATCTTATTCTAAACTACAGTTTCAGATTGATATCAAACATCTTGAATGGAAGGAAAACTAAAAACAATAAAAGTTTTGACTTATAACATAATACCTAGTTATATCTTGAAATCGCTCGTTAAAGTACCGCAGCCTGGGGTTTTCGATAAACCCTGTAGGAATGTCCTGTTACGTGATTGAAGCTTTGTATTCGAAATCAGTGCATTTCAAACAAAGCCTTCCCCCATAATTGCTGAAAGTCTCCAACACAGAGGCCCGCGGAAAAAGGTTTTGATCTGCTTCCGACAGTAACCATCTGGCGAGTCACGTGATGGATATCCTCAGTCAAACTGACCTTGAAGACTTACGAGCTGAATACCATTTCGGTTATATTGCCACATTGTAAAGAATCAAATGAATATGAGAAAAGTAGCACACCAACGGAACGACAAAAACAATGCAGTTTACAAGAAATTGCGAAGTGCAACAGATCAAGGGATACCATGCGATGATATTTTGATAGGAACCACGGAAATCCTCTAAACTTTCATGGGGCTCTATAAAATAACCTTACATCAATACAAAAGAAAAATAATTCGTTTAACTTTGAAACCAACAAGCTCCACCCTTTAACCGAAAGCAAAACCTCAAACATTACAAATAAACCTTAAAACCGTATCTTTCACAGTAGTTGAAATTCCAAATTCACTTGTGCCCATGGGGATTAGTGGGATTATAGCCACAGAGTAGCAAGCTTGCAGCCCCGACCTGAAAGTAGTGAAGGACATTCGGGAATTTGTGGCTGATAGATTACACAGAGGTAAAAGTAGTAGCAATCCCCAACTGAACTAAAAAATACTGAAAAAAGAATGAGACCATACCTGCCAGGAAGTAATGCAATTTCCTATGAAAGACAATCCGAAAGGATACATCAAGGTCCTTCAGAAGAAGTATCATGGTATGTGATTTTTAGATCCAACTGGGCAGTATGTTAGGAGTCGGAACTTTTGTTGCCGTTTTGTTTTGGGTTTTTGATTTCAGGAGTAAGATATTTATTTGCTATAAGAAACGGTTCATCCTACAGTATCAATCGCCAGACACAATTCATATCGATGGCTCTGTTAAAATAAAAATATTTTCGACTGGAAATTTGTATTCTAATTCGGAGAAAGTCTTGTATCATAGGACGAGAAATGAAGTGCTCAGAGCAAACATAAGGTCACAAATTCAAGGGGACGAGTGATTGTTAAATTTTAGAGTAACGTTTATGAACATTGTGGTTGTCCTGGTTTCGTCACTCAAGACTGAAATGTGCGAACAGCCACGATTCCATAAAGGAATTCTACCGATAAGTTGCCTTAACCAAGCATTTAAAACTTGAAGACTATTCAGCGTAAGGCCGAGGTCTTGATGGTGTGAAAAGATGGAGATACACCAAAGAGGAACGACAGTTGCAACTGCGTATAAAGAACTAAATACAGTGCCGGTGATTTCGAACTTTAATGACCGAGATTTTTTCTATTTTGACAGTTCGTGCTCCAAATACCAAAATGATGTTTATGTACTCATTTGTGAACCAATTTATAACTAACTCGTACTTAGATTTGCCTTATAAGTTTTCAACAAATATCTACCATTCGGACAAAACGAACAGGAAACAATAAGCAATACAGATTTGAAAAACAATTCTGCATCATTGATGATAATAAAAGGTCACAAATTTGATTTGTTTTGCGTCGATGTTATTAGTTTTCATTCATTAGGATTCTGATAATGAATCTGAGACAAACGTTGTTATGGTTTCTAAATCACGAAGGGGCTCTCTGGGTCTTCCGGGCTAATGACCCTGAACTGTTCGCTTTCATGGCAAATACTTGTTTTTAGAAAGAAAACAATACAATTTAATTTCATGTTTGGGAATCCTCTCCAGTTCTTGATTGCTGGCAATCTGCCACAGCGAATTACATTGGTAAACATCTTCAGGTCAAGAAAACCTCAAAAATAAATCTGGCAGTTAACCGTAGCGTCATGTGCCAATAAGTTAACTGAATGTTATTAACCTTTGGAGAGTTATTGCAAAGCTCATGTGTAAGTAGAGTGACTCCAATAATTTTGACCCAACAAAAATAAAAAAAACAGTGTGCGAATAATAAATTGGCCGGCACAATATCGACTGTCTGACTTTTGTTTTATCAGCAGGAAAAAGGCTGCGCTTAGATTTTGTCATACTTTAAAACGTGCCACGAAAAGGGGCGGTGTTTCTCCGAACCTGCTTGCTCTTATTCCAGATATCTGAAATCCGTAATCCCTCGGTGCCTGTGTTTCTGTTTAATCCAACAAAGTTGTGCAAATAGCAGCACAACACCAACAGTTCTAGCATACCTCAATGGACGAATAAACTTATTTTGAATGTACTGTATTTGATTGATTGATTTCTGAAATGACTCATCATACGGTATCGAGGGGATTGGAAATACTGGGGACAGAAACGTCCAAATATTCCATCCTTCTTAGGGGTGACATCAGTAAACTGGCATCTGAATTGCATTTCTGTCTTGTGAAGAATTAATCCGACATACAGTGATCTTTCATAGAGCAACCATAACAAAACTATTTTGGGTGTTGATTAGTTCGGTCCCAGCTCGAGCAAACAAACCGATTTGTTTAGTCGTGACTCAGCACTGTCTGAATTAGATTTTCTTTTTCCACTTACGTCTCTCCGTCCAGTGATTGAAATGTATACATTCTCAGCCATCAACCAAAGCTGTATGATACTAAAAATAATGTCCCACCTGACTGATGTGCTTTTGCAGTTTTTCGTTATTAGAGATAAGGTATAAGTAGTTCGTGTTTTTTAAAAGGTCGATGCAAAAAAAGAAAATCCACGGCAAAGGCGAATTTTGAAATATTATCATTACACATATATTCGGTCGAATTTAAACGCACTCTGACGTCATTCTTAGGAACACCTTGCAAACATTTGGAATATTTCAGTACTGAGCAAAACGCATCAATATAGTCATTCATTTGATAGGCTTCTAACTTTACAACCAAGGCAAATTTAACTCTCGATTTCGAAAACGTGCAACTTCATCATAAAATGTACTTTTTCTGTTTTATTTTTGCTTTTGTTTTAGCTCAGATATTCAAAAGGATATCGATAGAAGAAAGAATTCAAGCTACTGGGCTGTAACCATAGAGATAGATCGTCCTTCAAAATGAACTCTAAGTCACCTGAATATCCGCTCCCATTGAATACAATCTCAGGCTGCATCCGCCTTTATGTCTTCCTTTGAAAGAAATTATCTGTCCCCCCCTGTTCGGTTGGGGCTCGGCTGGTTACAACAAACTGAGATGCAGTGGTACATTGAAGCTTAACTAAACAAGTTCAGCTGAATACGGTATTTCGTCGATCTGAATCGACGCAATGCACACAAACACACTAGGGTCCATTTGTTTTCCCTGATGCATCAGTAGCGGACGAGTCAAACGTTATCTTATCTCATATTCTAGACTTCCCAAGGTCATTCTTGTTCAGGAAATGTTCAATTAGATCATTCGGTCGCCATGCCCTCAGACCAGTATCCGGCTTTGCTCTGTTTCCGTGAACATGAAGTTGTACACCATCGATTTCGACCTCATGTTTCGCAACCGAATATTCCAGTTCCGTTTAGCAAATTAAAACGAACGTTTCAAAACCTTAACAAAGAGGAAAAGTACAAATACGACATTGGAATACAGTAAGGTTTCAGCTCTCTTTCTAGGTTTATTATGGTGTTTATCTGATATCTACAAAGTATTTGAAATGTGAAACTTGCGAAGTCGACCGTCGATAACTTTGCACGAAGTCAGTATGTTTTCCAGAAAAGTACACACACACAGTTGTTGGAAAGCGGCGGAGAATCCTCTTACGCGAGTTGCATACCGACAACAGAAATTGATTACCAATATGATCTAACCAGTCTGTCAAAACTGTCAGACGTAAATAATGACCTCGGGTAAGGTTCCGTGACTCAAGTGGTACGCAGTATGCGCATCGTTTTTAGAAGATATTTATGACTTTTTGTGTCCAAGACAGATGAAAGGACCAAAGAGGATTGCTATAAAGTGACAACTACACAATTCACTCTGATCGCAAGTACTTCGTGGCATCAAACTAGGGTCTGGGTGCATTTCGTTTTTGATTGTCGACTTTGAAGGAAAATGTTCTACGTGATGGTCACCTAATTTACATCCAATGAGCGAAGCGATTGATAGACTTGCAAGCTGCATGAACTTGATTCATTCCAATGATATAAATGGAATGCAAACTCTGAGGGGTGGAAGAAAAAGAAAATAGTTATAACCCAGTTCTATTGAAGTGGTTTGGTCTCAGTCACTCTCTCAACCTAGTACGGCTTGAATAATGTTATTGGCAAGGAAAAGACTTGAAAAGCGAACTTAAACAGAGTACAAAATATTGGATAGTCAAATATATATTTATTCTGACAAAACTGCGAGATTTTGTCAGAAACTGTGGGACAAATTTAAACGAAAGCTTATTCGAGAACGATACGATATTTTTTTGTATTTCACCGGTTGTTACTTCGAGTGTGAGAAAATCCCAACCTACCATGATTTAAAAGTAATAAACTCAGGCAGATAAACTAGTGCAACAAACAATTTGTTTAGCGAGTCTATTTTCCTTCTTTCCTTCTGCCTGGTCGTGTCCGTGCACAAAACTACGTTTATGTCCTTGGGATGTAGCGACACGACTAAACACTGTGCGGAATAGCTAGTAAAATTTTATTCCGTACGAGTTTTGTCTAAAGAAGAGGATAAAATATGATTGGTATTTATTAGATCTGGACAGAACAGTAGACAGGAGTGGAGTTCGTTCTTATTACCAGACAAATGAGAAAAACAAAAATGGACAGAACCAGAACGAAAACAGAATGGGGAACATTGGATTCAGCAACATTAGCGAACACGGTTCGGCGCAGACAATGTAACTCGACAAAGCTTGCCAACCTTGTACGAAAATTTTACTAAAAATCTGATCCACCTGTAACAGTTTCTTCCCAGGTTTTGTTTCATGAAAAATCCTAAACAAGGCACGGAAATGATGCGAATGACGCAGGATGAACCTTTTCAAAATGCAATTAATTTCAAACTGATAAGAAATTACCGGCAAATACTGGGCATATCCTTGGAATTATCCGTAGTTGGAAGTTTACTGGTTCGAAGACCTTGATATGGAAAAGATACATGCATCTGAACCTTTGACCCTTTTTTGGGCAAAGATTTTGTTAAAATAAAAAAGTCATATACTTCCATAGTACCAATGGTTGATTATGGGTTTTAACTTGTGCTGTTGGTTTCCTAAGAGGAAAAATCCGATAATGATGTACTGTCATTCAACCAGACACACTTGAGTACTATGATCGAATAAAGTCTAGACACTAACCCGATTTGCTACCTTGCTGTAGCACTCGGAAGGCAAATTCTTGATTTGAACTTTCCTTGTTAGACTCTGCAATTTATATCTTACCAGATAAATCTTGGTTAACCCACCTAGTTAATGTGATTGTACCTTCAGCTGAAGAAAATACGGCTTAGCATTGAGTTTGCTATCGTAGTGGCAAACTTTCTACTTTCATAAGTTATGGCGAGATTCGTTTTAGTATAGTGTTCTCTGAACAACATAATCCATCAGCTATTGATCGAACTGCTTTGTCACTGAAAAATGTGATTATTTCTCGTGCGATATTTTCACACCGTGAAATCTCAACTTATCAGAGATTATTTCCGTTTCAAACTGTGTAAAGCTGACGATGTAACTTTTGTAAATATTCAAACTTAACTTGATTTCGCTTGTATCTGATCTGTAAACAGTTCGTGAATTTAGACCAGGCGGTCGATAGCGTGGACGAGTATGTGGGATACAGAGCGAATGCATGCCGACTCTGATAAAATTTCGCCCAAAATCGACCACATACCCTGCCTAATCTATCTTACAATTGTTTTGTGACAAACAGACGGAGAGCAAAACAATTCTGTACTGTCAAAGCAGTCGTCCTTAAAGGTCTGACTGACCGTCCAGGTCATCCTTGACTCCAGAATGTGGCTACGCAAGCTGTTCACAGATCAAGCTGAACTGAGAATTCGACTGTTATTCTGTTTCGGATAATCCCGCATACTTTGGTTTTGCGAGAATTTGCACTTGCAAATCTCACATGTGATATTCATCACTTCTGACTTCCGAACTTACCCTTATTTCAGCGAAATCAGCTGAGTATCCCGACATGTGTGTACGAAAAGTTTATTTGACTTGAATCGACTTGAGGGAAAAAGCTATCAGACTATTTTAGCATAGCTGTAACTGATTTCTTATTTATATAAGAACTATCGAAAAGGATATTCCAATGATTCTTATTTTATTACGAATCATCTCCATTGACTACCAGATTTCAAATTCTCCGTATTATATAGTTCGGAAAATTGAGCAATCGAGACCATACGTAGGTACATGTACGTGAGGCTGTTTTTCTACCTACAGTACACCCTCAGACTAAGTACACGGAAATGTTTGGAGCTTCTGGAAACGAGAGCTTGGTGTAAATGCCAGGTTAGCTGTAAATCATAAAAAGTTTTGGCGATTTTCACCGATGTATTCTAAACAATTATAGGTACTTCTATTTTCTAGAATAAAAACCTACGAAGCACACTCATGAATTACAATACGATTCGAAGGAAACGAAATAAAATGAAGCACTGTCACCCGACGTATCGGGAACGAGTTCTGTTTTGGATGTCTCAATAAAGAGGATCCGCGGGTTCCAGACTGTTGACAGATTTCCACGATTTGCGTCAAAGCCATGTCCCCGATTGCCAAACACTTTCATCGTTCTTCCGGTCTTTGTGAATGATTCTACGAAGCTCTAAACGAACAGGAATTTTTGTGGAACGTCGGATAGTGTTTATCACTTCTAGAATATCGGAAGAAATTGAAGGTACACCTGGGCTGTAACGAACGCCATCGACGTAACGAATAATCTCAGAACACGATAACTACTGCGACACCAGAAAAGAAAAGGGTGAACGCGAGGTAGACACGATTTCATGTGGCGGATTACACATTTCAGACCGCCTAATGATTTCAAATCTTCCACTACTTGTCTTCTCTATTTGTTCAACCTATTAATTGATTATTTTTCGTGCATTCTTCTGTTTATATGTCCCAGATAAATTTTGTTCTCCTCTGTAACCGAAAGGCATACAAGAAAAATGGGGGTTTTTAGTCCCTACGAATTTCCTATGAGACTAACGGGTTGCATTGGTGTTTCTAAACCCATTTAATGAAGGACCTACTGAATAAGCAAATTAAAATAAATATTCCAGCCTCTAATGTGGAAAGGTGAATCCCGAAAAACCACAACGCTTAACGGGGGAGCTTGAGATGAACAAAGGCGGAGCTCTCCGAGACATAAAATTTGTGGTTGTGGGACTGAAGTTCTCAGACCCAAATCTTAAAGGAGAAAATGATTTGCTCACATTGCTTAAACTACCGCACGAATGGTTCCCCAAACGTGTTTAAAACGGAACTCAATAAGATTGACAGTCCTGTAGTTAATCGGGGAAAAATACCGTCCCTCAACTGTTATGAATTACCTACACCATAGTAGCATGCCCCTTTCCAGTGATATATCCCTCTTTTAGAGGCATCGTAATTTGCCAGTATTAGTAAACACCGGAAAACTTTGTACTGCAATCCTTCTATTAACGCTAGGATCTATGATCTACGATTCATTTGCACTGGTTATTGTCAGTGCTGAGCAGAGACCAAGTGATCTGTTGTTTTGGCCACAAGTAATCCAGCTGAGTTGCACGGTTTCTAAAAATTATTATTCGTCTAAAATGAGATGCAGGGAATTACGAAAAAACCTCATCCATGAGAAAGTGGCTCAATCAGCCTCATTAAACTATCTGTCAGCTTATTACAGAAGCCAATTTGAGAAGCTTTCCGATCATTCGGAGACTGCAGGATACACTGTACCCATGAACACTAGCTGGCTAACCATCAAGCTGATCGGCCTTGTCAACCAGTACTAATGCGCAAAAGTAACTCAATCCCGTCTATCATAAAGGTAACGTGGAGAACATCATCATATCAGGTACGACAGAAGCCTTGCACTTCTTGTTTTCAACAAAAGATCCGGCACGACTCTCATAGATAGTTAAATTCGCAGAAATGACGTGATTTTCCGTTAAAAGTAGGTCCAAATTATAAAAAGTAGATCTCCGACGAACTAGTACAATCTAACCTAGGAGGGGTTTTTCTTTGAGTTTCAGGTGGCTTCCGTCACAAAAGTAATTTGTCTGCGAAGCATTTGAATTTAGAGGCTCCACGAAAGGCTGCTTGAGAGATTTACTTCTGATAGAAGAATAGCACTGGAAATCTTAGACAAACTAACCAAATTGCGGAAAAAAATTCAGGTTTTCCTTTTCAATGGAGGCAATCAATATGATTCATGGGTAAAAAGGAAATGAATGGAAATCATGACCAAAATAGCCACGTTGTCGCGATAAAAATCCGAACTCCGTTACTTTCTAACGGTGACGGTGCGCATCGCTGTTCATCAAACAACGTTCAACTTCTGTCACCAGGCAAATGTTCGAGGCGACACTGTTGGTTTCCCTTGCGAGGACCACACTTGTTTCGGTGACCGGAAGAACAAAGCTAGTCGCAGCTCTCGCCGGCTCCAGCGTGAGTGGTTAAAGCTGAAGTGCTATTCGGTTTGCACCTTTCTAATTATCGCGCGTAGGGTTAGCGAGGTTTGTGGTGACATAAGTGAGGCAGATCACGGGGTAAACTTATCTGATGCTCTCACCATAGCGTACGGCATATAAGTTGGAAAAAGTTGCACCTTGCCGTGGCAGGGACTGTTTTAATGGTTTTCTAAGTTGTGCGCGACCGACCTAACCTTACCTCGACGATCGACTGTCATTACAATCAGATGAATTAGCTATCGTTCTCCATTACAGTTCCTCATTTTATGGTTCCCGCAGAATAATCCATTAGGACCTAATCAAAGCGTAATTTTACTTGCAGCCTTAAACCATTCTACGCCTGCAAGCAGCAGCGTTTACCAGCAGAGATGTGATTAAAATTTTCACGCACATCGAAGAGACAAATCATATAGAGTAATTCAAGTGAACTACTGTTTTTGAACTTTTATAAATATCTTTTAAAAACAACGCTTAACAATAGGACTATCACGGTGATCACAGAAACTCGGAAAGAAGGTGTTCGCATTGTACTTGGTTCCAAAGAACAAATCTCCAAAATACTGAGGCAAAAATAATCAATAACAACACAACAAGTACAAAGCAACGGTAGGTCAAATGGTATTGCAGTTCCGTTGCGGAAAAAATGAAAATTTTGGTGGTCGAAAAGTATAAGTTCACCATTCTGCACGCTTACAATGAAGTCCACACACATTGTTGTAATATATGTGATCCCATCATTGATCGTTTATTAATGATAAAGGTATTGGAGAGTAAATCAAAGCATCAGTGGAAAACCCCTCATTACTCAGTCAATAACATTACGGAAAAACGAAGATCCTGTCGACAACAAGTTTCCACCAAAGGAAAAATATTCACGTACTTGAACAGTTATGTAGGGTGCTGGAAATACTTTGCGTAATAGACTGCCTGGAAATCTTTCGGGTGAAAAATTAGGCTAAATGTATTATAAAGCAAGTGAACGGCATTTTTCTTCTCAAAAGTAGCATTGATCTGTTGCCAAAAGAAGAAGAAACTGTCAAACGTTTCGGCCAAATGTGCTTTGCAAAATCTGTTAGATATCTTTGTCTTTATAGAACTATTTTCTCATCCACATTATGGTCAGTACTCTAGCATTCATCGGATATGTAACAAATTTAAATAGGCTGAAGGCGTCTTTTGAGCGGTGGTTCATTCGCACAAACCATATGGTGGCAAAGAGGAAGAAACAGTTGACTGTTTTGAAAAACAATAATGCTCGATTTCTTCAAGGAAGAAGTTGATATAGCTTATTACAGCAAGATACTTTTACCTTTTATTTAACGAAGACGGCACACCACGAACAAAGAGTGAGGATAAAATCGAGGAATATGTAAAGCGTAGTCTCTAATTACAGCAGCCTTCGTGGACCAGGATGGGCAAGCTTCAGGAAAGATCCCGGATAACCTGTGCTGTTTCAGTCATTGGAGTCAATAAGCTAGAAGGAGTTTGAAATATTGTATCTGTAAAACTTTCTAAAGTTTGGAGACATGCAAAACGTGAAGTCCGTGAAGAAACGTTTAAACACTGTATGTCAACAACCAGATCAGAAATCAAATCACGTTTAGGGCGCATTTGTAATATTCATTCAAGTATAGATGGAGTGAAAATTTGGCATCATCGTACAAATCCTGAATGACCTCCCACCCCCCCCCCCCTCGTGAAGCTGGAATAAAATGGTAACCTAATTCTGTCCGAAGTCTTATCTAAGAGGAATCACAAGGGTTTAAAATAAACATCAGTATAACAGAAGACATGTCATGGGAATCAGGTTCTCAATGTCAAGAAAAATCATTCGGAACGCACTGGAACACTTTTAAACAACCAAAACACGAACAAAAGAAAAAAATTGGCAAGCAAACGAATTAGTGATTTTTCTAAGCAAAACCTGTACGGAGAAATTCATCACTGAAAACCTTCACTTGTGGACAGCAGATAGGATCTCAGAAAAAGACAGTTTTAGCATTTACCCAGGACATCTACAAAATGTTTGCTGAATACAAGGTCCGATACCGGTGTCACACAAACGCTAAGGCTTGAAGCTTGAGCCACAATTCCACGGAAATACCAATAGCCTAAAATCAATTCTCACAGTGGTAGGGATAACGCAAAAAGTTTTGCAAATCACTCTGGAGGAGGTTCTGAGTTCCGGCCTCTGTTGTCCCGATCTGGGAATATGCAAATCAACCTGGATAAGATGGATTTACGGAGTATTTGAAATGACCACTCTGGACAAACCACCAGGAACGAAGCTGTCATTTAAGAAAGGTACAACAACAACAACACCAACAACAACTAAGACGATGACCACAACGATCGTGGCATCAACCACAACAAGAACAGGCATCGGTGTGAATGAGCTATGACAACCATGACCATAGCCGATTCCTAGCCGTCTTCTCAACTGGATGGACTCAACAGTCAACCAAAAAAAGACTACAGCATGACGGTATTCAAAAACAAGTTTCCCTCGCACCAATGCTGCTCTGATGACAACATCACGACTTGTGTTGGGCAGTTTTTCCGTCTTGCTACTCAAACCACTGGACGGACCTAAATAAGTGTGATGAACCCTAGCTATAAGAGAGAAAACCTGTGGTGATTTATTTTGATAAGTTCAGCATAGTGAACTCAGTCTAAAGCAGCACACATTTGTTCCAACATAGTCTACAGTAAGTCAGTGATTTTCACACTGCCAACATATTATACAAGTGGTTCATTACAGTTCATACTTTGATTATGCTATACGCTCATTAATTTTGACAATCATACATTCAACCTAACTCTGTCATGCAACAGCATTCGACCAACTTATAACTACTCACAAGCTTGCAATTCAGCTGCTGCTTGCCTGTGTTTCTCTACAATTTTACCGCAAATAAAAGTGCCATAATTCGTGCACTAACAAACGAATACCTTTCAGGACTAGTTTGCTTGTCTTTTGATTTAATTTCTCGCAATTCGATGACCAGAACACAGTCTACTAACAGTCCGTATGTACTCTTTATCGTCCAGATCATGTCCTGTCTCGTTAATATGACACCTGTGAAGGCTACGATAGGATCTGTTCGGATAGCTCGGTCCACGATAGCGTACCGTTGCTTATCCCACATCTAATCTCGATTTGTTCCCACGTTCTTCACAAAAGGTAATCTATGTGCTCCGGTGATATCCGGAATATAAAAACGCATCTTTATGACCTATTCTGTTAGTTCTTGCACAATTCTTACGGTCATGTAATCCACCTCAGGTACACGGATATGTTCACATTCATGTACTTAACAATTTGTGGGATATAATGCAACTAATGATCCTGAAAAATCAAAACATTGTCCATTGCTTCTTGTGATTAGGATTTTATAGGAATACTGTTTTACTGGTTTCGGCGAAAGGGTGAAACGGTGCTTATTTTTAATTGCTGTTTAAATTAGCTCCATCTTTCGAGTCCTTTTGACGTTTCTTCCTTTGGCCTATTTTTATGCCAATAATCGGTGACTTATCAAATCTCATATATTTTCCAGTGAGAAAGGTTCTTAAGCAATCTCGAATGAAGCAGATTTTCCTTCCTGATAATTAAGCATAAATTTGTGTTTCAGGTTATCATTAGAAGCAAAAATTCCACCGTTGTATGCCTCATGGCTTCTCCCGTTCTTCTCGTATTTTCATTGGTTATTTCTTGCGATATTCATGTTGCTTAACAGATGCCTTGCGTGACCAGTATGCATACACTATTATCATCATATTTCTATGTGTGCATTTTTATTCTATGAAACATCAGAATCAGTTATGTTTCTTATGTAAAGGAAATTCCACTTGCGTTGTCCACTTCCAAAAGTTCAAAGCCGCCAGCCGGAGTTGAACCGAAGACACTCCACATATCGCGCGGATGCTCTACCAACTAAGCTATCGAGGTACTGCTGGTCGGGTGCGGATAACACAAGTGACTAATCGATGGTACGTGAACCATTATTTCAGTAATACACAGCAACTATCCAAGTTCTACTCAGATCCGACTGGCCGTACCGGGATAGCTTGGCTTGTAAAGCTTCTGCCTGGTAAGCGGAGAGTCGCCAGTTTGACTCTGGCTTGTGGAGTTAGACTTTCGGATGTGAAAAATGCCATTGGATCTTTCACTACGTACGTTTCTGGCTCCCGGTGACAAAATTGCATTTTATGAACAATTATACACAACTGCGTTTAAGGAATCGAGATGGAAGTTTTAGGAAATTGGAAATAACTACAACTGGAATGTTTTCATTAGTGGTAAAACAGACTTTTTTAAATTTCATCGAAAATATTTTGAAAACGGAACAAAATACTAGCAATCGGGAAACTCGGATTTCCATCAACTGTAAAAACGAAGCATTATGGGTTCATTATTGAGTATATTTAGGGTAAAACGTTGTACGAAATCCGTGTTCTTTGTAAACGTGTTATTTATTGGAGGCAAACAAAAAGCTTCCAAACTCGCACAAAGAGGATTCCATAAGAGATGGGTGTGTGAATCCTTGTGGTGATGACTACCCGAAATCGAATAATTAAATGTTGGATGAATGACCTATGATGGATTCTTGCATTGAGTCTTATCTACAGTTACTGCGTCTTACCGGTTCGCGGATTATTCTAAAATCAAAAAGGAAGAGAATGTTTGTTGAATCGAGCTATATTAACCCAGCCGATGGCACAATCTAGCTGAAAGGTTTTCGCGGACAAATGATCAAAGTGGGAAACTCTTCGGTCACACGAGCTGTGACTATACGTGTTCCTGTTCATCATAGTCATTATTTTGTCCAGAGCTATGGAAACTCTCTTCATTCGAATAAACTTCTGGGCTTGATTTATTTTTAGTCCTTTAGTCAAGAGACAAAAGAGGATCGCAAGATTTCCAGATGAGGAATTCTTCTGTTGAGTCCGGTTTTTTGGTCTGCTTATTCTTCCTATGTCCTTTTCATTACTGTGATTAACCAGCATGCTATCCAGTCCGAGCGGAAATTCTCTATCTCGTTCATCTGGAAACTCGAAAACGAAGACATCTCTTCCTCATTTAACTGCAAAACAAGTCAAGTCGTGTGTTATGGACGATTACTGTTTGCATGACAATTGATTACCACAGAAGAGGACGAGTGAGAACAAAACAATCATCTCAGAACATAACTCGAACTGCCGACAGTCAGCGTAAACATAACAATAGGCCATCTGTGTCAGCCGTTTCCACTGACCTTGGAGCCTAATTCAAAGTACGTAAACATTGGCTCCACACTGGGTTGGGACAAAATCGTGCTGTCTTTTCGTATTCTCATTCTCTGTCTAACAAACGTAGCGGAAGTCGTTACAGAATGGTCACAATCAACATTTCACTAGACAAAAACAACAACTGTGGACTCATTCTGGTGATTTGTTTCACCCTATCAAAGATTGGCCAAGTACGTGTAATCCTGTTGTTCTATTTGTGTAAACTTCAGAGAGGAAAAAACTCGATGAGATGGCACATACAAACAAATAGATAAAACGACTGATTTGCTGTTACGTATTTCAGTATCAGCGTCGCGAGAGATAAGTCCTGAATGGGAGAGCTATGCCCGACTAATTAGTGTGCACGTCGATTTAAAAATGGATGAGTTTGCACATTCCTTCGGATGCGCCTATCTTAATGTGTTGAACGTCTTATAAAACAAACAAAAAGTTATCTCTCATTCCTGAGGTAAGTACTTTTACTATATACCTTTAAGGATCTATTTTATGTATACAAGAAACCCACCTATCACTTAGATGTAAACCAGGTGAGGTAATAGCTGCCTATTGTGGCCGACAACATTTTACAGGAAGAATTCGGGATACGGTTCTAATGTTATCTATCACGGCCACTCGGGTTACGTGCTAAGCTGGACTTGATGAAATCCCAGAGAAAGCTTACTTCTTCTCTTAAAGAGGACGAAATCGGTAAAGAAACAATTTCGGCTTGAGTCTGTTTAGGTAGCTTTCGACTCAAAGCAATAGAGTATGCCAAATCTATCGCACTTTACCCACAGAGCACGAAGGTGGGCGCAGGTGAGGACCAATAAACGTTCTATGAGATGGAGTATTCCATGTTACGCGCAAACGTCACCGGTACAGTACCAAATGTTCATACTATCGAGTTCCGCAAGACCTAATAATGTGAACTGTGATGAAGAACTGGTAGAATCAGTATACAGCATTTGTGCGCTTATGGGTTAGCCTAATGTGACACGATCTAGTTTCTTATTGCAATCGATAGAGGAGTACTTTTCAGTTCTCGAAAAGAATAAAAGTAGTTCATTGTGTGAAAAACATGTATCGGCTTTTTTACAGTTGCCGTGAATGGTAAGTTACCTCAGTTTCGTGCGATGATGAATGGCCCCAATTTTAGGATAGCAACTCAAGGTACTGAAAAGAAGACACGGATTTTGCGAAAAAATATATATCTTTTTTGGGAAAATCACAAAAAGTAAAAAGTAATGTCTTCAGACATTTCGGATGGCTAAACTGTCGAATCATGGAGTTTGACACAATTACAAATGGGGATATGGGGTATATTTCGCAATTTTGTATGTAAAATCAGAAAACCAAATGACTTTCTCCGGTAACCTATGAGCTAATGACACATTATGAGCAAATAAAGCAATAATCATAAGAGGTAATCGCTGTTGGCAAGAGAAAAGGTTCATTCGAGAACTTGGGAAACCCTCAAAGCACTAGTTAGACTCCATTAGTCGATATTGCTATGGAACCTTGGAGAGAATTTTCGATCTTACCAATGGCACTTTAGACACAAAAACTAAAAAATACAATGAAATCCTGGTTACATCGAACAAATAGGAAGTAATTAGTACTTTTTATTACTTAATATGCAGAGTTGACGCTTAGCTCCCTACAGAAAACCTTGGAAGCAAGGAGCAGCAGTTTTGTCCGTGTTAGTAATCATCAGAGGGTGAGCTTTTCTACCTCATAGTGAATGGTATTAGGCAAAATCCGATCTCCCAGTGCTCAGAAGCATTTGAATGTTGGTTCATTTTTCAAATCAGATTCCGGCTACAACCTAAATTTAGTCCTTGTTTCGTACTTTGATCAACTATCACCCAATTTCTTAGACGTCCCATTTAACACAAACTGAAATCAGCTGGTGCATTCAGACATCTGATGTGCCATATCAGTGGGGAATCAAAAGGGTCAGTAGAAACCACCGGCGCAGAGCTATTCAAGAACGCACTGAGTCAGTATTTTTGAAGTCACGTTTCTGGGGACTTTGAATAACTTCGAAAAAATTGGCCGAATATTACAATGGGAAAGTCACAAAGATGGGTTTGCACTGTCAATTTCAGAGAAGTTCCACCCGGACAGCACCCTCCTGATGAACTTGCTGATGATGTGGAAAGGAATTGAGATGTAGGGTGATGTTTAATCTCAGGCTTGAAATAAGACTGAAAAGGTGGATTTTGGAGGAGAGTCACAATTCGGAAGGTAGAAGAAAAACAGGATGTCCGGTTCAAATTACCGGTAATGTAATCTAAACTTTGACTGGTACAGAAAATAAGTCGTCTGCTCTTGACCACCCTTCCAGCCACTTTTAGAGAAGTATTGTCCTGAAGGCCCACAATGAAAGTTATTCGCAACTAGGAGTTGAGTCTATTTAACAGAAAAAGAAGTTCGCATCTACAGAACGACAAACTAATGAACTCGATTTTTTCTCAGTGTCGTGGTTACTATCCCGTATGGTCTTCTTTAATCAAAACAAAACCAAAGCCAAGGGGTATCTGAGATTTAATGTAGCCTCAATCAACAGAAAGCAGTTGGTGATCATGTAGGTGCACTTTAAAGAAATAAAATAATTCCAAAAATCACTTATAGTTATCTTATTGAAAACCTATTTTACAGAGTAAGGTTTCAGTTGCAATTCCCTTCCGTTTTTGTAAGGAAATATGTCTTAGAAAATACCGTGAAGCACGTATCAGATCTTGCAATAGCAGATGTGATTGCAACCGACCTTAAAGATATAATTCTTTTGTGATTCTCTCGAATGTAACAATAGATCAAAACAGGACAGAAAACTGGACGCTGCTTATTACGTTTGCAATTTTGTTATTCTTCCAAAAAACCTCATCAAACTACCAGGAAAGATGTGTATTTCTGTATTCTAATCTTTTCCAAAAATCAGCTTTCTTCCTAAATGAAATTATCTGTAAACAGAATGCGAGGAATCCGGTTCCCATTTTCCCAAAATGGTCGCATAAAGGCATAAAGGAATATGTATGCACTCCTAAAACGCTTTTTGGAAGTCACACGACAGCATTTCGGTTCAAGGAAGAATCCACCGAAAAATTTGTTACTTTTAAATTTGACCCGTAAGACTATCGGGATAGCCGTTTTACATCTTCGTAAAATACCACCACGCAGTGAGGTAACTTTACTCAATGAAATAGTATGAATAGACATCCCATTTAGGCTTGTGGATTCGCTGTCATAACGTTTTAACAGTTTGTTATAGACACTTTTTCCGAAAAGCTGAGATTTGTAGCGACACGCAAAATTTCTAATTTTTCACTCACTGGCTGCAAAGCAGTTTTTATTTTATCGTAGTACCTATGAGAATATTGGAGTCTTTATTTTGGATAGCTCGTAAACCGGGTTACTCATAGATGAGGGGAGTGGGAGGCGTACTAAAAAATCTCATGCAGACGAATTGAGAGCAGCATACTTCTGAGGTGGCTAGCTTGTGACGTAGTTCTGGTTGCCTTTTCCGGGCTTTTATAAGCTTATCGACCCATCAAACGTCAGACGTGGCCAAAACGAGTTTTCATAAAATGGGATGAAAAAAAATATGACATCATTATTTCAACGCGAGACCTGTGTTGATCTACCTCCCTTTATTACGAAATGATAAGAAACAATGAGTAAGTCGTTGATAACGTTTCTTAAATGTGCTACTATTTACATTAGTTTAATTCGTTACTACAAACATACAACAATAAATTATATCATCCCTAGATATGTCGAAGGAAATATTTGCCTCGTCTTAGTGGATATAAGAATATGCTCAGATGGGTGCACTTTGTGATATACGAACTACCAAATATCATTCTTTCGTGTCTTGTATCACTGCATGGCGATCTCTTGGTGAATGATAAGTGTGGAAAATAAAAGGCTTCATGTGCCACAACTGAGGTACCGTAAGCTGAAACGGATTTGTCTAAAAATGTAAACTTCCTGATTCATTTATTAACGGATTGCTAAAAGCGGCACTTTGTTTTACCAGTACATTCCCTTGGGAAATAAAAGGATATCTCTGCCTTCTATAAAACTCATATCAGTTGACACAGATTTCGATTTCTTCAGAAAATGTTAAGAACAAAGCCACTTCATATGTTCTGCTTCTTGGGTTGCACATGATAGGCAATGCTGTCTGATAGAGACCAACAATCTGTCGCTTGGTAGAGCGGAGATTAGCTCCATTTATCAACTTTCTAAAGTTTGGAACAGCGAGGAATTATGTGCGATGCAATAGAATGCATTCGATTCTCAACAGAGCACAGCATCCAAGAAGGTGGCTTTGGATGTTTACGCTGAATGTGAGGAGAAAACGCGGATATCTGTGCCAGGAGTAAATTGCAAAATACGATGTAATGTGTGAAAGCCAAACCATTTCCTCTGAGATATTCCGATGCGGTGTTCCTTTGCTCGGTAAATAAAAGTGAAGTCTAAAGGAATTTGCTAAAATAATTTACGTATATATCAGTGATCAAAATAAAATGCCTTTTTCGAAATAACTTTAAAATGAAAACTCATTGTCGCAATACCGTATGATTCTCGTCGAGTGAGCTTTGAAGCACCTCAAACTAGTGCAAACCGCAAATAGATGCAAAATACAACAACATTATAAAAAAAATCCGAAAAAAGATGAGACTCTTTAATTAAAACAGCACGGAATAAACAAGTTTGGAAGCGGACGAATTTACGCAAAATTGTACATTTTGAGCTATGACAAATCCTGTCATCCTAAAAAGTATAATTTTGCTTGTGCAGCATTTCAGGCTGGAGGAATCAGAAAACTTGAAAAAATATATTTTACCTAAGTACGGTTTGTTTGGACTTATACAATTTTTTTATCTCATGATGTCAGGTTATTATCTAGGCAAGAATGTGCTCATCCACTGTACTAGTCAAATTGCTTTCACATTTCACCGAACGGTTCACAAGAAATCTTGTGAATTTAATGGATAGATACATCAGATATACTCACTAAATTACATTTACTTGCGTAAAGTATTCTGAGTAAACATATCGTATTCATACTTTGTCTGGAACTGGAACATTTACCCTGTGTGTCATGATTCATTTTGTCACGAACATATTTTAAAAATTTTAGAAACAGAGATTTGTCATTTCAAATTATACTCTAATAAAGTCTCATCAAGCCGAATAAAGATACACTGCGTTAGAGAGTAAAACCAGGTGACGAGACACAACGGGAAAGTCCACCTATTTGGTTGATTATCTGTCCGTTTTTGCCCGGTGATACTTTATTTGGGTGCTTTTTGAAGCGTAAATAAATATTTCAAGTTTTTGCCCGACTAAGTGTTTCCTTTATGTCGAGCAAGTGAACGTATACGAGTGAGCATGCACTTGAAAAATGCTAAAATTTGTATACTGAAGCACATCTTTTACACGTACTGTGAAAGACTTTCCGAGCGGATAAACTTCACACTCGTGACTAAAAGCTCCCAAAACTTTGGATGCCACAGTGCTCACTGTTCATAACAAAAATAAAGCTTGAGGAGAAAGCACGGACCATCGATTTTTCTTCTCACTTTCGCGCAAATAATTCATAGGGGAAATGTTTTCAATAGCTCGAATTGAGAAGTCGTAAATGAAATTAATCAAACTAACTTTAGTGTCACCTCGCACAGGGCGATATGTAGGTTTTCTTTCCAGTACCAGAACATTGCTGAAAAAACAACTCTAAAATTTGCAACCAGCCCGACTGGAGTTTCAATTCACTAAGAAATCCAGATACTTGAAGGCACAGATGAAATATCAGGGCGGCTCAACTGAACGGGAGTGTATAAAATTTGCTTGCATAAAGTTTTTTAACCCTGTTTTCTATGTGGGAAATCCCTTCACGTGTGTTGTTTTATTTGTTTTGAACGGATAAACCAGTCAAAATTCCTAAGGTGACATCCAAAATCGGTGATTTATCGTACGTCTTGCATCACACCTGTTCAAATCAGATCCGTATTCGATTGATATCGAGCTGCCGACCGAAAGCAAGAACTGTCAGTGTCGTCCCATTGCACTCCAGTTTCCGAACATCGGTGACTGGAAAGAGCGTGAATGAACTCACTATTATTTATTCCTCATCTTTGACTAGGAGGTACAGCGACCGTATTCGTTCCATTTTCTGAATACTGCACCCAAGTAAGAAGTACAAGGTATGGCTGCTCGTCATCAAGCATTTGTGATTTGATCGTATATCATTTTCCAACCAAGTTCCCACTGGGGAGATGGTCACCGAGTATGTCCCTCACCATGAATCTGACGAGTTGTTTACTTCCAAGAACTATATCAAAAGAGAGCATCAATATACGGTTTTGATTTGGATCTAGCAGCAGAGCACCAGTAGACGTAAACAATTCACGGGCAGTACTCACAACCATGCACACCTCATTGAATTCCACATTAAGTGTGGCCGGCAAGTGGTGCTACTGATTTATGAAATGACTCCTATAGAAAATCTGCATAATATTACCGTGGATTTCAGATGAAGAGAGAAGGAACAATGCTGTGCCATACTATAACAAGCTCTCCACAAGGAGAATATGAGAGTTTGTCTTGTTCAAGGAGAATATTTTCCGAGATATTGCTATTACGCATTCCTAATTGGCTCTGCTTAACGAACAGAAATGTCAAAGAAACAATGGTATTTTTGTTTTTCAGTTTACCCAAAATGGTCATATATTGAAAATACCAGATTTCAAGGATTGAAGATACGACAAGCTTTCGTCATCTTTGAAAAAATTACCAAAGAGCTCATGAGGGGTATATACGTAACTATGTTCAGCCATCTAGTTTGCTTTCCCAGTGAGGTGATACAACACAAAATACTCTTTACGTGGTGTATTTTTCCTTAGCTTGCAAGAAAAACTAGCTTGAAAGATATTGATTTCCGTAGACTGATTACCTTAGCAACTCACTTAAACGTGGAATAAACGAAGACTGGAAAATAGGCCATGTTTGGAACACGTGCATGAATCAGTTAAATATCAAACCATAGAGTTGACAAACTGCCGAGGATGTACTTATAAGCCTCGAGTTAGACAAACTGTCAGCTGGAACGACATTTGGGCAACTGATTCGTACAGTCTCCCCCATAATGCCTTGTAGTTGACAAGCCCAAAACATTTACTATAGTCGTAACCGTTTCCTGTCAAAAAATCAGTTTTCTTTGGCACATCAAAATATAATCAATCACGTTTCACGAAAGCTGTGATGGATAAATGATGACCAAAATTTGTCCACGCTCAATTTGAAGTGTTTCCACGGCTAGCCAACTGTGGCATTAAAAAACCTATTGCGCAATACGTTTGGTTTCAGAGGGGGGGGGGAAGGAACAGTGATCGTGCTTGTAGTATTTGATAATGGGTAGCAGAAATAATTCCCAGAGTGCAATCAAAATTATTTATTCCCGAATAAAAAGATCCCTATTAGAAAATACTTCATCACCCAAATATATCCGACCCGTTGTTATCCTATATTTAAAGAACCAGATGAAATGCAACCGAAATAAAATGAAATAAAGAACACCTCCAATCAAATCGTTTTAATATGGTAGTTCACATTTTCCACCTACTGTAGAACATTAGCAACTTATAGCTCATTTTGTTTTCCGAAAGTTCGGTTATATGCCGCACATCGTGGTTATAAAGAGTTGGATTGGTATTTTAAAACCTCTTTTAAGCTAATAAATTAGGAAAATTTCCGAACAAAAAAATTCAGTCAAAGTTTGATCGCTGAGTAGTACCTACTACTTGACCGATCCAGTGTGCGATGACGTCCCAGTTACTAAAAGACCTACCAACATTTTCTCACAAAAAAGCAAATAGCGCCTCATTGTGCAGTCGGATATTTTCAATTTTTGATTTGGCGCAAACTCCAGTTTTCGATCTACGGTTTATTTCGGTGGAAATATGCAGCATTTTCGAAGCCTGGATTTTGATTATATACCTTCCCTTTATTAGCACTGCTTTGATTTTGATGCAGTACCATGTTTGTTGAACTGTGACATGAAGCATTTTGGTGTGAGTGAAAATATTTTACTGTTTTGTCCAACGTGTTACTTAACATTAGTCGAGCAAAACGTGGTATCAATAAGTACTAAAGTAGTTTCCAGTCCAATGCGAAGTTTCCATTTTTGCTGGAAGTTATGGCACCAAAGTGCTTTTGTTCCTTCGACCTTGGGAATTATGGGCAATGCTCGGATTACTGCGCACCTTGTTTCGAGCTACAGATGTTTCCGGATAAATGTGCCCTGACAATGATTCCTAACAACAAAGACCGTTATTCGGTGATAATTGGAGCATGCATGTATCATTCTTTTTTTGAAAAATATACAAATCCAAAAGGATTGTTCTACTTAGTCTACGAAGTATCTGGTTTTGACTCTGGCAGCCAGTTATGTAGATTCGAAAAGCAGAATTGTTTGAAACTATACCACAGAACCAGCAAAATAACCTGTTTTTATCCATAAAATCTTTTCCCACTGGTGGGGCTAGAAAACCGAAACAAGTGCGCTAAACATAAATGCCATCTTCTAGCAAAACTCATCACATAAATGTAATGTTGTTGTGTTTTGGAGAAGAAAAGATTAGTGACAATGTGAGGTCGCTCCCTCCATATTACTAACAATTTTATTGCATCCAAAGATAAAATAATATTTTTGAAGTCCACTTCACTTTGTTTCTTCTTGTGCACGGAAGGCCCCTTTGCCTGATGTAAAAAGGGAGTTAAATAGGCTTTTATCGTAAAATTTAACATCCAGTGAGGGAAAACTCAGCCTTCAGAGCGCTGAAAGCTGCGTAGATTTTGGAAACCGGATAATCGTCACAGAAACGTCATCGCAGAGCTTACTGGGAATGCCAAACAGCAAAATAAGCATTCAATCCCATGCGACGACATAGTTTACACTTTGATGGCTGAAGTATTTGCACAGATTATCTTAAAATAAATGTAGTTAGGGTAATAAATAGTTCAGAAAGACTTTGTTCTAATACAATTTTAAAGTCTGATTATTATGAAACTATACTGTGAAATATGAGTCTGAAGTAGAACCTTCGGGTGCGGTGATTTGTTTGCTTTAAAAATTAACTTTCGTTTACTAGAGATGGCTGAACAAAAACCGATTCGAGCAGAAAGCACTCAAAATAGTTGCCGCAAAAGGAAACGTTTAACTATTCGTCATTATTTACGAAACCCCGGCTTCTTAGAAATGAGAAGGATCATTCAGTTTTATTGAATTCTTTCCTACTATTGGGAAAGGAGAATGGCTATAAATAGCTTTTCTGATATAAATGGTTATCTGATTTCTTCCAGCTGGTATATATATTTGAGTGGTCACGTAATTCACGAGGTCATACTCTGGGGTGAAACTGTCGCTTCGATATGTGTGTAAATCGGCAAAACGATCCATGCGAACCAGACAGATTTTGATAGTTTTCTATCTCTTCCCTGACAAACTTGCAGTCTTATATCGGAATCATAGACCATTTAAGCAGTAACTTAAAACAGCGAGATTGAGATCAGTGGGGGAAGCACATCATTCCTACTTCTTTGAGTCCTGGGTTTAGAGGGATCACTGGTGGAGTACTTCTCAATTCAAAAAAAGTTATTCCGTTTGAATATTCCATATCTGTTTTTTAATTCCATAAATTCATGTCGTTTATAAACTACGTATTGCTTGTCTTGTAAGTCCAAGACTGTTACCTTTTTCACAAACACTTTGTTACGGTTTGTCAAATTACACCCCATTGCGGCATCTTTATTCGAGGGTTACAGAACCATATAATTCCCGGCATATGCTGTTTTGTTCTTCGCTCATCTCTGTAGCCTTCAGTTAGTATTGTGTGATTAAATCCTCAAAGAACACACAAAAACCAAGATGTGTGGTAGCTATATTAAATGACACAAATAACAAAGCATAACGTAGTTTGCAAGTCACAGAAAAAGTGAATTACTGAGTAAATGCTGCCGTTTGTAAACATCAGTTGGTAGTTATTCCTGCTATCCATTATTCAGCAAAGTAACAGTTTCTTATAGGTAGAAATATGTTATATTTCTTTGCATAAAATCCGAGTTACTTAACTGTAAGATTCTATCGTTCTGAACTAGACTGTATGTACATCCACTAATCGAATATGACGTCATCATCAACGTCATCATCATCGTACATCCTTAAACAGTAGGGCAAGCCTTACGCACTACTGCTGTGCTCAACATGTTGCACGCTGAACTAGAAAGAATGATTATACAAGACTGAGAGGGAGTAGACCTACAGGGGTGGGAAAAGGAAACAAAGCTGTAATAGCTAGCACAAGGAATGTACAGTTCAACTGTATGAACGCACACTGATCAATCATTCTGATTCGACGGAAACTGACAACACAATTGCCACTGTTCACGGTTAGCTGTGGTATCCTTCAGTGCCTCCAACCAACTGTATCAGGGATCATTTGGACCCCATTCACGAAGAGGTGAGGAACCTACTATTCGTAGGTTAGCTGTATATTTTCCCATTCCTCGCGGCCACGTCATCTGTCGACCTCCGGGTGGTATCCTCCATTCCTTAGGAGGAAAGGAGAATAGGACGCAGTACGATAGGTATGTGTCTACCATGCGTAACCCGTGCCTTAACCAACGAAGCGTACTAAGCAGGATACTCTGTGATAGAAAACTCCCTGAATTGATACCCAATACTTGGTTTCTGACCTAAGTATTGCTTACTCGGTCATTCTACCTAATCTCAGCAATACTACACAAACATTGGTGGTCGAAAACCTCAAGAGGACGATATCTTCTGCACATAGACCCCAAGTTTGGCAATTATACAAAAATAACTGAAGGCACTGCGGCACAGTACACACCAACTTTCAACTTCAGTGAAATACCACGTCGTCGCCACAAGAGCTTCAGTCCAGCGTACGTCTTTTGGGCTTTGGATATACTCAAGCTCGCTTCTATTACCGTACACCCGTTCGTCAAGCTTTTGCCGAGGTAAATAAAACAGTTGAAAATTGCTAGCACCTCCCATCGAGTTTCAAGCTCTGAACCGTTGAAGTTCAGTCTTGCAACATCGCTTTGTACTTTGAAGGTGTTAAGTGCATGATCCATGAAGCTACCACTCAAGTGAGTCTATCTGGTGCACGTTGGGCAGGTTCTGTGCATTCGAATAAGCAGAAGAGTTAACTTCCTTAAAAGAGGTCACGAAGCTTCTCACTATTTTCTATTTCGAAGCTCACATCCTGAAGACTTCGTAGGGCATTCTCCATTAGCTCTTCCATGGCGAAGTTGAACAAAAGTGGCGAAATGGAAAATCCTTGTCGAACACCACTGGTCGTTTCGAACGGACTGGGTGGTTCGCGGTAAACCCTTACGCAGCCAGATGTATGAGAGTTCATCCATCTCAGTAAATTCAGGAACTTCTGTGGAATACCTTTTATCGAAGAGCACTGAATAGTGCTTTTAGATAAACCTAATCAAGTGCGCCTTTCAAGTCGAGGAAAACTATTGTCGGTTGACGATGTATGTGATGTGTTTCACGTAGCTGGCAAAGAGTAAAATCTGCTCGATATATACTGGACCTTGACGGAATCCGGCCTGTTGTTCGTGGCCGCTCCTCTAGCTAGTCTGTGTAAGAAGGCCCGGCAAAACTAAGGCTAATACTTTGGTGACTTTCTGAATTAAGCTAATCACACGATGGTTATTACCGTCATTGTGTATTCTCTTCTTGAAGGTGGGTAGAATCAATGACTCTCCCCATAATAACCAAATACCTTCCTCGTTCCAAACGTCACGGATCAAGGTGGTGAGTGAGTTTATCAGCCACCGTCACCCCTTTGGAAAAGAACTGGAAGGAGTCCGTCGGGAAGGGGTCGTTTTCCTTTGCTTTGGTGATCGAAAGCATGATTCTACTTCAACTTACGACAGGGTTGAAGTGATACTCCCCAAGGAATCACAGTTGTTTACACAGGAATAACTACATTTGAGCGCAGCCGGCCAAACTTCTTCTCAAATTATTCGGCCGAACACTCGAGCCTTTGCTATTTGCCATGAATAGGCCCTCCATTTCTGTCGCATATCGTTCCACCGACTGGGGCTCGCCGTCCACCGGCGTGGTGAATAAGTCTGAACAGTCTTTGGCTGTTATTTGAAGCAGATGCTACTTCCCATTCTTCAAATGTCTTGATGCACCAATTTTCGCGATCCTTCCTAAGGCTTTTCGTAATCTGCTTTTCCTGATTTTTCCGTATCATATTCATCTCCTTACAGTTCGAGAGCTGAAGTTTTGCTCTGTGAGTCTGATCAACTCTTGAGAAATCCAGCGTCTTTGTTGGACATCGGGTCTAAGACCACAGGGAAAACCAGCTGCCATTTGCTTCACCTGCTGGATGCGGGACCAGTGGTCGTATAAGTTACTGATCATTGTAGATCTTAGCTGATTTACTAATTTCTGTTCATAACTGGATAGAGATTTTGGATCAGATAAATGTTTTACGGTTAACCGGGTTTGCGGTTTACGTCAATGACCAGGGAGCTTGTTTAGCTCTAGTTTATTCAGTCATTACCTTTGCACTACTGCGCTATGGTTTCGATTGCAACCTTTCAGTATCGTCGAGTGCAGGGCAAAAAGAATAGAAGCGTAAAGTGAAAAATACCCAAAAAATTAAAATATTAAGCTGAAATCAAGAGGACAAAGAAAGAATCCGAATAAAACTACTGCACTAGCCGGGACACCTAGCCATATCACTCAATATCTCTAACGCTGTGGTAGGCCGGTCCCGTGGACGCCAACATGGCAGTCTAACGCGTCCTACTTGGCCAAGTCTACTGGTCAATGTTTTCAAACCTTTTTGGCATGTCATGGATTGACCATCTCAACCTGCTTTCCAATCACTACCTGCCTCGGACAGAAGCATACAACACGGAAGCCTGTCGGTGGACATCAGTACCACATATCCCAACCACACCAACCTGTTCAGATTCAGTACTTGATTTAGAGATTGACCTCTGGTTCCCGGCACCCTAAGTCTAACATCAGCGTTGCTGATAATGCTTTCCCGGACAATGCTACGGAGACGTCGAAGCTAGAACACTGGAAGTCTTCGCCTATCTTCTACTGTTAATGGCCGCGTTTCTGAACCGCATAATAGAACGAACCTAACCAACGCATTTAAGAATCTATCCTTCACCGGCAATCGGACGTCACACGGACGCTACCAATGGCTAAGGATGACAAAAGGTAAAAGCTCCTTCTGTTTACGCGATGACACTTTATCCGATATCTGTCCACCAGGTAAAATGTAACGCTCAGGTAAAAAACTTTATCTATTTCATCTAGAGCTCCCCCAGCCAACACAAAGTTTTATGTAGCGACAACCCAGTCCTCAGCTACAATTTGCTCTTTGAAGTTGCAAAATGCATCTCAAAAATTGATACTCTGTTGTTTACGCTATCTAAGAGATCTCGCGAATTACCTGAATCTTCATTCAGAAGAACAATATCGTCCACATATTTTGAATCAGACAGTTTACTGCCTGGGCAAAGATGGATTCCGCTTAACTTACACGAGGATAGGGCCACTCCAAGAATCAGTTCTTTTACAAAACGGAGGAGGAAGGGCGACAGAGGTTGACATTAACGAACATCACTTTTTGTGGTGAACTCGGGTGAAAGATTGCCGTAAACACGAAATCTGCTTCGGTTGACTGCAGACATGCAGGAGAAGAGAAAAATAAACTTCCCTGGCACACCCTTCAGTGAGATTCAGCACAAGATAACTATGCGTTCGACTGAATTGAAAGCCGCTTTTAGATCAAGAATCGCAGAGAATGTGGGCCTATAGAAGATGTGTCTCTGTTCTCCGATTTGTCGAACAGTAAAGATCTGGTCGAAACAACCATGACCGGGTCTAAAATCTGCTTGATTCTCTCGCGTACACCTTTTACGTACGCTGGATAGTCGGTGGAGAATAAGCCCGGTGTGCAGTTTGGATGCGATACTTACCAAACCAATTCTTCTGTGGTTTTCACAAGAAGATCTGTCATCTTTCTTGTAGATTGGTACGATCATTGACTCATACCATTCCGTGGATATCTGTTCACTATCTCAGAGTATCCGAAGGAGTTTTGGTAAATCTGAAACCAACTTTCGGCCACCATCCTTGAAAAAAATGAAGAAAACCCATCCAGTTCGGTGGCTTTGTACCGTTTCAAGTAATCTACCTCCAGCGTAGTCTCTATTTTTTGGTGGAGTGATATCTATCTGCATCGTTTCGCTGGCAGGTATATTCGGAAGGTCCACCGTTGAAGTGGGCCAGCTGAATTGTTCCATAAAGTGCTCTACCGAACGATCCAGCAGCCAGCCCTGGGAATGAATCAATGAGCCGTGGGATTCTTAGAATACCGCACTTACACTGGGCTTCCATAGACCGGTGCCTTCAGTCAAACGGTAGAAGTTGTGAGTATTACCGGTGGATGCAGCCTTTGCCGTTTCCCTACATTTTGCAACTTACAATTGCTTACAGTCATTTCCCAGGCCGCTAGTCAATAAGCATCTCAGGGATTAACGCACTTCACTGAATGTGGCATCCGGAGGGACGGATCTCCGAGCATCCAACAGACCAACTGATGTCGAAGATAACCATCGTTTGTGAGGCCTACTTGAACCAGAGTCTTGAGTGGAGTTCGAGATGGCTTATAAGGCTTTCTTTATCAGTCCTCGGCTTTCATCCGGGTTCTGAACATCCGGAGGCACTGATAACCGCGCAGGCAGCTCCGTCTGGAAACCATATAGCTGGCTATTGTCCAGAAGAAAGATGAATAGCATTTACACTGGTGTGACCACGGACGAGACGCAAGGGGAAGCGAACACGCACCGAGACGTGACTTGAGTTCACATGCGTAGACCAAAATGAACGACAAGCTTCAGTTGATCCACACCAGAGGTGATCAGTCACTATATGGTCAGTCTGAGTCCAACGTAGTAAAGACGGAAGAGAACGCCATGTCAGTTTACGTCTCTTCTTATGGCAGAAGTTTGTACTTGCCAGGAACAATCTGTGGTCGGAACACAGCTGGATGGGACGACCGACATTGTCAGCACGGTCGACCGGGATAGCAAACGAGCCTCCAATGTAACTTTCAGAAACTCCCAGACTGCCAACTTGGGGTTTGCGATCCCCAGCAGTGACCACCACCTCCGTTAAATGTGCGCTCTGAAGCGGCTGAGACAAATCCTGGTAGAATTCATCCTTGGTCTCATTGGAACTGCAGTTAGTCATCGTATACACATACGACGAACAAGCATCGACTCTTCGGTTTTTTGTTGCTGACACGAACAGAACCACTCAACCAAACTCCACACAAACGACTGATTTTCGGAATCCAGTCTAGTAGTGCATCCTCATCCCTCATGCTCAAAGCAATCTTAACGCCAGCCTGACCACGAGCACCAGACATCGAATCACCCGACACGCGAACAGTGAAACAAGAGACTGAAGTTGTATCCGGGTGGCGAAAAGTTAGCACAGAGGCGGGTTCTTGTATGCATATTTTGGAGACCCAGTATACATCTATTTTACCAGCCCCAAAAGTTTTAGAGAGGGCAGCCTGTTGGGAATCCTAACTGGGGCTTTTGACTCAAAAGTCTCACCTACAAGGCGGTGTGGAGTTAACCCAGCACGGGAGAGTGACCAAAGAACCCGTCTGTCACGTACCGCCTGGTAGTTGCTCGCATTCTGTCTTGTTTTGGCTGGCGCTTTGTTATCGATAGGTCCTTCGGATTCAGTCCCCAACCCCAAGCATACAATGGAGCAAAAGAAATTTGGACTAGGCAGCATCCTTTGGGCTGGGGGCTGCCCAGCTTAGACAGGCGACAGCTGCCCAATGAAGTGCGATGAATTCTCCCACCGTCGACAGAAACCCCAGGTATTCCACTCCTACGTCCATCTAGTGGAGGTTTTTTACCGATAAACTTTTTCTCTTCATGTTTTTTCGCTCGAAGGTCCTCTCCAGGGGCATAGTGAATAGAACCAGATATGGCCCATCAAATGGTTCTGAGACTGGACTTCATCTGGCCTCTACCCGTTGACCTGTCAGGCACGATTGCATCTCCGGTCTAAGGAAGCTATCTCACATGGCCCTTTGGGTCATGGAGTCACGTAAGCCATCACACCACTCCAAGGTGCAGTCCCATCGTGATTGCCATGAAGCTGGAGCGATAATTGCAAAATAAACTAGTGTATGATCCGACTGTACTTATGTGGACCAATAGGATCTACACTTCTGGAGAAAACCGCACCACCGGTAGCTTACTGCGTTATGATTAGTCTGGCACAGAATACCTGTAGCACTATGGCGCCATGGCACCGTGCGACGCGAGCTGTGTGGGAAATGTTTACTAGAGAGAAATAACCGATTGTCTGTACAAAACTGGAGAAGCCTATCCCCGTTATCTGGGCTTTGGGCGGATAGGGCACAAAGCCCACCTAAACGAGCTTCTGAAACACCGATTTGGACAACTTGTGCAATACAATCACCTGCTAGCGCTGGACTGTCAGAACCTTTGCTCCTGCAAACGGCGGTGGTAAGATCTTCATAAAACGCATCCTTCTGTATGTCAGAGCTACGGTCTGTTAGAACCTTTCCCGAGATCACGTAGGAACTGCCTTTAACACAATTATCCTTTTGAAAGCCAAGTGACCCATAGAGTCTCACGGCACATAAGCCGCTGTTTACAAAGATTCAGTCTAAGAGAGCAGAGTCAGCCTTATCAGTTAGGACTATTCCTACAACAAGTTGACCCACAGCTCTAGCTACTTCGTTTCCTGAAGTGCGCAGTAAATATCTAGATGAGATACCAGGAGCAGTTAGTTGAATCACACTCCTCGAATCCTAGATACGCGTTTCACTTAAGCAGCAGACATCGATCCTCAGAGAATTTAATGTGAGGGCTAGGCACGCCTGCTGACCGGCCCGCGTGATTCGAGATTCAGAGGCTGACTAGTCTTGATAAAATGTGAGTTACAAGACAGAGGATTATTCCCGACATTATTTGGCGATGAATCTTTGAAAGTACCGGGAGTGTTATCAGTGAGACCATGATGGATGGATAGAGGGAGCAAAGAGAGTTGGTTGGGGACAGAAGACAAGGGTTGTGTAAAGGAAAATGAACTCAGATACGCAAAGCATGATATAATGAAATCTTTCTGTGAATAACAAGATAACCTCAGTTCATCTGATTTGTGACGCCTTTCAAAGCATAGGGCTTACTATTTTACCACATGATAATTGTTTGAATTGTCTCACCAAAGCGACGAAGAACGATTGTTTGCTCACAAGTAATCTCGTTTTGTTAGTGTATAACACAATAATTATGCAGGGTGTTGGTGTTTGTACCCAGTTGTTACACAAAACGTACTGATCCAACTGCGGCACGTAACGAAGCCTTCTGACGGGACCTGGTTGAGACCAAACGCGGTTCAACAGAATTTATTTCTCATTCATTCCAACCACCCTGTCCATCATCTATCTTGTCGCGGGCGGTTCTGTTGTCTCATGTCTTGGGATCAGTACTGAACAAGTTTTGCTTGCACATTTCTTGACTCTTATGATTCGGTTCACTGAAAATAAAAGGCTGCATTTTAGCCGCGAATCAGCCGTTAATCTTACAGATAACAGGGATCAGTTTTCCCCCTCATCTTTTTCCAGACTACGGACGGGTGAACGCAAGGGGCACTGAAGCAGAACAACAAAATGTTACAGAACTTCATTGAACGAAAAGAGACAAAAGCAAAGCTGAACAAACCACCTGATTCGTGCAAAGCAAACAGGCAAATTCCTGAGTGTTCTTGCGTGCGTCTCTGCCGGTTATATTGATTCGAAATCACGTAGCCAGGGTAAATGTCAATTGTCTGAAACACGATTAGATGCTGATCTCTATGGGTATGCCGTTGGACGATTAAATTCAACGGAGCACACGTCAGAATTCTTGGTAATTCGGATAAAATATTTGGCATTTACTTTCTTGAATATTATTCAGGTCCATGCAAAATTCATCCAGTTCTTCTTTTTGACCAGATAACTTATACCAAATAATCCTTTGATCATAGTATTGATAAGATCTGGAAATTGATACCCGTTGTTTTCCCTGAACAGTTTATCACTTAATCAGTGAGTGTAGTTAAACTGACAGTCTCAGTCTTCAAAATTTACAGAAACTTACTTAACAAGTACATCACTGTCTATAGTTGCGTGACTATATAACCACCGAACCAATCGGTCATTTATGTTTTATCAACGAACTTTAGATTCTACGGTCAAAGACCGTAATGCGCACCTCTTACTGATGTTCCATAGTCGAAATCTAGCCTGGAAATATATGATCTGTATCCAAAGGTCTCAAATCACAAGACTGCCTGATGAGATCATGGCATATTTATGGACATCAAAAGGTTGTCGATTTTGATGAGTGAGACCATCACGAGAAACGAAATGTGTTTAAAGGAAGCCTAACAAAAACGAACAAATAATACTCAGATAGCTCTCTTGCTTTTTTAGCCAAGGTCAGATACACATTAGGATGTAGACAAATGGCGATTTGTGGTCTTCCAACACACAGATTCACTTACCTATATTTTACCCCGCACTGTTTTAGAGGTCATTTCTTCGACTGATCACCAAAAAGAGGTCACCTGCAAAAGGATGCTTAACAAGAGAATGATTTCTTACTCCGTTCGTTGCATTTTATCTCATCAATTTATATCTCGATGTAAAATGACTCTGTTTTGCTATGTGTATATGAAACAGTAAAAATTCCCTAAAGTCTGGCTGTTTGCACTAACCACAATGTATTCCCCGCGGATCATAGGATTATCAGTAATAACAACCAATGAGATTACAAAAACTACAACAGAAGGAATGTTTGCTTGTGGTCTGGAACAGAACAATGCTCGGGAACTAGAAAAAAGTGTTGCAAATTTGATTTTCACTTTGGTCTGGCAGCAGAGTATCGAGGTCTGGTTGAAAAATACGAATGGACGATGGTGGAAAAGCTGGCAAAGGTGAAAACGTATACAATTCAATTGTTGAGAGGAAAGTGGTGGAGTTAGATTGTTGAATGTCCACATACTCTTCTGTTAATTCGATTATTTTCTTCCGTACTGTTAGGAAACTTCAGTGACGAGATAAATCAGTCACATTTCAACTCCAAATTGATACTAAATGTTTGACGGTTTCTTATAATAAAATTAACTTTTACGGTTGAAATATGACTGCGGTTTCAAACTAGCTTCAGGGAAGGAATGCAAGGCAAAGAGAATGCTTCCTAAGTTTCACCGGAACAACCCGGAACAATGAGCCACTCCTAAATGAAAAAGTACGCCTTACAAGAGTGGAAGTCTACAGAATTACTGTCCGATAACTTAACTTACCATGGGATTTAATCCTTGAATCTGACGGCTATTACCTTTCCCCTCAATTCAGCATCATGATGTTTTGGTGGAAAAGCTTTGGCGCGCTTCTGAAATATCCAGTAGTTCGTTAGCCAAATTATTTTCGTACGACTCACATCGAAAACTGAAACGGATAATAACATGTAGTGTAACTGTGAGTGGTCTTTGGACCAAAACTGACCGGATGAAACCAAATTTTTGAGCGGTTTGCAGACTGTGGAGAAACGTTTCCCAAAGACATTTGTGTGGTCAAAATTTGAGGCTTTTTGATAAGGCAGTAACAATTCCAGCGCAGATTATTATTGTCTCCTCTACCTTCACCTCACTACAGTCTGAAACCTGTTCTTCTAAAAAAGTAATTATCACCTCTAGATTAGATTTTTGTTAGATTTTAGTAACTTGGTTTTTCTAAAAACAAAAATCAAGGCGGAGGTGAACTCAGCTATGCTGAGCAACAAAAAAGTGACCTTGGTAAATATCACTTCAAATAATTTGAGTTAAGTAGACATCAGATTTACCACCTAGGACTCTTGCCAGAAAGCGACGTCGATGATGTGTGTATCCCACAGGGATGTTTCTTCACATTTAGAATCTCGAGATTGCAAATGCTTCATTTTCAAGCATGTCAGTTCGCCACGACAATGCCTGCACAGTAGATTTCTTTTTTACACACCGAATGTCTACTAACATCATCATCATACTGACCAGTTCGCATTCGGTACCCACCAGATGCACTGTGAGTATCATCCACTTACAAATTAGCTGAACAGAAGGGAACCGGATTATAAGCAGCTTTAGAGAACGGTCACACTAGAATATTCAAACGGCTGCATGGCCATCATGAGTATTATTGATCTGAGCAAAAAGTGATTGACGTTCTTCAATCTTACCGCATGATAAAATGTGGATACGTAGATTCCCTGGTAAGAAAACATCAACTGAGTTTGCCAGCGAGGCAAATGAATTATATAGACTTACTTTATTACAGTTTTCATGGATCACCCCAAAGATTTTCACAGATCTGGATCAGATGGTCATAAAATGCTCGAACTTAAACGAAAGTGAAATCGACATTTAGCTGGCAACTTGAAGGCCAGAAGCATTGCGTCTCAGTTCCTTGAAAACGGAAAGTAAACATAGGCTTCAGTGCGCATAATAAATCAATGCTTCTAGCCTATTCTTGTGCAAGTGTTATAAGGTCCTCACACGCTTATCGTGAAAACTGTCGCATCTCTGGTTTTGTTCATACGGCATATCATCCTCCGGCGAAGCCTACCAATTGAAAGGTTTGGTAGTTTGGGAATTCACCCCACTACCGGTTAGAATCTCGGTAGACAGCACTACCATGACTGTTAGTACTGCTTACTACTCATCATATATCATTCTGTATACGATTTCTCGCAAAGGATCTTGGGGCTGCAATGCATGATTTGGCCTGATATTCATTCAGGCCCAGAGTGAAATTGTAACACGGTTAAGAACGCGAGTACAACACGACGGGAAAGTGGACAACGACAACGACAACGACGGTAGTTCGACACGTATAGAGACAAGCATGGTCGTTGGATGTGCTGGATGCAGCTATCTTCCTTAGGCATTGTATGTGCACGAAGATACAGCAATAATGAGAACCCGACGAACAGAAGCCTAGCAGGTGTATACGCAGGTACCATTACTTATATCAGGGTATGGAAAGGGCGGTCTACGTCACTGCGTTGCTATGCCTTTTATGCATGCCCTCAGTACTATATTTTAAAAGGACAATGTATCTGAAACACCCATATATATATATATATATATATATATATATATATATATATATATATATATATATATATATATATATATATACACCAAAGTATAAGAAGTAGTTAGTAAAAAGATATGACATGCTGTGAAATTTTTGCTTTTTTTGCAACAAACGTTTTCCCGTCGAATTTTTGCACTGGATCACAATTTCGTGATTACTGGATACGAAGATTTAACAGACAGACCATACAGTATTCGCGCTGCTGACTTCTATTCAGAGCCATTTCTCTCAACCTTTCTTTTCAAAGAGAAACCTCATCTCTTGGGCTCCAACCAAGAAGGCGGGAAAACCATATGAAATCAGTGTTGCCTCCTGTTTCTATACCAACTTCTAAGCCAAGCCATGGCTTCTTTCAGCCTTACCCAGCAGTTTCAAACAGAACACGGGAAAATAAACGATAGGCATGCCTATGGAAAAATCTCCGAACCCTCGGACTCGGTGTAGAGCTTTCACGTGGGTCACCGGGCGAATGTCAGGGGCAAAACACATAATATACGTCATCGTTACTCAATCAGTGTTTTAACCAGACGCGAGAAAAGCCTTGAAGACACCTGCTGTGGAACACTAAAAGACTCCGGACAGCCTTAACGTGAAGTTTCTAGATCTCGCACTGATGCAGCAAAACCCTGAAAACCAAGGCGATGAGAACGAGAGCTGTTTGTCAACGCGGTGTAACAGGTGTCACAAGTTAATGGAAGGTGTTCTAGCTCGCAATGTGCCGAAGGATATCTCCATCTCAACAACACCTTTAGTTGTAATCAAGCTCCTTGGTTAATTCAAGTTACTAACTTACTCTATCTGATTACAATGAAATTATTTTGCACTTTGAACGCGCAAAGCGCACGTTCTGTATGGACACCTCACGCGTGAGGTGATTTCGAGCGTTGAACCCGTGGGATCATATCTAACACGAACAGCATAGAAAGAGGGATAAAATTTGTTTTACCGAAGTATATTCTGAAACTCAAATATTACTGTTTACGATTTAGCTGATTCCGGGAGAAAAATGTACAGAAGATTTGTTTCCAGTTATCTGTCGTTCAATGAGTGCAAAGCCCGAAGCTGCCCAATATTGCTCAAATATATGAGGTTAACTGCTCGCGTACTTGTATCCTTGAACCAAGTTGAAGCTATCTTGAAATATGTATATAGAGATAGGAGCATCAGGTTTATCCCCAATGCGGTTAATCTGGTGATCATGAGTGATTGCTCCGACCGATTCAATCCATCAGACTTTCTGCCCACTACTGAGAAAACGCCTGAACGTATTTGTTTATAGATGTGCACCTTAAGATTACAACCCCTGTTTCGACAAGGTATCTGTGATTCTAAAAATATGTTACCTATCATCCTGAGGATTTTCTCGATGCTGCCTAATTTTCTGGATTTATTGTCTGTGTAAGCATTTAGCACTTGGAGAGGCAAATTAGATAAGTGCCCTTCAGAAAAACAAAATTAGTTTCATTCATCCATCCTATATACAATATGTTTAGCAAACACGTTTGCTGCACCACCGTCCAAAATTTTTGTCCATGACTATTACACACTGAACTGAATTTTATGGTTTGTCAGAGAAAAATGGATAAGAAATCATAGCAGCTCGTCATATAACCGATGGAAGGTGTGGGTGAGATATACAGCCGATGTATTCCTGATAGGACTGAATGGTGATAAACACTACAGGAATACTGTGATCAGATTAACTGTTTTTCTGTAACCAAGGATCCATATGGCACGTCAGGCATCCGCCTAACAGAGTGCATCAAGAGAATAGAAGCAGGTAATTTATCACTCCTTTATGGTTTGAGACGACCACTCCGTTTACACACGTACATGAACCAGATCGCCGACAACTATCTTCCTGTACTCTAAACCAATTTCCTGTGGCATCTAACACGAGGTACGGGATATCCAGTCGTTTTCACGGTGGCCGAAACCAAACATCTCCACAAATAACAGACCTAATCTGTCGTAAACCTCCAGTTAAATTTTGTCCAGTAATCCAGACGCAATATCAGGCTACTTACAAAAAATAATGCCCAGTGATATATATCTGTCGATTGTTGCTTAAACTCTGAGCCATCTCGTGCACTCCACTCAGTGTTGCACAGTATTCAATCCTAGCAGAATGTGAAACCAAGGCCGCGCACGTTTTCCAGTGAGTAGATTTTGGTCTAACCATTCACAGAACAGCTCTCTCTCACGGTTTTATTTGGCTCAGTAGTTAGAGAACAAAATAGCTAGACTAGGGTTTATTATCTCAAGCAACTGGTGCTCGTAAAATGCACTAAAAGAGGTACTTAAGTACACAGTTTGTAGAAGCAGACACGGTTTGATCCTTATAACGGATCTGGCATTTCTTGAAAACAAGAGTTTTTGCATCGAAAAAATCATGAATAATGATCTTCTGTAATTTTTTTATGTGGAAGCCTGCCCTGGATAAGTAAACACTCCAATCAAGCTTGGTAATTAATTAGCCGGGAATAAGAGATTCTGAAGAATAAGGGTGAATCGTGTGATTCTTGTGCGTTTATATTTTGTAATCTTTCGGCTTTTTATTTAGTAGTACGAGACATAAACGGGGTGCTGACCCACTCAGTCTCTGTATTGACTTCCAGAACACGCTACAGTGCATACGTCTTGATGTGTGATACCTCAGAGGTCTTTCACTAAAATGAATTGTGATGAAACAGAACACTGAGTTACATGTAGCTGATCAGGAATAAAAATTCTTTTTAGGAACATCACATGTGCCACGTTAACACGGAGTTTCATCAGCATAAACATTTTCAAATCTAGAAATCATCGTCGAAAGCCAATAAATTTCTTAACTTTAGTTGGTTTTTTCTTAGCTTGGATTTCCTGGCGGCAATTCACGTTCATCAAAGTTGGAAATCCAGACTCCGTATTCATAAGGTGAGTTATCGTACAGTAGCTCAGAATTGTCTTTGAAACAGAATACAACAAGATCACCGCGATATTCAGTGCTTTTTGACCATACCCGTAGTGTTCACCGATTTTGTACATTTCTCAGTGAAACTGACTTGAAAAGTGACCGTACTAAGGACGTATTGCTAGGGTCGGAGTTGTTAAAAACTGAACATCTCATCAACTAACAATTTTTTGGATTCTGAATGAAAAGTTCATCGATGCTGACTGTTGTGATAGTATTTATCGGAGGAAATATCAGAATTTTACACAGTCAGAGTTCGGCCTTCTGAAAATTTCTGATTAGAAGTAAACCTCTTACGTTCATTCATTAGTTTCAACTTTGCTTCCGGATCTCGTCATTTTTATGATAGCCCCGGTTTCCTTCAATGTTCGAATGACAAGTTTGGTTCTGGCAGTCGTTTAAAGGATCTCTGCGGCTTTCCAATAGGAAGCTAGTTGTGTGCCATGAGAGAACATCATAACAGATACAATCTTTTTTTAACAAAGGAGTCATTGCACGTAAAATGGTCAAACGCAGTTCTCTGAGTGTCTATTATAGCACTCCAGATAGCAAAATTTTTATTATTATTATTATTACCTAATGAAAAACGGCTCTGTGTGGATGAATTCCCACGAACCAAACAATGTCTTAATATTCAGGAGGAGGTTTCAGTACTTCATCAGCCCTTCTAAAAAATTGATTATTTATACAAGGGTGGGTATGCTAGGATTGCGTTTACAAGCTTCCGTGACATCTTAGTACATAGAGTTTGTGAGTCGTAGAAGGCTGACGTTCAGGAACCCACCCTCGGAAGCTGCTTTGAGGTCCTGGGAAATAATGAGCGATGGGCTGGCGATTTTTTCTTTCAAATCTTCTTTCATCAAGGATGACATCTTTCTAAGACCAAGACAGGATTCAGAATCTTCTCATTCTCGGGATTCTTACTTTCGGGTTCCAGTTGACGAAGCGGACTAGTGAAGAATTTCTGCGGATGATTTTTAGTGGTTGGTGATAACTTCACTGCTCACGGAATTTTTTCCACGTGTTTTTCCTTCACATTAGCTGTTATTCATCTTCATTTTCAATTTAATTGTTGCTACCCTAGTTACGTAATTTTTTTTTAACTCCACTTATGGTTTTACATATCGTTTGCAAAATTCACCACTATCAGTGATATTTGTCCCCACTATCAATCCTAAAATTCCATGATACTTTTCAGTAGCTGCTTGGAGTGCAGCCACTTCAGAACCACTATTTTCCAATCACGGTAACAGCATTCAAACATCGATCTGAAAAGAAGAAAATAATCAGTTAAGCAGCGGTGAAACTTGTAGTTCTTCATTGTTCTCAGTGACAAAACCTTCCTAATAAAGAAAATGAATACACAAATTCTCTGGCTTTCACTATTCAGTGACTACTGTGTGTATTTTTATTCGATAAAATCCCATCCGGAGGACCTTGTTTTCTTCAACCTAACTCGTCTATCAAACAAAAAATACCGATCCTGTCATTCCGAGTGCACACACTTTGGTCAGACGTTGCTTTTGTCAGCTATCCAGAAATGGGTTTATTTACTCAGTTCATTTGGAATAAGGTAGTATCGAATTTACAGTAAATTTAGAGAAAGCAACCGGAATAATTTCATGTCAGTGGTCTGTGTGAATTAATAATACTGCACCTCAATTATTCACAACTGAGCCATTTTCTGAACGATGAGAAGCTTGATTTTTTATACTTTTCCCATACTGGTCACTTGATATTTTCATGGCGTGTGATAGCTGTAAGCAGTGATAAAAAATGTAATTCACTTGGGTTCCCAGAGATCGCTCGTTGTCGAGTCTACAAACTGTGAACCGACTGGATTTATCCGCTGCGAAATAAATACGGCAAATAACACTGGTACCTCAAGAAACATCAGTGAGTAATTCAAACGCATTTACCAATTAGCAAACGATACTAAAAGCAATGAATGTAGTTGATTTTAAATGGGTTACCGTTTGCGTCTACAGGATCTTGATAGTGACTAATTTGTTTTATTGAAAATTTCCTTTGTGACATTGGGAACAATATTGTAAGAAACAAGCTTACTTTACCGAAATTTACCTCGTTGCGAATAAATTTCCTTTCATAGGATAATCACGCATACTAAAGAGCTAAGTCAAATTGTGACTAGATAGGAAATGCTGAATATGTCGTGTCATGTTTGAAAGGAAATAAATAGAAAGCAAACATTTTACAGTGCTTTTGGTTCAAATCAATTACTGCTGAGCAGTGTGACCATTTTCATCAGCGTAACCTGGTCATCTAAGGACTAATACACCGTGTGCGAGAAAGTTACATTATTTGGCCAGATTAAGTGAAGTATGCTCCCAGATGGAAACTTTTCATCCCTATAGAGTAGACGTAGGTTACCAACTTCACACGCATTCAGAATGAGTATTGTTTACGGGATAGTTCAGTTTGGTAAAATTTTATTCGAAACTGTTCAGTAATATGGATGGAAAATTGTTGTTTATGGTTTCGACTCAGGAGATTACAAACTTGTTCTAATTTGTATTGTTCATGATAAGGTACGGGTTCCTGGACAGGCTTTCTCGTGTTTTACGGTCCATCGCTAGCAATTATTGGCACTTGCGTGTCTGTTTGGTTACTGTCATATTTATGTACTTTGTAGGATTGTTTTACTCATAGACATCATAGATTTCCCACCTTTAGAACGGAATGTTTCACATTTGGAAACTTTGTTGTTCAGATGAAATTTCTCCCAGGCTAAACACAAGATGTCTATCAGTTAGGGGTTTGTCAGCCAAAATTTCCGCCAATTTTTGTCTTGCAGTCTGGTTGCATTTTCCGATTGGCAGTTAATCAGGTTACACGAAACACAATTAACCTCGGGGAAGACACATTTTGGTTGGTCTCAACTTTCCGTGACGGCGGAGTGTTAATGATGCTATATCAGCCTTGAGCAAATGAAATCACGGCTAACAAATTGGTTCTAGTTTTTTCTGTTGTATGGGTGGTGGTTAGACTACCGCGATTCACAATAAACGCATTCTGAATAGAACAAATTTTGCCGGCATTCGCCGTTAGGGACGAAACCATTTTTCGTCACAAATTCTCAACTTCAAGTCCAACCCCGTATTTTGACAAAATTAAGAATGAATAGCAAATTTAGAGAAATATACTTGATTTAGTGCCCTCAAAGGTAACGCTTGACTGATAGCATTTGTTTGCCAGTAAATACTCACTTGATACCGTACTCTACCGAAGAATTAAATCACCTTCATTTTTTGCCTTTGCCGTATAGCTGAACACATTGCTAGTCATGTGCAAGAAGTGGTCTTTATTCTGTTATTCTCTGTGTTAATTAGAAGTGAGGTTCGTGGAGATACGTTACCGTCTAACGAACAATGCTACTTAAATTTATAATTTTTTGGAAGCACAAGTTGATGAGATTTACATGAACTAACTATTGGCTTGTGGTAAACTCGGTGTTTATAGCTTTTACCAAGTACAACAAGACGTACAAATCGTTGAGAAGCAATCCATATGTCACTAGTGGTTTACTAATTACATCAAAGATCCATTGTTTGGTGAGAATTCTCGCCTATCCTGACATCAAAGGCGGATTTTTTTCATCAGGAAATCCCATTTTAATTAGCCAGATTCAGTTTCGCCTTTGTGTACATGTACAGGTCATATTATCTCGTGGGTTATGGGCAAGTATGTGCAAACAGATATTTCAGAGTTCCTACAAAAAAGCCTTAGTTCTTCATAAATATAAGGAAGTACAAAAGGAAAGCAGAAGGTGCATGATTCTGGTCCGTATCCTGGAGGATGCCATACTTTAGAGTTTATTTGCTTTACCTTCTATTAGACTTTCGTTATTAATAATTTTCGAAACACAATATCAAAAGACTGATTCCACTTAGTTATTGTAGTTGGCACAAGACAGGTGTTTTTCAGTGAATGCCCTAGTTATATGCATGAATTGTTTGTATGACGTTAAATGCCGAAACAATAAAACAAAGATAAATCAAAGATAAATTTATCAAAGGATCCCTGGGGAAAAGACAATTATTCGAACGTCAAAAAATACATCATTGCAGCTTTTCTGCTATCGTGGCTTACAAATTAAGACTCGGCACACACGATGACCAACTCTGGAAAGCTCAAATCGAATTTAACGAGGTTTTGTTCACAAAGTATTATTTTTTACTGAATGTGTAGCCGTGTTTGAAACTAGTGAAAAAAAACTTCATTATAATCTGTTCAATGAGAGCGTCACGTCTGGCTGTCCTTGACATCCGTGTCAGACAGGTGGTTCACGTTTTATCATGCCATTTTTAATAACTCGGTTGTAATAGTTACATATTATCTGTTTAACGGGTAAGGGAACAAAACTGTGATGAGAATTACCAGTGGGCTAAGTATTCAAAATAGAAGGCCGCCATTCACCACGATTAAACTGCAATTGCAATACGTTTTTGTCATTCATAGATGTGTTTAACGACGTTGAAAGACATATTTTGAAATGTTTGCTACCTTCAAATAATGGCCGTATGCTTTATTTGTTTCCCCAGAAAAAACCCTTTTCGGAAGGTTGGATGAAGAAAATCATTTCAAAAAGTATACTTTTCCCCCTGAATAATATGTCTTTTTAGTTGCATTTTATTCACTGTGTACTTCTTTTCGGAGCACGACTTTAGACTAGGTAGTTTGTACTTCAGTCTGAAGGGTACGGGAATGAAAATCTGTACCAAATAGAGAATTTTGAACGAAGAGCTACCTGTTATTGATGGGCCCATCTCCAATCATCCAACATAAATTTATGTTGGGGAAAAGTGAATAATAAACATATATGTCCCGTTACTTCCTAATTTTGATGATACGCGAATTTTGCTTTCTTGTTTCAGTAATACGCTAGTTGAAGTGGTTTTCACAAAACTGTCTGTTTAAACAGAAGCTAGTAATTGTGCTTCAACAGTAATATCAAGCATCTTTTATGCAGTTTATCCGGGGACCTTGTTGATAATGAAGATAGTTTTGAACCAAAAAAACAAATCGACTAAATCAATATGTGACACAAGATTGCGTTTTCGGTTTCCTGGTAATACAACTTATCAGGTGAAAGTTCAAAGCCGAATTTTATGAGTACGAAATTTTTATGAATTCAACGGAACAATGAGATATACATATATAATGAAGTAAAAGTGAGATGTCCGTTACCAGAGGAAGAACTTTGAGAACAAATACACGAAGTGATGGACTGCTGGGGATGGTAATGTTTCAAATCAAGCGAACATTTGGCCAACAACGTATTAATTGTTGCCGTTGAAACTCCTAGTTTAAATTGTTATCCTGGCAGTGAAATGTTCGACTTATTCATCAAGTAATTCACCAAACAACACTTGATTTAGCCTTGTGAATACTGGGAATCAGACACGTTGAAAATATTTTTCAGAATCTCAGACGGTAAAAGTTGGGTTGCAGAAAATCGGAAAGCATTTTCAGCGTCCGAAAGTTCAAGCCGAAAGCCAAAATCAAACCGGCGGACGTGCGCTTACCGGCCAGTTGCTCGTGACCTGCAAAGTCGAGTTTTGTAAGCGAAATTCGTAATGGATTATCTACGTCGTTTTGGGTTCATTTATCGTTATTAAATTATGTAGAGTCAAAATAATAAAACGTGTTATCTGACTATTTGTTACAGCTGTGAAGGCCAATGGTACAACAGGTGGTTTATATCGTTGATGAATAAATGTTGATTCGGTCGGAGGAAATTTGTTCCGAAGGGTCCACTATGTGTGTCTCGAACAAAGAACGAGAATCAATACGAACAGATCCAGGGAATATTATATTAGGCCGTCGCGTAGAAACATTCTCGGCCTCACATAAAAGGATCACCCTGACATTCAGACCGTATGACCCAAGTCCGGAAAACATTCGTTACTTTCTGTCGAATACAGATTGAATTACGTTAGAAGCATGAAACCCCAGCTTATCCTAAAATGAACGGAAAAGAGATCTTGTAAGTTCTCTGGGCAGGTTTTTTATAAGAGACGGCGTGAATTCTTTCAGTATACAGCTGCACATTTTCCCACAAAACACATATGAAACCCTGTGACAGACCAAGATGTAATGGGGAAAATACCTGCTTGTCCGACATGAAAGCGCTACTGCCTTTACTTTGATAGAAAGCTTCATCGAGAATTTGATACTGTTATCCAGAAGGACGGTATCCCGGAAACTCCTATGCTCTGCTATGAAGAAGGCCAGTCAAAATGAGGGACGTTAGATTTCCAACGATCTTAAGTCAGTTACATGCGCCCAACAGGGGTGATAACATGAAGTAATCTTTAGGTTACTCAGATAGAGTTGTAGATCTCTTTGGTAGTCAGTTAACTGTTCCTGATCAATGCAGACAATGAAAGGTTTCACAAGAACTCAACTCGCAACTGGAAATTCCGAAAACCCTTCAAGTCTAATGGGCCTGTGGACGCAAAACTTGTAACGCTGATTGAAGCGAACAGCAGTGAAACATGGCCTTTCTCTTTGGAAGAGTTTATGAATGAAAACATGATTAACACTGAACTCATCGGCACCAAACTCATTGTCTCTGGTCTATCACAGAAATGTTATCGTCCTGAGACTACCCTTTATGAGGGTAACATCCCCTGTCACGTGTGACAATAAGTTGACGACCTTATAACTGATGAGGTATCCAATTATTTTTGTACAGGCATGAACTATCAAAAGCAGTGAAGCTTTAAGGGTTTTTTTACAAATATTCCCAAAACATCACAGCTGTAAATACAATCGAGATTTCATCTTTATGGCTGAAAGAATAAGTTATTAAACTTTCTCCGCATAGTATTTGAAGGCCGCGGTTAAAACATGCATGACTGCGTTGGACTTATTCTGAGAGACGGCTTTGTCAATCGAATGTTCGGCTACACCTGTGTAATATGCTCATATCTCGGCCTCTTGGTGATGGAAGGAATAAATGACCAACCCGACTAAAACAATTTCGTGTTACCTCGTTGTAGTCGAAGTAAGTTACGATCAAAGCTAACAATGTAGCAAACGAGGGTTACGAATATATATATATATATATATATCGAACGATTAGTATTCAGTATTAATTGTTAACTTATCATCATTTTATTGTTGTCATATCTTTTCCCCTTTTGAGTTTCGGAGTAAAAATCTGTGGAGGCTGACTAATTTACAGCCTTCATAACTGTTACTCTCGTTATCAGTGCGCTTAGAAAGAACATTCAGCATTGTCTTTCTTAAGTTAATTAGGGTTTGCACCCAAGTGAGGTAGGTGCTATAGGGCGAGTAGGGTCGAGTAATTTATTTACAGGAAATGATCATGGGTTTGAAAAGTTATGCTTGAAAACTCCACGTGCATACCTACATACATATACTGAACACAAGGATGATTCCATTCAGCGCCGATCCATCGGTCTGATTAAGCCAAAAGACGCAAATTGTTTTGAGTGGCTATTTTTGCTGAGCCCCTGCAATATCAAATCATCGCAGTTATTGATTTTTGTATATATCGCAGACCAACGGAAGTTGAAAGAAGCCAAATCGGGCAGACAAGGGAGCAAAAACTGCCAACAATGGTGTCCAGTGCATGGCAGGTTGAAAATAACGGGAATACCGCTCTGGTACACTAAATGTGAATTATAATCAATTTGGGCCTTTCAATAAGAATAATGAAGGCATAAAAACTAAATTATGACCTGCCACAGGCAGTTTGTCGTCCCGTGAGAACAATTGAGTTAAATGCACATTCTCCCTTTTGCGAATACCTGGGAGCTGTCTATCATCAAAACACCCGACAAAGGGCAAATTTACATTTTGGTTTTTATTATTATCCTATTTCTGAATTTTGTAATCCATTCTGAGTCATTTCGTATCTTCATCACGTACTGGCTTGTGAGGTTTTCGGGTTGACGGTTCGTGCCGTAAGTAATATAGGTATCATTGTACTGAACGATTCAGTAGTTTTTTCAAGAGCAGACACGTTAATCGCGTCTAGTCATCCAACTTTTAAAAAGTTCTACGTCAAGATGACTGGTAAAATTTAAAAAAGTTCCAGTAACCACGTTTTCCCTTAGATTACCGGTTTTCATCACGCAATAAGAATGAGGTTAAAACAAAACTGGTGAGCATATGGTCTACGGGTACAAATGATCGACCAGCCGTTGAAATGAAAAAAAATCGTGTATTGTTTTTTGTGTTTTGTGTATTTGTGCCAAAAGCCAACTCAATACTGATGGCCTGAAAACTAAAACCGACTGCATGTCAAATCTCTAATTCCTTTCCTCTACATACATGAGTAAATAAAGGTAGTCAATCGAATAACGTTTTAAAACATTATCTGTATTGTAAAAATTGAGTTTTCTAGTTTTCTGATTCAACGATGGTTCTTTCAAGATTATGTTAAATTGGTTTTCTAAACAAAACCTAAGAATTAGGCGCATTTGAATGAGTTTCATTGTGACACGCAAAATACAACTTGCCCAATCCAAGCGTCACTCAATCCAAGCCTGAATTGAACCTGACACGATGTATATGATAAATCTCTCGTAGCACGAATACCATCAAAAAAAGAATTCTTTGACCAACAAAATACCGTACAGTGTCATTTTAACGTACTAGTCAGGTTTCAAAATAACGTTTGAAAGAAGATTATGAAATAGTACGTGCTTCTTTATGTATATTCATGTGTAATTGCATAAAATAGGAGCTACTGAATTCGACGATAACGAAAGTCAGTTTATGGTTACTGTTACTGACACCTATATCATTACGCTTCTGATCGCAAGTTGCTTTGCTTTATGATCCCAAGTGTAAGATGGTTTAGGGTGATAAACCAATTTCATACGGATCTTAGAGTCTCAAGTTCGACGTACGTGGTAGCCTTGATACTATGTGATCAATGAGAATGATCACAGTTTTCCTACCTGGCTGTACTCACTACAAACAGAAACAATCCTTTGGCGTTTAGCATAGCTAGCGATTATTCCGCTTGTAAATTGTTTTCTGCAAACACATTTCTTTTAGCCGACGTAAAATAAACTTTGATCACCTTTTTTGTTAGTTCCACGACGTTCATTTGTTTCCCCGCGTTTGAAGGTGACCTAGTTAGTAAAGTATTGTATTGCCATCGAGTGGACAACGGTGTACAATTCAGGTCAAAAATGTGAAGGGCCAACAGTCACTTGAAAATGCATTTGATGCGTATGCTTTTCCGTTTTTCATGGTACTGAAACACTTTTTTCCCCATTCACTCATAAAATCGAGATACAACAAACTGGAGTAGCTTCGAGACGAATCTTTGAAAGGTCAAACGAGACAAAAGTGTTTTGCAGTGGGTAAAACGATATGAACAAATATTTCCCCTTTTCGTTTGAAAGATCACAAAAGAAATACAGAAACCACTCACGTATAATGCTGTGGTATCACTTAGACCTGAGAAAAAGAAATCATTCTCCTTGAAGTTAGTATTATTTATTTCAGTTGATAATCTGCCATATAGGGTAAAGGTGGATCTTTGAAATTCTGCCATTTTATTTTTATGATCGAATGGTAAAAGATTTTGTCACCAACCCGACTGGTTCCAACTTCTGATATATATATATATATTACGGCGTTGTAGCTGGATGACACGATGAAATTCTCCCGGAAGCACAAGATCGGTTTCCTGTTTTTGCTGCTCTTCAGGTATGCGTACTCGGTACTCTGTTGCCTAATCACTCCTTCACTTGAGCATTCTACATTTGGTTTGCAGCTGTAATCTCATTTGAATTGTATGGTGTGTGCATGGACGGAGAGTCTATTTTCAGAATCACACGGTGATTTGTCCAAAAAAAATAGGTAGGTCACAGCTACTCAACTTCAGGAAAAGGACAAGTGGTCCCATGTTTCGATCTTCGATGTAAGCGGAATAGGATTGTATCTAGATGACGGAACAAAAATTTCCTCGGATCACACGACCGGTTTTTGCGATTATTGTCGCTCGTCAGGTATGAGTGCTTGGTGCTATCCCGCCCTGTCACCCAGATATCATATAATACAGTACTACGTACATCAAAAATCAAAATTTGGGACCGTATATTCTTGATCCGTTTTAGTTATCAACAAATTGCTAAACATTTAATAAAGCTTTCTTAAACAGGTAACTTCCAAATTTTCCTGACATGTCATGTGCGTAAACGTCGAACAATGCTAGTGCACAATAATATAGTGGGCACGTAAAAGTTAGTAATAAGATGATAGCCAGATATTCATTGTCTTTGGCTATCTATACTGGTCATTGAAGCGACAAAATGTTTATTCATAATTATGGCACAAGTTTTCGAAAAAGAAACCAAAAATTGTGTTTCGCTTACTTAAAAGAGATGAGAAGACACACGTAACTCACACTTTTTGTGACTCTCTAAATTAACAAAATCATCAAAGATTTTTTGAACGAGCTTCACTAATTTGCTGTCTCTTATTTGAAACTCTTATTGCTTTTTCACCGTCGCTCACATGTTTCTCCCATTTCTCCAAAAAGCAAAAGCAAAGTCTTTCGTAGGAAGGTTTCTTGAAAAACTAACGTCTGTCCTACTTGCAGTTGCTGATTAGTAGACCAAAACAGTAGGTTGAAGTATTACAAAATGGGCACTCATTCATGAATAACTGTTCTTTTCTAGCTAAAAACCAATTACACGATTTCGGTCCCTCATTCAATAGTTTGCTAAGACGTTAACTCGCAAACGGACAGTGAGCTAATAAATTACGCTAGCCGCAGAATTACATGTTAACGTTTAGCCTCAAGTGTACTGCGAATAATTCCTTTTACTAGATGATGCACTAATTAGCTTTATTCGCACTTTTTATGATCTACATGGTTATAGTGAGTATCTGTTGTTGTACGAAATCGCTGAATTTCACGAATGTTGTTTCTCTAATTATTCAGCCTTTTTCTTGCAAAAAGTTTGTCTGCGAATACTCACCCAGTTCAGGGTCTTTCAGTGTATGGTAGGAGAAATCCCGAATTTTCTTACCGTTTTTACAGCTTCGAATCAACTAGGAGCTAGTATTCTTTCCTACCGAAGAATTTGTCGTTTATGATAGCAAACCAGTAGCGGACTGCTGTGGTTTCATATTTACTTGCCTTGCGATAAAAAGGATGAATAGGAACGCGATGAAGTTGTCCTGAACAATATTATTACTTTCTTTCGGTAACTCTTACTGTGCAAATTTTGAGTTGATATCTTCTGTCAATAATAATAAATATTATACAATGTAGACTTTACTGGCTGTTTTGAACGGTTTGAAGGGATTTTTATGGACATTGGCGTGAATATATCATAATACACGACTTGAGTATGATCGGTAAATGAGTTAATACTGAACTGGCCCAAAACGTCAAAACTCTTCTGCCCCTATGGGATTCTCTCACACGCGGGGACACCGGCAAATCTTCCGTTTCTTGTGGGTTCTATTAGTCGAAGCTTGAGAGGACGCCTAAAGGCTTCGGGACATTTGGACATGGATCTTGCAGCTTACTTGAACAAGTGTGACTTTTATTTATTCGTTTCCAGAGTGAACATCCTTTGTTAACTTCGGTTTTTGTTGAAATTTTGATGGAATATAATGTTTTGTTGGACAGTAACTTACCCAAAATCCAAATATAGAAGTGTAAAATTTACCGAACGAATAAACTTTCTAACCAGCACAGTGTAGTAGAACTTCTAAATGGATACGAGATGTGCATCAAAGAAGGAATTTGGATATCAGTTGCTATCGACCGTAGCATTGTACTAATTGGTGATATCATTTTAAAATAATGCACTGCTTTAAATTGTAGTTCCACGTCAGCTTTTAGCCAAACATACATGGTTTAAAGTGATGCTTGCTTTTCTCTTTATCATAGTTTTAGTTCACTCAAGTGATATTTACACACATGTTTCACTGAAAGATTACAATCCTTTTAGATCATTTCCCGGGTTGGTCATCGAATGAAATTGTATTACCTTTTACACGCAGTTGGAACTACCAGTCGTAGGAGATGAATGGGATCCAAATGGAAGGTAGAAAAAAACCGATTAAAATGTCCCATTCGGTAGCCTGCTGAAATACAATGAATGCCATTACTCCAGATATATTCAAAATAAAATACAATGTTGCTTTTTTTGTTAGTTTATGCTTGATTGATCACCTTGTCAAAGGTTTTTGATCTGAATACAATAATTTTAAGAAATTCCAACATAATCCCGTTCCCACGAAAATATTGCTGATCAGAGTGCGGTTAATTATTTCCCAATTTCAGCCTTTTCTCCAAGTTGATTCAACTGTTAAATTATTACTCAGGTAATGTGGTATTAGCTTCTTTGTACCTTTTCATGTGGCAAACAATCTATTGTGTTATGGTTGCTCAAATGCTGGTGTCGAATTTTGGCCAAGAAAGTGATCATACTGGTGCATCAGAAGTTTACTACAAAGAAAAATCCGTTCGGCGATATTTTGGTAAAACAAAAGATGAAACAAAAAAAACTTCTGCTATAAATGCTGTTCAAGAATAGAAAGTAACTTTCAGCCTACCTTTCCCAATTGGTATTCTACTGTGCGCAGAAAAAGTCATTCAATTAATGAACTCGATATTCTCCTTTTTGCCTTTTGGACAAGAAAACCGAGGATTTATGAAAAGTGTTACTAATCGCAAATCAGTTAGGTTTCGTTGGTATTTGTTTTCTCAGTTACACGCATTCTGCTATGTTTTGCCTAAAAATAGTGGATTGTTTATGTCTCCATTGTACATAACGGTACAGGCATTGTCTGCACATCGTCGCGCAATTTATTCCTATCCCTGTATGTGAGCTTCAAGCTCTGAGGTTCGTATAAAAGTTCTGCTTGCGTGTTCAGCGAGAAGTAAGCGGAAAAATGCAACGGAAACGTTTTGCATTTGAACAGTTTACAGCTTCTCACTAGACACCATAAGTAGTTAAAGTGAACGGACCTTACCCACTCTTTTCAGCTCTGGCATTCTTGATGGATCACGGAGAGTAGCAAAAATATGCATGGTTAACAAGTAATGCTAACTTGCAGAATAGCCAGCAACTGTATTTGAATTGCACTTTTTATGATGCACACGGTTGAAAACTGATTCAAAAGCTGGGACTTGGAATTTTCGCTGATTTAATTTATACACGAAAATGTTGTGCTAACGGAAGAGATTCGCTTATCGGGTTTGACAGGCAGTGCGCTATATGTATATATTTATATACGCGATGCTGTCTAATGTGGTTTTTGTCCATTCGCGACAGAGGTATTGTGAACAGTGTTCTACTGTATACTTCTTTGGCGTAATATAACTGGGTGGTCCGTGTCAGCTGTGGTCGAATATGAGTACCGAGTCGAATGTGTATCAAAAAATAATAATCAAAAGCTCCCCTTGTTCGGTTGTTCCCATGCATCCTACCAATAGTTGCGATGACTGTGCAAGAATCTGTGCTTTGATCTCTTCAAAATGGATAATTCCACATTTAGAACTGCTTTCTTTGCCGCGTAATCCTCTGTCATTCCCGAATTCCTTTTTTATTCAAATCACCCCCGTCTCGTTCTGGAATGAAGCAGAACTACTAAAATACTGCTTATGAGTTTTGATACAACGTAATTTTACAGATTTGACCTTCGAAGGGTTGATGGATTCTAAGTCTGGAGAATAATAAGTTTGCAGAATGCTTGGGCATTTACGTTGCAACATATAGCAGGAGATGAGTAGGTGTACATAAAAAATAATCAAATACATCTCCCATTCATCCTGCGGACAGGAATCCCGGGGGGGGGGGGGGCGGGAGTGGCGAATGCCACGGAGTGCTCAAGCACTTCCGTGTTGGGATCTTATTGTTCTGCTTAGTTGCTGCAAAATTGCCGAGATAAAACATTCATTGTTTAAAACATGTCTGGACTGGGTAACACCACATGAATGGGTAAGTTTCATTGACCTAGTCTTTGTCACTCCTAAATGAAGCATCGTATTTCGATCGATCGCTCAGGGGAAGGGATCCAGTCAGTAGACGAAAATGTTCTTGTTTTATCCAAGTATAAAGGAAATCTGATTCGCTTTTTCATACAGTGGTTTGGAGTGAAATCGGATAAATCGATTACAATTTTACTCTTGGTTTAAATGTATATTTCTGAACGAATGACTTCACTTTATCATGGACACAGGTTTTTCTTCATCAATAACTCAGGCTTTATCTTACCATTTGGTGTTTTGTGGATTTACTTTCCTGAGAATGCGCCAACGCTGACAGTTCGGCCACCTGTTTTGAACATCGTAGCCGCAATTAAACGCATTATGGTATCCAAAGTCGACTGATCTGGTTAAGAAGTATATTTGCTTAGGAAATGATGATGATCCCTCTTTGATAACCAAGCCGTATATATTCAGTTAGCTGGAAGCAAACAATTTTAGATTTCTTCACAACTGACGATTTTGTGCTAATTTGAGCATCAGCGAGAGCGGTATCGACGGCACACAAATCGTTAACATGGTACACCTTGGATTTAAAGGTCACGTGTTCTTATCCATTACAAGGCGGCCTCTTTCTCATCCGGAAACCCTTCGGGTGCTGCTTCTCCCATTCCAAATATGTTGTTTATTTTTTGTACATGTGGTACAAGGGTAGACAGATCACATTCCGTTGAATAATTTAATATTTTTCACCGTGAAATGCTGTTTATGCACAATACGATTATATAGCCGGCTTAGATGCATTTAGGATGGAACAAACCAACGGGGAATGAACTTAAGTAGCAATGAAAGAGGCAAAAGGTAATTGGACATTTCACCGAAGGAAGTTCAGACGAGGAGCAACGTATATTAATGGACTGGGAAATAACTACTCGCATATTCGATGGGATAAACTAAATGATAAGGTCAGGAAATGTTACTGATTTGCCGCAATCTGTCTGTAGTGCAAATCAATCGACCGAAAACTTTATATGATGAATAATGATACCCCCGGCAACGAATTCTTACGTAGATGATCACAGTTTATTTTGTCTGTGAATGCAATGCAGTTACAGAAGTGCAGTCTGAGCCACTCGAAAAACAAAACTAGTCGGGTCACCAGTGTTCGTGGTGGAACATTTTATAAGTTCTGCCGAATCGCGCACGAAAGCAGTGCAATAGTAAGTTGCAATGGGTCCGAAGGTTCCATTGGACGTATGAAAGGGCAGACAAACAAACAACAACAACAACTCCAACTACAACTTCAGAGTGAATCCAAAGACCAAAGGATTTTCTCCGGTGGACTCATGTGGGCACGTTTGACCTCACTGATAACAAGCAATTTATCAGACAGTCGCTCCTGACCAGTAGAAAGTATTTTTTCATAGATTCGTCTCCTGAAAATAGTTTGATTTACTATTTCCTTCGAAGTGATGAGTCATCTCTTATAACCAATCCATTAGGCATCTTCTACATAAACGTAGAGAGGTAGAGAAAGATACCTATCAGAATTCTAGTAAATCATGTCGATCATAAAAACTAGCCCGCAAAAAGGGCATAAATTCTGCATCCAATATTATCAATAAAGCACTTCTGTGTGTTTCAAACATTCATAAAATGTGGACCTTATCAATGACATTTATTTGTCGTAGGGTGGTTATGACAGTGAAAGTTGCAATAAAGCTTAAAATAGCTACACAAAAGAAAATCCACTTGCATTTTTTTACCAAAATTCCAATCCTGCGAGCCAGAACCAAAACAGCGATATTCATCTTACCGGGCGTCTGCTGTACCAGCTGCTTTGTCACGATACTGCTAGTCTCTGGCTCAATTCCGTATCGCATTGACGGATCTTTGGATGCGAAAAATGCAGTTGGATTTTCCATTACTTGCGATTTAGGCTTCTCCCGCTAATGAAGTATTTTACAAACATATTTACGTCACCGGTAATGTTCTCTATAGTTCAGTGATTGAGAAAATGATGAGATCAGTGTATCGTTCAGAAATCAACCTGGTATTCGTAACCGATTCAAATGTCACAAAGATAGTGAACGAAATTTGTGGTTGGTAAGAATCTGTGAACAATGCTTGTCCATCCAATAGGCTGTAGCCGATATAAAAAATCTTAATTTTCAAAGAGCAACTCAAGGCAATGGTTATTTGAACCTCAGCACTACCAGAAGAGTATTTTATTAGAAGACAAAGTCGTACTTCAAGGAAGAGAGTCATAAGTCCTAGAATGTGAAACTTCTTGTTGGACAAGAATGATGACTGTGATTTGACTGAGTCCCAATAGTTAAGTTTTTGTTTGAATCTGTCAGTTATTCTGTGATCAATTTCCAGTGCTTTTTGAGGTTCAGCTTTCATACGATTTTATTTCATTTCGTCTCAAGCGATCTTATTGAGATACTGGAATTCGTAGTTTCCTTTCGGTACACAGCTACATTTCGTTCTATCGGTATTCGAGGTGGACGATGGTGTGGGAACTGCACCAAAGCGAGCGAAGGCTCCTGGACTCGCAAAATGGTGAAAAGTAGGTACTATTCCACGAAGCATTTCTCCCCGTTTCTTCTTCTTCTCCTTCGATTACTTCACAAATAATTTGTGAAATTTACTACGCCATATTTTTTAATGAGCTTTTAGAAATGCTTGAAACGGAGTAAGGCTTTTTTGAGCTTGACATGATTTTTAATCATGTAGAAACTTATTCACTGTACAGCAATACGGCTGGTGGAACTAGCAAAAAACATCTAACCGATTGCTAGACCTCATGATTTTGATTTGAAATAATAAATCTCCATTGAGAATCCGATAGTCACATAAATGAAATAACCAATTCAAAAAAATAAACTAAATACATGAAAATACACCAAGAAGTTTAACATATGAATTTCGTTCTTTTAACACCACGACTTTCGTACATTGGATTCATCACTCCACTGATACAGGTATTGGAAGCGTACCGAATTTTACATATATTCGTGCTCAAATGCACTGAACATAAAGCAAAGCCAACAACACAAACGTATAGCGAATCAACAAAATCAACAAAACACGTTTTTCCCCCGCTGGGAAATTTATTTCCAGTTGCGAACCAGTAATTTACCAGACGCAGATATGCATAAGCGAACATTTCGGTGGAAGCATTTAAAGAAGAAAAGAATCCAAATCTGCTTCGGGCGTTTTGAATGTTGTTTGCTTTTGCGCCTCATGGGCCGAGCTGGTCAGAATCAATCTGATACCCCTTTCTAGACAAGTATTGTATGAGTATAAAATTGTTTCTGCGGGGCCTGATGCTCTGCAGACTGAGAATGTCGGGGCAAGGCAGAATGAAAAGGTGCAGGTCCAAGTTCTTATTTTCTGTGTGTTTTGATCTGACTAGGTTTCATTCTTGTTTAACTGGATGGAAATCATGCACTTCTCAGATCGTACATCTCAAATTCTCATACAGTGATTTCGAGAGAACAGTAGTGAGCAAGACTGTATCGATCTCACATTCTTTGTCAAATCGCCATAGGTAGATACATCTGGATCGTACATTTCCGCCATACGCGTAAATCTGGAGCTAAGTGGTCGATTTGCAGGTAACTGGGAGCTCTGTGACAGAGCCTGAGCTTATGAGTATTGCATTGTTCACTTCGTTATTGTCGGAACAGGAACCAGATGATGAATTGTGTTCCAGGGCATTGAGCCGGTCCAACTGTGCACTGTGCTGTCTTAGAAGTGCTTGCAGTTGAGCGCGCTATACAAAAGCAAAAGAATAAAAATATGAATATTTCGGAAGCATGTATAATAAAACACTTATCTGATGCACGTTGTTTACGTAAACTGGGCTAAAATTACACCGCATTCATATGGCGGGAATTGCTTTGCAAAATGTTAATGCGAACAGTTATTATATTACATTGTCCAGCTGCACCTGTAAACGAATGGGGATTCTTTTTTGTCTGTCCAGAAACCAATTCATCTGATCGGCATTTGAAAAACTGCTCATTTCTAGCAGTTCGTCTGCAGTTCGTTTCCAGAATCATTACTGCGAGACAATTAGTAAACTCATTTCAGGTCAATGCCACACACGCGCAAGATATTGCACACGCACAAACAGACGTGCCCACTGGGAAAATATCTATCAAATCTGGGACTGCTCTCGATTTAGCTATGCAAACTGCGATATCTAGTTACCGATAACAGGTTTCCATGATGCGAAAGAGAGTCGGGAAAATTCTAGGCTATTTTATCGCATACCCGCCTCTAAACACATATATGTGTGCGATAATATATAATCCATCGATTTACTGTAATGCAAAAGGACAATAGGCAGTTCTGAAACTCTTTAACCACCGTTCCATGCCTACAAAGAATCACAATGAAAGTAACCTGCACGTACAAAAAGGCAGAGAAATGGTCCATGATGTATTGTCTAAAACCATGTTTTTGACTGCTCTATGCCAATCCGCTACGGGAAACCAGTGTTTCGTATAGAAGAAATCTTTGTTTCCTCTAAGCATCCTCTAGTCTATCAGTCTATAATAAACGCGGGGAACTCATCTCACCCTTAGGAAAGCATCTAACCGCTGGTTTTCTCCATTTGCAATGCTTTCGGATCTAAATGAACAGAACATTTCTTGTCTGTGTGACTGGTATTGTGGAATCCACATTGGAGCAATTTTTGTAAAACTTTGAAAACGCCTACAGTTTTCATAACCTGAGTATCGTCAAACGGAACACGAAGAATGTGCGGGTCAAAGTGAGGTACTCTGTTCTCTTAAAACCGTCATTGCGGGATTGAGGCAAAATTGTCAAACGTATCACACTGAAGACTCGTATGAGTAGATCATGAATCGGATTTCCCGGGAAAACAGCCTCAAATTGACTGCACTTAAGGAACACCTATTAAACACCCTTCAAAATGTCCAGTTCACTTTTCTCGCCTGGAAGAGGAAAGTTTAGGACAGTCTCATTGTCGCATTATATTATAATAATTTGGAGGACGAAATAGACCAACAATTCTGAAATTAACAAATTTCCATGAAATCAGTCTGAACCTTAAGTGAAAAGAACCACGAGAATAATATTCTTACTTTGCGTTGTATTCGCCTATCGGCCCGTTGATTTTGTTGATAAATCCTGGAAAAATTGGACACAATCACCGGCACTGGAAGTGCAATGACCAGAACTCCACACAGGGAACAAATACTGCCAACGACTTTCCCAATAACCGTAGAAGGAACCATATCTCCATACCTGTTTGTGTAAAGTGCGTTAGAAAAGTGAGTAAAAGGTGGAGAAGTGTGCGATTGGCATGGACGGGTTGGATCTGTACGTAAATTTGCCTCACCGCACTGAGATTAGAAATACTGTAGTCCCACCCATATTGAAACAGTCCTAATTGTCATATCGTCTCAGCAAGAGTCAGTTCTGCCGTTCCGGAAAATCTCCTTCCGTCGATTTACTCTCTCAATAAATTTGATACATCTCAATGAGGAACAGCTTCTAACTATCTCGAGTAGCGTTCTTAATTGGAGGGGTTGGAAACTGCTGTGCTAGCCCAATGAATGCAAACACTATTGTTTTGCCAAGAAAGTATATAAAGTCTCGTGAATACTCGCGTGAACCATCAAATAGCATGCAAGCGTTCACTATTGGTTATGGCGTGGATTTTGTGAAACTGACAAAATTTGACGAAAAATCAAGGAAGAATTTGTCATATTCCTGGATGTCTTCATTTTGTTGTACTGATATCGTCGTCTAACCTTCGATTTTGGATGGCACAGAAGCGCTATTTTGTTTATTTAGCCCGCCGTAGAATAGCCTAACAGCGCAAAGCTGAGCTAAAGTCAGCAGGTTACAGCTTGCAGCAACGCTTACAGTTTGGAATACCGTCTATACTATCAACACCGTCTGATGAAGCACATTAGAAATATTGTACGGTTTAACATGAGAAGGCAACGCTTGAAACACAAGCTTGGTTTTAGTTTTTTTCACCATATTGTATTCTGCTGGGCATCGAAATCATAAAATCTATGACATCTGAAAACGACGGTAAAGGGTCCCGGTTCTGATTATTAGGACGTATTTGAGAGGGAAACTAGAAGTGCATGACTTGTTATGCATCAAGATTACACAAAATCAACCAAAATTGAGCTGCTGATGCCACGTATCGCATCTACAATAAGAATAAAAATAACATGCGAATATTCCCGTATGAAATGTGTATTTTGATGTATTTTTCCAAAAGTAATCTACCGCTAGACTTGTACTTTAATAAATAACTACCGCAAACGCACCTGCGAAGAAACGTTATTGACGATTTATCGATCGGAAAAGTGTGCTTTATTTCAGCTAGCCATGTCTTGTTTAGCTGAACATCACTAACTGAGTGTGCAAATACACGCCTGCTTGCATCGACATGCATTACCTACACGATGCAAAACTCCTGCCGATCTGTTTGTTCACGTCTGGTTTGAAAACCCGTTGAGATGCGCCTTTTTTCAACAAACCCAAAGCCTTTTTCATAGTCAAATTCGATTATCCACGAAATTCAGCCGAAGCTAATTAGATGAGCACGAGGGTATTTTTTCAACTTCCATTTATGATCAACAATAGACCTCAAGTAATTGCATATTCCGTTTGTTTTCTGGTGCTACAGAAACTATTGATGTTCAACCAACATTCCAGATCTTTCACGGGAGATAGAAATGAGTGCTTCCAGGCACAATTTGTTCTAATTTAACTTTGTTGTCATTGTCGAAAGTCACATTTGTTTGTTTGCTTGAGAACGGATTCATGTAGTCAGCAAAGACAACAGAATACATTTTCCCAGTTGGGAAGAGAGATTTCTCCCCTGTTTTCCAAGGTTTACGGAAACTTCTTATTTAGTAACGGAATTTCCAAGTGAGGAAAGCAAGAGCACTGACGGAATAAATATTCACATGCAAAAATCCCATGGGTGTGGTCTACAATTTTGTTGCCCTAAATCAACAGGAATTTTGATCTTGCCCCATGAATTTCTTTACAGAATTAAATTCAAAACTTGCTGAAATGAGACCAGAAAAAGTGTTAGATAAATTATGGGAGCTGTTTGTGCATCGTTCTAATTATACACATTAATCTGAGTAAATCAAACTTAGGTTTATTGGTAATATCAAACGTTGTTAAACATACGATATACGATCAGTCCAGATTATAGCCCATTCTAATCAACATCATTACAAGACTTATTTTCTCTTTCTGTAGCTGCACATATTATGTACATATATATATATATATATATATATATATATATATATATATATACGTACATTATTTTGAAAGAGTCGCCAGCTGTTCCATTTTGTTCAGTCCAAACGTGCTTTTATCTAGCTAGTCTATCGAACGGTTAATTTGATATTTAATTTCGGTTCAATCATTGGGTCGAAAACGTCACTTTTGTGTGCACGGTCACAAGCGCAACGGATAGCACTATTAGGGTGCACTAATTTTCCCTTTTTCGTTTTCGACAATATCCAGGGCTTTGATGGTATGAATTGCTTTGATTGAGTAATGCGAACAACGGAAATAATGTGTCTATCGCAAACACTTTTATTATGTTAGTGACAAATGATGATAGCGATTTATACTATACTGTTCTCGCTCGAAGTAGTCTGGGTAATATACGAAATCTTTGCGATAAATATTTTCATCAATGAAAAGTTATTTAATGGCACTGGTGAAACTAACACACACATTCAAGAGCAAACACTGGTTGAGTACTGATTTGTGATCCTAATTTTATGTTGCACTCTGACTGGAAATGTATGTAAGCCGCACTAGTTGGCCTAAAATCTCCTTGGGTTCACAATAATGAACCAAGCAGAACAAATACAAACCATATGACCCACCGTGAAAGATATGCATCAGTTAAAATATTTCGAAAAAAATTGTGATAAAAATCTTCTCACTGCATTATAGACGCTCAGAAAATAGTCAAATGATACCGGAAACCAGGAAGAACTATCTTGTTCACTTGGAAACCGTTTGCATTAATCTGATATCTGACATAGTAAGCATGTCTTACGAAATATGCTGCCATTTTTAAACTGACCGTATGACCTGCGTGAGCAGCACTGTGATTAATTCGCTCGTCTAGTATCATGCTTTTGAGTTTCAAAGGTCATTCAAATGGTCCCATTGATTCTACAGGCTTACGCGTTACTTGGTAGATTGCTAAATCTAGTAGAAACGGTCTCTGCTTGTCACCGGGAATACCAGTGGTAAAAGATAAACGTGTAGACTTGCAAACGAATGACTCAAAATATCCAACCTCGCCCACTTCGACGCAGACAACTGCAACACGGAAAGGAGATCTAACCCGCACATACAAGTTTTATGCCTATTATTACACATAAATAATACGCCTACAAAATTTTCATACTCATGACATGCTCAGAAACCTTTGGAAAACAACTTGTATACAACAATGAACACTGAAAATGGACATTTTTCTCTTCAACTTAAATCAATCACGGATATTCTAATTCAAATATGTCACATCCTCCTCATATATATATATATATATATATGTATATATATATATATATATATACGTATACTCAACACGAATCTGATATAGAAGTTGTACTAAAAAGCCCACGACATAGTAAGATAACAATACACGAAAAAGAAACAGGATAGAAAAATCAGACCTAATTGCAAGTTCTACCACACATGGTATTTTTTTGTATCGCTGGGAATCTGGCTTGATTTTTGCTCATGATTAGTCTAGAATGATCCACCGTATGGACACCGTGGGCAGCATGTTCTGGGAGTAAATCTAAGAGAACAACCTACCGCCATTTCATAACTGGTTTTTCAAGGGAGCCAAAGTGCTTTTGAACGATACGTATACACTTGTATCACTCATAAATATATCGTTGGAAAAAGCATAGGACATTCTGCCAAACAATGAAACTTTTATGGTTAAAATACAATCGAATCAATGTGGTGACTAATGACACTTGTAGCTATAAACCACCAATGATTTTGTTCATGGCAATGAATGGGGAACGCTTGGTCCAGAAAGGCATCAATATATTATGCGAAAAAGGTTCGCAAATCAAGGTCCAGTTTGATAAAGTGCCTCAGCTCAACTGAAGGGCATAAAATGTTGGGCCTCTTTCTTTCTGCTTTTCTTTGTGTCATGAGGAGGATTATCATGGAATCAAAACTTTATTAAGTCAGTATACGGTGTACCTTGTTCGAAAAACAAATGATGATATTAGAGCTCTGATTCAGTTTGTAATGGCAAGAATGTTAAATAACAAGTTTGCGTTTCCTTAGAACATGCTTAGATCTCTGATTTATAAATGAACTCGGCACTCTTGTGAGCACGGTTGCTCCTGAAGGGTCATGCTAATTTCATGATTAGTCACTGTATTATTGACTGGTAATCAAGGAGTCTTGCGATCGAATCTAGCCAACTTTTGTCAACTCATCATTTCCACAGACTCTGATGAGCCATTTTTCTCCAGTTTTGAAGTGGAATGTGATTTTCTCTTAGGATGGCAGTAATAAGCGTCGAAAAAACAACATCAGTTGAATTTTCCGTCGAATCGAGTACTGATAAGGTACTCTAGTCGCGTTTGGCTTGGACACTGTTTAGCAATTTTCCTCAATGGACTGTAAAATGTACCCAGTATTTGCGGAAAATTCGAACATTCAGTTCGGAATTGAGACACCAAGTACATAAAACTCTTTTACGTAGAGTCTCATTTTAACTGACGAGGTACGTCATTTATTCTCACATCGTTTCGGTAAAATTACAGACGAACTCAGTGAGCACGTAGGCAGAAACTAGGAGATTAAAACAAAACAGTCATTTGAGGGGTTTCTTCTTATCCATTGTAAAAAATACAAAAAAAACAAGCTCTATTCGTAATTGATGCGATATTTGCAACAAACAATCGGACACTTGTCAGATGCAGTTGGATTATTCAGATGACGGTCTGAATTCAAGAGGTATCTGGGAAGGAACCTATCTTACGAGTTTTGTTTATGGACAGTGATATCTAACCCGACAGAAAACTAATCCGTAGAGTGTAACCCAAAAATTAGCTTCCAAAGTATTTAGTAAGTGTACGTTTTACTTCTACGGTGCTGAATTCTCTACAGCCTCTTTTAATTGTCGGCTCTCTTTGCTACTTCAGTTGGTCTACCTATTGACATCCACCAGTACCGAGTTGAAAAAGTGCAGTTGGAAAACTTGCGTGTGTGCAAGAATCGAATTAAAATGCCACAATGCTCTCATGATTGGTCACACAAATCCATTATTAAAGATATCGAGGTTGCCATTTCTTATTCTACTGCAAGATGACGTCGCAGAAAACAGAAAGCCTACAGTTTCATCCATTCCTAGCATTCAGATAAAAGTGATCTTAATTTTCACACATGTTTACCACTTTTGGAGTACTGTGGGCAGAAGATATCCAAGTACTCTAGAAACAGTTATTCAGACTGAAACGCTTCAGTTAGATGTAAAACAAATGTATATTGTTTCGGTTATCCAGGTACACACAGATGTGTTCCTGTGTTCTTGTCTTGACCCCAAAAGTAAGAGTGGATACAAAGTTAGTTCCCTTTTGTAGGGGCTTTTGTTTCCTGAAACTTATCCGATACAAAGGGGTTGCTGGATGATAGGTCGTATATTGGATGAAATCTCACACCTCGTCCTCTTCCTTTGATCGTTTCCTTCCGGAGTGTTAAGGGATACTGATTTTGACCTATTATTCAATGGTCGTTTTTCAATAATTTCTATCTTTCGGCTTCATTGATGACGGTATAGCTTACTGAACGCACTTTTGTCCGGTGAAACCATTTGCATATCTATAGAATAGCCAATATCCAGTAGGTTGACTGCATAATTTCACGAGCGAATAAATGAATAACGACAAATATTGTGAGAAGAATACATAACTTGGAAGTTTCATAGCAATATATGGTCTCGAGTTTCTTTGATGCATAAACCAAACACAGTCTTTGTATTCTCAGTAATATGTAATTATGAGAATGGAAAAGCTGGAAGTCGTCTTAGCGACCACTGACTCTCTAACTGGCCATAACCCGTCATAATTTGTGAACGAAACAACGGCTGAAACAAACCAAACAAGTAGTAATTTAGCGGTACCATTTCACACCTCTAATAACAATAAACTATATATTAGGGTCTTTTTTATTCATCGAAACCTATACAAAGTTTGTGGTTTGGCACAACGTTTTCTGGTATATTGCGCCGGTTCACAACGGATATAAAATATACTACACTATGGTACTTAAAGTCAAAGATATTGGATCATTTTTGGGTATTTATTTTTGGTTATGTTTTACCACAATGTGTGACATGAGTGCACCCTCGATGAAATTCGGCATGAGGATTCCAATTCGTTTTATCAACTGGATACGTGTCCAGTCTGTGAGACATTAAATATTTACAATACCCAAACATAACCATAAATGTTTGGCTCAAGTAAACAATGGATATGACTCCCACCTGCGGAGACTGATTGAAAAACAAGTGTTTGATTTACCTGCAATAAATAAATTATCATAGTGAGCTCAAACATGACTTACCTCAGTATGCGTTTTACACGAAAAACCCAGTTTGTTGTATCTACATGGCGCGCTTTGAACAGCAGCTTTACCAAGTAATAAAATCATCAGAAACCCAGGGGTACGAAGGAAGTTGGAAAAAGAACAGAAATGATGATTGTCTTTCATTTTTTGACGCAAAGTACGGCAGAACTGCCCTTTTAGGGGACGGCTGGGCTAACTACTAAAGATTAAACCTTCAGAACGTAATTCTGTGAGGATCTTTTACCAGAATTTATTAGTAAAATAAAGCTTGCGCTGATTTTTTCAACTCTGGTTATCAAACTCCTCTTTCCATGAAGGTTGGCATGTCATGACGATGTAAAAAAACGGGGACACTGTTCAGTTTCAGAGTATCCGATGTGCGAAGTATCAGTGGGTCTTTCACCTAGTTCCTGGACGCGAAAATATCGTGCAGTAGGCAGATACGTTTTCCATAACTATGGGCTTTTCATTGGAGATTTAGACAATCATTTTAGGCAGCTGCTTTGCAACCCAGTCATAAAACCTGAGTCACTTGGAGCACGTAACCAACGGGTGGTAATTTTCGGGAATGAACAGTCTAGAGGAATTAGTCAGTAGGTCATGTCTGAACTAGGTCTGTAGTGTGCCGATGAAGTAAAAACGTGTTTTTCTCCACAGTTTTCGAGTCGACGGTCGTTGTTGTTTTCACAACTATCGGATAAGTTTCGATACATACACCAACATCGTAAAGAGTTTACCGCTTTCGTAGTGATGTTTTTACTCGCAGAGTGGTATTTTAAAAGAAATGACAATATTGAAAAAGGGCTCGCATTTCCTGCTTATTCTGACCAAATATAATCTGACAGCAAAAGTCAAATTATGATAAAGACTGTGGTAATCCTTTTTCCAGAACTTTTATTCGAAGTGGAGTTTTCAGTGGGTGCTGTAGTTAAAATCTATGGGACCAACCATCTCTGAAATCATATCCGCGTTTCGCACTGTTCATTGAGTGATCTCACTTGTCTCCCGATGTATGTTCGCATACTGAGTGGAAATTCTCCACTCCCATGTGGTCTTTATATTGGTGCTTTGTTGAAAATAAGTGCTATGCTAGTGTTCCATCAAACTGATTGAAAAATATCACAAAATGCTGTTAGATTTTGCACCCTGTTTGCGAAAATGTTTGAGGCTGTTTTGCACTGATATTTATCTACGATATTCTGATAATCTAAATTCAGATACGCATACTTAATTCAAAGCAGATCCATTCATAAATCTAACGGTTGAAGAAATATCCTCGATTAGTTTCGTGCTGACTTACGCGTCTTCTTGGATTGAAGTGTCTATGAGATGTAGTAACTGTATTCCTCTTTAAATCATAATATGTTACCATGTTACACTATCCTTTGAGAGATCCCAATGAAACTTCACATTTATATCAATGTTTGCTTCCCCATGTGATCCGGTACGACAAATTTTGCTTCGGCATAGAAGGCAGACTGCACGTTGTGAGCGGAAAAGCAATAACTGTGCCGTGGAACAATAATTGATCTAAAATATCTCGTGACACAAAACATTCCTGCAACTGATTATTACTATTACTATTATTATTATTATTATTATTATTATTACGAACTTGCTATAAACGTGTTCCGTTATCCGCAGAAAGTCATTCAACCGGAGGAAATGTCCACAAGGACAAGAAAAGCAATTTACAGTTAGAAAGCGTATAGGGCTTGATAGAAAATAATGGTTTTCAAATACATACAAAACAAGAACTCGTTTTTGACAACTCTCGTCTTGATGATATGTAATATACTTGCGTAACAATGGCAAGAATTGACAAGATTATTCGCCACTGAAAGTACCGCAATAAAATCAGCAAATGTACGCAATATTCTCAAAAACAGTTACATACCCACTTTGCCTGAAATCAATGAGTGAAGAAAATGTGGCCACAGTGGTGATCCTACCTCATTCGCAGATATGATTGAGGGATCACACGGATGTGCACTTAAGTAATCAATTACTAAGATTGAAAATGAAACGGCCAGTTAAGGGAAAACAATTTGTGGTCACTGGAGCTCGGTAAGCAGCAATTCTAAGCTTGCTCTGTTTCGAAAATTTAACACAGGCCGTAAACATCGAGGGAGATGAATTTGTTGCCAACATAAATTACCCTCAGTAAGACCACGTCAGCTAAACAACTTTATGTCCATATGTAGATCAGGTGATAGCATCTGGAATATTTAGCTGTACAGATTTTATAAGCGTGCAGTTTGTTTGATGATGTCAGTAACAATTAATGCGTATGAGTAATACCGAATAGTGACGATTGCTCGTTTTTTATTGATGAATTGTCACGGTTCGGATGTTTGTGATTCTATCGGATACTGTAAGCGTGAGTAGTTTACTAATGATCCTTCAAGTTCTTCTAAATTACCTTAATAATAATCCTAGATCTATTTGTCCTCGCTGTGGAAAATAATGAATTTTGCTGGTTTCTGTTTGCTCATACGGAATAAATTTTGAATGAATATCAACTAATTGTGTTGTAAGTGTATGACCCGTCTGGGAATGCAGCAGGTTTATCTCTATTTTTAAGACTTTGCGGTCTCTAAACTTGCTGACGGAAACGTTCGTGTTAGACAAAATGTTTTGCTTGAATAAAATCAGGTTTTCGTTTTATTTCTGTCAGCCTTCACTTTAGTATTGCCTCGACTAAGATTTGTACTTCTAAAAAAATCCAGTCCTTCACACGTGTGAACAGCATGCATTAAAATGTCCCAAACAGTCATAAAAACTTTGCCCCGAAGTTGGGGTGTATGTAAACACCCGTGAGATGCTAAGAAATTCATCGTGAACAAAAACGACACCAACGGGTACCCCAAACAAACTGATAATACAGCTACCGTAGCTTTCATTTATAACAGATCCAAGTGGTCGTATTAGTTTGTGGATTTGACTGAAAGTATGCGCGAAACATTTTTCGATTGGAGACGCTTTTTACCAAATGATATTTTTCTGTAATAGGGAAACAGAATTCGCATTCCCGCCAAGAGCTTGATTGCCTGGAAAGTGGCGCATTATAAAACGCATTCAATTTGTAAATATGCACTGCGATTCTGCATGATAGCCCAAAATGAATGGACGCAAAATCTTCCCCAGTTAGATAGCGGACTACACGAATCATGTAAGTGCTTTTGAATAGTGTACGTTTGTGTGCCAAAATGTTGTTTAAAATTGACGTATTGCACTGTGCTCCCAGTTAATAAAGCGATGCAAATGTGATCCAGCTTCCCGCTGACGTCACTATAAAATTTCAGCCTCCTCGGTCTCTTCTTAGTAAACAGACTCAGCGGACAGATAAGTGTTTTCAGATTTGTAAGGAATACATCTTCCCCGTCGGTAAATAATACAAACAAAGCAAACTTCATACAAGAAACATCTTTATTAAACTTTGAATGAGTAGAACTTATTGTGCGCTGAACTGTGTCTAGAGATAAGCTATTTTGCTCTTTCTTATCAGTCTTTACAGTTTTCACCTTTCACACAGATTTGGTGTACACGTCTCCGGTAAAACATGTTGTTGCATCGAAGAACGCTTTCGGATACGCGAACATAGAATCCGCTTTTCGTGTCCACACAAACCACATGACAACGGATACTGCTGCTCCTGGTAGTTCCACAAAATACACATCCCATTTACAGGTCCAAGAAACGAGAAGTTTTCAAATTGTTCTGGCAGGAAATCCCTGACAAGCGCACTGAACAGACATTCAACAGAATGCAGGAAAGATTTCCAGTGCACATCGTTCACTTGCAGGTGGTTCGCACTACAGTGCGCGAAATGTATATCAACTACTTCAATTCCGAAAATCGAAGAAAATGATACTTTGGTTTCAGTATAACTAATCCTCTTATGTAAAGTGCATCGGTTACATTATTTTATCAAATACAATATGACGAACGAATATTACTCATCTAAGTTGCCAGAGTACGTAAAATGTTCTCGATCAAGAAGAATGCGTGGTATATCGTATTCCCGAGGTCTTTTTCCCTATTAATAAGTAATGCTATATGCAGCATACCTGAAACGCTACGCGTTGTAGGCTTGGCCTTAATGATACTGTATATCCTTTGACAGCTGCATGATAAAAAATGCATTCAAATGGAGTCATGAGTGTGATAAAGTATGATAAGATCAGTCTGCACATTTTGCCTCGATGTCAGTTCCATAGATCCCAGTTTTCTCAGTAATAATGCACTAAAATTAGGGATGATGTTATCGGTAAAAGAGGCTCTTCATTGATTCTATTTTCAGCTAATGTGAATAATCTGCGGCTTTTTTGTTGTTGTGTACGTAAAAAAGTTCATAACGATTTGTGCCTTCCTTATATGTGACATTCCGAAATATCCAACCAAGTTCCAATCAAAGAGAGCATTTCAAAAGAAATAACTGCATAGTGTCTGAAAATTGTCTGCTTATAGTCCATTCATTCATGTTCAAAACTTTTTGAGCTATTTTAAAACGAAAACTATTCATAACAAATATCAGATGATTGTCTGAAGTCGTATATTTTTCAAAGTTCGTTTTACAGAAGGTGGCACTATGAATAGTGAAAAATTCGATCCCATCATTCTAATGCAGTACAGCTACTGTTAGACTATATGAGCGTGCTCAATGAGACTAATGGCACCGAAGAATAGATTGGATGATAATTTAAAAAGGTCAGAAATTAGCAAACAAATTCCCGGTTTCATCAAGTTTACCCCTTAGTGACTGGTAAGATCAGGAAAAACTTGGCTTTTAATGAAAGATCATTTGTGAGCATGTAGTGCGGTACTCTATCTGAGTAAAGAGACAGAAGTGTTTTGGAAACGCACGACCGATTTCACAGTTGTTGTCATTCAATACGCATGAGTACCCGGTATTATCGTGCCATCAACCCTATACTTGGGCACATCACATTGGATTCATCATTTTAATCTCATTTGAATCATGAGGAGTGTGCTTGGACGGAGAGTCTATCCTTGGAGTTAAAAGGGGATACTTCGAAAAGGATTTCGTCGGTTAGTCAAAGACAAGCTGTTGTGCGCTTTCGTGGAGATCTTGTCCTGCCATTCAGATACGTAAGCTTTCTATCAAAAGTCAAAACGTGCACCCATGTGTCCTTGCTCTGAAGGTGGTCCTTGTCTAACCAATGAAATAAATTTCAAAGACCCACCCTGTTATTTTAAAAATGAATTCTTTGTCTATGCCCCTGCTCGGGATTCGAATGAGATTACGGGAAGATAATTTACTTTGAAATTTATTGTGATCAACTAACTTCCTACCGATGTAGTTATTTTCCAGGAATATCCGGTCATCAGATTATTTCGAACAAACTTTGTTTTGGTTAGCTTGGCTTTAGGTTTTATCTGGGTTCGTGTTCGTTGTTTACGGCTGAGGACTATTTCACCCGCCTAAAACAAACGTTAGAAAATACGCTTTTGGTAATTTGCCTTTGGCATTTTCGAGGTAACCCCTGGAGGCATTGTTGTACACAGAAGTCACGTTATATCTGAGCCGAAATCTCTAGTCGTACTAAAATGTCACAAGGTGCTCTAAGATGCTTCTCGGTACACCTAAACATGCACTTGAATCCCCTAAAAACTGATAGCACAAGGCAAAACAATGAAGTTTGGTCAAGTTAAACGTTATTATGACTTTTGAAGCGGTGAAAGACTATTCGCATTTTGCTTGGAAAGATTTGGAATTTTACTCCTACCAGTATCCATACTGGAGTTGTACGCTAACTCGTGATGTATTCGTACTTTATTCATATTAACTTGACTACTCTTCCCCAGCCGTAATGTCATCACGTTTTTGCTATTCCTATCAGCTTTTTCAAATCCAAATTGAGGGAGTTCTGTAAATATTTTCTTTGTATTACACCTGGAATTTAGGGCTTACCTTGTACGAAGATGTCCTGTTTAACATAACTAAGTCTTTCAACAAATATAAGCCCTGAAGTGATTAACATAAGGGGTTTTTTGGCAAAGGAACGGCGTGTTCACGGATCACCTCATGGTACATATTTGTCTCCGGCACAGACGTTACACTTAAAATAGTTCTGCAAAGAAACGGAACCAAATGAAGGTCCCATTTCAAATTAAGCAGACTACCGGGGTAGTTAAAAACGAGTAACTCCGAGTTATTGTTATGTATCTCTTACCATAGAGCAAAAACTATTTCAGTGGATAGACCATGCCTTTTCAGAGAAACCGGAAAGTAGAACACTTCTAAATATTCAACTTATTTCAATGCAAATTAGTTTACAACGCAAAATTGTGAAAATGTTTGCAAAAAACTAAAGGCGAGGCGACCGTTTTCTGCCTATCAGGAACAGCATACATATACAGACGCGTCGTTCACCTTACGATTAGACTTATTTCCGACAAAAGTATATCAGTGTTCAGTGAAGATCTTTATCGACATATAAGAACACAGTCTACAAGGTGTCCTAACATGGGAGAATCGGTCGATAATGCAAAATGCTAATTTATTCGCGATGTGAACAAAATATCTCTGCTACCTGTTAATCAATACCTGATGATGATTTCCTTACAAGAAGAACGGAATCATAGTTAAGTAGTGAATATGCTATTTCAGACAAACCTCTCCAACAAGTGAACATGTATGTTTCAATGAAACAAAGGTGAAATGAATATTTTCTATCGATTTTCAAATAGATATCATAACTACCCCTGAACATCTCACAATTTAGCATATTTATTATGATGGAAAATCTCATAAAATGCTTTATCAAAAACATCTTGTATGAATTAGTCAGATAGTTCACTACTTCGTTTATTGGTAGTGAGTACCTTGGCACATTAAACGGTCGTTGGTCATTGCAGTGATATCAGTTGCTACCGTTCGCCTAAATATGCCTTTTGTACCATGTATGGATCAGTTTAGTAAAGTCTTTTCTTGTGCTTAGTGGTATGATAGATGCAAAGCCAGCAAAATGACTTGCATGGATAAACAAGCCAATAAATATTCGAAGACTGAATCCAATAGTAAAATTTATGAGAATTCAAAATGCTCTAGTGTAGTAATGCTTTTTCAGGTGAGGGGTTGAAATACCGTGTACTAAACAGGTTTAAAGAAGTCAAAACCTAACTTCGCACACTAATAACTTCCGCGACTGTTCTTCTCAGTTTAGCAGATGAAACGGCTGTTGAGATAGCCCTAACTTATCTTGAAAATAGTCGCATTAATCATTGCTCAGACGGTAAACAGTCTGACTTGGAATACGTGGACCATATGTTTCTTCTGAGTGAAAATTCAGGTAAACTGCAAACTCTCTTAGATAGTCGGAACAAGTTTTGCAATGTTTGGGATGCTTTATGCACCTTCGAAGTGTTAAATGCTGCTGCAGGACCAGATTGGCGCTACACCTAATCTTTTCTTGGTAGGGTAAGCTCTAGTTGAACTGGATAAATTTTGGTAACTGGGAAGTTATAATTTTAGCAGTTGGATAGATATCAGTTGAAGTGTGAGTACGTATAAAGGAAATACGTTTGGCTTCTGTCAATCTCTGTTATCTGTGGCGCAGATGTGATATCTGATTATGGATCAATGGTCGAGTGTGCACCGCATCAGCCAAATCCCTTCTCTTACACCATTCAGAGACATGGTTGTTCAGAGTAACTGGAGGGTAGGTAGAGGTGGACAGTGAACGAAGTGGCAAAAGTATATATCCAGGTAGGATATGTGGGACTTCCGGGTTGGCGTCCACGAGGCCCCCCTACCAGATTGTTTGAGACGTTAAGTGGTACGTTTAGGTTACGCTGCCAGTGGCTTAGCTGTATTCGGGCCGTTTCTTCTTATTCGTGGTATCTGCCTATCACTTTCATTTCAACTATTCCTTTCACTCTGCCTTCAGCGGGACGATGCTGCGAAGTAGTAGCGAAAACCGTAGCGCCTTTTGTGGGGTAAATAGTTGGAAAAATAAACCTCAACATACATGGCATTAGGCATTCAACGTTTTCTAATTCTTTGGGATTAATGTATACAAAAAAGATTCGGCTGTTTGACACCATGTTCGTCAAATTTCTTCCACACTGAATATTTCTTTCTCCTGCACAGTTGCTTTTGTTGATGGAATCAGTGCTGACATTTGACGCTCTTGAAACATTTCTGTTTTCGTGACCCCCTCTACCCTCGTATTCGACATGAAGACATGTCGCTTATAGTTTTGGTTCCGACATAATATTATCACTCGCATTTGTACACAAGATATGAGGTCCTCGTTATATTAGTGCATTTTAGGGGTAGAACAAATATAATTAAAACATTGGGCATGGCAGAAACAGCAGGTCATCGAACGCTTTACTTTTTAAATAAAAGGTTTTCCAGGAATTCATTGATCGGTACAGATCATACTGGACAACCAAGAACAGGTCCCGCGTAAGAAACGTCATACTATGCATTGGTCCAATACCGCACGCTTCAGTAAGGTCACAGGCACTTATCAGCAAACGAACCGAACTCTTTTCTAAGAAAGGCCAAAGCACTTGATCAAAGCATCATCGATTAGGCACCAGGAAAACGTACGTTTTATTCCGACTATTACCACTACACAAACTATACGCCACACCAAACACTGGACGGAAGATAAATGTTCGCTGATGCTTTGAGCATTTATTTTTAGAGACAAACGCATTATTGTTCATGTTATTAGTTATCAGTATGCCTCGAAGAATTTCTTGTACAATTTATAATCCAGTACTGCATTCTATTGATTCCGACATTCAGAAAGGCTGTATTCTAGCACGAGTAATGAAGATCTTCTCTGCAGAGCTTATTTAGTTTTACAGTCCAGTTATTCCCTCGAAAACACCTACTAGGTAATTTTGCAGCAGAACTGAAATTAGAGAATGCTTTCATCGGCTTATATAAGTGTATTATACGATTTCATGAAATTCTGATAGCATCACTGCTTGCTTCATTTTCACAAATTGGCGTTGATGCAGGGGTGTTTTACTGATTTAGTTCATATTCTTTCACGTTCTCTAGCCCTGGGTTCAACATCGGGTATGCAAGATGCCCATATCTACACAAACTCGTTTCTATTTCAAAATTATTTCCAGTTTATTGAAAGTATTCCAGAGAAATTAAGGAAAATATCCATTTCAAACCCGCAGAGGAGCCATGCAAGATATTAGTCATATAAAGCCGTGCATTAATAACTCCTAAAAACTTTCTAAGTAGTGCAAAAGGTGATGAAATCAGATCGTTCTTGCACAACAATTTTCGAGATCATTGAACGTTTTATTATATTAAATTTACTGTTCGTTATATCAGGAAAATGTACGAGTCAGACATGCACACTACTAAATGAAAAGACACCGCGTTGGTCGCACTGAACGTTTGCAAACAAGATTTGGGATATTCATCTGTTTGTCTTCAAACGGTTGATTTTCGTTTCATAACCAAACGAAATAACCTCTCATGCGGTTTAATTCTACCAATGTTTTGCGCCAACTTTTTTTCCTGCGATTATATGTTACGAATTGATGCTGTTCTTTAGAGGAAAACACGTAATAATGATCAGCTGCAACAAAGAGAAGCTTAGCGTTGTGTAGATGCCACTCTGCTCACGGGATTACCTTGTCAGCTTTCGTTTAACTCTAGTGATAAAGTCGGATTATTTGATGAATACAATTTCATCGTTTCATATGATCACTAGTTCCGTGCACAACAATGGCCTAGTTGGTAAACGCCAACAGGTAGTCTATTCAAGACAGAAGAAATATAATTTTCACAAAGTTTTATACCCAGAATGTTTTTGAAGTATCTGAGACCTACGAAAGTACTGTTTGTTTAAGAACTTCTTGTTTTTATCACAAGCCATAGGTTTAGTAGCTTCTTAAGCCATAAGGAATAATCAATGAAAACTATATGGCGACTAAGATCATCTCGTTCTCGATTTCAATGCAATACTTTCAGGAGTACTGCTTTTTATCTTCACAGTGTTTTCTAGAATCTCCACCACATATTTTCTGCCCTTTGTATCTTTCAATTGCTCCCATATTAATATGCAATCCCCCTCCTTATGGTGGGGAACTTAAAAGCAAAACATTTGAATTCATTTTTGAAAACAGAATTCAGTGTGGATGCATGGCAACACGGCACAAATAATCTTCAGCACAACTTTTCGGCGGCGTAAGTAACATTTTATTTCAAAGTCGAAATCTGAAAACAAATAATCATATCAAAAAAAGTTAAATAATCGTTTGAAAATACTGATGGTGACATTCAATCAAATGCATCTCTATTGTTTTCAATATCCGTTACATTTTTATAAGTATTTATCGTGTTATCAATTGCTAGCAATATATCATGTTACAAATCCTAAAACGAATATACTAAAGACCGTTTAGTCTAATTGAAAGGAATTCATTTCTTACAAAAAAAGTTGTAGTTTGATGTCCCACAGCCAGCTGCCTCACAAAGACATTATATATATATATATATATATATATATATATATATATATATATATATATATATAATGCAATCACGTAGGTATTGGATTAAACAGAATATATATGTACTGCAAACTCCAAAATGTGATAAATTTCACTAGTCTTAAACCCAAAGAAAAACAAGCCATGTTTCTGCAGTTTTTGTGCAAACGATACTATTTCTCCTATTCTTAAAAGTCGAGTTGGAACATTATCGATTAGTTTATTCTTCTAACAATGTGAACTGACCTGGACCAATTACCGTTTTTTTCAGAAGAAAAAGGCAAACAAACTTACCCTAACGTGGTCATAGTTACAATTGTGTACCACGATGAAGCTGGAATGCTGTAAAAAGTGGAGGTTTGATCGAATTTCTCAATGTAGTAGATCACAGTGGCAAAAATGATCACAACCAACGTTAGACTGAACAAAAGGAAGCCGAGTTCACGTGCACACGATTGTAGCGTGAATCCCAAAATCCTCAAACCCTGACTGTGCCGTGAGAATTTGAAGATTCGAAACACGCGAAATACACGCAGTGTCACTAAAGAGCCTGAGAAATGTTTGTCCGCCGACACGAATAGACTAATATAGTAGGGTAAAATAGCCACCAGGTCAATCAGAGCCATTATCGAACGAACATAACGAAGACGGGATTCTGCTGCGTACAACCGGGCCAAGTATTCCACCGTAAAAATAACGACGCATGCTGTGTCTACACAGAAAAATATGTTCCCGTACAATTCTCCGTATGTCTTTGGATGATTCACATCCCCCGGTGATGTGCCCGTGATTGTCTCCGCCATGTTAGATAGCACGGAGATGACGATAAAAAATCCGGTGGTGTAGTAGACCACCTGAGCAGCATCGTTGTAGGCTGGATCTTCAAAAATGTTGCGCATTTTCTGTCGGTATGTGAGCACGGTTTCATTCTTCTGTCGCACGGGTAAGCATTTGTCAATCGCTCGGTCTTTTATATCTCGGCATCGATCCAGATACTCTTCATAACAACAGTCACCCAAGTGATCGGGAAGAATTTCAAAAAATTTCAGCTCTTCTTCAAAAGCTGAAGCGCAAACGTTTTTGGGAAAGTGTAGTGTTCCACTGTAGTAGTAGCACATAATATACCGGAACAATTCTGGATCACGATCGAAAAAATATTCCTGATTTTCCTCATCGTAGAAATATTCTTTTTCATCCGAGCCCAACAGAGTACTGGGAAACTGACGAACAGCGGCTGACGATAGCACAAATCGTACGCCACTCACATTGATTGACAAGTTTCTATCATTTTTCTGGGGGGTTTCCACCAGACTTTTGATCAGACTTGGTGTGCCTAAAATTGGGGCAAGTCCAAGAGCACACGTTTGTCTCAGTGGTGACCAGCAGGGATCGTACTCCATGTATTGTGCTCCTTCTCGACCCAGTAGACAAGCATGATCACATTTAATAATATTAACAAGTGTTTCTTTAGCTGATCCGTATATCCAATAAACAGAATGTGGTCCGGTAGGAAGTGCCCATATTTACTCGGCAGTGTTACTACCTCTGAATGATGCACGTGGGTCAGATCGCAACGCACAAGTCTGTGATCAAATTTAAACCAATCAGATGATAGACCAGGGTAGTTTAGCAGACCAATCAGGGCATAGCGTCAAGCGTTGACGCAAATTACCTCAGTGTCACTAGTGTCTACAGACTCTTTACTTTATTTCACCGAGCTTCGTGCAGAAGCAAGTCATTTTAAGAACCATTTGTTTGCTGTTTTCCTGGATGTATTTGAAATGCTAAATATAGGAGACTAATGAAGAAGAGCTTCAGCGAAATATTTGTAAATTCACAATTACCCTCGAAATTATCCACCGTAGTAGATCTCATTTCAGTCTTCAATTTTTCATATTGAATAATATTACTCCGTTAGTTTAATCTAAGTTTTAAATGGTTATTGACTGGTGAGTCAGATCTATTCAGTAGTGTAATATTTACATTTTGAAGCTTTCCAGTGACCCAATCCAAGCAAAAACTTCTTTCACTCTTCTGAGAAATATTCAATACCTAACAAATGAGCTGGGTGCTGTCAGTCGATGTGAAAATATCTATTTGAAAGACTCTCATACCTCCCATTATTTCGAACTGGTTTGGTAATATATCTTTACGAGGTTTGGGAGGCAGATTCATACAAATTCTGACAACCTTGCATCACAATTTATCTCGGAACAGTAGTCCTGAAATTGTGCTTCTACGAACATTTTCCCGAGGGCAGTAAGATCGAAATGATTGAAAACTTGGTTATAAACAGATTTCTGATGGGTGATTTTGTTTCGGCCTAAGTATATCGGGGGTCAAAATGTACGTCCTAATGTATCAGACTTTAGTGTTTGTTGAGACAGAAGGAATTTGCTGAACTAAAAGAGCTTTGTCCTAGATTAAAAAAAACGCAGAAATTACTCGATGACGCCAAATTCACTGTGATAAAACCTCTCCAGACTCTAGAATTGTAAAAGTACTCTAGTTGTAAAACCATATTCAAACATTTGCAAGCTTTATTTTGAATAATAAAAGTATGTTTGAATAAATAAACTTTTTTTTAATTCTAATCAAGGAAAACGCATTTCTGAATACCGATATAGGTCACCGGCGGAAAATTAAATTCGGAAGTTGAAACTGTAGGCTGTTGCTCACAGTGCGATGTTTTCTTCGTGTACTAAAATCCCTTAGGACCAGCTTAAAGTCGCTTCAGCAAACGTCTGAACAACTTTGAATTATTTTCCTACACGATTATCCTCGGCAACAGTGACATTTCTCGTTAATTCTGCTGTCTTGCTTAATGCTTCGATTGTTCAAAGCAACATATTCGCCAATTTGTTTTAGTTTTACGGGTTCACAACTGTATGTAAAAAAATAATGGGCTCACATCGACTAATTGGACTCCTTTTTCGCATTGATGTAGTTGACTAGTCTCCGTTTCTGAAGAGGTAAGCTGCGAAGTACACACGGTTCAGTAACATGACTATGCCGTCGAATGTTATATCAGAGTTATCAGCAAAAGATGTGTATGCAGGAGAGCAAACAGAAAATTATGCTCCGTGTTCATTGTTTTATTCGAATACCCTCACACAGGAAAAAGTGATTTATTCATTATTGATAAGCCGCAAGTGGTCTAAGAAGAAACCATTCAAACAAATTATTTAGGAAAACCACTATGTTTGAACGAGGTAAGTCAACTAAAGTGCCGGTCCGCACAGTGTAATATGGTTCTTTCTGACCGTCGGATACTTGGATTATTGATTATAAAGAGTGTAAAGTGTGAACTTGGATTCTATACGGGAAGCTATATGAATTCCGTTGAAGTCCTTATGAAGTGGAACACGTAAGCAGATAAGTTTCGGTTATTTTCCGTACAGTAATAGGATCTCCTTAGTTTATTCTCATCTTCCAAGCCAAGTTGGCTGATAACGTCCTGTAAGCAATGTCAAGAGACGTTTAAGGTAATATTCTCCAAGTTACCCATGATTCACTTGTACTGAATTCGAAGGTATATGGGAGTACAATTTGATTTTGTATAGAATGCAATCCTGGTTCTTCCATTACAACTGAACAATTCAGTCTCTATTCATCAATTTCCGCCCATCTCATTTGTACAAATGTTGGTTATCGTTAACTGATTTATGCTCTGTTCGATATTGATGTACTTCTTAGGCCTTTTAAAACACCCTTTAGAAGGGGAAAATACTTGATCGTTTTGTGACTGACTCATTACATGCATAAAACAATGGGAATTCAGTCCATCAATAAAACGCTACCAAGCACAGTTCTCAAACCATACGGATTCAAAATGATTTTACACAATATTGTGCAACAAACGATAAGTTCGACGAAAAGGAATTGGTAACAAGGGAGATCGCAAGTATTTCTTATTTAAGGCACACTTTTCGTCTTCATGCTTGTATACATCAAATACGTTTCTCTTGATGTTTTCTCTCTTACGGGGGATACTCACCTTTCAAAATGAATAAAGTGACCGAAGCAGTTGCAAACGAGTTGAAGTTCTATATGAGTATCTGCTTGTGTGTGATTGGATCCAATTGTGACCGTGAATGGTTAGTTGAAGCAGTAAAAGGCCATACGGATTCTTCGGGAATGTAAGTGTGGGGACCTGATGATAAATATACTGAGCTCGGGCTCACCGAGGTTTCTTTCTTTCTGTGTCCCAGCAAATCAACGCGTGCATACCCGCGAAAGATCTGTGCTGTAGTATTTACATTTTGGTGAACCTGTCAGAAGATCGATTAGTCTCACGGAATTGCCTGCTTGATATGTGTTCAGATAGCGCCACTGTGATTCGAGTTATTTGCGTACTTCTCGTGTGTTTCACCAATATGGAAAACTGGACAAAGGTCTTTCGTAGAGGAGCAATTCGATGGCAGGACAGTTAACACCATACTCAATTTTCAGTTATGCAAATGTGAAAACCCGTTGATAAACTCATTGAGCAATGGTCAACGGAAGTTTTTGTGCTGTCATTGCAGATCAAACACGTGGAACTCACACTAGAGAGGGCTGTTCGAGCGTACTACTAACCAAAGGTAAATCAAGAGTGAATGCCCTACGCTTAGGAACATCTACACAGGCCCCCGGACTTTCCGTTGCCGGATATTTCGTCATTGGACATTTGGTAGCCGGGCATTTGGTCGAACGGACATTGAGTCAGCGGGCTAAGACAAAACTGGTGACGAATCCTGTATTTCCTGCCGCTTTTAATCGGTGAAGCGAGTCAGTTTGTCTCCATACTTTGGTCACCAATTGGTTCAACTGTCTATCAGCTTAAAAAGGACAAAGATTTGAATTCCGCATTTACCGATCACTGTCGCACTGATGGCACTTTGCCACTTCAGCTGACTTTAGTTTCAAGCCTTGGGCTAGGGGAATTCCAAAGTGAAGCTGTGGTGAAGCCACAACGGTCAAAACAACTTGACTCTGGCACATTTTCAATTTGTGTCTTTGAAGCCGGATCGAGTAGCATAGTGTAGCAGTAAAGCGCGAGCCATTTCGCCTACCATTTAGTGACCAAGCTATGCCTTTAGAACCATGGATTACAAAATGTTAACTGTAGAATTCAAGAATGGGCATGGGAACGGGTTATGCCTGATCCTCTTTCTGAGGGTGCAGTATTTGACAGACTTGAGTAGATATAGTGTGATTCAATCACCGACAAGTCTGGCGACCAAAAGTCCCTTCGACTAAATGTTTGGCGACCAAATGTCCATTAGACCAAATACCGGGCAACCAAATGTCCGAACACGCCTCGATAGTCGGTGTTTGTCACGATGATTTGGCAAAACTGAGAACACACCCGCCGCATTTACCCCATATTTGTGTAACGCTGTAGCATAGACGTAATTTAGTAAAACATAGATGTTGGCTCAAGCTCATGCGTTTATTGATCTTCGGCTGATCGGGCTTTCATTCTTTCTGTCACTGCAGGTGGTAATCATTATACTCCGGTGCAAGAGTGCCAACCTCAGCACATACTTGACAATTTTGCTGGCCTCTCTGTCGGCTTCACTAACCGCCGGTGATGTGGAATGTTGTCGAGCCGTTGTCGTTGTCGTTTTTCCTGTGACATGATCGCCGCTTGCAGTCGTTACAGCCGTTTTTGAAGCGGCATCCGGAGTCAACCTGCGTGATGTAACCGAGATTTTGGGCTGGACAGAGTAGTCGCGTCACGCATAAATGCTTTGAACTGTGAACTAACTCTAGTGAGAATTTTTCTTCCTCCTCCGAATCATCTCGTTCACTAGTGCAAAACAATGAACACTATAGGATGCTGCTCCATGTACTTGTTTTTTTCGGCTTACTAGTCCGACCGGGGTGGGCAATCAATCCTTAGGGCTTAGACACCGCTGACGGAATTCATTAATCATTCTACCGGACCATGCCACCAATCGGCTGACTTGTAAATCAAGATTCCGTTGTCTCAAGTCTTGGGCCTGGCTCTGCACTAGTGCTGAATACCAGCCTGACTTAGCTGTTTACCAAAGATGAGTTAACACATATCCTCAAAATAAATCTTGGGGTGTGTTCGGTCACTTCATTCCGCATTGGCCTGTCGGTGATACAGATGTCGTCTTCTTTACATCGAAATTCTGCAGATTTGTTAGGAGGTAGATAGAACTGATCTTTTGTTGGAGAAGTGCCAGATGAACCAGTAAAAGCCACACACAAAAAACAGCGTTATTTAATTCATTTGTTTTTCAAGTTCAAACCTACTGTTCTGTTCTGTACATGCGATCAATGAGAGAGTCCAGAAACGCTTTCGCAATGTTTGTCTTATGAGATACATGTTTAGGTTCTTCACGTGATCCATTTGTAATATTTCTTGGAGTTATCTCCAAAGTTCTCATCACACAATATAACGCGATGTTACCTAGAAACGAATTTATAAGCTTTATGTCAAATATTTACCACTTGTGAGTTATATTTAAGCTTCGATAGTTTTGCCTCATTCTCAATAACCTGCACACGTCAAACAGTGGGACATTTGGCAGAATTTTCCCCCACGGATTCCGAAAAATATACTGAAATATGCTGGGTTTGAACCTAATAACATTGCCAAAATAATGTATGTTGGCATGGAAACACTGGCATTTATTTTACGGGAAGAAAAGATGAACTGATATGAAATGCTTGCCCAGAATGATAAAATGTTACTAATTATTTTGCGTGAAAAGGGCCAAACGCATACAGTGTAAATACCCAAATCGTGTATTTCAATAATTCCAGGTCAATGACGGCAAACCGGTTTGTCCACTTACCTGACACTTAAACACACGTAGCGAAAACAGTGTAAAATACTCCCTCAGCCAGAGAATATATTTTGACCCAAAGGAACAGAGCCATTCAGATCAATCTGGTCTGTTTATTTGTATTTATCGGTTTCATAGTCTAACGATGCTTATTTCCAAATGATCTTAATAAAAATGGGTCCAAATGTGCATCACACCATGAATTTCTTCTAGTTTTCTAGAGCATAATATTGAGTTCATTGTAAAGTAAACGGTCCACTTTGGTGTTCAGCGTAAATCGCCACAGATATCGGCCGTCGTGCTGATCACGTAGGCAATAGAGCAGCAGCTCACAGAGTAGCTTGGAATAATTGCTCCGAGATTCAGAAATGTTCCATTTCAAAAAGCCCACTGTTACTCGTAAACATTATCTTACCTTAGTGACGAGGAAAATTTTAGTTTTACACTCTAAATAAATAGAACGTCAAGAAGAAAATCAGCTCACTTCTCGAATGGCCTCTGTGGACAGTTGGACAGAGCGCGTATGATATGGACCAGACAAGCCTAGATTAGATCCGGAATTCAACCACAAGATGGTTTTCAACCTAGTATATGTTGAACTTTCATGAGCGACGGATTACTTCAGATACGATCTGATTTATCGTTATTATACGTATAATCATAAGATGTTATCTCAGAGGAAGTCTGCTGCCCTCAATCGTAATCAGAGCTAATAAATGAAAAAACGAAATCTTCATTACCATTATTCTAAGAAAATAATAATAATCATTGACCAAATAGATGATATCAAAGGAAACCTCCATAAATCTAAAGCAGACGTTTAGATAGCATACTCTAAACTTAGGAAGCACCTATTCAGAAGATAGGCATTGCTAGGAAAAATTTTCTTTCTTATACTCTTATCGGTCGTCTACTTTAATATCGAACAGGGGACGGTATACAACATGAACGAAATGATCAATTGAAGCAACTGTATGGGACTTGAAGCCATTTAGGTGACTGGCAAATCTGTCGTGACATCAGTCAACCAAAGTCGCATACTCACACGGGTTCAAGTCCTAAAAAATTGCTTCGGTTGATCATTTCACTTTATACTGTGTTCAACCTTGTGCTTGATGATACTATAGGAGGCATTCGAGCGAGGCTTATGAACGTGTCCCCTATTCGATCTCACAGCGGAATACCAACAAAATTACTCGGCCGATGAGAGTGTGCGAAATGAATTCCTCTCGGAGTGTTGGTCGTCTGAACTGCCTGTTCAAAATCATCACGGGATCTCAGTGCATCATTATCCTAAAGCATTTGCTATCTGCCAGCCTAGAAATTATTTAATTTGGTTCCTATCAGGAAAGGTACTTGGAAATATTTATTTTTATCTGTTTTGATCGTTTATGAATAAATCTGAACCGTGGATACAATATAACAGTTTCGCCAAACCCACACAAGTCACCCGGTCCCACTGATATTTTATTCGTCATACTGAAGAAATTCACTCTTGAACTAGCCTTTATTTAAAACGTCTTAGCCATTCAGTAGCACGGTTCTTGCATTTCGTACACCGCTAAAGTTCTGTTTGTCCTGTCCCTAAGTGATTAACTGTTTGAATGCTTAAAAATATCATCCAGTCTCCTTCACCTCAGTTATTACGAAATTCATTGGACCCATAGCTGCCTGGCAAGTCCACTCACATATGGGAGGAAATTTACCTTAAGGAATTTCCTTGTCAGAAATCCACCGATAACCAGGTGTTATATTCATGTCCTCCTTAATTCTTCCCGGCCAATACCCACTGATATATACAAGGCAATTGATAGCACCTGCTACAATGGATTCCCAACAAAAACTACAATGTTCGGATTTGCTTACGGTTTCACATTGTAAGTGGGAAGATGTGTCTATCTTTCTGCAAATTCCCATATATTATTCTGTCCTATTTCTCATTCGCCGAAGGTCGCTCTATCCAAATCCTAGAATCCCATCCATGTCTTGTCCGACAATGATCTGCATCTCTCATCAATTTCTTACCCGTTTGACAGGTGTTCCACGTTCATACCTCATACTAAACCATGATTCGTTAATCAAAGCGTCAGCTCACAGAGAGGACATTTTCGACTTTGTGAATGAACACCAAGACACTCTTAAGAAGACAAAACTACGGGCCAGTTTTGCAACGAATTCAACAAGGGTTGTGCACAACTTTTCTCGTTTATTTATGGATACAATAATTTTGTAAGCTTTGCCATCGGGTTTCAGTTTTGCCGTTTAATCTAGAAAAATAATCAACTAGATACAGAGGTGCAGCCTGGAATTGTATACGTTCAAACTTGCTCCTTTATTGCAACAACTTATGAGGCGATCGACGGTTTTGAATCTACACTTGCTGACTGCTATTGCCAGTATCATATAACCAAAGGAAGCATTGGGGCTTCGAAAGGGGAAATAAACACTCTGTTATAACCATGCCCAATAAAGGTGCGGCTAGGTTGTACTAAATCGCATGGCGACCATTCTGATCGATCCAAAGAAATTTACAGAGCCCAAAGTACATAAATATAGAACCAGAAAGATGGAAGTTTACCTTACTGCAACCCTAAGAGTATTGAAATACCAGAATTCGCTTTCGAATGGCACCTATGAACAGCTTCGTTCAGTTACTCTTCACTCTTAGTTGAACAGGCTTTAAATCCAACATCGTTGCTCCTGTAATATTTACAATCTATAAAATATCTGTCTCAACACACAGCCAAACCCTTCGGGTTTTGGTAAGTTATATTTGGAAGATAAAAGCAAATATCATCTATTCCCCCATAGACTGACCACCTTTGGTGAGAATTACCAACAATGAAAGGGAACCCATCAAATCTGGCCACTTGCCCGGAAATAATAAATAAATTATAGGGTGAAATACTGAAAGGTCACCCACTGATTGATACCGGCAGTCGGAGAGTTGCTCAGGCCGTCCGACTTTACATGACCAACACAGATCAGCCGTACACTCAACGACTGTGCAACAAGCGTGAGAAAGGCACAGGAATTCTCTTGTACTTTGTCTTATGGCCAGAATATTCGGGCATAGATTTTGGATGAATATGGCAAACATAAGAATGATACTTTTTAAATTAAAAACACAGGCCATGAAACCTGAGTATTACTTTCCACAATGGTGCTCATAGATAGCAATTGATTGTGGCTATATGTGCCTGTAAACGAAGAACTGAACATAGCTTTTTGAAACTGTTTAACAGTAAGTATTAGACAAACTGTAAAATAACCACCTTCACTTCAGCTATCTTCATACAGCATATGTTGAGTCTGAGTTTGGAAAAAACGATTTCCCGTCAGAAATTTGAATAGACAAGTCAGAAACAATGGGTTGCATAAAGCACCCTGGACCGATTTGCCGGACACATAATCCCTCTTTCGTTCTTGTTCGCTCCCACTGCTTATCGTTAACTTCAACCTTAGCTCAGTTACATTGGTTATCTTACTGACTTTATAAAAATCAAGTTGACTGAGTACGCACGTGCGCAGTTGGAGGATCCTTTGCACAAACCTAAGTTTCTTATTGGTCTCCCGGAATTTTGGTGTGTATCATGAGACGGCGTGCAGAATATCCATTTCACAAGCTTCCAAAAATGCAAAACGGAATCTGGGAACAATACGAATCATCGATTTGAACTGAAAATCTAAACAAAAAACTAAAAGGTTCTTTAACGTGATGATTAGGAACAGTCAGACCCGTATATTATCTTAAAACTTACAGTGGCTGATGAATCTGGACTTCAACAAGCTAGAGAGTAGTTAGCAAGGCTTGTATAAAGATCGAAAGTGATCTAGAACAAAAATAATGTTTTGCAGATAGTAACTGGGAAAGAATATTCCTTGTTGATGTTGCAATTACTCCATTTATGATAATCACAAGTCACATTTCTGATCATCCCCCGGGAATTTCCAAGATCATGTTATTGTTGCATTGATAACCCACAGTCTATTTGTTTTCTAAAAACGTTATTTCAAACACAGAACCAGATTCTTGTACCAGCTTGAGTGGGATGCAGCTGTCATTAAAAATTTATTTCAGAAACGAATAGAGTTTTCGAACGTTTAATACATCTCAAATAAAATAAATGAAAAATGTCGTACTGCTGCAAGATGAACCAAGTAGAGGAACAAAAAGGAGCATGTACTATTATAATTAAGGAAAATTCTATGGCTAGACGCACTATATTTGTAGAGTATTCCAGCTTGAAATTCATAATATTACCGCACTGAAAATATGCATTTTCCTACAAATAAGTAGTTTTCATCGTTAAATAAACTGAAATAAATTGTCATCAGTAATCCGACTAATCCTATCTTGTATGATCTACTGAGTTACCGTGATCGCAAACCATTCTATTTCGCATTCCGATCGTAAAATAAGCCAACCCAAACTGGCAGGAAGGTGCACACTCGCCGCACCATCTATCGCAAAGGATAGTCTATCAATAGGTCATTTAGCTGACCTGACCCGAGCATTCATCTCAGTCGGAATGTAAACTGTTGGCATTCAGCGACGCTGGGCTGATCAAATCAGAAAGTCCCTTTCCCGTGTGCACAGAAAAAAATTGTTACACACTATCTACCTTCCCAGTGTAAGCGGCTCGACCCCACAGAAACGGCTAACGTATCTATGAGAAGCGTTTGCTTGCGTTTTCTCACCGCTTATCTCAAGTACCGTATCGTATGTGGCCTGAGAGGTTCCACTTGCGAGTGGGTGAACAAAAGGCCTGTATCCTGCAACGTGCTTCTTCAGTCTGTTATTATGATCATGACTAAATCCAGCGAGATTTAAGAAATATCAAATGTCTTTTTCAACTTTGTTTTCCCTTAGTCACCTATGAAATCTGAAAGTAATTGCACTTGATCTAACAACGTTCACAACTAGCACCTAGTTTTATTTGCAACAAATAATATTTAACTGTAATACAGAAACACTTGCTTAGCAGTAAAACAAAACTTACGAAATATGTTCGAAATGTTTTATTGTCCCCCTTTGCTAGCTCAGGTTCTCGTTAAGCCGTTCTATCTTTCATTTTTTTAGTTTACCCGGAAAATCACCAGAGTTGCTGTTGATTCAACTGGGTGTTTTTTCAATTTCTCCTGAAAACATTTCAAGAGCAAAGTCGTTACTCATTAGGCGTTCTTCTCATTTGTCTCACCCTAGGTGAATTCACTATCAACTTGGATGTCACTTCAAGTAAATGCAATTCACTTCAAGTTCCATTAGCTGAGCACGCTCTTGACTGCCCTGAAGAGCTTGGCGAATGCTTTAAATTAGATTCACATGACTGCGAACGACTCTCATGCTATTATTTAGGGAACCGGGTTTTTTTTGCATTTTATTTGTTGGTGTCTTTTTTTCCGCTATCCAACAATGGTTGTTCGAAACCATAAGCAATAAACAAAACTACGGTCTTGAAAAGTTCTATGAGGTGACTCGGTGATTCAAACCCAAAAGAAAACACTTTGTAAAACAACGCAGGTCACTCTGAGACAGTAAGCCCATATTTAATAAAATTCTAATAAATCAACTTTGTTTCTCGGTTCACAAAATACAGCATAAAAGGCAAATACAAACATGAGAATCGTTTCACGAACAGGAAAAATGTTTGCCTGAATAAAAAGCTGCAACCTCAGGTAATGGTTATTGTTAAACAATATTGGTTGATTTCATTTATTGGGCATTTACATATATGTTGCGGTAGTTTCGTTGAAGTTTGTTCAAACTGCGTGAATGTATACTCAGCACGAAGTGTGGCATGGCGGCCCATCCACATTTATTAAGAAAGTGGAAATGGACTACAAATATCGCCTTCGAAATTCATCGGCAAGTTGAAAAAAACACAAATTTCAGGCGAAAAGAAAGAAAACCATTTATTATCAGAATGAAATAAGCAAACAAATATTGCGTGAAAACTGTTTCACCCACCGAGATATACTTCATTCAGTGAATGACTTAGCACCGGTATGTTGGAAACGGTTCTAAGTATATAAGCGTAGAATCCTACATCTAGCTTTAGCCAGTAAAATGTTCAACAGTGACATCAATTTGGAATTATTTATCAAGTTTCGCAAAAACAGTTTCGGGTCTTCATCTTTACAGTTAACAAACCGGGGTTTCGCCTCTTACGGCAATGTTAGTCGTTAATCACTGCAATTCCGATACTTCCGAAGCCAAATAAAGGACATAAAATTACCTCAAAACGTTGTATTTTTCAGCTTTTGTATATTTAAGCGGATGATTTTCCATGCTATTTTTGACAGGTTATTCGGACCAGAGTTGTGGCTATCCTGCATCTAAAGCATACTTCCTTTTGATTGCAAGGCACTTCTAGATTAGATAAGGAGCGTACAGAAAAATTCGTTCACCATGAACTACAAAGTAAACGATTATCTTTCGAAATACTCTACTTTCACTGTGATTACACGACAGGATGTAAATACTTGGTGAGCTATTTTGAAAGGAAACAAATACTAGTATTCACCTACTGATACGTCAAAGGAAGAACTGTGCGTTTGTCGGAAAACGCCTTTCAATGCACATTCAGTCACAGGATTTTGAGTTCCAACTGTACAAAAGTTGCTTCGTTAGTGTGGGTAAGTTCCCCCGATGTTACTTTTCTGAATAACGGTTGACTTTAATACGTCCTGCATGGAATGCTGGAGTTTAATGACACTATAGTCATTCGATGTATGGATATTGATTTTTTGGATAACTCGGATAATTCACTCCGAATTTTAAAAGCCGTCAAAAATTTTCGTTACTCCAGTACTGCTTGAAAACGTGACCTTATTTCTCGTACGTTTCCGGTCACGGCAACAACAGAAGAACAAAACGAAGTCAACCAGATGTTTTGGCATTATATCTTTTCTCATCATGCGATACATATAGTATTGTTTCGCGAAATTCCGTGCTCAAGCAGCTTTGGTACGCGAGTGAACAATGTTCCTTGTTGAAAAATTCCAATGAGCCAAAGATGATGGTTTTCACATTTCGATTAAAATAATTGCATTTATCACGTAATTGCGACTTCCGAAATTCATATTTTTCCGTGACATTCGATGACACTCAGGATTCACTCAGGATTGACGACAGTTGATGTATCAACCCCGGGTGAGAGGTGAGACCACCACCGACGAAACATCATTCTCCGAGGTAACCCCAAAGTTTCAAGGTTGAAAACATTTGGAAAAGCTTATTGTATGGGCAAAGTGGTCACGTTTGCTATAGTGTACGCATAGATATCAATTTTTGGAGTATAGTATCAGCTCGAAAGGCCACCACGTAAAAGAAACCACTGTTTAATCGTTGGCTAAAACTCCAGTCATCGAATCCTTGCCTGAACATTAGTCACGTCTGTCTTCTATTTTGTAAGATTGTGATACTTATTGGATAGTGATCGGGCAGATGCTTTTCACAATATTCTTTTGCATACCTATACGCTCGAAGGTAAGACGTATTTCTGTTATATGCAAATTCAAGTAGAAGGAAGACGTAGAAGGCAAAAACGACATACGTAATCGATTTTTGGAAAAAATTATGCCCATGGTTCTCTGCCCATATTACACCTGTTTAACGAACCTTAATAGCAAAGGCAATATAAAACTTATTTTACGTGTACCAAATCTGTTGACGCTAATCCGTGGCAAAATACAAGCGGAAACAAAACCTTTCCGAAAACAATACTCCCCATATGATCGAGGGATGGAAGTTTCGGGGGCGAATGGTTTGTTACCATTAACCCCAAAATTCTCGCTATGGTTTCCCCGTCTGACTTAGCAGTGAAGGGAGTACTGCTAATTAGTGCTTTGTCTGTAGCGTATTTATCGTATCGTGTAAAGCGAATGAGTTTGCTTTCAGCAATGTTAATCCAATCCTATGCTTTCTTTCCGACTTATCGGTAAAAGATTATGAGCATTTGTTAAACTCCACGTTCGAAGTGGATTGTTTCGTTTTCCAGGTAATATGGAATATAAGGTCACAAATTATATTAGCTAGAGGTTGACTTCACCAGTTGTTGGAAACCAGATGAATGAAAAATGTAGTGTGGGAGTGTGTGTTTAAGTGAGACAAATGATACTAATCACTAATAAGCATACTGACGTATGCTCGACAAAAGGCAGTCTAAAGTGGGAGTCACATGCATTCAAGAAAACACCTGTCGGCTGATTTGGAAATAAATATGACAAACACAAGCTGAGTATTGATGATGTCACGTTATCTGTTCTGAAACTTTTGTGAACCAAAAGTAGGCGATTTTTTGTGGAGGACCCAAAGACTTGGGCACAAAAGCCGTGTGTAGAGCCACCGAGCACTGATAGGAAAGTCAAATGTTTGAGGCATGCACGGTCAAACAACTTTTTAAAAGTATTGCTAACTAGTGTAATAAAGCAAACACCAAACCTGACCAAATAACCATTGCAATCTGTTACGACCACTGAACTGTTGTTTTGATTGAATCCACTTAGACACGAAGTAAAGTATACTAACTGTAAAGCTGTCAATGATAGTATTTTTTTAAATACTAACAGTCTGGAATATTTTGATGACTAGTTTATCGGTTATTTGGAACAGAAAGTAGATCCATCCCAATGATAAGATGTAAGTTGTATACAAATTTGAAATATTTTATTGAAAAATTGATGCTTTATGTTATGGTATCATAGGTTACTCACTGTGATCACATAGCAGACAGAGTTTGGTATGAGGGCAGAACTTTAAATGTCACGTGACCGCGGGCAGTTACTACTGAAATCAAAAAAGACTTGTTTTTTATATTCCATCTATTTTTACACTGAAAGGTGAACACTCTCACAAAAGTGACAGATTTCAATGGGCAATTTACCGTGAAAAGTTTGTAAACCGCCCTTGCGCAAACTGATTCCAGCCATAAACACGGGAAAATTGAAAACCGCAGACAGGAAGACAACAAGTTTTGACTCAAATGCCAAAATATAGCATCACGTTTGAGGCGTATAACATTTCACGCTTACTAACGTGTTTGCCCCCAGTATCACCAGTAAAATAATACAGTTTTTCACACTTCTAGTCAAACAAGGTCTTCACGGGGTTACTGTTATTGACATGCTCCAACGCGTGCAATAATTTTGCATTCATAGTCAAAATTGGGAGAACTATATTATTTTGTTCTGGAATTTTCAGATTTAAATTGATATTGTGAATAATCCAAACACTAATGTTTACTGCTTCGCTAGTATAAGGACTCAAATCAGATAAGCAGATGTACGTATGCAAATGCGCGAAATAACCTTTTACGTGGACCTACAAAAATGTAGGTTTCCTGGAAGAAACAGTTTGGTGAAAAAGGAGTGCGTATTTCGTAACATCCATGGGATGGCTTTATTCCAACGTTATATTATGTTTGAAGAGTCTGGATAAATTCTGTATCCGCTGGGAACCACTTCTGTCAGAAAAGGTGTTAACCGATAACGGAAATGATTCGAGGTGCAAACTGATGTTGTGCGTGACTGCAAATCCTGAGCACATTGAAACGCAAGAGCATGGCCCAAAAGTAACTGAATCTGACGCAGTGTACTCGGAATCACATTTCATGGCGTGAAGTAGAGAAAATCTCTTACTGACAGTTGCACGTATGAATAAAAAATACTTTGAATAGATTCTGATCCCGTTGTGACACACGTCGTTAACTAAGCCTAATATGTTTGTTCACTCCCATCGTGTTCTTCGAGGTCATCAATCACGAGTTTGCAGACAAATGTGCTTCAGGTTTACATTGCGAAAGAAGAAATCCGTGCGATATTCAGAAGATTTCAGGCAATGTACAACACGAAAAAACTGAACCAAAACAATTTCCTATAATTACCCATGGATTTATCTCCTATGGAGAAGTCATAATTGTATAGTCTCAACAGACTGACATCTAATTGATCCTGGTGAAAACGTGGCACATTTTAAATATCTCACCTTTGTTCCTTCTGAGAGCCCACAATAAACCGACAGTTTAGTGTTCAATCACAAAATAATATACCATTCACCTGATGCATTTGCATTGTCTTCATTCCTTCGCATGAGATACACATATGAACAACATTTTGAAAAAAGAATTGCATCTGGCGTTATCAGCACTTACTAATTAGTACCGAAAACCACCTGCGGTATCACTGGACTTCAAAGTTTTATTCATTACTCATATAAGACATTCCATTATTTCGGCATTTCTCAGCCTCCAAAAAAATTGTCATGGTCAGCATGATAAGTCAAGTAGAACTGCTATGAATTACCATAAGAAATGAAGACAGTGTAATAATAATAAATTTTATATAATAATCTTTAGTTATGATAATCTAACAAACTGAGGAAGGATGGGGCGATTACTCCTTCTGAAGCCATTTATTATTTCATACCCCGTTTTTGCTCCATCGGTGAAGCTTTATACGTATCGATGCCCTGAATACTTTATGTACGTAGTCTAACGAAGCCCTTCTAAGGGAATCAGGGAATGTTTGTATTTTAAATTGTCCATCAGAGTCTACTATCTCAACCTCAAATAAGTTGTTTTAAAAAATAACCTCAAAATAAATGGACGCGAAGAGACGCGTGTCAACAAACCGTGGTACAGAGCTTTAAGACAATTAAAGAAAAAAAAGGAAATAAGATATCTTTTATGATCACTGAAATCTGAAGAATGAGTCAGTGAAAGCGCATTATTCAAACGGTATTTAAAAATCAGATGTGGGTGAATTTGAATCTGTATTCGATTGGTTGGCTAATCCGCTGAGAAACTTTAATCCTATTCAGTATGTGGTTTACAAATTTGTCCTGCAAAATAATGGCAGATTTTCTATACAAGCAACAAAAATTCTGCATTTAAGCCTGCGATAGTCTGAGCAGATCCCTAGGAATCACGTACTTCGCCATTTTCTTCTTCGTGTCTGAAAAGCCTTAAACGGCAGTCAAGGATTAGGTCATGTCTGACTAACTAGGAAGAAATGTTTGTTGCCAGAAAAATGACGGTTTTTATTAGTAAATATTTTGGAGTAAAAAATGCCAACTTCGCCAAGATGCACGAGTATCGACAGGCGAATTTTTCGAAGCAACGTTTGAGAGAATGTTTCTGTTCAGTTTTGTTTTCTGGTTTAACTTCAGATAAATTAAAGATCGTGATGACTGTAGAAGTATCATGGTGATTCAGTGCAGGAAAAAATCCATTTTCGAAATGCTTACGGTTATTTCGTTTCACATAAGCAATTTGTTGAATCCACGATGCATTCAATAATCCCAATTCACGAATGAAGAATCTAACATTGCTTCATCAAAAGAAGTGATGTGTAACGGATTTTAATAATTCATGTTTCCATACTAAACACAAAGAGCAATGCAACCCAAATAATTAATATCAACTTTATCTATTTATCAACTGGTTAGACATACGGATAAGTCCAAAAGGCATTTTTCATATAGTATATCAGCCAAGTGCAGATCTACTACCATTAGAAATTCATCAAGTTTGCTCACACACTTGTTGTTGTGGCTTACTTGTTCGCAGACATTTGGGCTGGACTGATTACGAAGGGGCTCATACTGTTGTAATTTATGCGTAATTTTCCGTGTTTTTAAGCGATTGTTGTTATTCCCCTTTGGTAACTGTGCATGCATTTATGGACACAAACAGCTATAATTTAGCAGTTTTTAGGTTTAATTGTTTATTCAGCTAGAATATCTTTAAATTTCGGTCAGTACTTCCCCTGAGATCGTTAAACAATAAAAAATAAAGTTTTCTCGTTTGTTACTGACATTTAGCGATCAATAATACCATTTCTCTTTTTCTCTATTATGTTTCAGCTTATCAGTATTTATACCACCTGCATAAAAAAAACGGTTCTCCACAAATAAAGTAACACAGTATAAAGCACTTCAGCGAAGTTGACTTCACAGAACTTTACCATGAATTCTAGTAATATGAATCCTATATTTTTACTTTTTGACAAAACGGTCGGGGGCTGAAGCCTTGAGCTATCAAAAGTGCGAGGTATCTCGGTACAAGCCAGCTAAATGATCTGAACAAACCTACTGTTTCACAAAACGTAAACGTACGCTATCAAATAAAACCTAATTGTATCGAAGAAACGCCAGACGAATTTCTGTGGTAAATTGACATTTGTAGTAGCCATATCTTTTCATAAACTTGCTACGTTGTCATATAAAATTTATTATTACTACACTGTCTTCAGTTCTTATGGTAATTCATAGCAGTTCTACTTGACTTATCATGCTGACCATGACAAATTTTTTGGAGGCTGAGAAATGCCGAAATAATGGAATGTCTTATATGAGTAATGAATAAAACTTTGAAGTCCAGTGATACCGCAGGTGGTTTTCGGTACTAACTAGTAAGTGCTGATAACGCCAGATGCAATTCTTTTTTCAAAATGTTGTTCATATGTGTATCTCATGCGAAGGAATGAAGACAATGCAAATGCATCAGGTGAATGGTATATTATTTTGTGATTGAACACTAAACTGTCGGTTTATTGTGGGCTCTCAGAAGGAACAAAGGTGAGATATTTAAAATGTGCCACATTTTCATCAAGGTCAAATATGTCTGGTCCTTCAGGTATCAGTATTTGGTGATAATAGCTTAGGACTGGTTAAAGGACGGGAAATTCTGCGATTTTACTGTGAAAATTTGGTTTAACAGTACCTAAGCCCGTCTAACTTTGTGCTGAAACCTCATGTGTTTTGCTTTTTAACGTTAGCTAAATTAAATCCAAAGTTCTGATCAACTATTTTACCTTTCGTAGAGCTACATTATTTTTGGTAATTAGGTATGTTCAGCTCACTCAGTAGGGTTTGATCATAGCTGAAATATTAGTCGGCAAATCACATTTTCATTAGCCGGAATGTAAAACTGAAAGCCATGTTGATTACTTTTTTTGGCGGACACGGTATGCTACAATGCTCTTTCTGATTACAGAGATAAAACATGAAGTCATTCAGCACCGTCTGTGTTTATTCATTCTCTGGTGTCAACTGGATCAGTAAAACCACATATACCAAACATATTTTCATTGTAAGTCAGACGGTCTTCACTCCAGTTATGAGAATAGATATCCTGGGCAGTTTATAAAACTTTCATTCTGGCAATCCACGATCAGTGTCTTATTCCTATTCCCTTCTTTCTCTTAAAACGATCTTTCAGTTCTTTCTATCTTTGCATTCTGGGTTTACGTTATAAATATTTACAGGCACCAAATGTCTCGTCCTACGGATTCTCGGTCTCATATAAACCCCTTTCTAGCTTCTCTCTATATTTTATGTTTGGAACTCAGTGCTATCTCTAAAAACAGTCCAAATTTTCTGTTGTGAACAGACAAATCAAGGACCAATATTTTCGTTCATAACCGAAGCGGATAGAAAACTGAGCCTCGGGATGCGCAGTAATTAGTCATGCCTCTACCATCATTCTTTCTTCTAACTCTGTTTATCCTTCAGATCCATTTTAAACTTTCTTTTTGGAGGTAGAACGTGTAACGTAGAGATCTATTATACTTTTTCTTGTCTAATAGATTATCAGACTTAATCGGGACGGAAGAGATTCTGGGTCCATTTTGCTTGCAGAAAGAGGAGTTATCTTAGACCCTAGAGTGTGGAGTGACACTGAGTTAAGCTTAACTTGTTAGGAGTTTTTGTTAGTTGAATCGGAGAAGAATTTTCTTCTCAGCACTACAATGATGAGAATATCACCTTTTCAAAAGGCTTCTTATGTATACACTGTTCAATAGATAGTTTGGTTCAGTGATTTCTTGTTATCTTTGGTCAAATTTAAAAGACTTAATGACCGCTTTCACGAGAGACTGCTAATTAAACATGTCATCATTGAGTATCAAGTCAAATCACTTTACCTTCCTTTTGTCGGTTTGCTTACAAACAGGTATGCAAATGCACGTTGGTTGAGTTTTTCGTTTTCAACAGGACACTATTCAGATCATCGGTTGAATGCTGTATTTTGTGTCTTCTTATCACCAACTCAAATATTTTTTTTCGATGAGCACGGCTCTTCAGGCCTTCAGTGGCAAGCCTACATATTGTTCACCGTATTTCTGACAAGGTCCAAAGGTTTATTCGTTTACAATCGGTTCCTCATTTCTCGTCACTCAGAGTTATCAGAGTTCATGTGCCGGCTTTGTCTACTGACGTTTGCATATCCACTTTACGTCCTGCATAACAAGGACCGAACTTTGCCATTAGCTTCACGTAACTCATGCTTTCTTCCTGCAAAATCATTTTATCAGACCTTTCCTCATCCGTGTTATCTGATGAAACAGTGTGCTGAGAATAATTCAAAGTTTTTATCTTCTACCAGAACCTGTTCTCTTTTGTCTTCTACTGTACCTTTGGTATTTCGAGGGCTTTTGTCACTCAGACATGTTTGGAATGATTTCCTGTCACATGTTATTTATGTTTGCCCCTAACGTATATCTTTAAAGAAATACTTCTGTTATCTGGAAATGCTCCATGCTATTAAGATATTACCATACCCCTTGTCCGTAAAGTTATAATTTTACGTGGTGAAATTCGTACTTATTTCAACAACTTCTCATGAGCAAGAAAGGAATCCATTTCAGATCAAAGACTGTCTTGGGAAATTGTAACTACAAGACTTAAATACAGAGAAAATCACCCGGTTTTGTAGTGCTTCCTTTTTACCAAAGGGATAAGACCAACTTCACCACATCAATATATGTATACAATGTTTGTACCGCGACAAAACTTGACTCTACTTGGTATTTCTTCATCAGACTCTGTTTTGCTACTTTTCTAGCTTCAGCTCTTGTTATCTCACTCGTACGACGGCTGATTGCGTTTGGTACTAACTCACTAGCTCTCGTGCTCTGATAACAGATGTTGTCCAAAACCTGCACCATCCGGTACAGCTTTACCCACCTGTCCCAGGAACTTGAGCGTACCAAATGTTGAACGGCTAGTTCCTTGTTTGTACACACCCATAAACGCACATGCACACATATAAACACAAACAGACACGACTATCAGTGATACAAACCTGTGAGCTTTTGGCTTTGGATGGAATCCCAAATTTTGGTATTTTTGATGTTCATTAAAATCGCTGTGAATGTTACCACAGTCATTGGAAATTCAACGTGTCCGTTCGAAATACATTATTATGTTTTGAAATGTCAACGGAAAGTTGTGTATTATGACACATTCACGTCAAACAGATGCGGCCTTTTTTGTCATTTGGGATGGATTGTGAACATCAGGGGTTTGTGTTGAAACTGGAAACGATGATGTGCCTTCGAAAGAAAATCTGCTCCCGAGAACAGCTGTTCACCTTTTAAGGCGAACGTGCAGTTCAAGAGGTCGCACCGAGATCAACACACCATGTTAACCTTATTGGGGGGAACGGGAAAAATCCCTTGACTATAACAAAGCAAGTAAAAACCTAAATTAGGTCAAATTAGATTGCTTCTATGCGGCCTGCCCTATTGCTTATACTAAACGTTATTTTGAAAACTGTATTCTTCCTCACCCATATATGAGACTGGTAACTAAGGGTTACGTTCATTTTCTGTTCAGCTGGATGAATCACTAGTATTCATAGGCCTTAATTAGAACACCAGACAGAGGAATAGTAAAATTATTGTTTTTGCCCCAGGGAGATTTTTCTTTGTGCACCCATCAAAAGTAGAATACAGACGATTCAAGGTACAACCTTTTTTCCCCTCTAGTAGACTGTAAACCAGCAGTGTCAAGCTTAGATAAGCTGTGGCATATTTTGTACTCATTCAGAATTGATCATTCTGAGGTTCTACTTACCTAGAGGTTCTCAACGAATGAATAGCACACGGTGAAAGATACCTAACAGCTTTTTATAAAATATCTGTCTTGCTTTATCAGGTTCGACAAAGACGGAATTATTTCCATTGGGCCCTGATTTGCTTCTTATTTATGATGATTGTCTTCAACCGTTCATTAGTGGCATTGTTTTTTTAGGAACATGAGGACTTTCGTGCTAATTCTTTTTTTGTTGAAATAACCCAAAGTGTTATGACTTTTTCATACATATCCACATCAATATGTCCATATTCAATAAACTATCCAGGTTGTCATCGCAACCCGACGCAGGCTTTTTTGCCATTTATCTAAGAACTCACTGTGGTCAAACTGTTTACGAAAAAACAATTATATGGAATCTTCTTTTCGGCAGTATACATTTATGATAATAGCTTAGCTCCGGTAGTACAATAGCAGACTGTTGAATAGGCTACTGTTTTCAAAAAACTTAGTGAAAGGACTAGCTGTTTTCAGGGGTCCGTGAAACAGTCATAAAGATTTGGACTAAAGACGAATTTTGTTAGTAAGAACGAGTAACAGGCACTGTTGTGAACTCTTTTAAGGGCTCCACTTCACTCTCTAAATCTCACAAACGTCCATTTGTACTGTAGTGACTTGATTTGAAAAGCCAAAAAGAAGGGTCCGCTTTTGCAAAATAGGGTGGTTTGAAAATCCTCGCACGTGATTAATCCACAAGAAATCTGTTACCAACATAGAAGAGAAACTGAGTTTTTTGGATTATTGAATTCGTTTTCTTGATTGATATTATTCTGTTTAGTTCACGGTTCTACTGGAAAATTGCTGGAAAAATCTGAAGTTTATTCTGCATCGAATTTTGGAAATCATGATTTCCTTTGGAATGACTTTGAATTCAGCCCGACTGAGTGTCTTATTTGAGCTGCTGTTTCACCGAATAGACTGGTCATTCAGATGGATACGGAACATTACCTGCCTACCGAGGTCCTGTATCGTGTTTCCAAGTTTACGCTATTTTATGTCAACTTCCGTCGCTGTGTGAAAACAATGTCACTTGCGTACTTGAGTTGCAGTGTACAAGAGCACCAATTGGGAACACAATATTTACCAAAGTATATTCACGAATCCACCTAAGGTTCTGTCATATGATATCGAAAGCAAAACGACTGATAAAAATCACGCCAAGGTTAACTATTAGTGCGTTTATTTCTAAACTACAATAGTGAATTCGTCGCTTCTCAAACTTTCCACTCTGTGTATTATATAGTTCTGTAGTGTCCTTTTCGAATTTCAGGTCCATATTTAAACGTTAGCTACCGCACTGAGATCCCATCAGTTTACTGACCTAACCATATCTTTGTGCCGTGAGATTTGTTTTGACTTTGTTTTCTTTGTAAGAGTTTTGCTTGCACAAAAGTGGATCAACAACAAAATGTAGGCTCAAGATTGGATTTAAAATGACTCTATACATTTTGAAAGCAGCCACTGAAAGCTCAGGTTCCGTAAAAAATTACGTCTACTGTTTAAAGAATGAGTCAGGATGACTGGTCAAACGATGTAGGTGCCACTGCAAATTCACGAATGCACGGCGTGGCATTCTCCGACGGGGACTGCGGTACATAGTCAACAAATCCACACTGGAGTTTGAGTTTTGCATGAAGGATTGTGAGCCACGTGGGGTAACTATCAAGCTGTCCATACTGAGGGCCAAGGCAAACGGCTTCTATAAACTTCCAATGGAGGCCTAACGTAGACATTGGACCAAGGACCACACTAATCACATTCCATTCAGAATTGCTGTTTACAGATTTAAAAGAAATATAAAGTACATACCTGAATAATTGGTTCCTGCTACTGCACTAAATATCGCCTTAACTGAGTTCTTATTGTAAAAATTGCCATAAAGTTCAACTTTGGGTCCCACTCCACTGGCCACCTAGCACCGATGAGCGGAAGTTTCAAACATCTGTGAAACATTCCTGGAAATGTTTGTTTTTCCCAGATATTTTGAGTACGTTGTTTCAAAACATATCATAAAATAGGTCTGCACATTCGTATTATATAAGAAGAAAACAGAACACACCTCTATCTTACGGAGATTCCTATTGTGTACTCTTTTCTGTACAATATTTTGCCGCGCTCATTTTCAAGGCAAATTCACGTCAGATAACATCAAACATTTCTGGACTTTTTCAGCCATGCTGTTCTGTGATTTGAGCCTATAGCTGCAGTTAGATAAGAAGTCGAAGATTTCTCCGATGAGCGGAAAATTCACCTGTCTAGATTTCGTTGTAACCAGCTTCCAAAAACTGAGATGCTAACCTCAGAAATCGCTGAAAAACAGGGCATTAAATAAGGCTCTTTCTGCTGATCTGAACCACCGTTCTCAGGAACACTCTCCTCAATGAAACGCATTTTTGAGCTATGACACACCGAGTCACGTCTTATCTCATCAAATCCTAGGGATACAGTAACTTAATCCGGCTGTAAATTCTGAGGTGAGTAGATGTAAATTCTCAGCCGTTGGCCAACCACACTTGACCCTGCTCTGCAGAGCCATTTATTAGTTCAGGTATTTTGGGTTACGTCATTCTAGATCTCAGAGACATGGGTTTTGGTTTCCCATTGTAGTGCTATGCTCCTGCATGGTAATTGGTGTATGCTCCGATTTTCTATAATACGTCAAAATAGAGAAAAACAAATAAGACAAAAACTGCGTAACAATACAACCATCTACACGCGTTTCACTGTGTTCTCGTTCCCGTATTTGGCCTAACGTTTCTCAGTAGAGATAAATTTTGGAATATTTATGAAAAGTCAAACAAATGTTGTTCTACATTATTTGAATAATGGCGTCTATATCACCATCTTTCGACGAGTTGTGATTCATTCACTTTGCATAACGTGCTGCGTAGAAATCAACACTCGTGTGATACCCCTGTACGGGGTAAAAGGAGTAACAGCCAGAGTACTTGAGCACTTTACTTCTTCCGTGTACCTTTTTTCAAGTGTATTCAGTACACGATATACAACCAAAGTATCAGAACAGGCGGGAACAAATTCTCCAGTAGAATCCACTTGTTTACCTATGTTCAACATTCTCTAGATATCTTTCTGTCTATGGTACAAAAAAAATTTATCAACTGGCCTGCCTGAGTGACCAGTCAAGCCTTCATGATTTGTATGCCTCATCTGGTGGATTTCGAGAATAATTTTTGGTCATTCTATATTTTTGTCCGTAATATCAGGAATATGGAATCCAGAATTATTACCCGACTCGATTTTCTAGTAACTGAGATAAGTATCACTGAAGGGTATAAAGCTGTCTGATTAATTATTGTGAAAGAAGGCGTTATCCATTACGAAAACCGGCTTTTCTGAACAACTAGCTGGACAGATTTTGGTTTTTCTTACTTAAATCATTTGAACACTCATTTAGTTACAAAGGAACTTTTCTTTTCCGAGTTTCATGTTACTCTTCGAATTGATTGGCAGAACATTGCGCTTCTGAGCGTGAACTCGTTTGTGTTCGTTTCAGCAGCATCAAGAAATCCATAAACCAGATTCATTAGTTTGGATCGTTCAATATTGCCTGGTACGCCTGATAACAGGAGGACAATTCACGTTGGGTAAATTCAATTAGGAAAAATTCTGGCATTCCTGAGTTATCAACCATCTGTCACCGTGATAATCGCACAAAATAACTGGAACAGTTCAGCAAAATCACGTGCATCAAAATTGTAATATTGACTTTCCAAGAAATAGGACGAAAAGTATCACATAATGAGGAAAAATGCTGTCCTACAAAAAATGCGAATGATTTTCAATGAACAACTTAGTTCACAAACTGAATACGGTAAGTTATGATCCATGATACCCAGGTAAGTTTGAGATTGTGAACCAAGCTGAATGTAATAATGTTTGACTATTTGTCATTTTATGTAAGTCAAACAGACTTGGCAAAATTTCGGCGAAAATTCGCTTACTTCACCCTATTAACGATACCCAACAGCTCTTCTACAACCAATTAGAAGTAAGACACTCCCAGGTAAAACAATTCGTAGAGAGTTACTTTGAGTCTTTAGGAAAAACTTTTCTCTGTTTCTCATGATGACTCTAGGCTTCTGGTAAACTTTCATTCTTGTATAAGATGGTAATCAGCTCCACACGGTTACTTTTGTCTCATTTCCGAGGATTATTTTCTGGAAATCTGATACTGGTTTTAGCAATGTACATCAATACTTAATTCATCCATAACCTGACATAAGGGTTGATCAACCTGTTGAGAACCGATTGCTTTTCTCATTCGTATCAGATGTCCGTCTGACCCAACACTCGACTAGCGGACAAATTTATCCACATTGCTCTCGAGCTTTGAAGAGAATTTCTGGTTGGACTGTGCCCCGGAGCAGCACACGCTGTTTCGTACTGGTCTGTTCACAATTCATCGAGCTCTACAAGTTCCGGTCATTGCGATTCCCTTTGTCGTACCAACCAGTCCTCGGGATTAGGTGACCAACGGTTATTTCTTCACTAGTTCCAAGTGTCAGAAGAACTCATTTGCATATAGAGAGTGACAAATATATACCAAAACTAACGTCAGCTAGATTGATGATAAACTCAGTTCGGATGTAGCTGGGGGGGATTATTTAATCGGCCTGATTGCTAATACTGGATAATTTTGTTCTTATTCGTCTGAAAAATGACTCAAAAGATCAAAAATCTCTTGCACAAGGCTGGAATACTTCGATTTTATGAAATTCTTTTGCCGAGACTGCTTTGCATTTATTGATCTGGCGTACTGACCACTATACAGAAAAACGACTTTGGCGGTGACCTCATTTTGTGAAGTGGATACTTTTAGGAACTAGTAAAAGCAATCTTCATTCCGTAGCTGTATGTTCTGTCCGACAGATGCATTTTTATTACGTTGGTTACATTGTTTTAATGGATCCCAAAGATAAATCGATCTGACCGACTGACCCATTTTAATATGGAAAAATAATAGCACGCTTTCTTAAGGTATGGTCGAAAAGTGTCACTTGCTGATGAAAAGGGTGTTATTCGAAACTATGTCCGATAGTCTTATCAGTTATTGATAAGAATCACAATTCTGCAGGACGGGGTGTAGTTTCTTCTGGCTCCTGGTGGCTACGCAATAACGATTCCTAACGAACCAGAAAGAACGGCGGTGAAATGACCTTACCAATGGTTGGTATTGTACGATGTGTGTTACGACTAGGAAGCTCTTGACTCTTGCAAGTTTTCCCTTTCACAATGCATTCAGGTAGGTGGACACAGATGACGGCTGAACACCGAGACAGAGGTATGTGGAATTTGACAGTTGTTCATTTATAGTACGGTTGAGTTGACTTTAAGCTTAGATTAATTAAATGAGTGTCTTGGTTAAGCTTGGACACGAATCTGTCGCTGGCTGATGCTATTAAAAGAAACAAGTCATTGCGTGATAGCTACACAAATTTCTACCGTACATCCTTCGTCATAGGTATCCCGTCAGACAAATCTATTTCCATATTGCTTATTCTAGATTGGTCCTTAGAGCACCCTAAGACAATGAATGATAAATCATGAGTCTTATTTATTCTGTCCTACGTTTCTGGCCTTAAAGCATTGTTAACTATTTTGCACTTGACAGCTCTATTGCTGGCTTTATCACACAAGATTTGGGCCAAATTTATGATGAGAAATAAACCGACAATCGGACAGTTCTTAGCATTACCACGTAGCGATATACAATTGGTTTAGCTGCTTTCGTATACAAACTGACTGGAGTTGTTCAATTGCTCCTAATGTTTTAAAAATATTCCTCAACAGCAGGGCTCAAACTTTTGTTATTGTTCTTGCTCATTCAGGTGTGTTTTGGCTCTTGAACACTAGAAAAGGTTTTCCGGGTTCTTTTGGGTTGATACAGTTTGTTTCTGAAGATTTATAAATAATATATGGGTAATAGTTTAACGTCTTCATATGTAATGTGGCGATATACCATACTTCTGGAAGGATGCCGCTTTCAACCAAAGGCCGTTGGACGGTAAAGCGATCGTCGCTGGAAGGAATCGAACCCGGGACATCGTCATCCAAGTTCCACGATGACAATCATTTGGCCTCTAGCAGTCATAGACATAGAGAAAGCAGTTCCGTATTGTGAAAACTGGAGTGAACAATCGTACTGACCTCTTTCTTTGAAAATAAGTTACAATCCAGTATCTATTTATTTTTACTTGCAGAAATTCGGTATCACGAACCTTACAACCAATACATCTGATGAGCATGGAGCTAGAATGAAGATGGTCTCAGTTTCAGTGAGTCACATTGAAATATACGTTCTTTGTCTTACAATACGTACAATTAGTACACGGCGACCAGAGTAGACTGGTAGCTACGAAGTTGAGGAGCCATTTACAGAATAATAAGACAAAACAATTCCTCAAGCAGCTTGTGACAGATGAATCAGATTGCAATATCTCTTCAGTTTGACCGATGTGCACTCGGTAGTAGAAAGTACACAAATTGATGCAAATCTCTCAGTCCCGTTTAATTTCGTGTGTAATTTCGTTTCGTTATCTCCTTATTACGGATCATATTAGATTCACTTGTCCGAGTTAGTTAGCTCACTCTGGGTCATTTGAAAACTGTGTTGGTACTGTTAACGCGTCACTGTTATTCTCTCGACTGCGAATAAAAGCTTACCTCTAAGATATGTTAAAGCTTTCTCCCCCCCCCCCTCATCTTCCGGTCGCATCATATTTTTTCACAGATCTAAACGGTAGGAAAGCCGTAAACATGAGACATTTAGAAATTTACGCTTCAGTACCAGCCCGATTTGGCTCATGTATCTGACTTGAGAGTGGTAGGCTCCGGGACGAGCTTATTTCAGTTCTCCACTGATTCTATGAACAAATCTGTGGATATTAGTAGAACTGTATCAAGGAGCAAAATGACACGATGTCAACTCCGAGAGATTCGGATCCAGATTACAATCAAGACAGTTGGATCATTTGACCAATCAGGCCTACACACCAAGAATGACTAGTGAAATAAAAGCTCATACCTATCAAGAACATAGTTAGAAATTGGTCAAAACTAGTGGGTCCCAAGATGACTGATTCCGCTGGGGTACGGAAGTGAAAACTGCGTGTTCCAATGACTGCATGTATTCCGTCATTTTTAATTGTCCGACCCAGAGCAAAATAATTTATTTTACGAATTACTCATTACTAATTATTTGTTTATCGGCAGTAAGGCGTACTCCATGGAGTGCTTTACCTGCATGTGGTGCTGGACAGTAGGTCTATTTTATAGGTCGTAAATAACTGCGGGTATGACTTCAGGTAAATTTGTAACACACCTTAGAGTGAGTCTTCCATATTGCATTATTTATTCCAGTGGTATTCAGTTTCTTATGGCTACGTTTTTCGTGTATCAAAAAATGACGTCCCCTGTGGCGTTTACCTTGTTAATCAACCGTTTCACGTTCCACATTTGGGAAATACTGCCACACCACTGAAATATATATTTCCTGGATATTTCTTTGATACGGCGTACGGTGAACTTTTTCAGTACAGCCGATACTGGTCAATATACACAAGAAACGCCAAGTGTTTATTTTGTTGTCTGACTTTCGAAGCAACAATGAAGCGCTCAGAAATTCAGTCAAACCATATTTTCGAAAAAGTAACCCACCCAAAGATGCGCACAGACCAGAAAAATAATTTTTTTCCGGTAACGATGTTATCTTTTTGATAAGATTAAATACCGGAGATCATTGCCGAGAAGAATAAATGATATTGAGCAACAAGTTCGCCAAGACTGGCCCGATAGGCCTTGAAAACCTTCCACTGAACACGTAACGACGGGTGAGATAGAAACACACAGTTTGCATTAAAATAGTGAACAGGAATTAGTAACATTGGGAATATATTCTCTCGCCACAGCCAGTCGCTTCTCCAATTGGAAGTCCATAATTAGGGGCAACTCCGTTCCTGAAATGTTGTGGTACTATTATGTAATAGTAGGTAAGTAAACAAATCAACAAGAAATAACTCTCACTTAATGAATGATCAATAAACATTCCTTTATCGTGTCTAGCTGTTCTTTTTGCGCGGAAATATGTGGCCAGTTCACAAACGTGACGTTCTTCGGGTAATGCATCTACCGAAAATTATACCTAAAGCTCTACATAACACGTTTCCTATTTTATCATTCACGTAACTAGACATAAACGAATGAAACGTTTTGCACCTTTTGTTGTTATCGGTTTTTCACGCCGCAATATTATTTTGTACAGCCTGGAATGAGTTTGAACATGTTCTACCTTGTTTTTTGAACCAGGTGCGTAAATAATTGCTTCTAATGCTACCGTGCACATTGTCTGAGTGCTATATGCTTGTACGCATAGTTGACTTATTGTTCCTTTATCAAAAAACAAATGATCGACGGTTTGAAATACCCAAGCAACGTGTTGAGAACGCAGTTCTTTGTCTGGTCTTTTGGTGACGCTCGTTCACCTGGAAAACACGCAAATTTGTCACAGTTGTACAGACTCTGTTCAATCTTGACAAATGGAAAAAGAAAACTGGCTGAGAAAGGCGAAGGTGAAATCCATTAGGTCTGAGTGAGATTAGCGGCACTAACAGGCAAAAATAAAGAAAACAGCCTGCACAAGAAACACGTAGCTCTTCGGTCCTTTCTCATACGTGCGCACGCATAAACATGCCACTTGCAGGCGTACATTTTCCGATGCGAAATTATTAGAAACACGCCCAAACCACCAAATATTTGTCAACCAGCAAAACTGGCAAATTGCCGTTCACACGGTAGTGAACGTTAGAAGTGATTAGAATTTTCCCTCTTCTAAGGAACAGTTTTCGAATTTCAAAATCAACAAAAATCGGTTCAAAAATTCCTGTGTTGTCCATTTTTTGCAGACGCGGGGTGATATGCATTATCGTGGGACGTGGATGCAATTTTTCTCTCAGATTGTGCCATACCAATGGTTGCATGATTTTTTGTTATATACCATTCAAATGACCTTCAATTTGCGAAGAAGCTTATCATTTGCTGTGATTTTCTTCATCTCAGTTTTTAGCAGATAGTTTATTTGTCCTAATGCAGTCTTTTACCTAACTTATACAGTTTCATACCCTAACCCTCCCTACATTTTGTTTCAGGATCTATTTACTACACGCTTCCTTTGTTTATTTGTCAGTTAGAAGAATATACGTTCATGATGTGAATAAGATTTCATAGCATAAGTTTCAATAACCGAACTAATACTTTGGTTCAGTGGATGAGGTTACTTTCAGGCATTTACCACTGAGTAGGTATACTCTGAACTCAGGATCTCTTCCATTAGTGTTTGGCTGATGGCCAGTGCCAGCACTTCCATGAAATAAGTCGAAGATGATGCTTGCTGCTCACTTACTGTTAAATTCTTTAGATTAACGCTAGAATAACTGTAATCAATCAACGTTTCGGCTGTGTAAAAATCTATCTAAATAGGGCGTACATCAGATTGGTTGCATACAACCATTAATAATGCGAAATTCCGTTCTGATCATGATTATCAATCTTTAGGCATTTTACTACAAGGGCAGTGACTAGCTGAATAAATTGACAGATTGAGAAATCATCTACAAGGCGTAAGAGAATGATTAGTGGTTGTAGATATACACAGAACTTCTATCAAACAATGCGACCATTCATCTGTTTTGTTGTTCGTCCTATTATGAGGTGGCCGGTTAGATCATAACCACGTTGTATTTGAGTCACTATGAACGAGCCGGTGATTGATAGTATCTCGTTTTGTGCTAAACGGGGTGCAAATCACCCAAAATGTTGTCATTTACTGTATACCCATCAAAGGTCTTGCTATTTGGCGTTTATATCAGTAACGTCGCTCAATTTTAGCTAAGAACATTTCTCCGGCGACCTAGCGCTTCATTTTTTCCATCCAACGCTTTTTAATTAATCGGGCTTGCTTATTGTCATGGATTTTACCATGATCATTTATTACACACCAGACGAAAACAAATAGGATAATTCTTATACGCAGTTGTTATCAAATAAACTTGTACCTTGTAATAAACTAGAATAGAGACGAATTGTAGCAATACATGAAAATTGTTGCCTAGAGAAGCATCAACTATTCTGTTTATTCCTGAACAGATTTTTACTTATTTATATTCGGTTTATTATTTTATTAATTCATTTGAAGGTAGACAAAGTTTTCATTGGATGTATCCTGAAAAAAAATCGATATACCTTCTTGAAATATGCAAAAACGTAATTTTGCGAGTTGTGAAAGATGAAGGGAGCGTTCCACACATACTGGTATTTTGGATATATATATATATATATATATATATATATATATACCTTTGTGTTTGTCTGGAACATTTATGTGCTCATATACACCCACGCTTGATCTTAATTCTGGGTAATCATGGACACACGTCCACAGTCGTCTACACGCGGGCACAGTTGACGTTTACTTTGCTTCCCCTCGGACGGCATGGCCAGTCAGGTCGTACCACGTGATGCTTGACCTTGCACTAATTAATTCCATTGTACAGTTGTCTTACGCTTTCGATTACATGCATCACCAACTCACGCATTTGCATACGCACTTACTTTTTCACTTGCGTACTTGTATTCGCGCTTACCGTACACCGCTACAGGATACACGGTGACTCGTTTAGGCGTGTCTTCCTTCTGCGTGCTGAACTCGGGATACAATTTATATATATATATATATATATATATATATATATATATATATATATATATATATATATATATATATATATGGAACCCCTTGGTTGATATTAGAGTGCAAAGCATAGGCGAACACATGTTCCCGGTGATTTCATTAACAAACCGATCACAATCACATGTATATGCAAATAAATTGAGGGAAGAAAAGAATACGTCGTCAGTTAGTTAATCAGTCAGTTAAACGACTGGTAGGCCAGCCAGCCAAGAGATGAACAGGGAGCATGGTAAACTCACTTGTCACTGTCAGAGGCCTGATTCAGCCTGATGTTCTGGAATGACGTGATCGACCTTTGTCCACGGAAGTTCGAGTGCTTAGACCAGCTTCTTTTGTGAACAAAGTTTCCGTCGTAGTGGTTGGATGCTGGTTGCTTTGGCTGCCGCCAATGTCCTATATCTGACTGATTTAGACTCATTCGGTTGGACTATGTGCAGGATGTTGTATGACGTAACCGGACCACCTGTGTGATCTGAGTATTACAAATGAGCGAGGATAGAGCTTGATGTAGCTGCTCGTTCTCCATGTTTAAGCCAACATGGTTGATCCCCTTTATTGCCTTAAGATAAGTATCTTGTTGTTCGACCTAATTAAAATGCATCACGGTGGACTTGAAGTGATTAACGATTATTGAGGGTGTCACCAAAAACAGTTTGCTCTTGTTCTTGCGTTTTATAATGGTCGATGATCAGAATAAGCATCTGAGTTTGGTGGAGTGCAAAGTAGCTTTGCATGTAGCCGATAAAACCCCGATAACTCTTTCAGCAGACTCCTTCCCATTATGAGGAAGTCTGATGAATACGGATACTTTTTTACCCTGTGATATTCTTTCTGGCCCTGCTCGGTATTGATATTGCGTTTAATGATTCTGTCGGAGTAGCCGTTTTCAGATAGGATCCGGTGAATCGTTCTGAACTGATCCTCTAATGTATCATCCGAGCACGTAAGTTTAGCCCCGGATACTAAGAATTTTATTAGATTTCGCTTCTGGGAAACTGGAACAAAGTTATGAAAGTTTGCATATTGCTCAATACACGTTGCTTCGCCGTGAACATTATATCGGATAGAACCGTCCAGCTGTCTCGTTTATTATACCTCCAAAAATGGGAGATGTTCGTCAACTTCTTTTTCAACCGAAAACGTCATGGCTCAATGTGCAGCGCCCAATGATTCCGTTGTTCCTCCAACGTTCAAAAGCCGCTCACTAACACAAAATACATCAGTACACAACGATGATGACGGTTTAAGCCCTCCATAATTGCGTTTAGCTCATCGTCTTCTAATTCGGTCACGAAAATGTTAGCTAGAAGTGGATCGGAAAGAGACCACAGTGTGACACTTTTGTCTGTTGCGTGCACCACTGAATAGGAATAGCAAGTTAAGTGTGCAACTCGATAGCAATTATTTTAGTTTATACGTCGGAATTTTCATCGAGGACCCTTCTTGTTCAGTAAACAGACAGATAAAGTTCACTTTCTCTACGAGGGATAAATTGGTGAAAAGAGATTTCACATTTAGACAAAACATCTGTTCCTATTAAATGCTCAGATCTTTGATGGCCTCAAGGAGCTGGAATCCGTCACGAATTGTGTGCCAGGCAAGTCTTTGTCGAACAAGGCCCACGGTTTCTAACAACCACCACACTACCGCAAGATAAGCCGAGTTTGTCGTAGTTAAATTCATGTATTTTATGTAACCCATAGTGATGAGGTAAAGTTGAACCCACAGGTTTGGGATTCTCGAAATCTGGTTTATATATATATATATATATATATATATATATATATATATATATATATATATATATATATATATATATATATATATATATATATATATATATAGACTTTCAATTTCATCGGTGTGTTGCAGATTTCTTCCTCTATACCGTCCGTTTGGTCTTTCCTCGATAAATCCCTAGGGAATTTAGATTCATCCCCAAATACGTCCAACAGCTTCGAAACATAATCACCACGATTCATTCCCACTACCCCACTTCCTTTACCCGGTTTACGGAGGATTATCCGTCAATTTCGCTGTTACTTCCTGAGTTCACCTGTATGTTTCCTCATCAGAATGGTATGATTTGGGATTTGTTATCTGTGATACTGGTAACATGCTGTGACAAGTGGGCTTTTGGAACGTTCTAGGTCAGTTGGTGATCTCGGTTTTAAGTCCATGATTTGTCCCATGCCAACGGTCAGAGCACTGAACCCAAACTCATTCCTCGTTTTCCGGAGGTTGCAGTTTAAATGTTCCTTGAAAATAGATAATTAAAAGGACTGGATGGAACGTCAATCGAATTACATAAATGGAGTTTTCATTGCGAGTCTTTTGGGTGAAACACACCGATGGTAAGGGTTTAAATGGTACGAATAACGTTTGTCTGCTTTTCTTTACGAATCGTGCTTCTCACGTTAAACATGACTAGTTGGAAGATGCATCAAGATGAAAAGAGGGTATCAGTCGGCGGAAGCAACTTTGATAAGACTTGGAAGCTAATCGAGGAAGAACACGAGAGAACGCGACCAGGATTTCCACCGGAGACAATACTTATAGTAGGGAAAACTAAAGTTCCCGTTGAAAATGAAATGTAGGAACAAGGGAGAAGCGAGTTCTTGGGACAATGAGTTGATGTGTATGACGTGAAAGTGTTGTCTACAGTGCGGGAATTGTCTGTGTGAATAAAATTACGAACAGTCATAGCAAAGTCTGAAATTATTCGTTGCGCTGAGGGCTGTAATACTACTCGGTTGCTCGGTTCAGATTTTGCCTTTTTTTGCAGAAGCAACTCTATCTTTTATCCCGCCAAACGCCTCCAGCAAGGCAACAGTATTGGTTCAGATTAGCCGGTGACGAAGTTTACGATTCATTTACATCATCCGGGAAACCTTGTACAGCAATGGAATACGACAAGGAGTTACATTTCTGTTAGGCGGCACGACATGCTCGACACACTACGGTGCTGTTCACAAGTTCATGTGATGTTTTAGAGTGGAAAACGATAACCAGGCAAAAAACCACCACGTCCCCGAGCACTGCCGCCCATCGATTGCGACCGCCTACTTAGTGAGCTAAAGCTCATCTAGGTCACAGTTACTCGCGAAGACTGCGACCTGGAGATATGCCCAATAGCACATAGCTCTGCTCTTCTCAGTTTCAAGAACAGACGGCCACAGCGTATTTCATTGTTTTTTCAAACATTCACACTTATTTTATTCACACACCTTATGGAGGAAAAGTGGGATTTTTCCCGACTAGCTTAACAAATAAATTCCAGAAAGTGTTTCTAAATTCTTTTGTTTGGTGGAACATTTCTGTTCAACTTTTTGTACGTTAGCCAAATACCTGGCTTAATAAGTGCATCACCCTGGATGGTTTATTCATTAGGATTTCTCTAGGGTGCATTCTAGTTTACGCATGGATTCATTTTTCCGCTTATTATTGCGTTGTGATTGTTTAAACGAGTGTCTTATGTGGCAAAATGCGTTAGCAGCTTACGGTATGATTCAATAAAACACAAAATTTATTTTTTGGTTATTTGTAATTAGGTATCACAGGCCGAAATCGTGTCATTCTTTGCAGGTTTTCTTGGATGAAACTAATCGGAATATTTTACAAAAAACAACTTTTCCCCATTCCTTCAAACCCGTCAAACTTCCCTAGACGCATACAACAAAATAATCGTTCATCAAGAAGGATTTTCAGATCGAAGCAGATTTCATTAAAATGTTCTCTATTTGATTTCCTATATTCAGCTTCGAAGAAATAGAGATTATCGAATGCTAAAGTGGGTTTTTACTAAAGGTATTATCGACATTCCCGTTTTCGGGGTTTCTCTTTCATGATGCTAGTGGTTAGCCATTTATGGGAGACAACATTTAACCCTAAACAATATAAGTAGGTATGTAGATTTAGTAGGGTAAAATCTTTGGAAACCGGCCAACTCGGTCAATTCTACTGACTATCAGAGGCTGAAAATTGCCTAGGACAGATGCTCGTAGTCGTTGTAGGACTAGGAAGCTGACTTGCTGAATTGTCAAAAGTGAGCCAAACCCACAAATAAAATGGTAATTTAACTTTTACTTTGGTTTTGCACGTAGTCAGAATGATGGAATCGAAATCGCTTAAACGCCGGTAGAAACTTTCATACACACATTTTGCTACTAGAGAATCTGAAAGTAACCAGAAGGTCTCAGTGAAAAAATATCCGTCAAATAGCACGCCAAATTCATTGTTCATCCATAAAATGCGTGGCATTTATTTATACCTCGTAAAAATATATGGAACAGTTTGTAAACATTTCTTCCCATTGAATGCAGGCAGAAGAAGATTGAACCAACCCTCTAGCATGAACACATTAACAATAGAGTCAGAGCGCATGAAAAATAAAAAATCACTATAGGTTTCTTCCAGAAGCATTTTGATGTGGCAACGTTTGTGCACCATGAATGTTGGACCTATCTGATCCCATGTATCCTGGATGGGCTGAGTCATACGGACGGAAAGTCACAGTATAATCGGATCGATCCAATTCCAGTTCTGGTGTGCCTGGATAGGCAAACGCTTGCGTTAGGAAAAATCTTTGATTATCGTCGGTGAAAATGATGTGCGACTGATAGTAGCGAATCAAATCGTCCATAGTGTTGAATACACGGTAACCAATGCGATAACCGTTATCACGAACGAAAACTTTGAAATTTCGATTGCGTTTGCCCGTGTTCATTGTGATTGTAAGATTTCCTTTCTATTTGTGGATAGAAATGAATTTATTTGCGTCGAGTTAAGGTCACATCAAACATAATATTTAGATGACTTGTATAATTTCGCAAAGTGTTCATTCGAATTGCATTTCAACTCACAGACTTTCATCGAATCGGAAACTTCACATTCATACAGTACTGCTTTCGTGGACAATAACTGCGAGAAGCTACTTCATGAAACTACCTATCAATTAACATTTTGCCACCGAGCTTAGACATTAGTCAAATACTTTTGTAAAGAAGTTTCATCACGGTTTCAGGAACGAAAATGTAAACTAACTTAACAAAATGTCCTTGAATCTCAAGATAACTTTTCTCGGGCTAACGGTGGCATCCCTTGTTCTTATCACTTATAAAACTTTTGATAGACAGTGGATAAAGTATTTCGTTTAGTTACCAGAATGGTCGCCTGTGTTTAGCTCCTCAATTTGGCGGTACATATGTGACTGATTTCCGCCTGCATAAATATAGTTTAACTATTGAATAGTGAATAAAATAGAGCCGCTGACATATATATATATATATATATATATATATATATATATATATATATATATATATATATGATATTCCTTTAGAAAACTTGGACCTGGAAGTAGCCAGTGAGTGCCAGCTGGAATGAAACAGAGATTAAGGAGCCGAACTGAAAGTTTTGTGACCTAGTCTGACCCAAGCCCCAGTTGGCAATTGTTAAATATGCGCTTCTCCTGATGTTTAATAGATTGTTTAAAACCCTTATGTATGGGTTTCTCAAATTTCAGTGGTGAGCGGAGCTTTGGCATTTTGTGATGGATTATTTTATACCCACCTTACTAATCAAATAATCAAACTTATGGTGTATATTTCGATTAAAATTTAAAGACGACAGGTTTCTCTGGAATGAAACCTCGCTTTACAAAACTTCGGTGTTTACAACCGCGAAAAACTTAGAAGAAACGATGCTCACAAGCCCTAAAATAAAGTCGTATCGAATAATGGTAACAAAAAGTCTATCACAAGCTTGAGCACAATAATGTGATACGTTTGCTGTTTGCCAGTCTACGGTTCCTCTTTTCAAAGTTAATCATTCTATAGAAAGATGACATCCGCGCTGTAACTTTGTTGATGTTCCTCAGTTCTACCCAAATGAGTAAGTGACCAATCTGCGCCGCTTATCCATTGACATTCAGGGTATCGTCGTGCACTCAGGATAATTCAAGGGCTTGTCGCATCGATGACAACCCAATCCTTGACCATGTTAATAAGGTGCATCAAGACAACTACCGCGCCGAAATGAAAATCGTGCGACAGAAAACGTTGTGGGGACACTCAACCGAGCATGGTTGTGATACTGGAGGCGATTGGCATGATAAAATCACGTTGTTATGCTTACGCTGAAAGGTGACCATTTTCGGCTGTATTCAAATCTGACACGAAAATTACTTTTGCGATCACCTCAATTTGTCTATTAGGAAAGATCATTTAGACCAGCTACGCTACAAAAGCATTCTAACCATCTCGTGACTCATAAATATGATTTGCATTTTTCATACTTTCTTACCGGGTATTTTGGGTTATCTTCGTATGTCTCGAAACGGACTGATAAATAATATTCGAAAATCCCTTTTTTAGTGCAGTCATTGCCCAAAAATAAAGGTATTTATTGGAGAACTCATATTAATCATCACTTAACCGCCGAAATGAAAACAGTTTATCGTACGTTGCTGCGAAAATCAATAATATATAGACGGGTATTGAACATAGATACGTTATGTGTTGCTTTACTTGACTGAGGGTTGGTAAGCGGTAGCACACATTATTCATGCAATCTGTTGAAATAAGACCATGACCATCAATATTTTCAATCTAACATTTTTTTCTGGTTGGCCACTAATGTTGTTTGCCTTCGTGAATTTTTCATAAAAAATTTATTTCTTTATCGAATGATTCCTCGTGCAGTAAAGAAGCTGAACCCACTGTTGAAAACTATAGAAACACCGTGATTCCGTGGTTTCCAATGATGAGTTCAACTTCGTTACTGCATAATGCATCATTTGAGAATCTATACAAATCTCTTACTAGTCACACTGATAAACTTATTTCACACAAACGTTGAGATAAATCAAGGAGAATAACACTGAGAAAATCAGATACTGAGAATACAATACCGACGATATTGTCGGTTTTAATATTGTTGAAAACGATTTTATCGACTGAAAAAAATTGTAGTTTGTTTTGAAACCGTCTCAGAACCAGTATTACACCGAAATGATTTTTCTTATATAAATAATCTTCAGTTGCTTTGACGAAGTTCTTCGAAGGATAGAAAAGTTTGGAGAGATTTCAATAATACTCAGTTTCCGAAACCTCCTGAAACCCCGGTTTTATCTCGTAGTTCAACGGATTTATGGCACTCCAAAATGGTCAGGAGTAGGTTCGAATCTCTCAAATACCTGCGGTTTTATATTCAGGTCATTTATATACAGTTATGCAGCTAAGCATCCTTTTGATTCATTAATATACAGCAGTAAATTCTAACAATCTGTGAGTCCCAACTTCAGACTAACCGCAGTCGATTCAGTTTATTACGGCTCTTTGGGTGAAACACCTCATATCTGTGGGTTACCATTTCCCCAATTTCCTTTAGAAACGACAATAGAGGAAATAATGAGCGAACAGAAGAACACGAGCATTTAAACCGATTGCAGATGCTGGAACTCAAGTAACTGGAGAACACAAAAATAAAACGAAATCGAAGGAAACGTTCCAGAACTCTATGCGAAAACTAAACGCTTCTGGGATTAGTGTACTTTGGCTTTGAATGACGTTGACTGTGAAGGAATCGTAGGCAAACTGTAACTAGTCACTGGCGCCATTTAAATAAACCTATTTCTGTTCATTTATTCAAGAGCTCAGTCCAGAAGCTTCTCGCACATTTTTATTAGCATATATACACATCTCCAAGTAAGTACTTGATGTACTTATGTAAAACTTCATATGCAAAAACAGTTAAACAAACGCAAGATGACGAGGTTTCTGCAAATGCTGCAAATATCCATCGACGGCATGCCAAAGTTGGACGTGTTTCGCAATAATCTTTGCGAAAGATGAGCGAAATCTGATGTATATATACACTGAACCAGATTAGTTGTACGGAAAAGAATCTGTACAAAATTCCAAACCATCTGGGTGCCATTACTCTATGTGATTTTATAGATAACTTTATAGCATTTCATAACTTACAACGATCAGATGGACGCTAAATTTGATGTGTTCGAACTAAAGTTTCGAGAAATTAATTGGGCTGTAAATATTTTACATAATATGAAATTCGCCGTATAGTGTCCACGTTCAGTTGGTCACTGGAAACCACGGAAGCATCCACTATACAGCCGTTTCATCTGGCCTGCTAGGAATTACCAGTATTGGACATCCATCGATCAGCAACCGCGGTCAAACTCCGGGTGAACGATTGTCAGTTGAGGACCGAATCACCATATTAGCTTTCGGTGAATTGCCAAACACCACCACTATATTACATAGCACCCTTTCAGCACTGGTCCGGCGATCGACTAATAAGATGAACGAATTCCCCTCAGCGGCTTCATTAAATGAAGGCATTCCGTTGTGTGTTTGGAGTAAGCCCGGATATCCCGGTAGTAATATTTTCGACCTACAATCGCTTACCCCGTGTCTTAGTCCCCGTCAGGATTTGTTGGTTATAAAATGCTGGTAATTCCCAATAAGCCGTATGGAACGGCTGTAAAGTATACTTTCGTGATTTTCCATGGTGAGCTGTTTGTTGACCCTTCATGAGGAGTCGTAATTTGTATAGGTCAAAGCTCCTACTATCTATATTCATATGAGTATGCTACCAAAAATGCGAAGTAAAATAGTCACTTCAGTTTATTTTTCAATGATCTCTAAACTAGACTTTCAGTTTTATTGTATTTAGTCAATTTTCAACACCGTGTCCGTTGTATGCACTTCTAGCCATCTTGCGTTACCTGTATTCGTTTAAAGTAAGGAATATTCAGTAATGTTTAGACTCGAGCTTACTTCTCACGAAGGTATGACATGAATATCATGAACTGAAGAAATGACATTCAAAAAGCTTTCTTTTGAACGATATGTCGGACAACAGTAATGTCAGCAACCGAACAACAATAACGTTAACATTAGAAGATAATGGGTCATTATTCGACTTGAAAAAATCAGAGGAGAAACATTTCCGTTCTGCAAAACAATGCAAGAAACACAGATGTCATTATCGATCAGTTAGCCACCAAGCCTGAGCGAAAGAACGTCATTTGAATGTGTCCGTCTGCTATACCATGTATCATACATCGCTAGTAATAAATAAGTCTAATCCAAATGTGTACAGCTCAGTTGCAACCGATCAGGCATATGCATGCATCGTGTACGAAAACTTGACTCAAATATTTAGTTGGACTGGTCTGTTGTGGTCTAGACGTTAGTCACTTCCTCCGTTTGCGCAACATAGATGTCGACTGTTGGTTGTGCAACATTTTTTCACCGTAACCGGAAATGGTTAGACCCAAAGGCATGAGCACAAACGAAATACTGTTTGCCAGCAGGTAAAAAACACCGGAACATCGTGGTATCATTGGCACTGTTCAAGGCTTCATCGAGAATGTTGACGGTTGGTTATTTATCGGCATTTATTTTGCAGCTTTTCCATTTTTTACCGATGACTACAGCGATTCTGCTTTAAAATGAACCAGTACAGTATATCACTGATAAAGTAGGGGTTTTTATTACAGCACAAGTTGAGTTATTTTCTCCACGGTTAATGAATTTCAGTACACAAAAGTTCTATCTTGCAAAGTTTTAGATTGTACATGTATGCAAAATGCACATAAAGGAACGCTTTCATTGAGACGTACTATAATGATGAACTTAACTTCGTTTAATCGATGAATCTTCCAACCGAACTTCGCGGCTCTAGTGATACACTTCAGCAACTTTCATCTGTTGGCTACGATATTCAAGCTGATAGCTCACGCTTTCATGGGAAACTAGATACTTTCACACACAATGGCCATTTACCAGTTGGTACTAAGACAACTTACTTTGATAGTTAATAATCAGATAGATATTTTGTTGACCTAACCTTCTACTTACTGCCTTACTGTTTTCTTGAGATCATTAAAACAAGATTTGTGTGATAACTTGGTTCCAATAAACATTAGCAGCAGGCTTTAAAAGAGGGATTAACTCATCAAACTGAGCACTTATTTGAACAGATTACACGGATAGTCTTTTATTCGTACGCATTGGGCTTTCTTATTTATGGTCGATATTTTACTCTTATATTAGGCAGTCTCACTGGTTACTGGAGGATGCGTAAAACGGTGTAATATTTGTGATTTGTCCCGAATTCAACCGTTGAATCAGTGAAACCTGAGCACATACTGAATGCCAAACTTCCCAAGCCGTCTGTGAAAAATGAATATTCATAAGGAGGAAACAAAATTTTACATCTGTGTGGACTAAATCATTCTCGAAAAATTTCTCTGGGAATATCATAACGTTCCATTTTTTCTAACCATCGTTTATCTTCTTATAACAAATCAGTAAAGTTGAAACACGGATCTTGAGTTTATGTATTAAACCAATCACATTTATCTCCATTTATGCGAAAGGAAAAAATAGACTCAAGACAAGTTTCTGCTCTTAAAATAGATAAGTACACGGTACGAATTTGGAGATTTAGTTTTGATGAAAAACGTAACTTGAACTGTTTCTGTCGTCAATAAGCGACGAAACGAACTTGTAATGCTGAAGTTGCTATCCACTCTGCAAACCAGCAGTGTTTGGTAGCTCAAGCCGATATTATTCGCATGCCGTTCAACACTAAGGTTATCGCCTGAGTTGCACTTGTTTCATCACCGGCGGTCGAGATGACATCTCGGGTGCAAAGTTTATCATAATACCTCGAATAACGAAAGAATGCCGAAAAACAACAATCCTGAGCCTATCTTATTTTGATCTTTGCATTCAAATTCTACTGAGAAGTAGTCAATTGTTCTCATATTTTTAATCAATGAAGTAGTTCAGACCATTTTGGGAAGTTTGATCTAGATGCGAGAACATAAAAATATATCTTGCGTTTAGAAACGATTTCACGAGCACAACGATGAAGTTTGTGGATTATATGCTGCAGTAATTATTCATTTCGTGATGACCAAGCACGCACATTTAGATATCAAAAACTGACATGCAAACAGGAAGCATTTCAAAATATGGAATGACAAGGAAATGCCGCCGATTCTCGTGTTTTACATTTTGGTCTGAAATCGATTACTTCCAACTGTCGTGATTCATTGGAGTTTAGGGCAAGCACTTGATGGAATTTGTATTGCAACTATTGCATTTGACAGGAAGTGAAATCATGTGAATAATCATCCAATAAAATTCCAAAATGATTGTACCACAGGCATCATTTGGATTTTTGTATTTTGGTGGCCCACAAGAGTAGATCAGTTCAGTTATAAACTTTTCAAGCTCATCTTCATTCTGACATTTTCTTTTTCTGGTGCTTCTTGATTTGGAAGAATAATTCGGAAACGGTCGTGAATTGCCACGACGGAATAGTTACACACCACTTCGGTAAGTTGTCAATTCGATCAAAAAAAGTTAAAGATACGCCAGATGCTTACCATAAGTTTACGGATGAAAAATAACACTACATGGTGAGCGGTTTACATTATCTTAAGCGGTATGATTCGCACATTTTGCAAACAACCGAAACCCTCACAGATTTCGGAAATCGTTTATATTAACGGTCACCGATAATCTCTGTCTAGGAAAAAACCTGGGGGTCACAATTACAGAAACTAACTAGGTGTGATACAACACTCAATGAAAGTTAGTCAAAACTATTTGCTTTGTCGATAATTTTGCCTGATTGTATTTGAGCTATTTTTAATCTTGGTAGTAGTAGTAGTAGTAGTAGTAGTAGTAGTAGTAGTAGTAGTAGTAGTAGTAGTAATAGTAGTAGTAGTAGTAGTAGTAGTAGTAGTAGTAGTAGTAGTAAAAGTGGAAGTAGTAGTAGTAATCCCGGAAACAACTGTTATTCAGTCTCTGGGTTTATTGCAAGGCTTTCGTTCCAATAAATACTCTTCTAAGAATCCCATTACGGGGGTTGATCGTTGTACGGTTGAATACTTACTAACTTTCAAGTCGGGAAAGAATGAGCGCTGTATGATGTATTATCGGTGTGGAACACTCTTTCTAAGCAAGTTGAAGTAGCTTATTGGTTGACGATGTCAATTTCCTACTCCACCCATTCCCGGTTGAAATCCGAGGTGGAACTCGGAATATGCCCTCTACCGATGAACACTTCCAATCTGAGTGAAGCAGCTGTGCAAAGTACCCACGGATTATTATTAATGACTAAAGTCGTGCATCTTAGGAGTAGATCGGTGTAAGGATGTGACGAGTTGTTGCCGTGACGGGAGGCCGCTATATTAGATTGAGGGTGACGTTGAATAAACCAGAAGGAGCCCACCCGGATAGCTTGATCGTTAGGTGTTCGACTCACAATCGCTCACGCCGGCATCGAGTTCCGGTTGGGGTCCGTCGGAAGTGTACTGCTGAGGATTCCTAACAAGCCAAATCACACAGTTGTACAATGCTTCCCTTACTTCCAAAGAAGAGTTGAGCGTTTTTTCCGCTGGATGAATCATTTGGTAATGATCAGCTATTAATTCTGTATGATGAGTGCTTTCGTTAGCCATGCGCACCTCATACTATTGAAACTGATGAGAAGATCCTATATCCCCAACCTGTTCAGAAACTGCATTACGGGCTACATTATTAATTTCTTAACATATATTGTACATTTTCATTCATAAAACTGCACCCAAGTAGGTACCTTCATTTATATTTTTCCGTTGATAATAAAGTGCACGAAATGTTGTTGCAGTGGTGGATACTGGAACAACAGAACCGTGCGAATATGAAACTGATCGGGCCAACAAGTCGACAGCCACAGACCAAAGAACAGACGGTGATTACATCGGAAGTATCCCATAACAGAAAAAGGTGCATTCGGACTAGCAGAGAGAACACAGCGGGAACTTTGGCAACCAAAAAGATAGCCCAGTTGAGGGGGTGGCGATCAAGCAGTCAGCCAAACGTGAATAATGCGCAAAAGAAGCAAGGCAATGGTCAAAGGCAACTGGCCAGGACGCTACCAAAATGCTGAATCAGCCGGAGGATCAATGTTGCTGCGGTGCGGTTTGGAAAACGGACTATATAAACTATTGTACATTTCTTATAATTTAACTTCTTGGCCACCTAAATACAGGTGTTCTTACCTGTCTTGCGTTTTTTGTTACACTATTAAACCCGCTCCGTTTTTCTCTGTTTTTCTGCGTTTATCTTCGAAAAAATTACTTAGGTTGACCAAATTTGGCGTGCTGATGTGTCAACCCATTGCTATGCCAAATATGCTTGCGGATTTGAAGCAGGAAACAGATAGATTCATTCATCCCGGAAAAGTGCCTGAGAGGGTACAAAATGCTATTAAACGTGCCCGTGAAATAATGATATTAACACCAAACTGGCTTACAAATGCAAAGACCATTGTCGGTAATGACTCATTTTCGATACTCAGGGATGTGGTATTGAGCATTGTTTGCGTCATACGTGATTCGTGATCCAAATTCATCCGAAGTATGCGTTCTGATTAGAAGTAGAGACCTTTTATGTACCAAAATCTAGGGATGGCACGAGGTTTGAGGCTGTCCGATCTGGAACGAGGGAAAATACTCAATAACCAGGACTCGCGAATAAGCTTACTCAAGATTCCCAAGAAAACCTTCGGATCGACAAAAGCTATTCGTAACTTTTTGAAGGATCCAAAGCATTATGTAGCTGAGAAAAGAGTGGAATTTGAAGAGGCTCAAAGCAGTAGTCAAGAAGACTTTTGCGCGTGGCTTCGAACCACCCTATGAGTATATCAAAGCTACAGAGGTTCTTGCAACTGAATGTGAGCGTTCGATGTACATAGCAACTCCTAAAGTCTGCACCACATTTGTGGTGCAGAACGATGAGATCAGCGTCTTGAACGAGATGAATAGGGCAAAAGTCGCACCACTTGGGACGATGAATGGAATAATGTGGTATTTTATGGTGATAAAAATATTTATTCCGGGCGGTCCTGGTGGAATCATTTAATACTGGCATGATTTCAAGAAAAGCAAGCTGAAACTCATTCGTCGAGCCTTTGGTGCGGCCCTGTGGTGGTCCGGGCTGCAATTTTGAAGAAGAAAATTCTCAGCTAGCAGTTCTCGAAGGGAAGTGGGCTGTTGGCTCATATATCAGAAAGGTAAGTGAATCTTTCTCCCAAAGTTTCCGGAAAATCGACCAGAATAATGAAATTTCAGCATTACAGCTCTGCTGTAAGTATGACCAGCCCAAACAAAATGTGACCATTGTACCGTAACAGCAAAGACCACGGACTTGCCTGGTCATAGTCCAGACTTGAACCCCATTGAAAATATCTTGAGTGTGTCAGCGAGGCCCGTTTATGCGCACGAAATAGTCTTCAGCACTTTACGCGAGATGAAGTCCGTCTTCCTCGATGAGTGGGACAGTATGGAACTTGAAACCATCCGGAATATAATTGGAAGCATGTTTGGACGTTGTGGCTCAGTCATTAACAATAAAGGTCACTATGTTTCGTAACCAACTGGTTGTCCCTGCCGTTTGTCTAGGAGTGGATTTAAAACCATCCTGCACCTAATCGGACACGTTTTCCGGAGTAAATCAATTTATTTATTTCGTGCCTCAAATCCGTGTGGGTTGGAATACCAGCGTGCCAAATTTGGTCAACCTAAGTCGTTGGGTTCACAAGTAATCACTGAGAAATAGGGTGGGTTTGATAGCAATTCGTACAACATATATTAATCTTACTCTTAATGTCCACTGAGTTTCCCTTCCTAATTTAGTGCGTTCGGTATAAACTCCTTCAATGGTTTTGTGGTAAATTCTTGAGCATTTCATCAAACGAATTCTAAGAAAAAACCATCTGTTGCATTGTGTTGGAAGAAGCCTATTGACTTGTCTTTAATGAACGTCTGTTCACTGGAAGAATGCACCAAATTATCCACTACGACCTTATTAACATGAAATCAATGTCTGTGAATTCTGGACAGTCGTTCATTGACTAACGTAAACTTAAACTCTTGCTACTTTTCTTACTGCAGAAGATTTCTCGATTCTTCCTTAACTGATGACAATGTAGCTATCTACAGCAAAATCAGGGAAATTAAACTGATCGGGTTTCTTCGTAATTCATCTAATTTTAAATCACTTCTTCAATTAAATTTCATCAGCCAGAAAACCTGGGACTCCAGCGCTTCGCATCACTCAGTCGAAGATGCAGTAGTCTGAGGCACGCAGAAAACGAAGGAGTTGAAATTCAGGTTCATCAGTGTCCTCAACCATTAACCATCTCGTCTGCTATCTCCAGCCATCATGAATTCGAATGTCGTAGGCTCTGAACCGGAAATCTAACATTCCACATGGATGAGTTCTTTGTTTTGGTATTCCATATCCTTTTGCCGCATCCATCCTATGACCGTACTCAGCATCGGAGAGCGATACATATCTAAGGAGGCTATCTATGGATATGCGTGACACATCCAGCATGTCCCTAACTTGCGACAGCTTAGGTGCTGCATGAAGAACAAACATTGAGCAGCTTTCGTTCGAAACCAACTTGTGATTTCATTTCTCTGTTCAACATTTTTATATTCTTCGTCCACGGAAACGTGAGATAAACTTATAAATACCAAAAAACTTAGAACCGGTATTACTATTCTTCAGCAAATCAACTCACTTCTAGATATAGTTGATGCTTCAGTACAACTTATATGAGAAGGAATTTAAAAATCGGTGAATTTACTGGTTTGGAGTTCCGTTGAAACCCGTTCAGTCCTATATGTCGTTGGTTAAATTCTCAAATGAAGCACGTGAAAATGAATAAAATCATCTTAATAGAATATACTACCATCGAGAAATACATTTTACTAGTAAACCATCATACTTTTGGATGTGCTTTAGTGGGGTTAGGTGGTTTGCATATATTAGGTTTCCCTCTGCCCAAGTAGTACTATTAGTATTAGTAGTAGTTGTTGTTGTAGTTGTAGTAGTAGTAGTAGTAGTAGTAGTAGTAGTAGTAGTAGCAGTAGTAGTAATACTAATAGTAGTAGTGGTAGTAATATCCACGTGATATCATAAATTGTTACCGTAGATGTAAAATCTGACGTTGGTTTTCCTAAAACCGAGTTCGATAACATCAGAACCAGAAACTTATGTTTTGAGTTATACAGAAATAATAAGTTTTTGCGCTCGTTTGGTTAGCTTGAATAATTATAGGTATCTAGTAAATGTTACGTCTGTCAACTTGACGGATGCAGTAAAAACATTTTATAGACTCAGTTACAATAAAAATCACCGCAAATTGTCACTTATTCTTGTAAGCCTTATGAGTTTTCTGAAAGGTGATTTTATTTCCCAAAGGGGAGATTGAACAAGTCGAATTGAATTTCTTTTGGGAAGCAAATAGTTACCAATTTTATAAATGTCATTATTAGGTTATTAGATGGCACTATATGCCGATCTTTATACTGATTCCTATCATTCTAGTTACGTTTCTTCATTATAATGTTTAGGCTTTTGATAACTAAACCATTCAGTCAGTCTCAGGGCACTACAGCGAAACTCACATCTGATTCACTGTCTCGTAATACAAATTCACCCGGAACGGCGAAAAGTCTCAGCACACGTTCGCATTCGGCTCGGGAAAGACTGCCCCAAAACCACGGTTTTGTCAGAAACACATTGGCCCACTTGGAGCGTTTAGCATAGACCATCCGTAACAGTTCACTGTCCACATTGCATGTCTTTGAACAACATGTATCCCGTGAGTCAAATTGATTGGGGCTGGCTGAAGTGAGTTCTGTAATATCACGCAATACGTCCGTGTTTTCCGGCTCGGGCAACAAGACCAAATAGTTCCGAGGAGCCCAGCCCACCTCACCACGTGTATTCCGGCATCGCCACCAGGCTGCTTCCATAGGGGGTTCAGTGATCACTTCAAGCACCTCGTGTACCTGAAATGATAACTCTTCCAAATGGTTTCGCCAGTATGGATAAAGAGTAAGCGCAGTTCGACGCTGTGGGCTGTTGTCCGGACTAGCTGTTTTCAGTGTTGGGCTGTTCGCGATCAGATTTTTGCTAGATTGATGATCTGCTGCATTAGTTGGAATTAGGGCTGGATTCATAGACGTAGGATTTCTAAAGGAAGACGTTAAATAGATACCAATTCGAAAACACCACACTGAGTAAACTCTAATGCCTCAAAATGGTGCAGTAAAGTATTACACAATCCCAAGCTAAGCAGAATGTCTTGATTGGTTCATTGACTTTGGTTCGTTGAGCTTGCGGCCATCCTAATAAAACTAACGAATAGACGATGCATCATGATTCGACGAACAGTTTTTTCAATTTCCACTCGGAAAACTTTTATAATTTACTGAAAGGTTAGTAAAATGTTTATCTTAAAAAACGGAACAGTATTTCAAAGCCTTTGAGTTACTGTATATATATATATATATATATATATATATATATATATATATATATATATATACATACATATATATATATATATATATATATATATATATATATATATATATATATATACTTGAAATCAAGCATGGTGTCAAAGCTGCAACAACAATTACAAAAATAGGAGAGACGGAGTGGAGCACGGTAAAAGGAACAGTCAGTAAAATAAAATCCTGCGATTGTTTTTTATCTTTTCACCGTAAGCCTTTCGATGTTTTTTAAATTGTTTGTTGGGATGATATTTTGTGATTACTGGGCATGAGAGTTCAAAAGACGGACCGCACAGCATTCGCGCCACTGACTTTTATTCTGAGTTAAGTCCCACAGCATATCTAACAAACGACAATCCTCATCCTCTGGGTCCCAGCCACGTAGGCGGAAAGCACCCACCGAAGCCAATGCAGATGCTAGCTTCTCTGTACCTCTAAGCCAAGTCATTGGCTGACCGTCGTGTCACTTCTTTCAGCCCTTGCCCGGCACGTACGAATAAAACATCGAAAGATCGACGATGGGCAGGCACTTGCAAAACGTGACCGAGTCACCGGAGGTAGTGTAGAACGATCACTTCTTTAAGAGCGCGGCTATCCATGCCTTAAATATGGAGGTGCACCATATCATTACTCACTCGATGTTTGCACTAAACGCCGGCAATGCTTTGGATATATCGGTTGTTGAACACAGAAAGGCGCTGAGCATCCTCAACGCGGGGCGGCCGGGTCTCGCAACCGAAGAATAAAGCACTACGAACCGCGGCGATGTATGCTCGTCTCATAAAAAAGAACCGGATATCACAGCGACTCCACAGGTAGTGTAGGTCTGCAAAAGCGACTTGAATTCTGGAATGAAATACAACAACTAATGAGAATTTCCCATGGCGGCAGCACGTTCCACCTCTCGTGCACGTTGCGATCACCAGACTGACTAACATGCGTTGAGAGGGCACAGATATTCAGTAGAAATCCAGGGTGTCGCGGCACGACGAAGTAGGCCACAGCAGAATGGAAATGTGTTCCTGATAAGAGACCAGTGCTGACTAATGGTACCAGATGAGGTCACAGCTTGCACTTCAGCAAGCACAATTTGGAAGACGGATAGGTGAGATGGATCGGAAAGCTTATTGCGATCTAACTATCGTTGCAGCATGTGTATGAACCGCCCACCGAAGAACATGGACAGCTTGGTGCAAACTAATGCGCGGTCAGAGTCAAGGGTTGTGCTCCAGTACGAACAACAGTCCAGCATGCAGCGTTGCTATCTGTGGCTCATAGCGATGTGGTCGATCTGGGTCCTCCGCTAACTCGGAAAGGATGAGTATCACGTGGCATATCGGCGAGTAAAAGGTATCAAGTTCGTACTGGCGAGGAACAGGTGATGGTCAGGGCCGATGACAGCCGACCCACCTTAGCATTCAGCTCTCCTACCGAAATCACGACATCGGCCCGGGTCTCTTTGTGAGAGGTTGCGGAGTTTTTGGTAGAAGTTATCTTTGATTGCGTCTAGGCTGTAGTCGGTGGGTGCATAAGCCAAAACGACAAACAGGTTGCGTCTATCGCAGCGGCGACTGCTCACTTTGTACAAACCCCTGAGTGTTACTGCGCAGCGTCGCTTCAACTCTCTCACTGGAAGCAGTGTCAAAGTCAGCAAGACCAGAAGGTACAGCTTCAGCGTCCCGAGAAAGGCGTAATGGAAACCTCACGGATGAGGGCTGTAATCGAATCACGGAACTGGAGTCTTGAATGCGCTTCTCTTGAATGCAACACACATCGATGGCAAGGGATTTTAGCGTACTAGCTGAACCCACCTGTTGTCCTGCACGCATCAGGGTTCGCTCGTTAAACATGGCTAGTTGATTGGGCATCGAGGCCCAACTATGGCATCAGAGGGTGGTAGCGGGTTTGATGAATCTTGAAGCTATTCGAAGAAGGACGAAGCCAGGATTTCCACCAGTGGCACTACAGCAGATGCGGTCGACCGGAGATCCCGTGAGGTCTGATAAAGGAGAAGCGTGAGGAAGGGGAGTGGAGACTGGGAAGTAAGTTTTTGTGTACAGTGTGGGACAGCAATCTTTTACGCGCGTGAAAGGGCTGTCAGTCATTGTATGAGTTGTATCTTCCATGGTTATTGTCTTGTAGGTTGTTGTACTACTCGCAAGTACAGCCCAGAGTAGGCATTTTTATTCTAGGATGCATCTCTGGCCTTCGTACAGCCAAGCGCGTCCTGCAAGGTAGCAGTGCTGGTCCGGATGACCAAGAAGCCAGTCTTATGGTTGCACGAATATACTGTCTGGCTATTTATTTGCGTCTGAAAAAGGTAATGCATGTTAAGTAAACTAACCTTAGTTTGAATGACCACGAGCAAAATAGGATGAATAACACTGTGGTACGCTAACAAAACAGTCTTTGTTTTTTCTTACCTTCGAACTTTTTCTGACGCTGCCAAAGGCTCTTCTTTCTGTTGACTATCTGGGTAAAACTGCTGAAATCTCCCATTTACGTCTGACTCAATCCGCTAGTGAAGTATGGGATCCCCTCATTTTTCCGTATATTTCTGCTTATGCAGTCTCTAAGAAAACCACATCTGGTCGGAACGACGGAATGCTCAATACTGTACGGCATACCGAGTTTCTGAACGAAACTTTACACAGTAAACTAATTAGAACATAAAATGTAAAACAAAACTAGATTGACAAAATTATAGGACTCCCTATGCTGATGCGCTATCCCAACCAGACGGACCATTGAGCCCGACAACAAGCTGACTAGTTCGATATGTGGCGACTGACAAATCCACGAGAACATGAATTACTTGAATCATGTGCACCAGAGCACGTGATGCATCCTAGTGGCCCGGGTGATCTTCATTAGCATTTGTTGCACGTATGCATCTTACAGAACTCACGTAGAATTTTATCTGCGCAACTCCACACGGAAATAAACCAGATTTTGAAAAGGGTGAAATGTTCGCATTCTACCAAATGGGACTCAGTTTATATATAACCTGCAGACAAAACAGGATATCGAGAAATATCGTACGACGGTGTCTGGAATGTAAAGAGCAATGTGCGCCAAGAAGCGAATGAATTCGGACGATCGCATATTAGTTCGTCTAACCTCCAATAACACTCCATGTCGACGATGAGAGCTTTGACCCAAGTCAGTGTTTCGAAACTAGCGGTACAAGGAACGTTCACGGTGGTGCCGTGGGTGATGTACAAAATGAATGAAAATATAAATTGTTTTCACACCGTTGATCCCCAAACGCTTGTCAAGGTCTGAAACACATGTAGCGTGGACAAACAAGTAGGAGAATGTCCACTTTTGTGAGGAGGAAAATTAATTTTGATGAATAATTGGAATTGTTAATGGAACGGTATCAGGAAAGCGGAAAACATTTGCAAGCAAAGAAACGACGACAAGAGTTCAGTGATGGTTTGGGGAGCCTTCTCGGCCAACGGTCAAAGTGAGCTAGCTATAGTTGGCGGCATAAAAGATTCCTTTGCATGTATTCGTACCTTGGAACAGTTTTTGCTCCCGCTACTGACCAGCAGATTATAAGATGCATAATCAAAAAAGATAATGCCTCAGTCTACTGCTGATATACTTTAAAATGTTGGCTGCACTTCCATGGGATCAAGTTCATGCAGTGGCCACGATGCAGCCCAGATCTAAACCCAACTGAGAACCTATAGGGCATATTTACTGCCAAGGTGTATAAGGATTCCATGGTTTATCAGTCAAAGAGAGAACTGGTAACCTCCCTTAAGTAAAGATGAATGAGTATTCGCCAAAGGACGTCCACAGGTCTTGTAAGTTTTACCAGCCGATGTATTGACGTCTTCAAGAAGAATGGCCGTTGCACAGAGTTTTAAGTAGTAATTAGTGAAACTCAGCTGAGGGGGTTTCTATTGTTTTGCCAACTCCTTTTCCACATATCCTGATTTAATTATCTCATAACAAATTGTTTTGAAAGATTTTATATTCTGCTTTGCAATGGGTTTTCGGTCGTTCTGACCAGATATGGTTTCATTAGAGAATACGGAAGAGGAAATGTGCATAAAATAGAGGGGTTCCTACATGTTCATCGCGAGGTTGTCGCTCTCGCCTTCTTCGCGAAGACGTGTCTTAATGTAGTTTGTTTCCAACCAGCTGAGGTATTCGCTAAGCTAATCCATAGTTCTGAATACATTCTAGTAGATCTGACGCAATTTAAAAAAAAACCATGAAGGAAATTTCACGGAGCCTTCTGACGGTACCTGATTGGGTTACCGGATGATTCACAATGGACCAGAATCGAAGGGAACCAACCGGTCACTGTTCGACATCCCCGATTCATCAGTGCGCCAAACCACCAACCATCTGCGCTCTTTTTGTACACATGTATTCGATCACCCGGTCTAATGGATAATTCGTCAGCCAGTTGAGCTTCGTAGGGCTGAACAACACGGCAGAAGAGATTTTCCGGTTGTTCTTCCTCAAGTTTAGCGATCTGATGCAGATTGGGACATTTTGTGCCGTTCGACTGAACCACGGGAACTGTAGTTGTTGAACCCTGCAAGGTAAGGTCAATAGTGGCAACTAACGATATAGGTTGACGCTTCATTTTAAACCAAAGTGCGCGCCCTGAAACAGTGAACGCATGTAACTGGTTAGACCTGTATAAGCGTCTTCAATAAAAAAAAAGTGGTATTTGCAATCAATCCACCAATTCTGTCACACCTCGCTTAGTGATAAATCATCTATCCCCTTTATCCGCTGAAACCCGTGAGAATGATCAGGAGCACGATGAGGAATTTAACGCAAACCAGTTCACAAGTAACTTCATTATTTTAAATGGATAAAACAATCAAAGTTTTGTTTGACTGAGCAAACGTTATCTCAAAATAAAACAGCTAATACTGTCAGTATCATACCAGTTATTCGTTGCAATGCCTGAGAAATACAAAAATGACTAAACAACATACAAGAAAAATGTAATATCGATTACAGGACTTCGTTGGTGGAAGAAGTATAATTAGCCGAAGTTTTGTTGACCATACCGTATGGGGCGTCATTTTTTTATACACTCCGAATCTGGTTCGGTCCTGACACACTGATTACACAATAACTTCGAACCTTTCTCCACACAACAGTAATGAGAAGCAATCCCTATTTTAAAATCCACTAGAACTAATAACCGTATCACTAAAAATATCTTGCCTTTATTTGCTGTGTATCGAACAGAAAGATACTGGGCTGTAAGTAGTATGACATCGCATATAGATGGTATGACAAGCTTTCCCGGAAAGCACACAGCAGCTGTTGCCGCTCATCAAGTGAACGTACCCAGTAATCTTCTGCAAAATCACCCCTATACTCCAGCTCTTCATAGTTGGTTTATGGCTGTAATCTTATTTGGATAAACTACTGAATTCCCTGCTTTTAATTTCTGTTGAGCACAATTCGACTTCGAGTGACCATGCCTTGCTCAGTTTGGTCCGTTATTTTTTAGTTTTGGGTCGGAATACACCCCCTGTGCACGTAATAAACTTTTCGAATGTTTGATACTAGTGCAAAAGACAACTGCTTGAACAAACAGGAAACTCTCGCGAAGGAACTTTCAGCGGTATAACAAATACATCAATGAGATTCATACTGCTCACACTTGAAACAGCAAGATTTTAAAATTCAAAGATATGGATTATGCATGATATTATTCGTCAAGCAGTTTAAACAATCAGACCATTGAAAATCATGGAAGCACTGCACTTTTGTTTCATCCTTGCTAGGAATCATCATGCAATGTACAAGTTCAGTAAACCCTTGAGAGTCTGCCTGGATAGCCTTTTGGTTATTGAGTCCGCTCCGGGTTCGAGTTCCTGGTGGACCTCAGTGGATTTGCACTTCTGATGATTCCTAACATGGACGAAACAGCCGTACAGTGCTTCCATGGTTTTTGGTGGTTTGAACGTTCACATGACAAAAGGAATCATATTACGTAAAACGTAAATTCATACTACTGGTACTCATATGGATCCTAACATAGTTTCCAACTGACTACCGTCGATAGCTTCATTTTCACAAAAGGGGAGTCGAAAGTAGCCGTGCTTAGATAACGAAAAACGAACCTGTAACCTCTTTTGTGCCAAACACTTTGAGTGAAACGACATATAGACCATAAACAGCCAACCAATTGAATACAATCTCCCCTAGGTATCCAATACTGGTATACACTTCCTAGTTCTGTTGACCAATATTTGTTGGCTGCACAATCACTTGCAGATCGAATCCCGCGCTTTGTCAATTATCATACAACTCAATTGTTGCACAATCCGTACCACTTATATGGTCTCTATACTTTGGAATGAAGGATTTACTGGCTTCCGCTTTATTGTATAACAATTCTGTGGATAAGCCATATACATTTTGATGTGCGATTCAGTTTTTCCATTCCTAACTCTTCTCCGGTTTTGCCTTCATCTGTGTTGGTCATTCACGGAAGACGGAATCGTTGAAGAAAAAATCGACTTCTCTCAAGACCAACTAAATATTCTCGCTTAATCTGACGATGGCAGTAATACTGATAATAATACTGTTAATAATAATAATGCACTTCTCAGCATATTCCGATGTCTATTTGATGAACTGCTGTATTTTTAACAAGCCACGGTTGATGGCCTATTTAAACACTGTATTTGGTAATAACAAACGGTCCGGTTTTTAACGGTACTCGGTGGGCATGTACTGCAGACATTCCCCTAGATATATGACATAGCGATCCAATGTCTTTGTCCTTCTCGATGTTTAGTTGAACTATGTGACTTCATGATAACGCATTACATCACAAATATAGATAAACGACAACAGAACTTTCGGAATGATACTGGTCATAGAGGACCGTGAGTTCTATACTATGTGCGCGTTTTTGAGGTGAATTTATGGTGTTCTAGCATGCACCTCGTTCACGTCTTCGCCGCATTAAATAGACATTGGCAATAGGTTATATTTGGGGTTGTCTGTACAAACGTGTTATACTTATTGGGTCATTTCTAAGCACAAAGTTATGAGTGAGAGTTGATCCCGCAATTCCATTAAATCAGCAATTAGGCCGTCACGTTTGCATTTCGGGTAGTTACCTTTCCAATTCTCATTGAATTTATGCCCGAATATGGTGTCCAATAAACCCAAATATTTTATGTTCACTCTGGCTTAGAACAAGACAAAACCGAAATGGATTACCTCCTAGTGTTTTGGTAATAGCCTTGTGACAGCAATCTACTCATGTGTTATGGTTCCCGCACGTTTGGCACATGCTATATTATGGCCTGTGTCTTAGTCTGTTTGCTGTGACTCATGTGTGGGAGTGTGTCAGCCGGCCTCAGCCGCAGGCACTTTTCCCTGCTGCATTTTACCCAACTATTTACCTATATCGTGCATACCTGAACTTTTACTTCACAACAATTCAGTTTAGCACAGTTTTGTCTACACAATCACAATGATGTTTACGTCCATTTTCATATCTCCCTCACGCAGAACCACCTCCCTCGTTTGTTAATATATATATATATATATATATATATATATATATATATATATATATATATATATATATATATATATATATATATATGAGCATTTGTGCCAAAAGGAGATGGATAACACGTGACCCGTGATTTCGTTCTTGCCATGTTTGGCACTTACGCATATAATGGAAAGCATATTACCGTACTCCTATATATGCCACTCAAATCATGGTTATGGATCTTGAAAGGTGTTCTCGTGCGTCCTTTCCATTTGTGAATATGAAGAAAGAACTTCCACTTGGATGATACAGTGAAAACTGTGGAATTTTTAGTCACTGTATCATACCATGGTACGAAGCAGACTTCCACGTTTCCAATCTTAACTGTCTCAGTATAATAAGGGGTATATTCTGTTGATGACACTCGCGTCAGTTGTATGCAGGTTAATTTTATTCTTTTTTGGATCATGTGATTACTTCTCTCGTCTAATTTATGGATAGTTCGTCAGTGTTTATCGTCTTTAGTGCTGCACAGAAAAAACTAGTATTTCTAGCAAATAATGTGGATCCTGACGTCTAAACGAAACATTCTGTGCCATGCCTCTTCTAGGGATGGAAATTATCAACAAAGTTAGATTTCTTGAGAAAATTAATCCACTAAATGGAATGCTGCTTTCTTTTTCAACTGAATAAATTCACTTCACTTCGTAAACGAGATTTCTTCGGCTGCTTACAGCCTCCTTTTCGAGAACACAACCGCAAATAGATTGCACAAATCGATTGATTTATCGATTCTCACGGGCTGAAATCGGTTCTCGTACCAAAGCAGTGTGACTTGGATCGTTCAGTATTGCACAAATCCACTGTCTGGTTCATAACAACTCGTAAACTTCAAGCGTGCTCAAGATCGGCCGTGGCTGTTTATGCGCTCTCTGAGCTTAATCTGACGCGGATCGTCTACTTTTATCTCGTTTCTGTTTTCTTTGTGGATCAGAACGCGAATATGGACTCGATAGAATGTTAGTATTTAAAGATTAGTTTGCGATATATAAAGTTATATGTCCGTGAATCTTTATCGTCCAGTTTTCTAACCATCTGATCGGTGTGGATCATAAATGGCATTCGTTTTTTGAATACACTAAAAGAAATTTCAACTCCAGAGATCCCAAAATTTCGTGCAATTCAACCCTTACAGTGAATCATTTGTGTTGCTTTCTTTTCCCCTTCGCTGTAGTCTGACCTCCTTGTTTAAAAGTTCTCAATGGAGACGGATATTGAAAGTTTTTGATGCACCATCTAAAATGTTGCCCTTTGTGGACAAATAGTTCATTGAAAGTATATTATTTTAAATCTACCGACAAAAATACAAGGCCTAGTTGAATATCTTTTCCAAATGTTCCGGCTTTTTGACGGTTTCCGTTGCCTTGGTCGACTTTGCAGATGCATTACGCCTGTTACATCAAATCCACAGAATATATTGTTGGCACGATAGCAAATCATTGATATTTTAAAGAAAACGTAAAAAAACAGTCTTAGGCGTCATTTGGGTTTCTTTTTGAGTCTTCTGAGCCGAATATCAGCGTTACTAAGCTCACTTGTGTTCAACTGTTAGGCAGAGAGCAACAAAATACAGAACTTTGATCTCTCTCTCTTTCAAACCGTGGCACTTTGTGATCCCATGACGTCACCTGTATATCAATCAGTTATAACAAATGGACGAACAGTGTGAAAGACAGTTGACACCCATCGCCCGTCGAGCAAATATTATATGTGGTCTCTTCCCTCCGGAGTAACCTACAATTTCAGTTTACTCTGCCTTTTCTAAGAAAAGACCGTAGACAGTTTGCTCAACCTGTATTTGAACTTAAAGTTCTTAGGGTTTTGTCCCAAAGTTGACTGTGGAAATCGTTATTAGAACCCCCGGTTGGTTTTATTTCATTATACTACCACAGTTCACATTGAAATGCATCATTTTCAAATACTAAATATAAATAGATTCAATGCAAGCCATCGCCTTTTCCTGGGATCCAACATTTGCTCAGGAATGTCCTTCTTCGTAAGCTGCAATGACTCACATTCATTTAGTCAAAATTCTGGTGTCCTTTTGAGGAACGCACTAAAACGCATTCCTTGATTCTTCTGGAACATCTTAAAGTTTATGGAGTCAAACAGTATGCGGTCGGCTTATGGTACATTCGCAGGGTACTCGGTAGTCAGATCACAGTCACGATGGAAATCAGGTAATTATAATGAATAGTATATTTGATTATAGCCAAGATATATGGTACCCACTAGATCACTAAGTTTGGCGTTTCGGTTGCAAGTGTTCCATCACAGGAAGGTTTGCGATCTAAATCCGACACTTGACGATCCTTACTTAGCGTGGAGAAATCAGATAGCGCATAGACTCTAAAATTTCCTATACCAGATGGGCTTTCAGTACTATGAGGACCGGAATGACTAATAAGTAATAAGTAATACACTTGACTGGTTGAGTCTGTTTTGTGTTATTTTCTTCAGAGTTCGTTGAACACAAACCATCTGGTTATGCTATTTGGCAAGTGTTTTAACTGGCATGTAATAGGGTGGTCATGCAAAAAAACGTTATGCTCTATGAATGCAATGCTTGTGTTTGAATGTTTTTCGGGGATGTTTTGGGTAAATGAGCTGTGTGCGCGCAACATTGTGGGACAGTTTCCTTATCAATAACCATTTCGCAAAAGCTTCGAAATAGTTCTCAAATAGGAAGCGTCTTCACAAATCGGCTGAATTACAAACATTTTATCGTTGCACTATTACTGATAAGGTGGTAGTCTGAATTAAGTTTTTTGCGGTTAAAGTTACCTATAACTTGTGTATCGATTATAATTTTTACATTACTGATGAACATCAGCAGACTAACTACAAGAAATATCACTTGTGCCAGATTTTCTACTCGTAGAAAGGTATTCTAAGCGCTTGTCAAAACTTGGGAGTTTTCCCCTTTTTGAGATCGATTTCCTTTATAGTTTCAAGATGATTTCCGAGTAGTTTGCCGTTTTGTGATTTACTGAGACATACTACATGGTACTACGATGTACTGTTCTTTTTTTCTCTAGTTCCTTAGACTACCCTCTCAGCCTATGAAAACATTCAGTATTCTTAGTCCTGATTTCAAATCTTCTGTAAGCAACTTACGATTGGGTCGTACTCAGGTAAACAGAAATGTGTACTTCATACATGTCATTTTAAGTTCGCGGCAGATACGAACACGATAAACAGTATATGATAAACAGCCCATAACACTTGCGTCATTCATTTCGTCTAGCTTGTCAAAAAGTAACCTGAAGGGGTTGGAAATATTTGGAAGCAATAATTAGTGGCTAGGGTCACTGTGGTGAGAGCATTACTGTACATTCTCCAATGTTTCAAATCGATTATCCTGCTTACGGTTAACAATTTGAAAACCAAAAAGCATCTAGCCCGGCAACTCTCAAAATAGCTCACCTCATTGTAAATGTGTGTAACTTGAGTCTTCTTGTTTGTCAATCGTTGACCAATATGCTTTTCAAGATTTACAACGTTAGGTCCACCAGTTGCAACGTGTGAATGTTTTGTGTTTGTGAGACAAAGTACACTTCTCTCATTCCCCTTTGTCGTGTTTAGAATTGATCTGTCCTTCAGAAAGTCTTCTCTTGTGATGGTATTCTGAGAAGCAAAGGTTCTACACGGCGAAATTACCGGCATAGACAACTGCCGGGAAGTTTCTGTCTTCTTATAACTACAAGGTAGTATAGGTGTGTAGTTCTTTGCAGGCTTTTCGCTTGTCGTTCTGCGCCACGTCAATGTGCTTCGTAAGTTTTCCAGTATGGTCTTCACTGCAGTTAGTGTTCAGATTTCAAGGGTTGACGTACTTGTTTCGCTGGACGTACATAGTTGCTCGGAACATAACCAATTTCTCCATGGCTGTTCATCACTTGCCACCATTGCAGAGAATCGTCCAATAGGGTTAGACGTTCACCTCTGAGAATAGTTAATTCGTGAGGTTCCGTAGCGTAATAGTCGAATTTAGCAACTAAATCGTGTTTGTCCTTTCCAACCATTATTTCTCAGATGTGAATCAAGACACCGATGGGAGTAACATTTCCTGAGCAATCTATGAACTGTGATATTTCATTATTGTAAATAAAAACAAAAAGAACACCCACTGAATACATTTCAATACCACTGACCTGATTGCAATAACTAAAGGGTGGGTCAATCAACAAGACGGTTTTCTCAGATAATCAAGAAACACAAGCCGGTGTGATTGAGCACTTGGATCACAAAAACCGTCTTAATTAAGGTCTTTGCTCATTTTGTTTGCTCAGGTCCTTAAACACACGAAATGAGATGTATTCAGGATGATTTATGGGGTCTTCGGAATGCGTCAAAAACGGCTCACCACCCGCGTGATGACAGCTGAGTCAGTTGAGATTCGGCACTTCAATTCAATATTTCGTTCTCAAAGGTGGCTTTTTAAGCCATTCAGGCTACTGTGATCCACAGCTGATGTTGGCTCGCAAACAGGGTCTGAGTTGTCGTAACAGTTAATGAAGTAACCCGAAGTTGTCGAATTAAATTAAGTATCCCAACCTCAAATCACTAGAAGACTTTTTTGTGTCTGACTATCAAAACCACATTATAATCATTTTCATTTCACAGCCATTCAGCAGATAACACAGATCACCAACCTGTCCTGTTAATCTACCAATTCTAAACATTCATACACACCTATGTACCTTTGTGTTTATTTGTCGAAAAAAGCATGTTCGCTACTTCTTTTTCTCAGTGCTGCAATGGGTATAATTAGTGTAATACCTAAAGTATTGTTAGTACATCACGATAATTGGATCCGTTCTTAAACTGTTAGACGCAAGACTAGGATTTTAATACTTCAAGAGTCGGGAGTCTCAGCTAGAAATCCAATTTCACAACAATACTCATTTAGTTTATCTCAACTCTTCTTCTTATTTCTTCTACAGTGGCATTTAATTCAGCTGAACTGGGATTTATATTTTGCAAGATCCATGAAGTTATAGGCAATCGAAGAGTTCATTTGGAATTCTTGATCATTGTTATATGTATTGTGTAATGACTAAAGCAGCAGCGGTTAGGCTTTTCGGACGTCTTTTTGCTTGCCATCTCAATTCTTCATTATTACTGGTGTAATCCTGAAGAACACTAAAGAAGTTATTCAAAACATATGGATGTAAGGTAAGATTTGGAGATAAGTAATGAAACATGGTGACACTTAATTTTCCGGATGAATGCAATAAAGAATCTGATCCGTTGTCTATGGTCATTCAATTATTCAGTCGCTGAAGTTTTACTCTAATGGTTCAACAAGTTCAATACAAATAGTTTTGCCCGCAAATATTTTGGACACATCTATCACTCCCTGGGTCGTTATAGATTATCCTAAAACCGTCCGTTTCATCAAACAACGTACGTCTATTAATGAAAATTCTAAAACGATACAACTCAAAAGACGGTGCTTCATGGGGAACTATCAATAAACTTTGTAGATCCCATAGACCACTGGGAGCTCGGACGTTTATCTCGGTATTCCTTTTTTTTTGTTCTGAAACCAGACTAAGAATATCGTTACAAAAACAACAGCAACCAAACAGCGAGGGTCTTTCCTACCATCGGTCAAAAATGGTCAAACTTCAACAACCGAAGTAAAAAAGGTTATACACAATAGTGTTAGGTTAAACTTCTACGTGTTAAAAGTTCGTACAAACCAGAAAATACTTATTATCACAAAAACGGCAGTCCTTCAAAACAAAATGATGATGATCCTAGTTTTTCAAGGAAACATGCCGATATTTTTGAATTGCTTTGTAGTCATTCTGATTCTAAAGTAACGGTTCCAAAACAGGCAGTACAAAAGCTGGGAGAACGAGTTCAAGGGTAAAGTACTTTTTTCAGTTATTCGATTCAATACTTGCGCTATCTATGAAGTTAGTTCGCGCAGTGGAGTAGTTTCAGGAATGTGGATGCTGAGCTGATAATCCAAATCTAGGCGTAGACGCGTCATTCTGAATTAAAATTACATTCGGAAAATTCATTTGCTGACATTTATTCTATCTGGGAAGATTACGAATTTTGCGAACTTATCGTGATGAGCAGGGATAATTGTTTATAAACTAGTTATCCAATATCGTGTATTCATACGACTCAGGCACGCGACCTTGTGTTGTGTAAACACATTTGTGATTCGTAGTTCAAACTGCTTTGAGTCATGCAACTTATTGATACCAGCGTCAGCTTACTCTTTTATTAAAAATCTGGCATTCCCGAAGAAACCAGTATCCCTGAGTTACGAGGAAATTATTACATTAGTGCTTGATCATGTTCATTCTGTGGATTATGAAATTTTATCAACTTTAGCGTGGTGATTCACAACATACTCGTGCATTTATTCTCCAGCTACAGGCGCAGACTTCTGGATGTAATCTCATTTACCGGTTTGAAACACAACTTCGTGGTCGGCTCATTCCTGGCATTAACTGCTCTCAGTTGCAACAGAAGCCCCTCTTGTTGTTAAACCCTAAGCTGCACAACGTGATTGATGTATGGTAATGGTACGGATGCCACTGCTTCGATTATGTTGTGTGGTTCAACTGCAAAGTCATCGGACCATTCTTTCAGAAGTTAGGTTTGTAACCAAATACTCATTCCCGAGTGGGGAACTTCACACGCCCTCTAGCTTCTTCGGACAATTCATTGGGTAAATGCGATTATTGGGGTCAACTTCATTTCCACCCAACCTATCACTTTTTCTAAGCTAAAGACTGCAGATTTGGTAAAGAAGGACATACTTGAAGTTTGTGAATGCAGTCATCCAAAAATCTTTTAAAATTCTGATCTGATTCTCCTGAGGATTTTTCTAACGTTACTCTCTCAGAGGTGGAAATATCCCATCTATGCGCTATCTGTTCATTTCTCACTAAAGGCACAGTTCAACAGGATTCCATTGCGGATAATGGCGGTGTCAAATCTTCACTCCCATTTTTGTGCTGTCCCTCATTAGCAAGTACGTCAGACTGATATTGTTATAAAGAGAGTCCCTGGATATACTCCATCTATTTCAGGCTCATGCAGTGCTTTTCTCACAAACAAAACTGGCCATTTCTTCTTTCCTTTCCCTCTTCGCTCAAACTGAGCCCTTCGTACTTGGGCATAAGGCTATTAAAGATGTTGGCATTTCTATTTCACTTCTATTGCAAACAAAATTCGTTGTCTGAACTAATTTTACGGTTCCCCAACGCTTCCGGTGATATGAAAATATCCCTGTAAAGTTGGAGGTAGATGGTCACCCTGTATTTTTTGAAGCGTCGCGTGTTATCTTACTGACTTCATGGACCAGTGAAGAAAGTCCTTAAAACTTTGGTTTCCAAAGGGTTTCTAGAACGAATTTCATCATCCAAATGAGCAACTCTTATTGCCAATCCGTTGAAGTTTGATGGTCATACTCCAAGAATTTTGGTGGTTATCGAATAACTTTGAGTAAGGGGCTTCGCAAACAGATAATCACTACTATGGATCCAGAGGATAAACTGTTTCTTTTGCGGCTCTTACAATTTCTCACGGATTCACTTGAGAGATGCTTACTTGAGAATTTCTGTACATGAAGATTCTGGTGGGTTCAATACTGTTAACATCTTATTTGGTCTGTATGCGTACAAGTTTTGCCGTTTGAACTCAGTGTTTCTCCCGCCATCTTTCAGTATTTTGTGCATTCCATCATTAAAGGACGCCAAGGTATTGAATGCCATCAACGTGATGTTGCTATTCATGCATCGAAACAGGCAGCTGATGAAGACAGACTTCGGGAGCCATTGCAACGTTTTTCTGACTTTATCGTTTTCCACGAACTCTTCTAAATTTGTATTCAATTCTACTGTTCTTGACTTCTAGGAATATCATAGAACTAATATCGATTATCAAGCCGATCCTAATCGCCTCGCTCCTTTGCTTGATGCATTTACTTCTCAAAACATTCCTAAATAGAACCCTTTGATTTGTTCCGTCTAATACAATTCGCATATCATTCCTAACTTCACATCCATCGTGTTTTCATAATACTCATCCGGTACTTTTTCATGGTCATTCAAACAAAAATAATCCTTGTATTCTGTCCTGCTATACCTTAGAACTATGGCCTTTTTTTCATTCGCCCTCATACTACATTCCACTCTCATCACTAATGCATCACCCACTAGAATTGGTGATGTGCTGTAGCAGAATGGATTCCCGGTTGTTTGCGTTTCATATCGGCTTACTACTGCCAAAAAGCCTATTCCCAGATGCAACCCAAAGCTCTTACTGTCTTTTGGTCTGTCAAGCTGCATCATAACTACCTGTTTGGATTAAAATTTGTTATTATTTCTGACCAAGAAACATTCCACTTCATTTATAATCCATCTAGGTCAATACATGGATTCACTGTAGCGATGGGGTATAGCACTTTGCGCATGATTACGGTGCTCTGTATTGTAGCGGCAAGCAGACTCCACGTGTGAATTATCAATCTAAATATCCACATTCGTGCGAAGTGTGATGCTGACCGTTTGCTTGTGCAACCATTCTGTATGAACTGACAAGATCTAATTGACGATTCACGCCGGCACTTTGGAACTATTTTATCCGCTATTAAACGAAGGAAAAATACCAGTATAAAAGGGCGGATTTACGCATCTTTCTTCATATACAGAGCAGTCAGTTGTGAAATCGGGTGGAATTCTTGGTATGAATAATTTTACTGTGATCCCTTTATCACTCCTACGAATAATACTATACGATTTGCATGGCTTTTATCTGTAAATTGAAGAAATGAAAGCGTTGGTTCGCCTAACCAGCTGGTGGCTCGGTGTCGATTTTTATATTGTGCAGTTTGCAAAGAGGTTATGACTATTTTGTGGAAAAACCTGTTTCCTGCCGTCAAAATGAAATCCATGGCCCGCGTTTTGCGAAGCTTGGAAAAGAATTCATACTGACAACTTTGGTTTGAACCTGAATAAATATCAGGCCCTGGAGATTGTTGATTCCCATTCTCGTCGGGCAGAAGCTTACTTTACAACGTTAGCTGGTGCTGAATTTATCATAACTGTTTTGCGGAAAATATTTAGTCGGAAAGGAATGCCCCACATGTTCATTACTGATAATGGAGGCCAACTGGCTTGAAGAAGCATGTTGTTGCCACTTACTGCACAGTCAAATGCCGTAACCAAAACTTTTGTACTAATATTAAAAATGCGGCATAAGCAATCAGTCCATTAAATATACAAGGGCTTGAACGAGGTGTAAACAATTTTCTCCTTCAATAGAGATATGCGGCACATGGTATCATACATTCCTATCCAGCAACTTTGTTTACTTTTCCATTACTTTCTGCGAACTTAAAATTAATTGAATCCGCCATAGAACTCACCAACGTGAAAATGATTAACGACTAGCTTCTGGAATTATGTGGGAAAAACTTGGGAAGCGCAAGGTATGAAACTTGAATATAAATGATTGATCGCTGCACAGGAGACATGTTGATCAAATTTGGTACTGGATTCCTGATATCCTGCTGATACGTATGTTGTTCCAGCCCCGATAAATGTTGATCACGATACGCAAATACCTTCTCAATCTGTATTAAGACGTTCTGAACGTCTAAACCTTAAATCTCTCAGAGACTGCGATAACCTCAGCTTCATTAGCGCTGAGTTGGGTGTGATAACTGTCTGTAACCTGGTAATCCAATATCATGCCTTGACACCACCACAAACATGAGACCTTGAACTTTGTGAGTACATATTTGTAACTCACACTTCAAAGTACGCTCAGTTCTGCACTTCATTTCGATTTGGGATAGCCCCTATTATTCATTTTTTTATGCTAAAATGTCACCTGAGAAGAACATCGTCAGCAAGTTTGAGGTGAAACAGATGAACGTCAAACGAAAGTGGATCCAAAATGACCCAACTAATTTGTAGAATTTTTGTTCCAAACCACTGATCAAAACGTAAGTATTAGGTAGCTGACAAGAGCTAATTCCAAAACGAGGTCTTCTATACATTTACTTATTTAATTTTTTTACATACAGACGATCACGGTTTAGCTGAATTTTTCGGACAGTACGTTTTTCACACTTGTCCGTTCATTATGGAATTCACTCTTGCTTGCAAATACTTCTCCATTCATTATTAAATAGAATTAAGAAGAATCTGTTTTTATCAGTGGATAATAAGCATATTCTAATGAGCAGCAGAACTCTCGCACAGGTACGGCCGATGGATCCACTCGCCATATTCTCAGGAAATTTAGTCTCGGTCAGCGCTGCTAGAGCTATGGCCGACTGATTGGTTTAACTGACATCAACAGAATGGTTATCTGCAGCACTCGATTTCAACACCCCAAGAAGCACTTACGCACATGGCACTCCAATGACGGTCACACTGCACACCAATTCGAACACATTCTGGTGAGATTTCTTTGGGCTTCATCTGTGGGGGATTTCCGAGCGTACCAAGATGCAAAAACGGGCAATACAAATAGCACCAAACATGTCCTCTTACACGCGTGATTCGAAATTCATCTGTCTACACGTGCTAAATTATCTGCACCCTCCCGGCTAAAAGCTGCTGCCCTGGAAAATCCAGAGAAACGAGGAGCTTTGTCACGAGTAACCACAACTCGACTCATCGCCGCAACCAACGCACAAGAAGACGGAATTGCCGTGGAAGGGCAATGGATTCGAATAAGGACGACAATCAAGGAAGCTGCTTGGACAGCACTCGGGAGAACGAAAAGGCGGACAAAAGATTGGATCCCCGAGAGCAAATGCGGCGGGAAACTAAAGCACATGAAACCCGACTAGCAGGTAGTGATGACCACTGCAGACTGCAGCGGGAGGCCACATGCTCTGTCAAGGCTGGTCGCAAAATAAACTGGATAGGAATTACTGGAAAAATGGAGACCGCCTCAGGAGCTGGTGACTTTCGTAAAATGTTCCGCTTCATTTGCAACGCCTCAAATAAGTCCTGCAAACAAGATTCCCTTCTTCGTGAGGCGGCAGGAAACCTAATACCAGAACAGAGTGATAAAATGGATCGAACACTTTGGTCAACTACCCAACCGGCCTAAAATCCACCCGACGGACCAATCAATATCAACCCCTCCAGTCCAGTATGGAAGCAGCCATGACCCGCCGATTACCGCGGAAACCACGGAAATAATTACCAAACTGAGGGATAAAAAGTCTGCTGGGGAAGATGGCATCCCTCCAAAAGTATATAAAATCTGTTCAGCTACACTGATTGACAGGTTGATTACATGTTTTGGCTCCGTTTGGCGTGAGGAAGCATTTCTACTCAACCAGAGAATGTCCATTCTGCTGCCTATTCCGAAGAAAGGTGATAAATCGGCATATGAAAACCACCGATGGATCAGCTTGTTCGATATGGCCGTAAATATTTTTGGTGCGGTGTTACTAAACCGTTTCTCCGAGGCAAAAGACCGGCGCACTTGCCCGAATCAAGGAGGTTTCCGCCGTGGCAGAGGCTATGTGGATCAGATCTTCACAGTGCGCTGAATACTGCAGCATCGCTATAGGCTTTAGCAGCCGACGCAGCTTGTTTCATCGACTTCCGGGCTGCCTTCCATTCGGTTAACCACGAGTCTCTCTGGACCAGAACTCAATCCGATAAGATTCCCGATAAGCTTTTAAGGCTGTTGAAGGGGTATTACTCGACAACTGGTGCTAGAGTTCGTATGTACGGCGAAGAATCCTGTAAGTTCGCACTCGCTACCGGAGTTAGACACGACTGAACCCTTTAACCGGGGCTATTCAACTACACCATTGATTGGACAATGCGACAGGTACTACACGACTACCCTGACGTTCAACTTATCAAGGATACATACATCTCGGACCTGGAGTTTGCGGATGATATTGTCGTGCTAGGAGACTCCTCCGTTATGCTACAACCAATCCTCGACCGAATCATTTCTTTAAGGAGGTCCATCAGACTAGAAGTGAATTCAATCAAACAAAAGCTTTCCCGACCCATCTAGGCCCGACAGTTGAACAACTGTCGGTCAATGACCAACCAGTCGAATACATCCCTTCATTCAAATACCTTGGCTCAACTCTGCTTCCCAAAGGCCAGGCAAAAGATAAAGTGGTATTACGGATCGGCAGCCCCAGGAGAGCCTTTCTCCAGCTAAGACAAATGCTGTGGACTCTCAGTGAAATCAGCTAAAGGACCAAAGTTCGTATTTACCGTGCCGCCATCCGCCCCGTACTCACCCATGGCTGCGAATTCTGTCTTTTACGAGCTTATGATACCAGAAGGCTGGGAGATTTTGACCACTGGTGTATGCGGCAAATACTCAGAGTCAAGTGGCGCGACAGGGCGTCCAACAAAGAGGTAAGGAAACGATGCTCTTATTTCGATGCTCTCGCCATCCTCTTCCAAAGTCGACGACTGCAGTGATTCAGCCACACCCATCGGAAAACCAAGTTAGAGATAAACAAACAAACACTTGTCCCCGCTCTCTGTCCTGGGTGGCGTTGTCGCCTTGGTGGACAGCTCAAAACTTGAACCAGCACAAAAGAGAAAGACGTAGAGCTTCGGTCGGTCCATAAAGCCCGGTGATGGAAAAAAACTGGGTCAGGATCTGCACCAAGCTCGCCTCCAGCCGCCACGCGTGGTCAGCAGTGGTCCGTGATATCCATGCAGCCGAATTATCCTTTCACAGGAGATAGTCGCGTAAAAGTACAGAGGTACAAGTAATGCCAAAAGAGAGCAAGTGGTAGAGGTATCAGCAGCGGGCAAGCTAAGACTATAAATTGGCATGATGAAACTTTAGGTTGTAGCGCTTAAGCTTTCTGAGCGTATATTTTCCTGATACTGTGCGGAACACGTTGACCACATGCATCGACGAACAAGTTGCGATGAATTGTTATTTGTTCTGAATTGCTCACCGGCCACCAGCTTATGGTCGTAAAACAATGGAGGCGGTCAAGGGTTAGCTGAAAAACCTTATTTTACAAGCACCAGGTTCTGTTCACGGCAGTTAAAGGTTTACGAAGGAACTCATGTCTATCATGGACCAAATTATTAAGCACTGGTCTATCAACACTCAAGACTGTGGCAACTGAAGAATAACATGCGAGGGAGTAACACTTTTAAATGTTGCCGTATTATTCCGCCATTTACGATGGACCTTCCATAACCAATATGTCCCCTTAGAATTAACTCATTCAGACGATCATCCTTTTTCCCATATATATATATATATATATATATATATATATATATATATATATATAGATGTGCATTCACACACCTAATGGTGTTTCATTTACACCTTTGTTTTTGTTCATTTCCCCAATTCCATACGTGATATTCCGTAATCGGTAATATAATACTTTTCACGGCTTTTGTTCGCAGCAACTTGGTACTGTACCGTCGCATTTCATTAGTAAAAGATGGACGTTGTCACTTCAGTTACATGCTCTCGTGTATTTTGCATTGCTCTTACAATATACGAGATGAGAAAGAACCTAGAAGGCTGTATGGAAGAAACAATGATAGAAACCGAACAACCGCCGGTCCTTTGTACATATGCAAATTACGTTTTTATACAACACAATTCCTTCCGTTCGTGTAATAAGTTCTTTTAAATATGGGCAACTTAATGGCTAGGTTCTAATGGATACAGAAAACAATAACTTTAGGTTGAACACTGAAACGATTTGAGAGTAAACAGCAGAAAGGCTGAACCAATTTTGCGCGCGTTTTTGGTCTTAGGCGATTTCATCGCCATCCCAATTTGGTAGCCGGTAGCGCTTCCCAAAGATTTATTGACACGTCTAACGTTCCGATGAGACAACCCAATTTTATGCCAACCTTATCCCAACTGGGTAAAAGTTAGGTATGCCGACTGGGATGGCTCGTGTAATTCGTAGTATCACAAATCTTAATAAATGATGGTTTTGAGCAAAGGAGTCGAATTAGACCTCAATTTTCCAAATCGCACCCACGGTAACTATCACATTTTTCGGGCTGTACCACATAAGAGAGGCCCATAAAAGGTCCCCAAAGAGATCCTTATAGACCAAGATGCTTTCTCCTTATGTTGATCGATCTGATAAGCAACGTTTTCTCATGAAGTAAAATTCCATTCCAATATTTTTGTCTTTTCTGAATCAAATGGCATAACTTTCGTAGCAAAACTGCTCCAAAACCGGTCGGCTTTTCGCCTATTTTGAGCAGTTTACTCTATTGTGCTAGTCGGCTTTTGAGTGACTTCTGATTAGTTTCTGAACTACTTCCGAGCGTCTTCCGGACAGGTCAACCCACTCTTGTGAATAACGTGAAATGCCTAATTAATTCTTGTCGATTTTCTTCAATCACTTTTCTCCTTACCACCTTTTCTCACTAAAAGACAGAATCCTAACGATCACCTTATTTTACATATGTTAGTGTACATCAGACGCTGCTACCTCCCACGCAGCACATATCCCGTCTTTTAGATTGGTGTCAGATAGTTCCCAGCAGCCATTATTCCACAGGTCAAAGTTGAATGAATGTGAAAGAAATTGACGACCATGGAATTTTGCATTTTCACTGGATATCCGATTTCAAAATATGCTTTCTAATACCAGTTGATATTGACAAGAACTCAAATTAATGGTAGTCCTATCTGGCGCACTTCAAAATAAATAAAATAAGGTTGATTACTAGGATTTTATTCTTTAGTGGAAAAAGGAAGTAAGGAGAAAACCGATTGGGGAAAGTGGTAGATATCAATGAGGCACATCAATTATTTCACAAGGTTGTATTAAACCGCCCGGAAAACGTTCCGAAATCGTTCATAAATTACTTAGAAACCACCCGAAAGCCAACCAGCGCAAAGATGCGAACCACTTGAAATCGGCCAAATCCAATGCGTTTTAAAGCGGTTTTGTCGCGGTTCTGGTACAAGTGATGCAACAAAAGTTCTTTCTGACGTCGACCGGTTTCAAAATGCACTCATTGAGATAAAATGTTTAACAAAAATGTAGCGGTTGCCATCTTCGTTCATACTTTTACCACGTTTATTGTTTAACTGAACGCTGACTGCCAAGCGCGGTTGCCATTTGACCGTTGCTCTTGCGCACGCTCTCACGCACGCTCCCAAATACACGCTAACCACTATCTCTCCCAATCGCCTTCTCGTTCTCACGGGTCGTGGAGAATACTGTTCTGGTTAACATATTCGTACAGTGCCGAGCATTAGAGTAACGTGCAGGTGGTCCACGCAGCACAAAGGACCGAAGCACGCGTTTACTAAGGAAACCGCAAAGTAAGGTCTAACCAACCTTACAAAAATGTACAGTACCATGGCCGTCAGTTTCCCTCGTATCAATTCAATTTTGACTTGTAAAAGAATGGGTTCTAAGCAAGCCGACCGAAAACCAGCCGCAAACCGATCTTAAGAACAAGCTGCGCGCTACAATGGAACAAGAAAATCCGCCAGAGGTTCTCAGCAGTTTGTGCATTCTCTTATAGCAAAACCGCTCCAGAACTGCTCCCAAGCCAACCGTTCTTGGCCATTTTTCGAGCAGTTTGTACTATTACACTGGTTGGTTTTCGAACGGTTTTTGGGTGGTTTCTGATCGGTTTCTGAAGAGCTTCCCCGCGGATTATGCCAGTCGCGTGAAATACGTCAAGTGCTTCGGTAATTCCTGTCACTTTTTCCAACTTATGTTTTTCCATGCTTACAAGTGAGCGTAAAAGATTGGGTCTCCCAAATTATGATTTTTTCAATAATTGCCCTCATTTCATGCATTTCAATAGCGTGAAGTAGAACGATCTATAACTTGATGCTTCTGGACACTTATGTGCGTTAAATAAATATAATGAAATAAAATCCCCTTTAAGCAGTGTACGTCATTTTTGTTGTCGATTTCCTTCGTATCAATTTACCTTTTATTCGTGTAAAACGGCTACCAAAGAAACCGGTCGAAAACCGTTCGGAAACTGATATTACAAACGAGCTGTGTACACAGCTAACACGTGTACGTACACGTGTTAGTAGGGTTATTATTCCCGGATTATTAATCTAACAAAGTGCTGAGTGCAAGTGTAGCCCATTTTATCAAAATTCGTAGAAGAGGACAACAAACAGTTGCTTTCTCAGTTTGTTTAAAATTGCTCCGAAAAATGAACCCTAGCAGGTTGATTTTTATAGTAAGAAAGAGCAGTATACGGGTATACACGTATACTTCTCTTTCTTATTATATATATATATATATATATATGAGCCCAGCTGGGCTCAGTAAGTGCATCAACAGGATCCTGCACTTACATTTATCGAACACTAATATGGCTTCCAACAGCTTGCTCACTACCTAGTGAGGCAAGTAGTGGTGCATAACCGAGGAATACACACCACTTGTACTAACAGGGACAGTACACTACCTGGCTTGAAAATAGAGAAAAACCAACTGAAAGCGTGCACAAATCAAGGTCAAACTTTCAGTTCAGTTCAGTTCAGTTCAGTCTGCACAGGACAGGTAATGGTCACGGCCAATCGAGCGTACAGAATTCCTTCGATGGTATGCACACCAGTTATGCACCCACCACTGCCGAGTGTATTTCGTCGAATCCCCGCTAAAAATGAGAGGGAAACGGAAAACCTCATCGCACATCAACTGCGAGAGACATTATGCATCGTGAGCGTTCACTGAGACAGTATGCAATGAGGGAAAAAGTCTGCTAAAACATACTCCAGAAGGACCACAGTGCAGTTTGCACAGGACTTGATGTGGCTAGAGCCAATCGTGTGTCCAGATAGTTGTGTTGTCGGCGCGTTTTCGTAGCTCCCAGCACTGTGTGAGTTTCTTTTATTGGAAGGCAGAGATTTTGTGCCTTATCAGCCCTGGCAGAGAAAAGTGGAAACTATGAGTGAATTGCGTCTGACCCTAAAAGCTGTTTAACATAATTCGGGTATACTGCCACCTAACTTAGGTCTACTGCTTTCTTAAAAGCCTTCACTACTGTGGTATTTATGACCTCCTCTGGGAGATTGTTCCAATAGGGTAACACTCCATTCGAGAAGTAATTCACCCTAATTTGGAGCCTCGAATGCTTTTTTGTGATCTAAGGATATGCCCCTTGTGCCTGTCCCTGGAATCGGAGAGAAGAGGGCTTCTCGATTTATACCTGACAGTCCTTTCATTATCTTGAAGGCTTCTATCAAATCCCGGCGAACGCGCTGCCTTTTCATCGAGAACAGATCTAGGGCACGGAGACGCTCAGTTTAGCTAAACCGCCTTTGCCCAGTCACTATTCTAGTGGCTAGTCTTTGCGCTTTCTCCAGACAGTCTATATCGTTCCAGTAGTAAGGTGCCCAGGCTTGCACGCAGTACTACATATGCGGCCTGACTATGGCTTGTTATATTGGAACGAAAATCTCCGGCTCTCTACACGACATAATGGATCTAACTCGAAAGAGTTCTCTCTTGGCCATATTGGCTGCTGCAGTGCACTGCTTCGACGACTTGAAGCTGTTGTTCGTTAAAACGCCCAAATCTCTGACCTGCGAGACGACTTGCAACGAACCCACTCCATTCCCACTAGCCCGTGTATTTGTGGTCAAGCTTTGACACTTGGTGAGGTTTGGTGGAAGGTCCCATTTGCGTGACCAGTTTGGTACTGCCAACACGCCAAGTTCTATATCTACTCCAGCTATCTTGAAGTCATCGGCAAACATAGAGGTGGGGTTTGTAAGCTCACGTGCTACGTCATTGATGAAGATGAGGAAGCGCAGAGGGCCGAGCACCGACCCGTGTGGCACCCCACTTGTTACACCTCCCGGTTTTGAGACATGACTACTCACCTGAACACTAAAAGTTCGCCCTGCTAAAAAACGATTTATCCACTGTCTTGCCTTTACAAAAATTCCCATAGACTGCAGTTTGACGTCCAGAAATCTTTGGTTCAAAGAATCAAACTTCTTGCTGAAGTCCAAGCAGCAGACCGCAATCGACTGCCCTTCGTCCAGGCGCTTGGTTACCTCATCGAGGAACAGCAGGAGATTCGTCGGAAAGGATAGTCCTGCCACAAACCCAGGCTGAGATTTTGATATGAGGTTGTGTTGAACCGAATGCCTTAAGATCTGTTTCCTGACTATTAGCTCCAGGCACTTACACAGTACTGAAGTTAAGCCAGCCGGCCGGTAATTTTCGGACTTTTGCCGGGGTCCACTCTTGTAAATTCCTACCACTGTCGCTCCCCTCCAGTCTCCCAGCACAATTCCCTCTCTAAGTGACGTTTAATACAGCTTCGTCGCCAGAGCCTTCAGGACCTCGGCCAGAGGCTGAATGATTGATGGATGAATCCCATCTGGTCCTGCCGCTTTATTTCTATTCAAGGTTTGTATCTCCGAGTACACTTCTCCTACGGTAAGTTCCGGCATTGGAGGTGCCTGTGGGCCGTCCATTCTTTCCTCTAAATTATTTTCTGGTCGATATATGCTCCTGAAGAATGTCATGAGCATGTCGGCCTTGTCCTCGTCGTTCAAAGCTAGACGTCCCTGGGCTCCTTCCTAAGTAGCTACACTTTCTCTCATGCTTTTGTGAGTTTGCACGTGAGAGTAGAACCTCTTTGGGTTTGTGCGGACTGACGCAGCTAACCGACGCTCGATAGCATATCTATCCACTCTCTGGATAGCTTGAGCTCTGTTTCTAGCCGTCTTATAGCTGTTCCATGCCCCCTGAGTTTTGTACAGCTTGTACGCCGCCCATCGTTGCCCACGACTAACTATAGCCTTGTGGACATTTGACTCCCTCCACGGGGGTTGATTTCTACTGCTAACCACACTCAGAGATGCAAACTCCTCTGTAAGTTCTAGTAGCCCCATCTCGATGGCCTCCCAAAGTTCCTCTACGGAGGCTTTTTTGTGTCCCGGTGTCCACTGAACTTCCTCCGCCGCCCTCTTTATTTCACCTATATTAATTCTCCCATAGCGCCGAAGTACCACGATTTCCTTCAGCGCCTTGCTAAGTCTTAGTGTGACCCTTAGGACTGTTTGATCACTTATGCCAAGTGGCTCTTCCCACTTAATTTCTTCAACGTCCTGATGGTGCCGTGTTATGATTAAATCAACGAGAGACGGTTGCTGTCCACCTCTGTGATTAGTGGCGTGCGTCACATGCCGCGTAAGTGCATGCAACTGGACCCACTGCAGAAACTTGTAGCCCGTTGATCCCCTTGTTGCCACCCTGCTTTCCTGGTTAATTTCGGGCGGGTTAAGATCCCTAATGAGGCGATCTTCTTTGCCTGTGCCAGCACCGCATCCAGCACTTGCAACAGCTCAAAGTCTTCCGCATCTGTCGCAAGCGGTGTTCTGTAGATACAGATAAAGCATACTGTTCGCGCCTCGATCCTGATAAAGCAAGATCTGGCCTGTACATTACCCGAGACCAAGTTGAAGGGAGCCTCCCAATGACCTATGTTGGTCCGTATTAGATGTGCTGCTCCACCCCCTGCCTTCCATCTGCTCTACCCTGTCTGTATGCAGCGTATCCTTGAAAGCGCATGTCAGTATCTGGCTTTATCCAAGTTTCCGTCAGTGCATCGACATCAGACTCGGCGATCCTAGTCGCCAGCTCCTCTTTTTCCCGGGAGACTGCATGTGTTGGTGTGCCATATTGACTGTTCCCTGGTCCTCGCTAGTGACTTCATTGCTAATCTTACGGCTAGGGTACCCTCGAGCGCAATCTCCGAGGTGATGCCTCTTTTTTCCTCTGTGGGTGCCTGTTGCGCAGCATCTTGGACATCAAGTAACGCTCTGAGTTTCTTGGCTTTTTCTTTTCCACCGGTCAACCCGGTGTCGGTCTCAACGTGCCAAGAGCACCTTCCTCCTTTTGAGTCGCCATACGGATGGCCCGGGGTGGTCTTGCGACCACCTCAGCCCAACTGGTTTCTTCGGCTTTCCCCCACCCCGATACCTTCAACTTTGTTGTTTGCACCAAAGAGGATTTTCGGAGCGTCTGCTTCAGAATCCGGCTGGCTGGCTGCACTTTCTCAACACCAACCGGACTGAATGCTCTGTGAGTCCACTTATTGTTGGTCTTTCGAACTTCCTGAATCTCGCTTTTTGTTTACCGGGCGCCTGAAGCCACCTTTGGGGCATGAATTGCTCCCCGGGCTTTAGGTGTTGACGTCCCAAGATGGGTCATCTCCAGTTTCGCTATATGTAGAGTCGGCCGCTTCAGGTCAGGCGTTCCCAGCTCTCAGCAAGACTATCGCATTACCCGGTTTGACAAGTGCTGGGCTGTCGGGTGCAACCCTAACTATTCCCTGCGTGCTGCCCTCAAATGCTCCCGCCCCGGACAGCAACATATCTCTCCAGTAGACACTGTGGAACACAACTACCAGGGATCGCGGCGGCACCGGTTGTGTTCCACACCATGGTCCTACTCAATGACACTTGACTGTTGGTGTCGTAGGAGGTAGGTTATATTAAGACAGAGGAGGTGTAGTGGGCACTTCGGCCCAATCCAGTTCAGCTCGCATGGGGCAGAGAACAGCCTGGACTAATCGGCCGTCCACAATTTCCTTACACGGTATGCACACTAATTGTGCACCCGCCACTGCACAATGTACTTCGTCGAATCGCCGCCTAAAATGAGGGGTGAACAATGCTGATCGCAGTCCAAAGAGCTTGCCATGAGCATTTTGTGGAGCAGAGCCGCACTTTTCTAACCATTTGAAGTCCTGCTCTAAGTGAACCCAAGGCCTTTAACCCTAACGACTGTCTCCACGGAGAACAGCCCTTGGTCATGAGCTACAGTTGGGCCTTCTGTTGACCTTGACAGCAAAAGTTTTATTCCAGCTTTGAGCGGTAAGTACCCCTTATACGCCTAAATCAGGATTGTTCCTATATCCCTGCCTAAGTTTACCCTGCACTGAGCTCCGAAAATGTTCACGTCATCTGAAAAAGTGAAATTACGCTATTCAAGGGAAGATGCTAGGTCGTTGATAAACAACAAGAAAAGCATCGGGCCTAAGGCAAACCCCTGAAGTACGTCACCGGTGACGTTCACCAAACTACGGCACCCTTCCCCTACGTTAACGTAAAACTTTCTGTAGGAGAGGAAGTCCGCCATCCTCCTGTACACTGGCCCACCTACACCGAAAGTCTCCATCTTGAGCAGCAAAAGAAGACGGGTAACGGAGTCGAACGCCTTGCTAAGGTCCAGGTAAGAAGCCTCCACTTGCTTGCCCTCATCCAGTCGTCGTGTCACTTCATCTAAGAAGCACAAGAGATGGATCGAACATGATCTGTGTTTTAGGAACCTTTGCCTTTCTAGTCTTAGCATGGAGCGCTACGGTAAAGGCTGATAGACGTGGGAGCAGATGATCTCCCCAAGAACCCAACATGGTATGTTGGCTTGGCTTACCGGCCAGTGGTTACCATGGCCAGCTTAGGTTCACTATTGTGATCACCACGGCGGCAGCGATTTTCCAGTCTTCAGGCAGCTTACTCCGGTCCAAAGTGGACCTGTTCAGCTTGCATCCCTACGGAACAATGATATCTGCTAACGGCTTGATGATAGCCGGATGGATGCCATCTGGACCCGCTGACTTGTTGCCATTTAATTCCTGTTGGTACCTGCGCTCGATTCCCCACGAGACTGAGCTCGTTTAACTGCGGGCATGCACCAGAACCAAATCGACTTGCGCCTCACTATCTATCCTATATACACTACCAAAGTATTCCCCCGAGGCCCCTGCTTTGCTCTGGCCATTAGCGACAACTTGGTCCCTGGGGGATAGCGGAACTACCACATCCTTTGTGGAGCCGCTTGGCTGCACCCAGCTGCAGGATTTCATCGGCTGTTATATTACGCATTGGGCTAATCGGAGCTCAAACCCAGGCCTAGAATTTCGCAGAAGGTTCACAGTCTCGTTTCTAAGCCATGTGTAATTGGTCTAGGCTAGCCGACTGCCGGTTCCAGCCGCAGTCTCTACTCTTGATAGCCATGGCAGTTGCAGCCTTCCGCTTCATTGGTTTGCCCTCCGCAAGTCTTCGATACAAGGGTGCGGCCCCTTATTTGAGGGCAATTAGGGATCCACTTGAGACAAGCTAGCGCCCCCCGGTAGTTGCCCCCTCTCCCTACCGTGACCCGAGTCAGTCCCATCGCCAGATTGCGAAGCAAACGTGTGTCGGTACTGCTGAAACCTCCAACCAGCCTTGAGGGAAACTTGGATCGCAGCATTCACAGAGCGATTCTGACATACGTGTGGCCACTCTTGCCCGGTGGCGCACTGCTCTGCAGTTCGCATACTTCGCTGGGGAGATTTGCTTTTGCTAGGTCAAGCCAGGATGGGGGGCATCCAGACCTATACCTTCTGTTTTTTCTTATACACAGTTGGAACCTTTTGGCACGCAGCCATTCTACGTAGGTCTCCTCCAGCAAGCCCGGCAAGCAGACTTCAACTTCAATGTACAGAAAGTTGAAGCTATCCACTGTAGGAGTTTCTTGCGTCCTCACCTATTTCGGTCATGGTCCGCTGTAAGCGAACATCCTCACCGCTGTTTGTACTTAGCTCTGTGTGGAAGCTGACAACTGTGAGCCTTCTACCCGGAAGGATGAAAGTAACTGCTCACATCCGGGCAGTACGGGCTCACGTCCTGGTCTGAGCCACAAGATGATTTGCACCTGGCCTAGTGAGGATGGTAACCTCTCCGCGAAGGCACTCGTGCTCTCTACCCTTCATACAGGGTACATAGCCGCTACCTATAAGTCTCGCAACATGGTCTTCCTTGGTAAGCCATGTTTACGTAACGGCAGTCATCGGGGCTTCGTGCCCCTTGCGGCTTTGGAGAGTCCCAACCTTTTGTTCCTAATACTACACGCGCTGGGGCATAAAGCCACCGCGTTTGCCTCGCAGCCTAATTGTCTGTTATTATTTGCTCCTGTGTTGTTTCCGGACACAAAACATGATGTGATAGCAAGTTTTTGCTCTCATAGTACTGAAAGGTGCGCATGACACCATTTGATGAACTAGAACTTCCGGCGATCACCTGGATATCTCTATAGGAGTTGCCTTAACATTCAAACTGGCCAGGGCGAAGCTATCCTGCACCTTCAGACATTAATGCAAATTTTTATCTTCCAACTCGTCTCTAACTACAACCACTCCTTAAGACTCGAGCAGCTTCTTTGCTGCAGTCGACGAGGTAGCCCGTGAGTCGAGTACTGCATTTTTATGTCATCGGGGGCTTCTCACCAGTGCCTCGGCTGGTCCAGCCAGGGTTCCGCCGGGCGCTAGACCAACAGGACTTACTCTGTGCTCGTCTGACGCTACCTGGTATCTATCCTTGTTGACTAGAGCTACCGCTGCTGCCCTCAGTAGCAGTCCATCTTCGGGAGACTTACCAGGAAGCTGTACTAGTATTCCTGGTGCATGCTACTCGCCTTCGTTCGCAAGCGTTGACGTCCACATCTCCACCATGTGCGCCCTTCTTGGAGCAGCAGGGCGCGGCATACATGCAATTCACGGTGTCATCTACCCTCTCCCTATCTATGTCCCGCCTAGATTTTGACTCACCTATGAAGGGTTCCTCCTGATTAGGGATCAGGAGCCTGTTGTTTCAGGCCCCTCCCATCGACGAGATCAGCCTTTGTAGATAATTCACCTTGCCTTCCAACACTGAGGGCGCAGGCCAGTCAGCCTAGTCCGGCCCATCCTTCGCAATATTACGCTCACCCTTATTTTTTGGCCGTCTTTCCCTTCTGGGCTTCTGATCTGTCTACTGGCCCCCGTCTTCCTGCTTCAAGCGAGTTAAAGCAACGACCGCAGGGCTGACTTTTCAACGGCTGTCCCCCCAGGTGTGCCCACTCCTTCCGCAAACGACATGCTGCTACCTGATTGCAGTGTTTTGGGGCCCAGGCCTGTGGTGCTACCTGGTGAGTTTTGGTCTTGCTGTTGGACCCGCAGTTTGAAGGCTAGACCGGCCGCCTCCTTGTAAGGAACACAAATTCACTGGACCCACGGATTGAGTTTATGAAGAGTACAGGTTGCCCTTGTTATCAATGAACACTATGGATGAGCCTACTCCCTGCACGCCTAGCACCTACGCCATTTACTACACGCTTTCATCACTTAGATGTGAGGCATGAGTCAGAAGCAAGTGGCTTAATGAAAGACGCACAAAATGTGGGAAAATTGGTTCAAGCTCTCTTTAGCCAAAAGCAAAACCTATGACGTTTACAAGCACAGCCCTTTACCGCAGATGCACAAAAGCTCCAAGCGAGAAAAGGTGGCTGCACAAAAACGTCGAATAATACTCGGTGGTACTACGGGGAGGGTGTAAATGTACTCCGAATGGAATGCAACTTAAATGCAGTTCTGATAGGCTCAGTATGGCAAAGCAATCCGGGTTGATCTATAAAGCTTTTCATAAATTCCATTTGGGGTGAGGGCACTATGATTTCAAAGTGCGAGGTACTCACCAGGATCGGATCAGCAGGCTGCTGGCAGCCATATTGGTGTCTGACTGATGTTAGAGTAGGGTCCTGTTCATGTACTTACCTAGCCCAATCGCTCCCAGTTTCTCTTTCATTTGGGTTTTGCATATCGAACGCAGGCAAGCCCGCGTGGAGAAAAGCTGATCCTTGCGTGCTGCAAAGGGCAGGGAGGAATTATAAATTGCTCGCAATCACAACGTGCGTGTCACACACGTTTGAGCAGTGCGTAGCCAAATTCACAACGGATTCCGCAATCAAAAGTCGATTATCCGTGATATTCTACTATACTGGATTACTCAATGAACAATGACACCAAAAAGATACAAAACATCAATTATGAGATCACAAAGACTCAACAAACGAGAACCGAATTGCCGCGTGCGAGCAAGGAGCACGTGCGTCACGCAGGTCCAGAACAAGGATATAAACAAAGTAGCTCTCTGGAAGCGAAAAAACAAAAATTGGTCCAAAAAACAAACAGTGCGTGAAGACAAGTCAGTAGTGTGGGCAAGTGAGTGATGTTAAGAAAACATGGCACTGCAAAGGTTTTAGGGGACTTTCCACGACCGGTCGTTACCGTGCTTTCAGACAGTTGGGCCGGTATGTTCAGGAAAGCTTCCCTTGAGCTACTTCCTCGAGTTTGGTGCCGTTCGACTTCAGCCGGTGCTGGTTAAAAGCCTTTCTCAACTTCAACTGGAAAAATGCAAATTAATGAAATCATGCCTCGCCACACATAAGCACCAACAATATGTCGTTTGCGGTTGTTCTACTAGAATGATGCGACGTCAGACATCGAAAAAGATTGGTTGTTGAGCGTCTACTTCGTTGCTACTTCCCATTCATTCTTTTTGGTTGCTACCGTGATGGTGTTCGCTCGAAAGATACTTGAGATTTGGTAGTTCCCCAGTGAACCTACGGGAAGGATCACTGGGGTTGCGAACTTGGGAAAGAAAGGGTTTTAATTAGCATGGAACCAGAGGAATGAAGCTGAAAAACCAACCAAAGGTTCAGTTCAGTTCAGTTCATTTAGCACGGGACAGGTAATGGCCACGGCCAATCGAGCGTCCAAAGTTCCTTCGATGGTATGCATACCAGTTATGTACCCACTACTGCCGAGTGCATTTCGACTAATCCCCTCTAAAGATGAGGGGAAACTGAAAACCTCATCGCACGTCAACTTCTAGAGACACTTTGCATCGCGAGCTTTCACTGAGACAGTATGCAGTGAGCGAAAAAGTCGATTAAAACATACTCCATAAGGACCGCAGTGCCCCCCGTCATCCATCTAGTTACCGTACTCAAAGCCTTGAAGTCTTGAGGTAGTACACGTGTAAGTGACTGAAGCCCAAATGGTCCCGGATCTTGTGTTTACCTAGTTATCCTAATGTCAACGGTGAGCCGAAAGGTGGTCCACGGGATAAGGGGTAATGGGAGAAACAGAGAGGGTTCAAAATACAAATCTTGGCCGTATCTTGCTTCTGGTGTTGCCGACGACCTGGACGCACGCACGATTTGCGGACTCGATTCCCGTCCAGCGAATGGAGAAGCAGAACGATAGCAATTGACAGGTTTTAGTAATCATACTGGTTACCTTGTTTAAAAGACAGGATAGGGGAGACTGAACGAGCTAATGGCCAGAGCCGATGAGCTGGAGCGCGCCTTGCCGTTTGTCGCGTATCGTGACGAAGGTTTCGATGAGCTAGTCCTTTCCGGTACCAAGCGGACTTACACAAATCAGATTTCAAGCAACCAGTCGATTGAAGGAACCTACTCTAGACCGAATTCCTGACCTATTGAAAAGCCTGGTCAAAGTTTGCTAAGCCAGTTGCGCACCTCAACGGATAACTGGTGAGGATCCAAATGTCCTAATGGGCTTCTAAGATGGGCTGATGTGTCCGACCGAAGGAGGTTATTATACGGCGCTGGTGAAATCGGGTCTGGATGAGTGAAAGTACTTTGAAGTACTTTTGTCCTGACTATAAGCCACTTTATATGACTGAGAAGAGAGATTCGAAAAGGAAGATTGTCTATAGCCAGAGAAGAGCCTGACACCGAAGTTGGCCGCTTTCGCGGGACGGTTGTCAATCCCATGTAAATCTAAGTGAAAATACCTATTTGTAAACAAGGCTCGCCTAATCTCTAAGCTCGCAATTGCATTTTATTGAGTTTGATGTCTGCGAAGCCGCCACATCGGTCCCCCTTCAGAAGGACGACCGGGTAGGAGAACTTCGACCTAAGAGAGCGTCGTGAGTTGAGCCAAGAACCAGCTGAATAGTTCCAGCTGGAAAAGGTTTGTGCTCAGCACATCTAAGGTGATCTAAGAACCGCTGGGCCATATATGGCCGCCGAGAAGGTTACTCATGCGTGAACTGGTGGGGTATCCTCTCCTCGCGCTCTCTATCTAGAAACCTTAGGTGGGGACAGGGACGTGCCATATCATGTACAAGGCACGTAAACAACAGCAAAAATGTTAGTGCCCAAATAGTGACACATGTCCATTGTTAGTGGTGTGCCATATCCTTCCTAGATAAAAACGACCAGTCCTGGAAGGGACCGGAAAAACTGGATACAGTATGCAATTAAAAAAGGGAAATCTATGTAAGAACAATAAAGTCAATGGATCGTGCAGAGAAACGAACATGCCCGCCAGACCTGGTGGAATGTGAAGAGGGGTCGACCTGTGACTCACGCGTGTTGGAGCTAGACGTTGTTGGAGTCGGGCAAAAAATCTGTGCTTTGGCCATCGACGGGCAATGGCGAAGGCCAGGTTTTCGGGTCGACGAATGCTGGCTTAGGGCGGTCGATGCTGACGATTTCCTGACGACCATTGAGACCGATGATGAACTTTTTTAACACTGAATGGCTTTGTGCGGGCCAGAATATGCTGGAGTCAACGGGCGGCGGCCCGGCACACGCAGAAGAACATGCGTGAACGTACGTAGATGACTTGTAATGAACGACAGCCGGGCTGCCGAACGGACAGGAATACCAATCTTCTGACGCATGCAGATAGTGAGATGTTGAGTGTAGTCTTCAAGGTTTGGGACAGTTGCGCTCAACTTGGGTGCGACAAATTCACTGGGGAGACAAGCGGTGGTGCCGAATGTCATGGACGCAGGTGTGCAGGGAGTGTCGCTGCGCAGCCTATTGCGAATGCCCAACAACACCAGTGGTTAGAGGTCCGTCCATTGAGGACTGTTATGGGCACTGAGCGAGGTTTTGAGGTGCAGGTGAAAACGTTCGACCAAGCAATTTGCTTGGGGATGATAAGCAAGGGCGCGAATACGCCCAATGCCAGTCAGTTGGAGATTATCGAAAGTGGCAAATTCAAAGTGAGCTCCTCGATCGGTGGTTACTGTGGTAGGACAACCAAAACGGGAAACCCAGTGTTCCATGAACGCACGGGCGACAATTTACCGGATACATCCGGAATGGGCATGACCTCGGGCCATCGAGAGAAAAGATCAATACAAGTGAGTAGATAGATCGTACCTCGGGATGGTAGCAAGGGTCCCACAATGTCGACTTGCACGTGAGCGAAACGGGCTTCTGGAGTCTCAAAAGATCCGACCGGACTGGTATTATGTCACTGAAATTTGGCTCACTGACAAGCAATGCTTTTACGTGCCCACTGACGAACGTCGTGATCCATGTTTGGCCGAACGAATCGGGCACTGACCAGTTTAATTGTGGCCTTGATACTCGGATGGGATAGACCGCGCAACACGTTGAAAACGGGACGCCGGTGTGAAAGTGGTACGATTGGCCTTGGGTGATCCAGAGTGGTGTCGCGGAGGATAGTGCCAGAAGATTACAGAAGAGGAAAAGCCCGCACTCGGAGACTTGTATAGTGAACGGTCTTTTGAAACTCAGGATCCTGCTGGCTTCGTGCTAGGTCCTCGAGATTGATACCGTGAGCAGCCGGCGACCCGAAGTTGTGGATCCTGGTAAGAATATCTGTTGGTGATGCCATAGATAGTCGGAGAGATGTTCTGAAAGTTCAACAACTAATGACTGACAGGGGTTATCTGCTAATCTTATGACGTGAAGGCGCACCCAGGTTCGTTTTTCATATTCCACGACCCGTGAAGTCTATGGTGCATAAGTATGGTGAGATACCGCTAGCGAATGCCACCCACCAGCGCAACCGCTGTGGCTACCTTCTTTGGCACTGCATGTTGATAAACGATGGTGGCCTAGGTCGTTCGATATTCTAAGCCCTGCTCCCCAACGAGAGTAGTGCAAGCAGTCTGCGTGTGATCGCAGAAATAAGAGCTAAATTACCGGGCACAGCCAAGGTAAAGACCATCGTATTAGATCGAAGCTTAGCCCAGCATAATGGGTTTACCTTCAAGTATCCGAGGGCACAATTCGTTTTTTGTCTCCTTGATGATCTTGGGGATATGAACCGTCATTCTTATCGCCTGCATGGCTTGTCATTAAATGACAAGCAAGGCATCCATCAGAGGATGCGCAATTTGTTTTGCTCCGCCCATAAGGTTTTATTTGATGGGTTCATGGCTGCCATTCTTGGCCGTAGTGCAGAGGTCATGAACTACTTGCACCGCTGCTGGTTACCATACGAAGCCATGTGGGTGGGTTATAGTGTTTCAATATGACAACCATCTGTACTTCCACTACCAACAGAGCAGAGTTTGAGAATCGTCACCTCAAGGTAAGGATATCTGCCGGATCGTTTCCAGTAGATGTTTTCACCAGAATTTCAAAACTAACGGAGGATTTTGATGAAACTAGGCGTCGTGGACTAAGTAAGCAGTCAGTCCTTCATATCGTCCGTTGGAATGGAGAAACATTCAGGGCGTCTGCCCAGATTAAGAACTATCGCGCGTGTAACACTTGAGGAACACACGCTTTCGCATCGGGTCAGCAGCATTGTTCCTAATGGCGGTGGATGGCTGCTCACGTGCCGTCGATCATGTAAAGTGACCGCTAGAGTGGCTCTTTGCCCTAGTTGCACTTGTTTCTTCTTTAAACTGGTTGACTTCATGCAGTCTCTGTTTGCATGTGACGGAAAAATTCGGATATGGGGTCCATAGTTGTAAGGTACACGAGTGAAAATCCTCCCTAGCTGTTGTCACACACCTGTATTGTTGTGACCATGTTTTATATCTCGTTGATCCTCGAACAATTACAGCATGCATCCATCACTACACTGTGACATTTGTTAACATTTTGCTCACTTGAAGTGGCATGATTTCGATTGGAACTTGGACTGTCGTGGCGGTGGTACCTGACATGGGCCTTCGTTGAACTCTGGTCCTCGATGCTAGACGTTGTGGCCGTACAGTTGAGGTTTGTACACATTTATATGCGTATAACTTGCTAATCCAGTACCGTAGAAACTACGAAACAATCTTGTTGTGGTTTTGGGATTGGTTTTGAATTAGCTACGCGTTACTCGCAGTCGAAATAACCATTACAGTACTCATCTTTGAATCTCCAGGGGGAAATCAATCAGAAATGCCAAGAAGAGGACAAAGGCAAACCGAAGCTGGTCTGGAAGTAACCCGGCAAATCCCTGGGGTATTTTTGGGTGATACTGGTCCCTTAGATATTGCTAGGTCTATTGATCCCTTCAGCGCAATTTCATGTGCCTCAGCTGGCGGTATAGAATTTAAAGGTGACGATATCTGCCGATTGGTAATAGTTGATTTGGAATCCCAGCTTAGGCAGGCTAGGGAAGAAGCTGAATCTGCCAGGAAAAATCAACTGCGAAGACGGGAGCGAGAGGTGACTTTGGAGACCACGGAGCATACGGCCATTCAGCCTAGCAGTTCCGTGTAACGATTGGAGTCAACTTGAATCATTGTAACCCACGCTATTGACTTACCAAGAGTGGAATCGTCCCCTTTCGACAGGAGCGCAGAACAGTACTGCAGGTACGTTAAACGCCACGAGGACTTTGTGGAAAGGAGAGTATCGGATCCAGGAAAGAGATTCTCGTATCTACTGCTTCATTGTCGTGGAAGGGCCAGGAAAACGATCGACGGGTGCTTGATGCTGGATCCCGAATAAGGCTACACTCCTGAAAGACCTGTTAGGGCAACCATTTAAAGTCGCCCGGAATCTGATCGATGGTGTAATATCAAAGGCAAAAGTTCCAAAGGCGATTCGGGCTCTCTAGTTAATCTGGTGATAAAAATGAAGGAATGCAGCGTCGCACTGAATCACCCAGATTGCCGATCGGACCTGAACGCGTTGCACACAGTGGAGACCACAGTGGGCACTTTGCCCCCAGAACTACAGGGTAGATGGGCCGAGGAAGCCGAAGGGATCAGTAGATTTGGGCGAAAAACCACTTTTGAAGACCTAAAGCTGTTTATAGACCGTCATGCCCCAATAGCAAATAGTCATTTCGGTCAACTTGTGCGCGAGACTAGCAAGTTGCCTAGGATTGCGAGGATGCAAAGCTGGACCAGGGAACCAAATAGAAGCCAACCATGGGCAAACACACACGCATTATCTCGCGAAGTTGAAAACTTGCCGGTGTGTAAATTTTGTAGGGCGCCTCATCGCCTAGTGGGATACCCTCGCTTCCGCAACGTAGACGTCGAAGAACGATGGGACCTGGCTAAGAGACTGGGCGCTTGCTCCGTCTGTCTCAGAGATTCACATCGAGCAGCGGTGTTCCGAACGAAACCTGGTTGTAGTCAGGACGTATGCCATGGGAAGCCCCATTGCCTACTCCACAAATGCCAGAAACTGAATGCCAAGGAAACTCCGAAGCCTGGTGTTGTCTGCTCGGAGTCTCGCTTCGCTAAAAAGCCCATTCGCCTGGGAGTAATAGCAGTTGGCGTGGAAACCCCAGTTGGGGTTATAAGAGCTTTGGCCTTAGTAGACAGTGGCTCGGATACCACTCTAGTGAGGAAGGAGTTTACAGAGAGATATGGGACCAGAGGAAATCAATCTTCATTAGCAGTGATCACAGTGAGTGGCGCCCAGGTTATCCAGTATACCGGGCTACACCTACAACTCGTTTCCTTGGTCAACAACGATAGAGCAGAAACCATAAAGGATCTGCCGATGAAAGCACCTCAGTCAGTGCTAGCGATTCTGACTGTGGCCGCATCCCAATGAGGTTACGATAAAGGAGTGGCCGAATAAGGAATTCATCTTCTGATCGGTTGTGACGTAACGGAAGCGCATTTGGTCCTGGATCAAAGAATAGGAAGCCGCAAAGCACCCTGTGCAGAACGCACTATATTCGGTTGGACTTTATATGATATCACCGACGGAAAATGCGGCTAACAAATCCAAATCAACTGCACTTCGGTGGAAACGGCGAACATTGAACAGGCATTCCAACAGCTGTGAAACGCCGAATTCGCCAACCTGGCCATTGATAGAGATGCCTCATCACGAGAATATGCGGCGGCTTTGAAAATAGTAGCCGAGAACGCTAAGTATGTAATGGATCGTCTCGAAATTTCTGTACCGTGGAGACCCAACATGAAACCTATGCCGAACAGCCGAGAAATGGCTCTCAAAGGATTATGCTTCCTTAAAACCAGGCTAATTGGAGAACCACAATTAAGGATAGAATACACGCGAGCCATGCAACATAACATAGATATGGGTTATGTAGAAAGAGTGAATGCAGCGGTAATCAGCGCAAATTTGAGGCGGTACCCACCTCATCACTCGGTCGTGAACCCAAAGAAACCGGGAAAGGTCAGGGTGGCTTTCGACTGTGCCGCGAAATGTCGGGGTGTGTCACTCGACGACCATATACCACAGGGCCCAGACTGGACAACACCACTAGTCGAGGTTTTATTTCGTTTTCGGCTAGGAAGAGTGGCCGTCTCTGCGGACATACGTGAAACGTTTCTACAAAGAAAGATGCCCGTTGAAGATAGGGACGCCTTTCGTCTTCTCTGGTGGCCTGAAAACGACGCAAGCCGCGCACCTGACGAGTACAGGCTGACCGTTCATCCATTTGGGACGGTATCATCTCCCTTCTATGCTAATTATGCCCCACGGGAAACCCTCAAGCGTTTCAGTGACACCTGCAATTTGCTAGGAACAGCAATAGACCACTTCTACGTGGACGATTTTCTGTGTTCCTTTGACGACCCAAATACCGCTGTTCCATATATGACCGAACTGATCGCCAGTCTAAATGCCGGAGGATTCAACCTCACCAAATGGACTTCAAACAGCCAGAAGGTGCTCAATGTTATCCCAAAGTGCGAGCAAATGGAGTGTACGAGGGAGCTTTTGGGATCCTCTCCACAAACGGAGCGCACGCTTGGACTTCAATGGAAACCCGGAGGTGACGAATTCATTTTCGCTCTGGACCTACTCAAACGACCAGTCACACGGAGAGGAATCCTATCACCAGTCTCAAGCCTCTATGATCCCTCAAGTTTCGTTTCGCCATGGTTGTTATCGGGAAAGTGCTCGCCACAATCGCTGTGCCAAGGAGGGACGAGTTGAGACGAACCTCTCCAGGATGAGGACGATAAGCGATGGCGCGACTGGTTGCACAGCCTGGATCAGCTTGGTGAGATCAAAATACAAAGATGCTTGACAGGAATCAAGTGCACAAACGTCGCCCAACTCCACTTGTTCTCCGACGCGTCAGAAATAGGCTACGGGACAGTTACTTACGGCTGCTGAGTAGACGAAAATGGTGGGCGGCACAGTCAGATATTACTCGCAAAGGCGAGAGTGGCCCACTGAAAACGGTGTCCATTCCGAGGCTAGAACTGACAGCAGCAGTACTGGCCGTGAAAGCTGCGAAGCTGATTAGGAGATGCTCCGATCGGATAAACTGGGAACCAAACCTTTGGACCGACTCAGCCGGTTGGAGTGATCAAGGACTGCCGTACAGAAATCGATGGCGTTGTGCGCACGGTGGTGGTGAGAACGAGCAAAGGAGACGTATTGCAAGATGTCCGTAAGATATGTCTGCTTGAAGGTGACAATGGCAAGGGCGAAGTCGACGCTACAGACCAAGCTAGAACCAATTCTTCTGATAATAAATGAAGCCGAATTTATTTATTTATTCCTCATGCATTTTCCTTTAGGTCCCAAACCTTCATACCGTTTTTGGAGCATAGTTGTGTCTAATTTCATACAGTGTTCACTATTTACTATGAAGTAAGTTGACAAAACCCTGGTTTATCACAAGACACGACATTGTTTGTAAAGTAGTGAAAACTCTAGAACAAACACTTGTTGACCGTTTGCAGAAATATCTCTTTTTCCGTGACCTATTTGTTTTATTATTCACTCTGTGTCCAAGTGGATATAAGTTGTGAGTCAAACATACTTCTAATCTGATAACACCACACGTTGAGCCCCTAATGTTCGAGTACCCTGTAGCCATCTCAATTTTTCGCCAAGAATCCTCGGTCTTCATCTGTCTACGTACTTTTCTTCTGCTCGGGCAGCCTTTTTCTCCACATTCCGTAATCTGCCTACTCATCCCGATCACATCGAAGTCCTTTTTCTTATACGGATAATGTCGTATCATTCTCAGAAGAAACTCTAGGACGTCGAGAAATAGAGCATAGCCTCAAGAAACCTGCAAGCCTGTCTGCGACTGGCCAACGATAGGTGAAGCCCATAACGACCTACATACGCACTGACTTTGGGTCTAGGTAGGTTAGGGTGAATGAGTACCCCCATTTACTCCTTGAATGTTGACCGTTTCATGGGAGGATTTGGTGGGCGGTGTAACGTACATGCGCGAAAATCCTCCTTAGACTTTGTCATTTACTTGTATTGTTGGGACTATGCTCTTTATTCCATTGCCCATCGAACAAGTGAAACGTGCATCAATCACTATACTTGAACATTTGTTTATATTTTGTTCACGTGAAGTGGCATAATTTTGACTTGAGCTTGGACTGACATGGCGGTGATATCTGACATTGGCTTTTGCTGAACTCTGGTCCTCGATGCTAGACGTTGTGGCCGTACATTTGGGGTTTGCACATACTTATATGCGTATAACTTGTTAACCCAGTACAGTAGAAACTACTAATGAATCTTGTTTTGGTTTTGGGATTCGTTCAAATTGGCTACGCGTTATTCACAGTCGGACTACCCGGTACACATAGGGTTTTCCCGTGAAACCACAATCAGCTTACTGTTTAGCCAGCTTTTGCACATGTCCCCTGACAGCTTTGTTACCACCGCGCAATGGAAGAATTGATTTTGCTTGCGATAGTGACTTTAGTAATCTAAATGCCTCGATGAGGTCTCCTCTTCTACGCCCCTGTTTCAGAGAGAACGGGCTCAGCTGCTCTAGTGTGGCTGGATACCGAAGTTCCCTTAGTCCCCTAATGAGCCTTGTGAAACGCCGCCTTACTTGTTCTGATACCTGCTTGTTTCAGACGAGTGGCGGCGATCAATCTCGGGCTCGGCTTCCCACGTATGCTTGAACTATCGCCCCATAAATGGCGTCATTACTGCAGGTTCTCTGCATCGAACTGACCTGCGTGGTTGGTGCAGTCATGAGACGACTTTGCTACGGTTTAAATGCCTTGCTCTCCGTGCTTGAAGGATTCGTGCACGTTTACTCTCAGGTCCACTATCTGCTCCACCTTGTCCACTTTGTGGTGAACAGCCGTTTTTATATATCCCACCCCCCTCCCGCTTATGTGGCCGCCAATAATAATTATTTGTATTTTTCTGCCCCAAGGGGTAAGCGACACTTTCTCGACCACCCACTGACGCGTAATAAATCCCCCAGTATCCTGGATTCCGGAGGATTTCCCTGAAGTCCCAGGTCATCGTCAAAAAGGAGGCTGGAACTTGTCACTTCCTGGGCTAAGTCCTTTAAGCAGACAAGAATTACCGACGTTCCTAGCACCGCCCCTGGGGAACTACACCACGGGCCTTTGCCGGGGTTAACTTGACATCCTTTGTTCAAAAGTGGAACGACGTACCTCTCAGATGGGCTCCTATATACGTAGTCAGCTTGGGGCCGTGCCCACTTACTGTAACTTGAGTGGCAAATGTCAGTAATCCGCGGAGCCCAGGCTTTCCGAAAGTCCAGGTAAAGAATGTCGGCCAGCCCAGTCCTGTCCAAAAGTGTCATAACCTCGTCCATAATGAAGAGCAGGTTTGACAGGTACGATCGGTTCTTCATGAAACTTCGCTGCTCATTCGACTACAGATCACCTCACACGAGACGAGTCACAGTCCCCTCCGGTAGGATCTTCTCGAAGACCTTAGGTATAACCGGTGATAAACTAACCGGTCTGTGATAATTTGATATATAATGCACCACAATAACGGTATATTTCGGATGAGCCTGAAGCACACCACAATGCGTGATCAGATGGTTCAGATGATGTCGGGATAGGATTTTTCAAAATAGTAAACATACTTATACAAAAGGCTGAAGGAGATTGTCTAAATGGACCAAGGCGAGGATAAAGCTCGGTAACTTTGAAGGTCAAGGTCAACTGGTCAGTTCGGCTAATGACTGTTGAAAACATTGAAAGGGGGAAGAACCTATATAATTAATAACGGGGGAGATCACAACAATTGAGAATTCAGGCGTAGTCAAAGGAGCTTTGCTAAGCTCTCCTGAGAAGGAGACTTTATCGGAGAAGGTTCTGGGAGTCGTATGCCTGCTGCAGAGCATAAAACCTGTACGGATAGGCAACTCGACCATATACAAGAACAGATGTTCAGAGATGAATTGCAATGATTCAGTGGACCATACGGTGGTAAGTACTTGACCGCTAGGTGTCGAAGGAATCATTTACAAGGAATGTACAAAACAGACCGATGGAGAGAGGTTGCGACTTCGAGGGCGGCGGTAGAAGAAGCAGCCAGAGGGGAGCAGGTAGTGATGGGGCGAACCAATTAAAAAGATGCAAATATGACACGAGGGTGGTGGAATAACTTTTATGATGGGATATAAAGTGCCATTGCGTAGGACGGCGGCGTGCAGAGGCAGTAATGGAGAGGAGAGTAGATAAGTGTCCAGATGACCGTTCTGATTAGCGGTACACACCATAGGAGAGCTACAAAACCGCTGGGTTTGACACTAAAAACGGGGGGGGTAAAATAGTATTTGGAATATGATACAAACAGTCAGCAGACGCGACTTTAGAAATTTGAGGTTCGGCACCGGTGGAAACAGTTTTATAGAGAACGAAGAACAACCCCGGAGGGATATGGAGGCAACCAAGTCGATGTTGAAGGGAAGGCCGGTGGATGAGAGGTAGTGAGAAGCGAATTGTTTGCGCGTGTTTCGTCGGCCGGGACACGAGAAAGTGAAAATTGGAGGTGAACTAATATAGGGTGCGCAAAATTACAGCGATTACAATGATGTGCGTTTCGCCGAATAGATGATAGAATGAATTAACGGTACGTTTTTATCAGGCAATGAATATGGCGATAATTGTACCACTTCAAGAAGACGTGTCACCGAAGCCGCGAAGCAAGTACCAGAGGAAGCTGGATGGAACAACAAAACTTACAGCAGGAAATGGATCAGGTGTCGGAGAAAGTGGCATAGTATGGATGCCGGTTACTTACATAATTGTTTATTTATCAGTTCAAGTGAAACGATTCAAACAAATCAAACGAATGACACATCTTGCGGGAGAGAGGGGACTGTAGAAGCCTTGCAAGAAAGGCCGATGGAGGACAGGTAGGCATCCAGCACTTCATACTGTATAACCAGTAGATAACAATATATCCACTCGAAGGTGGTAACTGGGTGATAACCCAATCGGGGAATCACTGAAAGGCGATTCAGTGGACCAATAGCAGGCAAAGCTAGTTGTGATAGAGGGATGATAAGTGTGCAACTTCGATGACCATTTTGACAGGTTCCTCGACTGTATGACGACGGTAGAGCTGTATGACAAATATAGCGGAGGCGAACAAAAGTGAAATGGCCAAGGGGCAATGCGAGATCAGGATAAAGCTATCGACGTGCACTGTGCAAAAGAGCTTTTTGACTGATGGAGGGAGCGGACAATCGCCAATCGAAGTTTTTGCCTCTGGAAAAATCCACGAACTATATTTACACTTCCGCGACCATCAACGTTTGTCGATTGTCATGAGGAGGTGAAAGTTGACAATAAATTTGCCAGTGAATATAAGGTAGCCGCGGGTTCTGACATGGTAAAGGGGCAGGGTTACGGAAGGGACGGGAAAGTAATCAGACGTGAGATGCAGGGAATGTAGGCAGTGAGGTGCTTTCTGAAGTCAATGATTATTTATATAGAAAATATAGTATAAAAAGCAGGAGAGAGGTTTGTGAGCGGGAATGACGCTATACTCTATCCGGCACAAAACTGGAGTTATATAGTCTGCCGGGCCGGGAGAGGTAAGCTTCATTCTCAATATTGAGGGCGAGCCCGGTGGTTAAGCAGTCATTGGGGAAGACAGAGCAAATGACATGTTGGCGGCTGCCATACGAGGGTAAAGGTGATGTTCTGTAGTCCGCAGACGGCGCCAGTAGGTGGGACTGGCCGCGAGCTGTACACCCAACCTGGAAACATTACTTGGTGACAGGGGTGCCATCCACCAACCTAGTTGCCCCACACTTCGTTGAAGACCTTCTGCATGCCCGATGTGCACCCGCAAAAGCAGTGGATCTGACCGCGCCCTGCACCGTAGGGACTAGAATTAGTTGTAGCAGTGCTTCCGGTGGCTGCATTGCGATAGTTCCAGCGAGTAAAGTCGGCAGGAGAGCAATCGAGCGGGGTAAGAAATTCAAACCGCTACGACCGTCCAGTTTCTACTTTCAGCCAGAAAAATGTTCCAAGCTGTTTCTCGCGGGATAATATAGGCGGAAAGATGTTTCATTGGTAAGTTTTGAAAAAAGTCGAAAAAGAGCTGCGGTCTGGCCTTTGTGCCGTCTATGGACTTTGGGAAAAGTGCAACAAAAATGTCATTGGAGAACCTCGGTAGAGGAAAAAATGAGTAAGAGAAGAACTAGGCCAGTAAGGCTATGATGGCTCGGTCCTAGGATTGAGCGACAAACCTAAAAGAAAGTTTGCAAAGATCTAGCATCAGGCTACCCCGAGTCTTAGCAAGAATTAGCAAAGAGACGAAAAATCAAGAATGAACAGAAACTAAGTGCAAATGTATACGTGCGAATTGATTGGAGATTCCGTGGAGCAGAGTGCAGAGCCGGCTGACGGTTTCAAGCCGAAAGGTCATTGCTTTGATTAGAGATAGAAAGCGACCGGTAACAGCTGATGGGGTTACAAGGAGAGCTTGTATAAGGCGGGGGTTGTGAGGTTCAAGACTTGTCAGGATTTAGAAGATTCCCCAGAAAAGCTACGCATGTAGACTGGCTAGAAGTCGGATCCTACTTCAAAAGCCCGGGCCTCAGATCTGTCAGTGACAGTTTACGTCAGGGCGTTATCAGCGGTGGATAATGTGCTATTGACTTTTTGAAGTTCATGAGGGAGACACATCGACGAACTTCCATGGAGAGTTTATTACGTGGTGTGGAATATATTAGCAGGAAGAAGTTACGTCCCCAAGGTAGCCCAGGATTCAGAATAAAAGACGGGAATCTCTGTGACGGAGGGATTAAGGAGTGGCCGATCGGGCGCACAGTGTGTCAGTGAAAGAAAATGCCAGGCAATGAAGAAGCACATGGAGGAAGTAAAGGCTAAGTCTCATACGGCTTAGCCTGAGAGGTCAAGTGTGGAGGACGGTACAGCACTCTGGATGGCTACGTGTGTTGGAATGATCGAGCAGCTGTTTCGCTAATGAGCTTCGCTCATTCTCTAAACTTATTATGTCGGTTTGGCGAGTATTGGTGAAGGTGATAGGGCACCTCACAAGGCAGGGTCGAATGCAGGACAGACAAGAATGTAATTCCGTATTGCGCAGGATAAGGGGTCTACATAGAAATCCTCAGGACTAATTTGCCTCTACAGCTTGGAAAGGTAAGTGTCCCGAGAAGTTAAGGGTGCACGAGTAAAGCAGCCCAAGATCTCTTTCTGATGGGTTGTGGGTAATAGGGGAGTTATGTATTAGAAAATAGTTCGGAGGTACTTGACAGGGAACGGTCATGAATGTGCACTTCTCAACAGAGAATTCCATTTTCTGGAAGTGACACCATAGTTCAAGACTTTCGGAATCGTACCGTATATTGAGGAATGCGTCTTCAAGGCTCTAGGGTGAGAACTCATATACAATTTTTATGTCGTCTGCAAATAGGAAGGAGGTACCTTGATGCATTGTAGAGAAGACATCGGTAATGTACATTAAACATAAAAGTCTTCCTAGCTCAATTCCCTGAATGATGCCACTGGTGCTGGAAGAGGGTTGTGAGATGGCTATCAACTGAAACAACTTCACGACGGTGAGAAAGGTAGGAGAAGAACCAGTCGAGAATAGGAGATTCAAGTCCAAAATTTTCGAGCTTATTCAAGAGATCAGGGTATGAACCACAGTCAAAAGTCTCAGTCGTGTCCAGGAAGATGACAATCCGGCATTTTTACTCTCAGCAGCTGCAGTGACCTTGTTGAAAAAGTCAAGTTGAAGGGCTTTACAAGACCGAGTTTACAGAAAACTATGTTGGTTATCGGACAGTAAAGCTGGGAGAGGAGCTTATTAACTAAGGGCTCAAGCAGTCTGGAAGCCACATGTATGTAGATAATCGGTCGGAATTTTAAGGGATCAAAAAGAAGACCCTTTTATGGCGATGGAAAGTGGAAGACGTTTTCCACCGTAACAAGGAAAATTCAGTTTCCAGAGTTGGGTTGAAGACATCCAAAATTCAAATTGCAACATCAGGCCATCTAAGCGGAAGCGGCTCTGGTGGGGTTCTATCGAAACTGGGGCCGGATAATGACTTCGCTTTACCGAATAAATCAGACGCTTCATTGAGCTCAAGTTTCGTATCGGACATAATGGATGTGGTAGAAGTAGCTAGTAGACTTTGAGCAGTTCCAGAGCCGGCAGCCATACAATCGGGGAAATCGAGATGAGAGCCTCAGCGATGGCTGCGGGATTATTGACCTGTGTGCCATTTGTTGACTCCAGATATGAAATAATTGGACAGAATTGTGTGTTTCTGCTTCCGGCCATAAGTGAAATCAGGAAAATCTTATTCCCCCGGCGAAAAACAGATGCTTCCTATTTTATGTAGGGTTTTTCAGTGGTGACCAGAATACTATAGCGAACCTGCGCAAGAGGATGAAGACAGAAAACTCATGAAAATTTCTGCAGGATGCTAGGAGCTTTTCATTTATTTGCGAAGATACGAGGGCTTCAGGCCTGCAGGCAGGGGTTCTGTTAGCAGTGATCTGACTGAAGCCTAGAAGTTGAGAATATAACAGATTCGCTGCGAGCTGGGGTTCATGAGTTTAAAAGGTGTTGCCCCATTATGTGGAGCTAATTGATTTTGTGAGTCGCTGCTCTTCGCTTTGAGGAAACAGAGTGACGAGAGGGTCAACTGTGTTGTTTTAAATAAGAAAGCTGAGACTGCACGAAACCACTCTATGATCACTTCCAGAGGAGCGGTTAGGTATGTAAGTTTCCACGTTGGACAAGGCTTAGGTAAGGGCGAAATCTAGTAAGGTAATTCTTCTGGTTGAAGTGAAGTGTTGGGTCCAAATCCTACTCAAATGCAGGAGAGGAAAGTAAATAAATGGTGCTCGGAAGTGAGAGCTACTTAGTTGATATCGGGTTTATCAAATTTCTCAGTTGTCAACTTAACTTTGAGGAGTATTTTGGATTGGCGGCTGAAAGCTTAAATGACGGGTACAAAGTCAGAATTGGCTGTACTAGGAGGTCTGTACACACAGCCAAGGAGAAGACTTGTGTGGGCAAGTTGAACGTCAATCCACAATGAGTCCTGTACAACATCAAAGGTAGGGTGATCTTAAGAGACCGCAGCAAAGAGGTACTTGTTGTAGAATAAGCATCTAACTTCTCGGCGACACCTACTTTTACTAAACATCTTACGGCCAACCAAATAAATCAGCGCAGTTAGTACGGAATCGGTTAGCCTGGTCACAGCGATGAAGGAAACTCCGGGGGTGTACTGCGGTGCAAGGCTCTGAAGAGAGTAAAAGTTGGTAATAAAGAACTGGCAGTTTATGAGAATCGAACAAGGTTGAGCGGGGAGAGGACAGTGTGGTACATGGACTGGGGCGCCCAGGGTGAAGCTAGATTGTGTGTCAATACTCGGCTGTTCTTGTCCTCTACAACTTGCTGTGGAAGTTTCGAGTCACATATCGGTGTCGTCGCCCGATTTTAGCTACGGAGGACGTGGTCCACCGAGCCCACCGTATTTATCCGCCTGAAGTTAAATTTCAGTGACTCCGAATTTTAACCACTTGTCGTGGTCCGCTGCCTGTTATCGCAAACTCAGCATATTACGGCAACGCTCAGGGCTAGCTTTGACCGGATTCGGCTGTAGTGCACCTCTGGTCGGGACTTGGACCATGACATTGGTGCCAACCCATACCCCTGTTGATGAGCTTCCTCTACCCTTGGGGCCTTAGTGGAGGCCACCCTAAACTGCAGTTTTCGAGGGCCACCAGTTTGCCTAGACATTCTCCACACCTTTTCCGTCTTCGTGCTCAATTTGCCTGGCACTTCAGCCAGACTGGCTTGCCCTGTTCCCAAAGGATTTGCAAAGGAGTAAAAGCCAATTTGGAGTCATGACATTTCCCTGAAATACTTTCACTTCTCGCTCACGTATCGTACTGATATTTCCACTACAGTCGAGGGGCCTTATTGATCGGAGCACGGATGTCAGTTTTTAAATTTTCACTTTCTGCTCAGGGAGATAGCGAGTGACTTGATCTTCACAATAAACCTAAGGGTATTCATGGCTCTTTCCTAGAAGATCAATTACCCCAAAATTCTGACATTTGGGAACTTGGTCACCACCTTTTTGAGTAAGCAAGGACTTCTCCGGTCTCTGCCTAGTCGGCCGCTGTACATGCTATGTCAAGGCCCAGCCTTGGACGAAACTTGGCACCAAAGCTGCGAATCCACCCCTCGGAGCCTACAAGGCCTTCCATTCCACTTCGGGAATTTTTAGATGCCCCAATATCACTACCCTTCCAGCCCCGGTATTTTGTTCGTGTAAGCATTCTCGGGGCGTGATGTCCTCATATTTTTCCGCCCGCGAGCCTCTGAAAGTGCAGATAGGCCTCAAAAAATCAAGGTCCAGAATAATTTTACATGAAACCCTTGGAAATGGCCTGTTGGGATCTCACCCACTGGCTCCTCTAGCTTCCGCGCAATAAAGAGCAAAAATGCTTCTCCCACTCGCCCTTTCGCCCTGCTTATCCGGTGAACTCAGAACTCCCGTGATGCCGTCAGGACTGCCTTAGGCAGACGCTTAGTCACGTTTCCGTTTCACCCATGCAATCCATAGCGTCTTGCCCAGAGGCATGCTTCTCCCTTTCAGTCCTAGTTCTTCAGGCTTTCGAACTTAACCATACTGCAGCTTTGCCATGATGTCACGTGATCCGCTGTAGTTGTGACCACGGGCCCGCCTTTGAGATCGTCAGCATAGATCAGGCAAGGGGACACCAGTTCCGGTGTCATTTCACCGATGAATGTCGTGAACAGCATTTAGCTTAAGACTAAGCCCTTTGGTCCTCCACTGGAAGCCTCGTGCCACTGAGAGCATGATGAAACAGCACTCACAGAGAAGGACCTTCCCGCCAGAAACTCTTCGACCCACTTAAGCAATTGTTCTTTTACTCCTAACGATCCCAACTTAGAAGGCTAACCGTTGTGTGACACTTTATCCAAAGGCCTTGCTGAAATCTACGTATAGAAGGTCGGTAAGGAGACCCTCCGTTCTAGCTTTTGTCTAATGTTTGTTTGTCAATAAGAGGTTGGCAGATGAGGTCAGTCCCTTCGGAGACCGTGATGCTTGTGGCCGAGGGCCTTGTTGCTGTCTGTTTATTCAAGCAGATATGCAGGTACTAGTAGTCCCGTAATCTTATCCGCCATTCGCCTACAGTTAGCTGGTAGGTATTTCACTACTTCCGCCTGTTAGCCGCCCTGGAATACCTGGATAACAACTGCTTTGTCGTGTTCCAGTGGGTCGGTAAACGGTTCGTCGGTGGGACCCAATGACTTGGGCTATTTCACAAAAGACTAATGAATGTTCCCCATTCAGACCGGGAGGCGTATGTGGTCGGGGCCTTTGCAGAGGGTCGACAACATCTTCTACCACGAACGGTAGCAAATTCTTGGTGGTTGCTTCTTGTGGAAGCTGATGTGAAGATGGCTTACCCTTGGCATAAACCTCAGCATTTGGTGCTCCAATAACGCCGCTTCATCTCAATCGAGGTCCGAGATATCTCCATCCTACAAACGTACTGGGATACCCGAACGAGCCCTAATCCTATTTATCAGGTATGCAAGCAGCCTTTTTGGTGCTGAGACGGAATCGACTGCAATTAGTTCCTCATATTTTCTTCTGTTCGTAGTCTTCAGTGTCGAACACCACCTCCAGATAGTTTGTAACTATGGTATCCCGTGTCGGAGGATCAAACATGTTTCCCAGTTCGTTTTTCTCTTCGAAACCGAAAGCGTAGTTTTTCGTAAAACCACCGTGAGTCCTAGGCATGACTCCATCGCTAGTGTGGAGCTACAAACCAACTTACCAGTGTAGTTGGTTCCAACTGAAAGGCACTTCAGGCTTCTTCCACTTTGTCACTTGCCATCACATCTTATAGTAGGGCAGCTATTTTAAGTTAAACAACGGGTGTGATCCACCATTCTTGTCTGCGCCGCTTCCTCTGACGGTCGAAAGCACCACGCTTTCAATGGATGACCAATATTTTGTGGTCACTGTAGCCTAACGGCGGAAGAAAATCGATTCCATTTGTGTCAGAGGCTCGCGAGGGGAAAGCGCTCGTTCGCGGAAAGGTATTTGCTATATATGATTCCTGGTCGGTTTTGTGCTTGCAGAGGTAAGGCAGGGGCACATACTGTTTCTGGTGGACAACGGAAGAACCTGAATGCGGACATTTCGCAGCTGCCCAATACCCAGTCAATAAGAGAAACGTTGAATTCGCCGACAAATAGACAACAGCAGTCTGTCACCCAGAGATTCATAGAATTCGGAATACCTTGCGCTTTGACCGCGGGCTTAAGGTAGGCTTTCTCAAGCAGCATATCGTCACCGTTGGAGGGTTTCATCTTGAGCCACAAAGCCTCTCCGTACCGATTTTGGTGCAAGCAGATACCAAGTAGTTGTAAAGGTACCCCATTTTTCAAGCCTACGAAAACCCCTCCCACCTCCGAAGCGATATTAATCTTCTCAAAGCGGCAAGTGCTCGGAAAACGAGGCTTCCGTTTTCCAAACATCATCTGCGAATCGAGTCTCCGTCGGTGCCAAGATGGACGGGGTTCTAGCCAGATCTAGGGCGTCCAGTTTGTCTTTTCTGTTCAATAACCCAAGTACACTGGTCGGCAATAGCCTGGCGGAGGCTAGCCGATTGTCTGCTACCCGGCAGTCCTCCACCGCTGCACGGTATGAGGGCTTGCCGGCAGCACTGGTGGTGAGCCAAGTGTTATCTCCGACGGATAGCAAGAAAACCCCGAATTTGAAGGTCCGTTTCAGAGTATTTTCACTTCCCCCGAATCCCTTTAGGATCCTGACTAACACTTCAATGCACCTAAGAAGAGATATCTTGGTGCCGACGAATGGGCTCTCTATTTATACGGTAGGACCACCTTGGAATCCCTCTCTTTCGCTCGCTAGGATTAAGTACAACTTTCAGATCCCTCGGTATTCTTGACTTCAGAAACTTCCGGAGTCTGACTGCGGCCCTGACTCGGGCCTTCGTCACCACTGTAGCTTTATCTCCCGTAAACAGTATAATCATGATCAGTTTGAGCCGCGTCGGATCAAGATCCTACCCTGGGTAGAATTTACAGAATCCCCCGGGAAGCACAGCGTCAAGGAGCATTTACCTTGGAGTGGCTGGACCTGCTTCGGGACTAGTTTTCCCCTTTCCACTTATTCGTACCATCTCGAGCTTCAACTGGGAGGTTGGCTGGTTTTGGTGCCTCGACAGCCGGTGTTCGACACAGGACGCTCCCTACTGGCGCTGGTGAATAACCCCACCTGGTGTTCTTCCTTTGGTCATTTGGCCAGTGGTCACCGCTGTGGAAGCGACTAACGGGCAAGACTGACAAGGTAAGCAAATGTCTCCACCGGCGACGTACTAACGAGCGGCCAAATCGGCTGTGAGTCCCCTAGGGGCTGGGGCTTGATCACAACAATGTTGGAACAAGTAATGTTTATTGATGCTTGCACACATTTTCAGTCACTGCAGGACTTTCGGCTCAACGAATGTGGATCCGTCCTTTATGCATGTTCCGTGGCTGTCAGCCATCATCAATGAGGAAAGTGTTTTTTCCCCAACCTAGCCTGACTTCCTGGTTTAGCAACAAATGGTGTCGAAATAAAACGCATCGCACGCACAAACTTTGCTGGGTCATTTTTGACTTCTTTTGAACCCTCGCAACTATGTGCACAAGAGTGGTCATTGATTTCTGCTCAGAGGTCGGTGACACAAGCAAGCAAATGTGTGCTCATGTTTGTTCCCGTGGTGTACAGTCATACGTTGACAGGCACACACTCATGACTGCTTCCTGCATCACAGACACACGTACTGTGTTTCAGCTGCCACTGTTTTCTAGCACCACTTTGACCTAGAGCACAACACATGCTCGAACTGGTACTAGGGCTCTCTGCCTGCCGGGAATCACTGAAACAGGCAAACATACACTTGAACTGTCTGCTCCATGATCGTTCAACCATGAGCACACATCTGATGCACATCTATCTAGCTCCCAAAGTGTTGCGAGCCTACCTCTTCTACCCGGACCATTTTGCATTCTGTTACCCTGCTCGGCACTGGTGGTACTGACTGTTTCCGCTGTATGCTTGCAGATTTTCTTTTGTATATCCCCCTAATTTTATTTGCGAACGTTAGTGACTTATAGAACCATGTTCGCCACCAATCAAGTCCATTGACAGCGCCTCTACTAGGCGGAAATAGCACAAAGTCAACTGACCCAGCCAGAGGAGGCCTGCCGAGGCTAAGAAGTGGCTGAGCCAGTTATAACTGAGTGAGAGAGAACCGAGTGGGCTTCACAGTGGCAGTTATACTTCTTTCACGCTTTAAATACGTCCAAAGCACGCTTTCCCCGGTTGCAATAGGCCACGCAGAAAGAGATATTAGTGTACAAATGACTGGAATTCACGGAGCTCAACGATACACATCACCGGTGTAGCGCTGGCCCAGCCCAAGGTAGCAAAACTTGTGGCGTGGGCTAATGAACGTACAATTTCTTGAGCTGTGAGCTCCGATTGGTCCAGCCGTGCTGCAACCTCCAGATGCCCAGCTTATTCCCGTATTTTTGTATTTTTATGATGTGTGAAGGGAGGGAAGAAAAGCGGGTGCACTCACGGGAACGCCAACCTGGTGACAACGTAGACCTAAGACCACATCCTACTTCTGCTCCTACTTGAGACTTTGACCTCAGTCCTCGAAAATATAAATGTGTGTATGAAATGGTTATAACCAGGGCAGTGCGGAGGCTATGAAACTTATCTGTTTTATACAGTAGTGTTGGGGTTGAAATTTTGAGCTCTGTTCGATTTTTGAGTTCTACTGTTTGCCTGACCTTAACGTGGATTGCAAGTGGTCTCGTTTTACTTGCCTTTGCGGCTGTTTGTATTTATACTAGCCAAAACGGTAGCTTTTGCCATCTTTCAGTATTGGCTGAGCATTGCAGAACTCGGAGTTAAGTTGTAGTTGTTGTGCTGTAGGTGATAACCGAAACAACGTATCTACGAATATCCAGTCAGAATTCAATGGAGCTTCTTGCCTATCTTGGTAGCTTCGGAGAATACGGTCAGGAGGTGCACGGAGGAACTTCCCGTTACATCTGCTGTAAACGCTACCGTGAGAAGCTCAGCCGGCCCCATTTTTCCGACCTTAAGCTGTTTGTAGTACACCCTAGCTTGGACAGGGGCCGCTCGAGCCACGTAGGCGGAAGCACGTCAGAGATCTAATGGAGTCTAATGAAGGGAACCATCCACCCACTGTGAAACTGCAGAGAATCAGGGCGCTCCACTGAACTTTTGTTTTACCCAAGTTCGTCCGGTGGTCAGAAGAGCAAAGTTATGACACGATTGCCGTGCGTCGATGGAAGAAATCAACAGATGTTGACTCCACATAAGACCATTTTCTAGCTGCTGATGAGAATAAAATAATCGCCTTCCGCGTACTATAATTTCCCATTCAGGTACACGCAAAATGCCCACCCAATCTCATCGCATGCCAGCTCTATTTCTCCTACCATCTTGTAATGTTGCCTTGATCCCAATGCAGTTCCTCACTGCCCCGCGTTTGTTGTCGTCCAGTACTTTGACAGATCCGAAATAGTTCACAATCATCTTCATTCTATAGGCCCAGACCCACTACTCTTCTAACCATTTACCGTCATCCCTCTCCCAAATTCCAACGGCTCTGTTCATGTCATTGTGCCGGTAGCGTCTGTGTCTACGGTCTGGTTTTAGACGCCCTTCAGGCTTACGCTTTAGCAAGATTATACAGTACGTCAATCTTCAAACAATGTGTCCCAGCTTGCTGTGCATCAGTTCCTCTCGGCTAAATGTCACTCCCAGTATAACTCACATATAATTATATCTTATTCTACCTCTGGCTTTTTCTTCATAATTATGCAGCCACTTTGACTCACTTACTGAACTGTCTGTCCGATGCCTTTTGTTTCTATCGCCCGTTTAGTTCACCGTTCCTGCTGAAGACAAAACATCGGCCGCAAGGCTCCCTCACTCCAACGGGCTGCAACCACTTACATTTTCTACTATCTTCTAACTTGTTCTAGGGGCCCACGGCCTTGATGAGTCCTTCATCCACTTTTTGCTTCAATAACTACCGTTTCCCATCCACGGTACACCCGAAGTGAATTTTTCTGCAGTTCCTCTTTTCCTTTCTTCCGTCCATGCGCGTCTCACCCTCAGCGACGGTCGTCTGTCTCAGTAACTAGTCCACCCACCTGGCTGGAGGATGCTTATGGCTGGAACTACCTTATTCGGCTTCCAACCGGTGGCTTTTCTCATTTGCTCTGCCCTCGACCATCCTTTGCAACATTGCCACCTGAACCAGGAAGATGCCCCTATCGTTGACACTATGCACCCGACGTATAGCCAACAACGACCACTCTTGCCAACCACAACTGTTCGGTCCGCCGTCATATCCACCGCTTAACCCTGCGTACATAGGGCTCGCAGGTCGTCTGCAGTGATGTGTGGGTGGTACTACGCTGCTGGATAATACCCCTTGTGTTTACCTCGTTATAAGCCGTATCCAGAAACTTTGTCAAAAGTCGTTGTAATATGTCACGTAGGTCACCAAGTAAGAACATGAGGTAACTTTTAACAATGCTGATTTTAAAAGGGAAAGGCTGAATAGGCTGCATAGCCCTGAACGCATCAACTTATAGCTTGCCATATTCAATTCAGGACACCTTATCGTGCAAAATGGCATTCTTTGGCCTGCGTTTAGCAATAAACTGCAACCTAATGATGACCTTCATCCCAAGTCTCCTCCTACAGCCTCCAAGAGTCTGGAGTTGGCAAGCAAACGCATTCCTTTTAGACAGATTTGCCCACCAAGGGGGATCCGCCCAACAAGGCCGACTAGTAACCCCAGTCTAAGCTCCGTAGTTTATCGGGCCTTAAAATGCGATATGCATCCTCCAATCTGCTACTCTAACTGGTTCAAGCGTCATTTAATAGGGTCCTCTTTCAAGCACAACCACTGACCCCAGGAGGACACACCTGACGACCTTGACGGATGGCTCAAGCTATAAGCCACCTAGCCTCCTCAAGTATCAGTGCTTTACCGAGGGGATCACAAGCCCATAATCAGACTTTTCCTACCTAAAACGAGCTGGTGATGGAAAGACAGCTCCGAAAAACTTAACCCAGCACCCATCTGAGATATTTTATCCTAACCCCCATGAAATGCTTCGGCTTCAGCATGACAGACCTATGGCAACTGAGTTTATCAAATCGGCACGGGGATTTTACTTTGTCTCAAGACCAATACACACCCGGAGCATTCCTCGCCGCAGTAAACCTCAAGTGGCATCCGACTGCAACCTGCGACGTGTGCATTCTTCGCCACTGACGGATGCATGTGCACCAGGCACCAGCCGCTTCATTCCTCCTCGATTTGTCACATGTATTCAAACGGAATCCTACAATTTTTTACCTCCGTGATCTTTCGGATCTCACTGACATCCTCTTGCCCGCCAACTACCACGACCATCAATAGTTCGTTATCGTTTTTTCACCTCATATTTTCCTTCCACGTATGCCTTAAAACCCACCAACATTCAACAAATAGATGAATCCCCTGTCCTTCCTTCACCCAACTTTCTCTCACCCCTCCAGGCACTCGCCCCCGGCTCTTGAAGCATCTGCTGTGCCAAAACTAGTAGCCACCTTTTGCGTCCACAAATTTCATTACTTACCGAGCACCAGAAAAATAATACTAAACTTATTACACATACCTGCTTACGAAATCCACCCTCATCGTGGTTTAGCGCAGTCAGGAACTTCGGCCACCCCGGCCACTCAGTCTAGACAAGGGGATCTGTTTAGCACATACTGATCGCACTGCCTCGGGGGCAATGACCATAAGTACCAAGCAGCCTAGTCTACAATAAGCCCTTTGTTGCCCCCGATATCTTGAATGGGTGAAGTGCCACGCCGTGCCCTCTACACCACTACCAAGTGCACTATCTGCTCGGTAACCACGATCAAATAACGATCTTATGTTTCAAAATAGTCGGTCAGAGACCAGGAAAATCCCACAATTGAGGATCTTAGCCTCAACAGCAAGCTCTGATATGATTCCAGTTATTGAGACTTGGGATCTGAGCTGCCCATGAAAGTCATATCACAGTGATCGGATATAGCATTTATTCGAGCACTCGCCGTTCTGCGACTTTGCGGATGACCGGTGTACGACCTCCTTACCGTTTCGGCAAACATTCTGCAGCAGCCCACCCAGTACTAGGTCAGTGACAAGATTTGTCAATTGACATCAAATATTATACAACCTGACTGGGTTGTGTTTGCCGTTCCTCCGATCTAGTGACAACCTTAGATAACACCTTTGGTGATGCTTTTATCGCAGCCCTAGACTACTTCGTGAAAGCTGAGCTAATTATAAAAGACTTGAATATTAACAATAAAAATGGTACATTCCTCGACCGTGGTCGAAACAAAAATATGAAGGCCTGATCAGAGTGAATGGTATAATCTAATAGGATGAAATACAACTTTTGTAAGAAGGAGTCACACATTTTACCACCAGAAGCACAAGGCCGGGTAGAGTTTGGATGAAGTGAAGCAACTGTTGGATCTGCAGTGCTTATTTACCAAACCTCTCTGTTTAGCGTCGTTCTAGGCTGCTGTTCATTTTCATCATGATCGATTTTCTGTGTGACTCACTATTGACCTAGCTGGCTATCTCTCTCGTGCACACAAAAAGACACGCGATTACGTGCACATGCACACGCACATCGCGGGTTTTTCCCGTCAATTCACATTCATATCACAGACAAAACTTTTCCTCTATGTCAACTATGTTTGCTGAACTTCCGACCGTTTGCTTTATTGTACCAAATCTTTGTCACAAATCGGACCCTCACCGTTGCCTCGAGCGTTTGTAACGCATTGGCATAGACATCCACTCCCATTCTGTCTGAAACAAGTGTTGGTGCCTGGTTAAACACTCACTGGTCTTCAGCTTATTGGGTTTTCATTCTTCTTATATCTTGGCAGGTTGTGCACGTGCAACCCTCACGGAAGAGCACTGCATCCAGCCCATCCGGCGGCCCCGCTTGTCCGTACCCGTGTCGAACCGCTGTCGTTGTCGTCTTCGTCGTTGTTGTTCCCGCTGTGTAGTGTGCGCCTCCGTTATTGTGTTACAACTCAGTCGCTGAGTTTGAACTTTGCTGTGAATGTATTCGATAATATCATCTTCCGTTCCTAATCTTTTGCCGTAACTTAATTGTGGTCGCTGATTTGTTATTCAATTTTAAAGCTTAAGAACAGAGAAAGAACACTACTGAAGTTTCTTTATTTTAAAATGGCTCTATTTGTCGTGTAAAATACCGTGACCATTTGGAATCAACTTTGTTTTAAATTGCATCGAAACTGGTCGCTACGCATTTCTCAAACTTTCGACGGGTTGGACTTGGCAGCAGCGTTGCTTGGGACTAGCATACTTGATCACCTGACTTTGAATTCCTACTTTTCCCGTCCATATTACCATTTTCGACCTTTGAAACGTTTTCTGATACTCATGTCCGTCCTGGGCTCAGGACGTTTCTGCTTCGCTTTTACTACTAACCGTGCACTGCTTTACGCTCCAGGCTTCTTCGAAGTGAACCGTCGTCAAGTGCCTTCTCCGGCTTGGCGCCCAGCGCAAGGTCAGCCCCCTCTACTGGCACAATTCTCAGATTGCACTCTTCCACTGTAATCTCTCTGCCGCATCCAGTAAACCGGTTGCAAATCGCATGCCTCCAAGTTCTTCAGTCAGTTATGGAATTCCTATTTAACTGTTTTGCCGGTATCCCTAACTTATCCCACAGTCGCCGTTCCGCCGCTGTACGAAAGCCTTACCATTTGTCCGCAATCTTATCCCGCCTTATCTCAATAGCTTAGATTGCATGTAGGTATCGACTTAGCCCCTTCACTAATGCCATGAAGTATTTGTTCCTCTTTTACACCCATGTCTCTCTTACTCGCCTCTGTAATTTATCCGCGGTTGAGTCGTTGTGATCTCTCTGCCAACCGACCACCTTTATAAATCTCCACCACCTCACCCCAGGATTTTTCCCCGCCGTACTTCTTTTTGATGTCACACGCCTATATCCGCCAGTCCTGTCTATAATCATGCCCACTCCTCATAGAATAAATCATTGTTTTCAACCTTCCATAATTCAGATCCGTATTTGTTATGTTGGTGGTAATGGCAATGGTTTAATTCTCGCAACTGGGCAAGGCGCATGCAGTAAGCGTGGTCAGAATTTACAGATAATATATACATACCGAATGGAAGAAAATTATATCGAGGACGAACGAAGCGGTGTAAGATGAAAGGGTCAATGTGATTTGCGATCGATTAAGGTAAACCCAATACCATTCACCTTTGAAAACCTGATGTCAGGCTTGTTGAAATATAATGCTCTAAATGGAGGTCGGCTGATTGCAAAGTCAAATAAAGCAAGAGTTGACAATTACCGACATTTCTGGCCACTGTATATTATTCACTCAGCCCGTTCAGTGCGATAGGGTCCTTCCAAAAGCCAGTGTTATGATCGGAGTCTTCAATTCACTCCGCCTTTCAAGTTCAGAGAGGCATAAAGCTGTCTAGCTCCACTGTCAGAACACGGCAGCTTGTTTCTTGTCTTCTCCTCACTCTTTCATTATTCGTTTACCTACCATGCTGCTTGCTTTCACCATTGTCTGTTAGCTAGTAACTGGCCTGGGTTTGAATGAGTTACTCAGTGTACTCTTATCAGTTTCTCTTGACTGTCACCTTTATTGACCCTCCAGTACACACTGCTCACAGCATACGTCAGCTTTTCTGCGCTTCCCATAATGGTCCTTTCGCGTATCCTCTTTCCAAGGGTGACTCAAGCTTACCTAGTGACACCGCCCTGTCGTCGGTCACCTGGGCTCACACAAAATCGATCACTTCTCGTTTAATCTCAAACCCGAACTAAAGCAAAATAAAATTGGAAACACCCTTTGGACGACTGTTAAAAATAGTTTGTCATCAGTGCTGTACCCCAACTATCACTGTGGGTTGAATGAGGGTTTTATTGCTCACCTGACTGTGGCCGGTCTCAGGTTGATGCAACGACAAAGTCCATCGAGGGAAAACGTTTCAGACCCATCCGAGCATTAGGCTTTTAGTTACAATGGAACTGCAAGTGCTTTAGCTGAATGGATCGTAATATAAATGGCTGAACTCAGCCATACAAAAAAGAGTGGATGAAAACAATTAGGAGCCAGAAAAAGAAGGCAATGGCTACCGTCGTTGTCACTGTTCGTGAACAGTTTTGCTGTACAAAAGAGAAGTACCCTCCACTGTACTCCACTTACGGTAACACTCCCCAGAGGTAACCGCAGTAGAGTGCACATTATATATATATGTACACATTCGCATAGCAAATAAATGCCAGAAAAATTAATACTTCACTGCACAACTTCGAAATTAACCTTTTACTAAGTGAGGCAACAGGCATTATCGGACTGGTTTTCATCCTGCCGTCGAATTCTAAGGTTGCCCCGTTAGGTTTGCTGAGAACGGTTAGTACTGCAGCCACTCTCCCGCATATTCCTTGTTAAACACGGATGGCAGTGCGAAGTTTATCTGGTATTGGTTTTTGGGGCGTGTCCAAACACACCCGCCACCGACCTGCATGTGAAGCTCCAAAAGGGGATCGGAACCTTTTTGGACGTTATAATTCTCCTCAACCAGATTCGGTTCGATCGAGCTGATTCTATCTATTTATCTTTTAGGCGAGTAACGGGAACTCCTACAAAACTACCAAAGCATGGTCCGCACGTAATGGCTGCGAAGGAACATGAGAACCGCACAAATGGTCAGAATAAACTTAGATTTCACGCCCCATTTCCATTTTGTTCCATTGGAGGCCGACGTTTGTCTCGGTGACGGAGTAAAGAATAAACACGAAAAATCCTCCCAAATGTTCTACGCGCTTTGTGAATTTGACTACAGTTGACATTACCTCGAGAATCTGGTCCATTCATCACACTCTTTGCACGTCAGTTCATTCATATGAGGCATTTTGAACTTTGCCCTGAACCGTTTCCGACTGTCGTGCTTGAGCCACAGAGACCTGAACCTTTGGGCTTTAAGGTGGAGTCTATCTGGCCGCATACTTGAGGTTGATATATTCTTGTACCCCTTGAGAATTCCAATTCAGTACCGTTAAAATACCAATCAATCTAGTTCTGGTTTTGGGGTTTGTTTGAATTGGCTACGCGTTGCTCGATTTGCGAGAATTGGCTTACAGACGGCTCAAGACCGCGAAGGATCACAAAGGAAACTCGTAGCCTGGTGCGAAAAGTGCAGCTGAAAACCCTGCAAAATTCTCAGTGCAAAACCTTTTCAGCCGGAAAACCTGAAATAAGTCTCGACCTAATTGATGCCCTAAACCTTACCAGTGTCTACTTCCAGACAGGAGGGCGCCCGGCACCGTCTCAAAAGCTCAGCTTTAGGAGCCACGGAATAGCTTTGCCAACACAAGTGTCTGGGCCCTCGAGTAATCTGGAACACTTCCGTCCCAAGCACGCCGAACTGAACTGTGAGCAAAACCGATGAGTCTTGCTATCGCCAGTGGACCGGACTCTCCGTAACCTCTACCAGTGAACGTCGCAGGAAGTGGCAGCTAGAATTTCCCATTAGGTGCTGATCAACCAAGGTTGCCCGAAATCTGTCACTAGTTTTAGTGTTTCCCATGGATTCTGGGATTCCCTAGTACGGGTAACAAGGTTGCACTGCTGATATTACAACACACCTTGATCATTCGCTTATAGCAACGGCATAACAACCTTAATACAGGCAAATGACAAATGTCTTAGCAGCCAGCTCACAAGTGAAACATTGATATTATCTAGGTGACTGCTCTCCCTGGCAAGCAGCTTATTTTCTTACCTTTTCCAATCGCCTTTTGTAGCCTGATCACCTCCTCGTTCCATTTTTACATCCCTTGCCGTTGCTTCCGTTTTAATTTAGCCCTAAAGTTCACTTCTCTTTCCACTTGTCCTTCTCCGCTGAGGGCGGACATTCTATCAACTTTACAGGAGACGTACTAGCTCAGCTTCTCTCGGCTTTTCACGAGCCACCTCCTTTTCCTTCATCCATCTGCTATATCTCTTGATGTGGGTCCACTTCTAAAGGGTGTGTAGCTCAAAACTACCCTACGCTTAATTCCGCAAGCATTTAACCCGACTGACTTACCCTACTACATCCCCCACGCTCTCTTCCTCATTTCTGGCCCAGGTTTGAACCCTGACCTCATATTGGGAAGCAAACCATCACTACTTTATTCTTCCTCATCGTTATCCTTCCCCTCCCCTATGTCAACCAATCTATTACTTGTTGCCCATAGTTACCCTGGTTTCATCACGTTTTCTGCCCCTTCCACGTAAGACACGGTTTTTTCCAATCCGCAATTAATTCTAACAGATTCCAACATCTTATGGTGACTTTCAAGTTTGCCTTCCGCTGCATTTTTTCCATCAGCGTATTCGATCAAACTCGCTCCAGTGCTCCCTGGTATGCACTGATCAGTCACACTTTTATCCGGCTTCAGTCTACATTAGGCTATTCATCTGATTGATTTGATGACACATCTAGCTTGCTTCGTGTCTCTCCGAAAAATCCCTTATTAGGGTAGAGTCGTGGGAAAACTCGGCGTTTGCGATGGAATCGAAGGCCTATTTGGCGCAGTGTAGGCAATACGGAAGTCTGCAATGGCCTACTAGACGTAAATGGTAATATGAAACATGGGTTAAAGGTTGACGCTGACTTTGCGGTGAGGGCAGAGGCATGATACTTCTAGTAGGCTATGTTTTGCATATTATTAAGCGTTACAGATCACCTTCCGCGGGTCGCCCCATTGCTGCTGGGGCACAACATTGGAGGAAAGGGAACATTAATGTGACCATTATGTGAACGGGCCAGTGGTGTCAGTGTAGTAGGTAAGCTGGATGAATTAACCTGTAAGCTCGTAGTATTTGGTGGCACAGAGCCAGCAGCTATGGTCGCGAATTAACAGTCGGGTGAACTTCGTGCGGGTAGCCGTTAGCTGCTCTCTAACCAATCTCGCGGATATCAGAAAAGAACCCTGGAGGTAAGGCTTGGCAGCAACTGCGTGTCGGCCTTGTAGTGGATTACCGTGAGTGTTGCTTTCGCGCCAACCGTTGGATTGGTATGATCCGAGGGCGAACTGGTGATCGTAACCATAAAATGATGGGCAGCGGGATGGACACAGATGTATAAAGCGGATGGATTTGGAAAAATGATCATCATTTGAAGAGGTTTGCAGATGGCGAGCAGTTGCTTAACAGTAAAAGCTTGGCGATATGGTTCGAAACAAAACCCAAGGAAAGGAACGCTCACTTCCCGGAAGCATGAGTCAATTCCAACAGGGCGTAACAACGCTCCCGACTTAGATTCCACTTATGGCCTCCCGAGGGTGGACGTCCCCCCCACACGAAACCTTTCCGGAGGATAATCACAAAATGGTCACATGTCACTCCACTATTACGCGTGAATCCGGCCTACCTGAAGTTATTGAATTCCGAAACCAGAATACATATAGACTGATAAGCTGGGCTCCTTTGTCCACCTTAGGCCTGAGCACCGACTGACCCTGCTCCCCCCCCAACATCCGATCCAGGAAGGGCAGTTGATACTTTCTATACGAGGCTTTTCTTCTCCGCTGACTACATTACTCCGGCCATCAAGCATACCGGAGTTAAAAAGCCGACTGAAAATGACGGACTGCGAAGAGAGATTTTTAGGCCCCAGAATCCCTTCGGCAGGAATCGAGATTTTTATTTGACAATAAGACTCAACCGACTTTATTGAAATCTGTGGGAGGCCACATAGGATAATCTTGAGAAGCAAGAAAAGACTGCACAACAACAGCCTCGTGGTGTGAAGCTCATCTTAAGACTATTAAAATTCCATGGAAAAAGCAGCACAGGAATCAATATTCAGCCCCTCATTCAAAATGACATCCGACTTGGTTCGCCAAAAGATTTGGGTGAGGCTTTCAACCGCTGTATTGCCTCGGCTTTTACTAGAGCTGTAGCCTTCCGTCATAATGCATCCCGAAGCTCACACAAGGCGTGGCATCAACCACAATACCTACAAATACAACATCAGGAAAGCCCTTGCCAACACCAAACCCTACCACTCGGGCCCGATGAACCCCAGCCTATCCCAATTCGAATCGGGGGCCTGACCGGGAAAGTTTATTACTGAACCTCATTATGTTGTCCACGTCCTCTGGGATCTTCTCGGCTCATCAGAAAGCATCCGCTATAATCCCACATCACGAAACTAGTCCATTGCATGATCAGAAGAGTTATCGCCCCATGAGCAGCACTCCAATCCCGATTTCTCCAGTCGTGAGTAACGCGTGGCCCAACTACCGAATCCCAAAGCCAGAGCAAGGTTGATTCGCCGATTCTTATGTACTGGATTAGCAAATTACACGCATAATAATATGTACAAACCTCAACTGTACGGCCACAACGTTTAGCAACGAGCCTCAGAGTTAAATGAAGGTCAGTGTCAGGTACCACTGTAACGGCAGTCCAAGTTCGAATTAAAAAATGCCGTGGCATATGAGCAAGATATAAACAAATGTTCAAGTGTAGTGATTGATGCATGCTGTTTTTGTTCGGGGGTCAATGAGATAAAGGGCATAGTCTCAACAATACAAGTATGTGACAACGGCCAGGGAGGATTCCCACACGTACGTCACACCGGCCACTAAATCCCCCCATGAAACTGTCAACATCCAAGAAGTAGATAGGGGCACTGATCCGCCCCAACCTATCTAAACCCTGGAATCAGTGCATACGTAGATCACCGTGGGCTTCATCTATAGCTGGCTAGTCGCAGACAAGCTTGCAGGTTTTCTGGGTTTCCTCTCCATGCATCGATGTCTTGGAGTTTCATCTGAAGATGATACGACATTATCGGTAAACGAACAAAGGACTTCGGTGCAATCGGAATGCGTAGAAAGATTACGTAATGTAGAGGAAGAGGGCTACCCGAATAAGCTTGAAATACGTGGTAAAACTAGGACAGCGAGCCCTCGATGAAGAATCGAGATGGCTGCAAGGTACTTGAAGCATCAGGGAGCTCAAAGGGTGGTATAATTACGGTAAAAATGTGTGACTCAAAACTTTTACCAGCTTAAACACGGGTTGGATAATAATACAGGTTAAAGGTCCCGAGAACAGAGAATTTCCACAAACAGTCAACAAGTTCTTGTTCCAAAGTTTCTTCTTTTTTCACAAACAATGCCGCTTTGTGTGCTAAATTGGAGCTTCAACAACTAACTCCATTTTAAATAGTGAACGATGTATCAAATTAGAATCAATTGTGCTTCAAAGGCTGTGTGAGGGGTTGGGACCCACAGGGAAATGCATGACGGATAAATAAATGAATTCAGTCTCAGTTGGAATCGGTGGACTTGGTTTCAGCTTGGTCTATAGCGTGGACTTCGCCCACGCCATTGTCACCTTCAAGCAGACATATCTTACGGATATCTCGCAATGCGTCTCCTTTGTTCGTTCTCAACACCACCATGCGCACGAGGACATCAGCTGCTCTACGGCAGTCCTTGATCACTCCAATCCGCCATTCGTCTTTATGTAAGTGGCTCTTCATGAGGATGACGACTTTGCCACGTCTGAACGATCTTTCCCAAATGTGGAGTAAACTTCCACCAAATGTCCGTGCAATAAGCCACTTGCCGAGATTCAAAGAGGAATTAAACAAACGGCTTGACGTCCTGACACTCGTATCAAACAATGATCCATACACTTCGGAGGAGCGAGCGTACGAAGTTGGTTTGCGTTACTGACACGCGGGTCTGAGTCGGGGGCCACGAGACCCACGTACCACACAGGTCGACGTATATACCACTCAAGTTTTATAGATCTTTCGTGTACAACCTTGTGTTTTGCAAAGTCGAACCATTCACCAAGTAGTTCCAATTTCTAGATACTAGAGGTTTCTCTTTACCACTGACCGTTGATCCTCAGCTGGGAGCACCCCAGACTGCGTCTTTCTATTTTTACCTTTCCAGACAACCACTGATGGTGTCTTCCCTTCGATGGCTCGGCATAATACCAAGCACACATTTACCGCTGAAAATTCGATACCTGCTCGTCACTTCGTCACCACCACATAGACCTTGCTCTACAGGACCCCTCGCAACCTGGTCGCAAGCTTCTGGACTATTCGATCTCCATGTGACAACGCCAATATCATTCCAGCGGAGCCCGTCGGGGCGGGGCGCGGTCAAATCCACCGCTTTGGCCCGCGCACATCGGGCGTGCAGGACGTCTGCAACGGTGTGCGGGCACAGCTAGGATGGCGGATCGCACCTCCTATCACCAAAAAATATTTCTGGTTGGGTGTTCAGAGCACGTTCAGCCCCACCCACCAGCACCGGTTGCGGCAAAAATCAACAACATTTATTCACCCGAAATGCTGCAAATATGGAACTATCTCCCCCAGTTACCGCCTATTTTTCATCGTACTTGTCTCCACCTTCGCCACCTTAACACACCGCTTCTTACGCCCGAAAAAATCCCACCTTCCATAGAACATAATTGTCGCGGGGTTAAAAGACCGTTTCCGTACTCCGCTTACCGTCCATGATTCTTTTTCCTGAGGATTCGTGCCAAACCACCCGCTTGTCCCATTCGCAAACTTAACCAATCCCCGAGATAAAACTCGCTCTTATTTTATCACAGTTATCGATGTATTTGCAAAAAGTCACATTTAACGTTGCCATACACTTCCTTCCCACAAATTCCAAACAGTATATTTCACTGATTAATATTTGTTTCCAGAACATCCCATCAGTCGGCTATATTGTGATAGTTCGCTCTTTCTGTCAGTCTTTCTGTTCGCCCATATGGCTGTAGCATCACAATATCCTCACCTTGCAAAGATTCATGCCCTTCCCATACACTGACATCTGTATCGCAGCTTTTTGATCTTTCGCCATCACAGGATCCATCTCTTACAAAGAATACCAGCAGATAGTATTTCGCCTGTCAACTACTTCACAGTCCAACTTCGCAACTGTATTCATCGGTTGTTTGAAGCTTTTTCATATCCGGTATTCTATCTTGGTGAATCCTCTCAGACAATTTTGATTCTTGCATCTCTCTGGTCTTCATGTTCAGCCCTTAGACAACGATAATCGAACGTAAATACTTACCTGTCATTTGAATACTCATCTGTGCAAACTGTGTATCTGCGACTATCATGGCTACGCATCACAAACTGATTTGTCGCCCAGTTCCCATTTCCGTTTTGAGGCGTCACATTCCGCCTTTATGAAAGTGGACAATGTGCGCAACGATTTAAGGGACTCAGCCGATATTTGGTCGCTGAACGCTACAAGGAAAATTTTCGAAACATTCTGATTGTTCTTTATCTGCAAATTCATTCCTTTTATCGTCTGATTTCAATCCAAAGCCGCGCCATACTCCGCGGAGCGCTATAGCTGGTTCATGTCTCACTTGGAAACTTCTTTTTCCTCAAGGTGAACAAAACTTTCGTCAATTCTGTTTGATTCTCTTGTTGCATAGCCCCTCTTTTTGTACTATTTCAGGAAGAGTCTACTACCTCCGACCAGCCCCACCCTGACTTGGCCGGGCTGGCCACCTGACCTTGAGTTCAAATTTGCCGGGCGCCGCTCTAAAGAGTAAATTAAATACTTTCTCTTGTACAATATCGGGTGCATATACCTGAATCATCCTCTTGGAATTCGGACTCTACGTCCAATTGTACCGTTTGATCTTGCGTTACAACATGCCTCGGGGTTATATGAAATAAACCATTATCATTATCTCATTTCGCCGAAGCTGCAGTGTCGGCAAGTACTCCCTTGTTCAACGCTTCCAGAAGGCCGGTGCCAGGTGGTTCACCTGTTTCTATCCTATGATGTACGTTCCACATAGGGTTTTCGGCTAGATTGCTCCTACTTTTGACCGCAATAATAACATCGTTGGGGGTGAAAGCCGGTTCGCCTTCAGAGTCTCGGACATTCGGCACCAAGGGCCTGCTTTCAGTATTCGTTCTACTTCTGTTAACAAAGTAGTCGGTATCTCGTTATCGAGGTTTTTCTGTGAGGTCAGGGCTGTGAGTATTTTCCTAGTCGATCATATCAGCCCCTCCCAAACGCCACCGCGATGACTGGCATAAGGTGGGTTGAAGTGCCATTCTATCCCCCTTGCTACGGTCTTGTTTTGTACTTTGGCGTGGTCCAGTCGGTTCCACCATATCTGTATTTCCTTATAAGCTCAAAAGAATTTCGAGCCATTGTCTGAACACATGTTCTTGGGGAAGCCCGCCTCGAGACAAACGTTTGGAAGGCCATTATAAATGAATCGGTGGTGATATTATGCAACACTTCGAGAAGGATTGCTCTGGATTGTAAACGTGCTATCGGGAAGCCATACCTCTTTTGCGTGCTCCTTTGCTGTCGTACAAGTAACGAGCCAAAGTAATCGATGCCAATTTCCACGAACGGGCATCACCCCGGTTGAACTGTCACGGCTGGAAGGGGGGCCATTATTTGTTGGCCTGCTACCGCGTTCCGGAGATGACAAGTGACGCAGTTGCCTATGACTCGCTTGACCGTCGCCGGTCCTTTTGTCACCGAAAATAGTCGACGTATATTGTTTAAAAAGTGGTTCAAATCTGCTTGTCCCTCTTTTCGATGTACATGGTCTATCGGGCATCTCGCTATGTAGTGATCGCCAGGGCCTATTACGGGATATTTTCTTTCGCACTGTAGATTTGAATTCTTCAGCAGCCCTTCAACTCCCAGTAGCCCGCTGGCTCGCACAGGGCTTAGTCTTCGGATACTGTTGTACAAAGTCCTTCTTCTTAGGTGCTATCATCTATCCTGGCCAGCTCACGAGTCTCGAACAAGAAGAAGTCTAGCTATTATATATGTAAGACATCGAGTTCAGCTTGGTTCGGCTCGCTCGGTAGTATCGTTCCCATACTTAACGTGTTCTGTGGTCGCATGCCTTCCTTAACCATCACGAGTAGTTTGTATCGCATCCATTAGTCCGCAGCTTTTACTATTTTCTTCCAGCCGGGGAAATTGCACAGATTTTTTATTAGGCTTACGCTTCCCGTGGAGTTTGTAGCCGGTATCAGTCGCTTCATTTCGATATCGCCATCATCAGGCTTAGGTATTCATAGCATTGGTCACACCTCTTCAGGTGCATGTAGGTGGCCCGTTCCCGTTATTCACACCTGCAGCCTGTCTAGTGTTTTCAGGCCCCTTGAGCGGGAGTCGGCTGGGTTACTGGCGGATTGTTCACAGTGCCATTGATCGGTTTTAGTCGACTCGTGGATTATAGTGAGTCTGTTGGCCACGAAAGTGTTAAAACGAGTGGTAATGTTGCTTATGTAATGAACTACCATGGCTGAGTCCGTCCAAAGGTTTGGTTCCCAGTTTATCCGATCGGAGCATCCTCTAATCAGCTTCGCAGCTTTCACGGACAGTACTGTTGCGAAGAAATTCTAGCATCGGAATAGGAGCAGCCTTCAGTGCGGCTACCCTCGCTTTTGCGAGTAATATCTGACCGTGCCGCCCACCATTTTCGTCTACCAAGCAGCCATAAACCACTACCCCATATCCTACTTCTGGTGCATCTGAAACCAAGCTGAGTTGAGCATCGAGTGTACACTTGACTTCTGTCGAGCATCTTGGTATCTTGATTTCGCCAAATTTATCTACTCTGTGTGACCGGTCACGCCACAGCTCGCCGCCGTCACCCTGGATAGGCTCATCCCAACCAGTCCCTCTCTGGCACAACGATTACCTCAAGCGCTTTCCCGCTAACAACCATGGAAAAACGAAACTTGAGGGATCATAGAGGCTTGAGACTGGTGATAGGATTCCTCTCCGTGTGACTGGTCGTTTGGGTAGGTCCAGAGTGAAAATGATTTCGTCACCTCCGGGTTTCCATTGAAGTCCAAGCGTGCGCTCCGTTTGTGGAGAGGATCCCAAAAGCTCCTTCGTACACTCCATTTGCTCGCACTTTGGGATAACAGTAAGCACCTTCTGGCTGTTTGAAGTCCATTTGGTGAGGTTGAATCCTCCGGCATTTAGACTGGCGATCAGTTCGGTCATATATGGAACAGCGGTATTTGGGTCGTCAAAGGAACACAGAAAATCGTCCACGTAGAAGTGGTCTATTGCTGTTCCTAGCAAATTGCAGGTGTCACTGAAACGCTTGAGGGTTTCCCGTGGGGCATAATTAGCATAGAAGGGAGATGATACCGTCCCAAATGGATGAACGGTCAGCCTGTACTCGTCAGGTGCGCGACTTGTGTCGTTTTCAGGCCACCAGAGAAGACGAAAGGCGTCCCTATCTTCAACGGGCATCTTTCTTTGTAGAAACGTTTCACGTATGTCCGCAGAGACGGCCACTCTTCCTAGCCGAAAACGAAATAAAACCTCGACTAGTGGTGTTGTCCAGTCTGGGCCCTGTGGTATATGGTCGTCGAGTGACACACCCCGACATTTCGCGGCACAGTCGAAAGCCACCCTGACCTTCCCGGTTTCTTTGGGTTCACGACCAAGTGACGGGGTAGTTACCACCTCAAATTTTGCGTTGAACACCGCTATACATGCTCTTCCCATATAACCCAAGTCCATTTTATGTTGCGTGGCTCACGAGCATTCTCTCCTTAATTGTTGTTCTTTACTTGGCTCGATTTTGAGGAAGCGTAACCATTGTAACACACGTTCGAGCAACGCATAGCCAGATTCACAAAGGATCACGAAATCAAAAGGCGATTATCCGTGATGTTCTACGATACTAGATTATTGAATGAACAATGACACCAAAAAGATACAAAACATCAATAATGAGATCACAAGGACTCAACGAACAAGAAACCGATTTGCGGCGTGCCAGCAAGGATCGCGTGCGTCACGCAGGCCCAGAGCAAGGATATGACAAAGTAGCGCTCTGGGCGCGAACAAACAACAATTGGTCCATAAGAACAAACAGTGCGTGAAGACACGTCAATAGCGTAAGCAAGTGAGTGCTGTCAAGGAAAACATGGAACTGCAAAGGTTTTAGGGGATTTTCCACGACCAGTCGTTACACCGCCCACCAGAATCCTTCCGAATCCTTAGCAGAGTCAAAGGCTTGGTACAAAGGTACCGATTAATCCTACCCACCCAGGCCATGCTGTCAGCGCTAGTGCCTAATGCTTGTCATCAACGTTCTACTCAGATGCTGTCCTTGGAAGGGCCGTCATGCACTGGCTGCATGTGCTCGTGTGAGTGAGTGTGCGTGACCTGATCGCCGCTACTTCTGCATATGCAAAAGAACATTCAGTAACGTCAACAACAAAAAACTGCGAACACTTTTACATGCTTGATGGGGGTCATGGGTATAGTGTTCGTCGGATACGTGTGTATGTCTGGATTTACAATGGTATCGCAAGTATCACCACGTAGCGGAAAAAACATTCTGTAACGGCAACGAAAGACTGTGAGCACAGTAACGTGCTTGACGGATACCAGGTGGTATAACGAGCACAATGTAGGTGGGTGTGCGTCGGGGTGTATGATGGTTCGATACGTCAGTGTGTCGTGAATGCTCCCATATATAGGGTTCGTTTACCCACCTCCAGGACGAAAGCAATATAATCTACTGGGCCTCAGCTTTATTAGCCTCTCCACCTTCACTCTGGAGGAGGCTGACACTGCGTATGTCACGAATTAGCGCTCTGTTGGCTGTCTTCAACTTCACCGTTCTTATCATTCCGTCAGTGCGTTCGAAGGTTTCCATAACCACTCCCAAGGACCAGGTGCTGAAATGTGAGCGTTCGTCTGCGATCATCACCACATCCCCAACCTTGAATGGTCTTGTTTTGAGCAGCCACTTCTGTTGAGTCTGCAGAGCCGGTAGGTACTCCCACAGCCAGCGCCTCCAGAAGGTCTTGGCAAGATAATTCGCATGCTTTCATCCGTGGAGGTAGCTCCCAGGAAGGTTTGCCGGCCCTTGGAAACCCTCGTTCAACCTTGACGTCGATAAGTCATTCGGGGTGAGCGCCAGGTAGGTGGGTTTGCCGTTCATTACTGGAACCAGGGGGCTGCTGTTCAGAATTCTCTCGACCTCAGCCATGACGGTGTTCAGCGTCTCGTCTTCGGGCGGCGGTTGCTCCATGATCGACAGCAATATCCGTCTGGCGGACCGGATCATGCGTTCCCATAAGCCGCCGCCGTGACTGGCCTGCGGGGGGTGAAATGCCATTGTATGCCGTAGGCCAAGGTTCGATACTGCAGTTCGTCCCTGTTTATTTTCTTGCGCCAACGCTGCAATTCCCGGTGGGCGCCCACAAAGTTCGACCCATTATCAAAGTATATATCGGCCGGTACGCCTCTTCGATTTACAAGTCGCTGCAAGGCCCGTAGGAAGGAGTCGGTGGTCATCGAGTGTGCAACTTCTAGGTGTACCGCACGTGACTTCATGCACGTCATGATACACCCATATCGCTTTTCTAACCTCTTCCCGCACTTGATCCACAAGGGCCCGAAATAGTCCAACCCGGTGTCGCTGAACGGCCACCAGCCCGCCGTCACTCTGCGTTCCGGTAGCGGGGCCATGTGTTGTTTGCCCGCCGTGGCATTGCGTCTCCTACATTGCACACAACGTCATATTACGCGTTTTATAGTCGCTCTTCTTCTCAGCGACCAAAGGCGCTTTCGGATGACGCTCGTCACGTGACTTTCCCCGGCATGTCCCCCCACGGCGCGGACGTGTTGGATCATTAGCTCTACCACGGGTTGTCGAGCCGGCAGCAGTACAGGGTCGTTTCTGTTGAAGCTGATATGGGAATCAGTCAGCCTACTATCCACCCGCAGCAGTCCGTCGATGAGTTTGGGGTTTAAACGCTTCAATTCGCCTCTTAGAGATGATATTTCTTTGTTGATTGGTCCTACTTCTTCCGCCCTCTCGAGTTCTTGGGTGAAAGCTTCGGGTTGTATCATTCTAAAAATATCGTATTCTGCAGCTTGTAGCTCATCGGGACCTATCGGGCCGACCCGAATCCTCCCTGAAAGAGGTAGCTATTTCATGACTAGTAAATTTCTCTTGAACCTGGCTAACCAAATTAATGCTCTGAGTGTCTTCATCCAGGAGGAAAACCTGACCAATCGCGATAGAATGGATGTCGCTTCGACGACGTTGGCCGCCATCACTTCGCCTTTGATCTCCAGCTCTACTGCCGTAGGGGGTATTAAGTCAAACACGGGTGAGTCCTGTTTAGGCATTTGCAGGAAGTTTCGCCCTCTCGTCCACGTGTCTAGTTGCCTGAAGTTGGTCGCACCTCGGGAGCACAGATCGGCTGGATTATTGCCAGACCTGACATGCTTCCACAGGTTCATGGCTGATTCATCGTGGATAACCGTGAGTCTGTTAGCAACTAAAGTACTAAACCGGCTCCGGACGTTGGTAATGTAGTGAAGTGCTATCGTTGAGTCCCTCCAAAATCTAGCCGACCAAATGTAGAAGTCGAAACATCTCTTCACCGCTTGTGCCGCTCTGACTGCTAACACGGCTGCGCTGAGTTCAAGGCGCGAGATCGAGACTGACTTCGGTGGAGCAACGCGGGCTTTAGCAAACAGGATCCTCGTAGTGGATTGTCCATCTCCTGTGCACCATCGTCCGTACACCACAGCTCCATAACTGACTTCGGATCCATCGGGAAAGGCATGTAGTTCTCCAGTCCGCGTTGTATGGCCAGGAGTCAAGCATCGTGTATTCCTTATCTCCCCTAATTTCTCTAAGGTGTTCAAAAATTCTTCCCAGTCCAGCCGGTCCCCTAGGTCCAGTGACCAGTCCCAATCGACTTTTTTGCGGCACAGCCGCTGCAGCAAGATCTTCCCGGGTAGCAGCCAGGGCGAGACGAAACCGAGCGGGTCGAACAGACTAGAGACAGTGGATAGTGTGCCTCGACGGGTCACTGGCAGCCCGGGAAAGTTTAGCTCGAAAACTAAGTCGTCCGTTCCCGCTTCCAATTGTATTCCTGAAGTGGGCTTGGTAGGGAGTGAAGAGCCGTCCAAATCTTTAACCCTTTCGGCTTTCTCGTGGTACGGAATGACCACGAACACTTCTGAAGCTTTCGACATCCATTTTGTTAAACGGAAGCCGCCATCTTCTAGCAATCTCGTCAGGCTTCTGAACTGCGCTAGAGCTAATTCTATATCATTGAATGACCCAACATAGTCGTCCACGTAGAAATTTCTGCTGGCGCTATCTACCACTGACCGATGGACCAGATCTCCATGTTTGTTCGCAGCTTCCCGAAGGGCGTAGTTCGCGCAGAACGGCGACGATATGGCTCCGAGGGGGCGGACGGTCATCCTATAATTTACCACTACGTTGTCCCAGTCGTTCTCGTCCCACCACAGGAAACGCAAGGCATCTCGTTCTCCTACCGGTATTTCACATGATGAAACACTTCCCTAATATCGGCGGACAAGGCCACTCTACCCACTCAGAAACGGCACAAAACTTCGTTTATTGGTGTTATCCGGTCAGGTCCTTTTAGTAGGCGATCTTTTAGCGACTAGCCCTGGAACTTGACCGCACAGTTGGAAGCTACTCGCAGTTTCTTGGGTTTCTTGGGGTTAATAACCTGGTGGTGAGGTAGATACCAGATACCCTTTCGGCCGTCGGTGGCTGCAGGCACCTTTTCAACGTAGCCGAGAGCTTCTTTTCGCTTAATTAATTCGGCGTATCGTTCTCACAGAACCTGGTCTCGAACGAAGAGTTCCTTCAGTAGTATTAGTCGTTGGAGAACATCGTTTCTGTTATCACTCCACTGGTCGGCAGATGTGCGCCATGAGAGGGGAACCTCGAACTGTTTTTAAGACCCCTAGTGCCTTGCAGCACAGTTTGTAAAGCGAAATGATCCTCTTGAGACAACGATGGCCTTCCTTCTCCGATGTCATGAAACTCCTTTTCATACAGCTGTCTTAGTTGATAATCCATGCAGCCCATTTCAGCGGACAAATAATTCACGGAACGACGCCCTCCTACTGGACCGCATAGCATCCATCCCAGAGTAGTGCGTAGGGTAAAAGCTGCCTGGAGGTCGCCCACTCTCTGGTCGAGTGCCTATTGCGCCTCTGGCACGTCGCAGCCGATGAGGAGATCCACTTCATCGTCTTCCCAGTCTACAACGGTTACATCCTGCAGGTGGGGCCACCTAGTCAAGATTGCGTTCACCGAGCTTGGTGCTCGCATGGGGAGACCAGCTAACGTGAATGCTTCCGTCGGTTTGGTCTGCTCGTTAGAGTCTAAGGAGATGAACTGTAACCTCAACCGGCTGACAGTCATTACTTGTGTTCCTCCCACCGTGCTCACTGCTAACGACGTCGCACTCTTAGCGAGCCGGTGTTTGTCGGCAAACCGCTCTTTCACTAGGGCAGTGTCAGGTCCACTGTCGACGAGAGCCAAAGCCTTGACCACCCCAGTTGGAGTCACTGCTCCCACGGCAACTACTGCTAAAAGTACTGGTTTACTGGCAGACCGCGACGTTGAACAAATCGCGCTGGGCTTGGTGATCGCCTCGGGTATAATTTCTCTCGCCTGGTGCAACAGTCGGCGGTGTCTGCCCGTTCAGCCCTCGTGACCACCTCTGGTCCTTGTTCTACAAGCTGCTACCCGGTGCTTGTTTTTGAGACAAATAAAACATGCTCCTGTCATTCTCGCCATTCCCCATCGCTCGTCTATTGTGGCGTTGATGGACTTGGGGCATTCTGGTAGCCCATAGCTAGCATCACAGGACCTGCAACTTGGTTGCGCTGTAGCATCGCGTGAAATGGCGTGTGCCTTGGTCCAAGGCTGATATTTCGGCTGTTCTCGAACAGTTGTTTCAGCCTGGCTAGTACTAGACTTGCTTGCTCGGTTTCTGTCCCGGATAAGTCGGCCAAATCTGCTGTCGGCTGTTTTCGTTTGCCTATCCAATTATTCGGTCAGGTCTTCGAAGTTAGCCTCACGGTCTCCTCGGCTCATCCGTTCCGCTTCTTCCGCCCACCGAACCTGTAGTTCGGGAGACAGGTGGCGGACTATGCCTTCCAAAGTGTGCGTCGCATCCAGGTCAGCCCTGTAACCCAAATGGTTGAGGGCTATTGAGCAGTTCTGCACCTTGATCACCAGGTCGGCCATTGTGTAGACATAACCCTTGGTTCTCTTTGCCTATACCATCAGGCTCTCTATTAGTTTACGGGCTACACTGAAAGGTCGGCCAAACAGGTCCCTTAAAATCTTCCTTGCTCTGGTGTACCATTGTTCCGGGTCGAGCATGGTACACCCATCGATAGCTTCCCTTGCTTGGTCTCGACAGTAGTGAGTCAGATAGAGAAGCTTTTGCCCGGAGTCGGTTAGCTTATTTTCGACGAACTTTTCGAACTGCTTGACGAACTTGCAGTAGTGTTCAGATAGCCCGTCGAAAACCGTTAGTTCCACTCTAGGCAAATCGATCGATGGTGTTTTATAGTCGGTGACCGGTATGGAGTTTCCTATTTTACTGGGCCCTGATCTACCAGAAAGGTCGTAGTCGTTGGTCTCATGCTCACGCTCTTTCTTTCTACACTTCTGTTCTGCTTCCTGGGCCTGTTGTCCATCCGATAACAGTTTTCGTTTGAGGTCTAGTATCCTCAGCCTATATAGATCGATATCCCTACAATCCATGTTGCCCTCATTAACACTTGAACTAGCACTGAAAGGACCAGGCGATTTCACAATAACTAAAGAATCAAATGTGCCCAAGACCTCCCCAGTGACTTGCCGTATTATTTTCGTCCAGATTCCAGTGTCTTCGATCCTTTTCTTGGCATTTTGCGTGTTTTCCCTTGTTCCAAATTGCTTTAGTGAGTAGTGTAACACATGTTTGAGCAATGCATAGCCACATTTACAACGGATCACGGAATCAATGGGCGATTATCCGTGATGTTCTACGATACTAGATTATTGAATGAACAATGACACCAAAAAGATACAAAACATCAATAATGAGATCACAAGGACTCAACAAACAAGAAACCGATTTGCGGCGTGCCAGCAAGGATCGCGTGCGTCACGCAGGCCCAGAGCAAGGATATGACAAAGTAGCGCTCTGGGCGCGAACAAACAACAATTGGTCCATAAGAACAAACAGTGCGTGAAGACACGTCAATAGCGTAAGCAAGTGAGTGCTGTCAAGGAAAACATGGAACTGCAAAGGTTTTAGGGGATTTTCCAAGACCAGTCGTTACAATCTTTTCAGGGCCATTTCTCGGCTGTTTGGCATAGGTTTCACGTTGGGTCTCCACGGGACAGGAACCTCGAAACGATCTATTACATACTTGGCGTTCTCGGCTACCATTTTCAAAGCCGCCGTATATTCTCGTGATGGGACATCTCTATCAACGGCCAAGTCGGCAAATTCGGCGTTATACAGCTATTGGAATGCCTGTTCAATGTTCGCAGTTTTCACCGAAGTGCAATTGATTTGGATTTGTTAGCCGCATTTTCCGTCGGTGATATCATATAAAGTCCAGCCGAATATAGTGCGTACTGCACAGGGTGCTTTGCGGCTTCCTATTCTTTGATCCGGGACCAAATGTTCTCCTGGTACGTCACAATCAATGGCCGGATCAATTTCGTTATTCTGCCACTCCTCGGTCGTAACCCAGTCGAGATCCGGCCATTAACTCAGAATCGATTTTACTGACTGAAGTGCTCTCATTGGCAGACCTTTTATGACGAATGCTTCTAGGCTTTCTGCCCTATTAATGTTGACCAAGCAAAAGAATTGCTGTAGCAGACTGGTCGATTGGATGATCTAGGTGCCACTCACGGTGCTCACCACCAACGTAGATTGATTCTTTGTGATCCCATATCTCTATGCGAATTCCTTCCCCACCAGAGCGGTATTCAGGCCACTATCTGCGAAGGCCAAAGCTCCTATCATACCAACTGGGATCTCTAGGCCGACTGCTACTATTCCCAGGCGAATGGGCTTGTTAGTGGAGCGAGATACTGAGCAGACGAAACTTGGCTTTGGGATTTCTTGGGCACTCAATTTCTTGTGTTTTTGCAATAGTTAATGGTGCTTCCTGTGGCATTCATCCTGACTACTACTTGTTTTCATTCGGAACTTTGCTGCTGGATGTGAATCGTTGAGACAGAAGAAAGCTCGCTTCCAGTCTCTTGGCTATTCCCCATCGTTCCTGATCGTCTACGTTGCGGAAGCGAGAGCATTCCGCTATGCGATGAGGTGCCCCACAAACTTTACACACCGGCAAGTTCTCACCTCCACGAGATAATGCGTGCGTGTTTGCCCATTATTGGCTTCCAGTTGGTTCCCTGGTCCAGGTTTGCGTCGTCGTAATCCTAGGTAACCCGCTCTTCACGCGCCCAAGCTGACCGAAACGACTGTTCGCTATTCGGGCTTGAGGGTTCATACACTGCGTCAGGAGTTCAAACGTGTCTTCTCACCCAAATCTACTGATCTCCTGGGTTTCCTCAGCACATCTGCTCTGTAGTTCCGTGGGTAAGCTGCGCACCATGGTCTCCAGTGTGTGAATTGCGTTCAGGTCCGATCGATAGTCTAAGTGATTCAGGGAGATGCTGCAGTCCTGCATTTTTATCACCAGACTGACTAGAGAGCCTGGCTCGTATTTGGAATACGTTGTCTCCGATAGTACACCATCAATCAAAGTCCGAGCGATCTTAAGTGGTTGCTCATACATGTCTTTTAAGATTTCACGCGCTCGGGTGTAACCCTCTCCATGATCCACCATCGAGCACCCGTCGATTGCTTCCCTGGCTCTTTCACGACATTACAGTAGCATATACAAGAATCCCTGCCCTGAACCAGATACTCTCCCTTCTTCAAAGTTCTATTATTGTTTATTGAATTTGCAGTACTGATCTGCGCTTCCACTAAATGGGGACAGCTCCAATTTTGGCGGGTCAGTTGCGTGCGTTCCGCTGGCACAAGCCGGCTTCAATCGTTCAACGGAGTTTCGGGCTGGATCGTCGCGCGCTCCGTGGTTTCCAAGACCACCTCTCTCTCCCGTCTTCGAAGTTGTTCTTTCCTGGCTGACTCAGCTTCTTCTCTAGCCTGCCTAAGCTGGTTTTCTGATTCTACTACTCTCAATCTAAAGATATCATCACGTTCAAATTCTATATAATTGGCTGAAATATATGATATGATGTGATATGATGGTATATTTCTCGATCGTGGTCGAGACGCACGAGCAAGCGCATGATCATGGTGTACAACGTTACTCAGAACAATGAACTATACAGTAATTTCAAGAAGGCGAGTCGAAAACGTGAGAAGCAAAACAATATAGCTACAGATAGTTTGAATCGACCGAGGTGATAATGGTTTGCGCGGCAAATACGGTTTGGTTTCGAATTCGAGTTGGTTGGTGGTGGCCCGTGGAAATACAAAATTTGTCGTGGAAATATATCGCTAAGGATGCATTATAAACCAAAGTAGTGCAAGCTGTGAATAACGGAGGCCTACTGGGGTTCTGTGCACGGAATAAGTTATGAACATGGAGAGATGAAAGAAATGGGAGTATACTCGTGAACTTTGTTGAGTATGAAGAGAACGGCTCTGTGTGAAGACGATGGTGGATATTCCCGGTTATAAGAAACGGAGTGCGTCATGAAACGGGGAGACATGAGCAAACTTTGTGGGAGTGGCCTAGGAAACGATGAGTGTGGAGGGAACAGCAACCCATATAAAAGGTGAGTTTAGGATCAGGACCGCTAACCCGTATCATTCGGAAAAAAGGGAGCGCAACTTAAAGGCCTTGAAGTGGTGAGCAGTCAATTTCAAGCGGGATGCCAATCGAAAGTAAGATGGAATTTCGCAAGAGAAAACTGAGTGAAAAACTCCGTGCAGGCTCGCGCCTTATTGTTCTGTTACGCTGACAAAAATATATTGTCTTATTGATTCTCAGTGATATTCGGCGTCATAATTGGGAACCACGGATGGGGGGATAAGTGGACTCGCGTTCGGATGGCGTATCGAATTTTAATGAGTAAAAGATTCCAGTGTTGCTTATTCTGGCTCTGTTATTGGATTGTTTCACGTGATACCAAGGTGACATGCAGCATCCCGTGGGTATGGTTCATCAGGCGGGGTAAAGGACGTGTCAATCAATCAGTAGAAGTTGGCCTGTGAACAGTTATTTGTGAAGACTCCAGCAGTGACATCAGTAGTGGAGGTGTTGCGCCAGAAGACGCCTATCAATCTACTGGTAAGCAGTTGAGAGTGATCAGGTCGTGTGGCTCGATTGCAATCCCGTTCCGTATAAAAGGTGCCTTTTAGGTTTCTGTCGGTACAGGTCAAAGTGTGGGCAATGGTCACCGAAAGTGGAGCCCGGAAGTGGGCGACGTCAAATCTGAAATAAATGATGTTAGCAGTCTGGACGTGGTTCCAGCTGTTAGTTATTATTATAAATAGCGACAGTTAGTAATGAGCTGGTTGGCTTTATGTGAGCCCTCAGAGGTTGTGAAGAGCAATTAAGTTAGATTTCGGGAAGAACCACTAGGGTATCTGTGGTAATGTGTTAGGGAAAGTTGTTATCATGTAGAGAAACGTGGACGTGAGTTCATCTGTGCTCCTATTCGGTAGTGCCAATCTATTGAGATTAAACTTAAAAGTGAGAAGGAAAATCTCATGACGTGGTGGATGCATGAATACCATATTTGTTATAAGATTGAGGAGGGATAGTCAGTGGGGAATGGAAAATATGAACGGTTCTCCGTGTTCATTTTTTGTAGACTTAAGTGAGGCAGGTGTTGGTCATCTGTTGCCTCTGTAGTGCTACCAATATGCTACCGTATGTTATCCATGTCAGTGGGCTTAGAGTCCAGGCTGCAGTAGTGATTGTAGTTGGCAGGGGGCTGTGGTAACTGTTAGGTAGGGTTGTAAACCTAAGCGTGGCTTGGACGCTAGGACATCGGGAAGGCCGCATTCTAAGAGAGATGACGGCAGGACTGGCAGGACTAGTAGACCTAGCCATATCTAAAGAATCTGTGTCCCCCAAAAATATCTCAGGGACTTGCCGAGTTACTTCTTGTCCAGCCTCGGTTTCCTTTTGTCCCCTTCTTGGCATTTCTGATTGATTTCCTCGTGAAGATTCCAAGTTGAGCACTGTAACGTTTATTCTGATCGTGAGTAACGCGTGGCCCAACTACCGAATCCCAAAGCCAGAGCAAGGTTGATTCGCCGATTCTTATGTACTGGATTAGCAAATTACACGCATAATAATATGTACAAACCTCAACTGTACGGCCACAACGTTTAGCAACGAGCCTCAGAGTTAAATGAAGGTCAGTGTCAGGTACCACTGTAACGGCAGTCCAAGTTCGAATTAAAAAATGCCGTGGCATATGAGCAAGATATAAACAAATGTTCAAGTGTAGTGATTGATGCATGCTGTTTTTGTTCGGGGGTCAATGAGATAAAGGGCATAGTCTCAACAATACAAGTATGTGACAACGGTCAGGGAGGATTTCCATACTTATACGTTACAGGAATAAAATAGCAGTAAGAGCTGTCTAAACTATCGAATCGCTGGGGCGTTTCAAAAGGGAGCTCGGAGTGTCCAAGACTCGACAGCAGTATTTCCGTCACTGTAGGAAGCCTATAGCTGACAACGTGTGACCTAGGAATGAAATACTTCCATGACCAACCAAATGGTTGCAGTGCTGGTAAATTCTTCGTGCTGAGATGATTGTTTCTGGGTCGGATAAAATGCACCGCGCTGTCCCCATCTTGCACCGGTTTGTGAGAACTTACTGCTACGTGTTGACCAGCCGTTCGTCAATGGGGCTCTCCGCACTGTCTCGCCAAGTTCATCAGATCCATTCCCCATAGTTTGTGAGAAGAAGGCCAACTTAAGGGGAAAAGCGAAGAACACGTGTTGTGATAATGTGCTCGAAGCGTACACACGCAGCAGTCAAATGGCCGTCGTGCTTGGCAGCAAGTCAGATCTCGCTAGACGTTCAAAAATTATTCGTAAATGCACAGTTTGGTGGTCACGGATGGCGCTGACGACCAAGATATGCTATGAACAGGTGTAAACTATCTTAACCCTCGACACACCTCAGCAGTGAGACGCCGAATTGTGTATGCGGCGTTGTGGAAACCGAATTACACGCGAAGAAACTCCATGTGAATATGAAGTCCTGTGGATGTCACTAGATATCGGGGGAACGACAGACTGCAAGCACATGGAATCCAGCTACTGAAAGACTGCAAGGGCTGTGGTTATATGCCAGTCCTTTGCTGTGAGGATTATAAAATAGTGGAACAAACTAAAATGGTCACTGAAGCTATGTCAAAGAACATCCTGTTTCGGCTTGCAGGGCAAATGAAACGACTGGCGTTTGGATGCTGTTGATAACCACGGCCATAAGCTGAGCGAAGCTTCACTGACGGTCGGACAGCCAACAGACCCCCCAGATTAGATAGAAGCTCAGGACTGGCTACCGTTGCCAAAGGCAGTACAGTTTATTAAACCTGCGAGCTTCCGAGTCTCAACGTGCTTCGATTTTCAGGGAAGCGCCTGGAGATTGGGGAGCTCACTGGCGCAAAATAAGAACGACTGCCTTTGTAAGGTTTCTAAACCTTACTTCGCGGCTTCTTAATTAAACGTGTTCTTCGGTCCATTGTGATGCAAAAGAGCACCTGCGCGTTACTATAATGCTGGGTACTGTATGCAGGCGTTAACCGGGGCGGTGTTCTCCACAACCCGTGAGAATGAGAAGGACATTGGGAGAGATAGTGGTTAGCGTGTATTTGAGAGCGTATGCGAGAGCGTGCGGAAGAACAACGGTTAAATGGCGGCTGAGCTTGGCAGTCAGCTTCCAGTTATGAAATGATTGTGTTATAAGCGGGAAAGAAGAAGGCTGTCGCTACACCCTCAAGTCCTGGAAGCTCAGTTCAGTTCAGTCCAGTTCAGTTTGCACAGGACAAGTAATGGCCACTGCCAATCGAGCGTCCAGAATTCTTTCGATGGTATGCACACCAGTTATGTACCCACCACTGCCGAGTGTATTTCGTCGAATCCTCGCTAAAAATAAGAGAGAAACGGGAAACCTCATCGCACATCAACTGCGGGAGACACTATGCATCGTGAGCTTTCACTGAGACTGTATGCAGTGAGGGAAAAAGTCTAATAAAACATACTCCAGAGGGACCACAGTGATACCCGTCATCCATCTAGTTAATATACTCCAGGAAATATCTCGTACCACTTGCGATCTGGGGCACCTTTGAAGGATTGAACGGTCTGCAGATCTACCATTCCACCAGGCAGACCATTCCAACTGTTCACAACCCTGTTGCTGAAGAAGTGCGATCTAGCCATCGACCTAGATCGGGTTTTTATCAACTCTTTTCATGTCCCCTTGTTCTGGAGTCTACGGCCACTTGGAATAGACTATCTAGTCTAAGGCCAGAAAAGCCCTTCATTACCTTGAACGTTTCCATGAGATCTCCTCGGCTTATCCTCCTTTCCAACGAGAAAAGATTCAGGTCACAGAGTCTCTGCTCGTGAGTCTTACCCCTCTGCCCTGCAACCATTCGCGTGGTGAGACGTTGCACTTTCTCGAGGCAGGCGGCGTCCTTTTTGTAGAAGGGTGACCAGGCCCGCAAGCCACCTTCTAAGTGAGGTCGTACTATAGCCATGTAAATAGGTACGAATACCTCCGACTTCCGGCAAGACAAAGCTGATCGCAGCCTAAAGATCTCCCCACGAGCCTTATGCGCAGCAGCCTTGCACTAAAGTAAAGTGAGCCCTTTTTTCAGGTCTTTCAAACTCACTACCACAAGCCTAGTTGTGTTTGTTTGTGGACTCAGTAGAAAGATAGAAAACCTCTCGTATCGTCCACCGAAGCACCACCACGGCAGTCTAGAGAGAGGACCGAGGAGCTTGAGCGTCAAGGTCTCACTTTCGACGTTGACCGCTTGTAGTGCTACCGTGCCCCATAGTTCAGTGGGGTCCGAGGTCGCTTGTACTTCTACCGGGGTCCCCTTGGTTTTGGGAGGAGGAAATGGACGGCCAGACAACTAGAAACCTGCAACATTGTCTTTACTACTGGAACTAATGCTGTTTCCTTCTTCTGTTACGGCGCACAAGGATCTCTGAAGCCTCAGGCGCAGGAAACTGGACACCAATTCGGCCCAAGCCCCCATATTCTGTGATCCGTTCTGATCTGATCAGTTTGTTGGAATCGCTGAACAGTGAATAAAAACGTGGATCGTTGGATGAGCTCGTCTGGCGCCACAAGGTCACCGCCGTACGGTTTTTATTCTTGCATGGTGGGGTTCGTTTCGTTTAGGCAGTTCACGATGAAGTGATGAATGTCGCCTCACCTTGAAAGAACATCAAAGTGGAAGTATCTACACCACTAGGAAATATTAAGAAGGATACTTTGACGCAGAAAATAATGGATCAAAATTTTATCAATCGCCATTCACTTGTTCGCTCCAACCCCAAAAGCCCACAACTACCACCAAGGTTCAATATGCATTCCTTGACACCACCAATAAACGAAACGGGTTTGCAGTATTCATTGTCAGATTACGCTGCAGTCTATCAAGTAAGCTCGGTGATATTATTGCCCTATTTTCTATCACCAAGGAGTTTTGATTTATCCCGTTACTTTCAAGTGTGTTTGAGGATTGTTCTTCCTGTTTTTGCTGATAAAAATTCTCACTAAGTTTATCCGCAAACTGGCTTAGCAAACTTTCCTGCTGTGGAGCCAAATACACATCGATAGTTTGCCTATTGACCCTTGTAGCAAAACCGCTCCGAAACGGATCGACTTTTGACCGGTTTGTACCATCACGCCGATCGGTTTTTCAGCGGTTTCTGAATGGTTTGTGACGGGTTTCTGGACGGTTCCTAAACGGCTCTCGAGCGGTTTGTGCCAGTCGTTTGAAATACGTAGTATGCTTCGTTAATTTGTCACTTTTCCAAAATTACGTTTTGTGATGCTCACTTATATCTCCCAAGTTATGATTTTCCAAGTAATTGTCCTTATTTTACCCATTTAGAAAGCATAAGACAGAGATCTATGACGAGGCATTTCAAGACATTTTGATTAAGTGAACCAATATATTGAAATAAAACGCCAACTAAGCATTGTATCAATTCACTTTTGATCCGTGTGAGATGGCTACTAAACAAACCGATCGAAAACCGATGTTACGAACGGGTTGTGTGCTACAAGGAAATAGTCTATTCCCTTCAACTCTATGAACGTGTACGGTTTACTTGTCTGTCTTGCTTCCGTCTTAATACACATTAAACCAGAGTGCGTACTCGGACTTGAAATAGTTTAGCATAATGGCTGTGCAGTAGGAAAAGTTGCGGACACGATTAAGCTATCTTTACTGATTTTTCGGGTTACCAATCGGTCCCTAAGATGTCACGTAAACGTAGGATTACGCATGTGAGGCAAAAAAGACCCACCCACATGAAATTCAAAACATGGTTGCTATTGTTTATAGCTCTAATTTGGATGTCCTCGATGAAATTAAGTCGAACCATACAAACATCGCAAAGGGATGAACTCTTCCGCTTGCCTTTACCAACGTTCGGATGTAAAGAGCACAGATCATCCTCTGAGTTTATTTGTATTTCAAATTTCACACAACAGAACACTTCCGCATCTCTGTTATGCTGCTCGATTCCGTTACTCCGGGATTTCTAGTGACGGCCTATGCAGTGAACCTCTGCTCGGGAAGCCTATCGCTCCAACCCACAATGACAAATCAAAAGAAAGCAATACAGCATGTCGAGACAACAGTATATTTTCAGAAGTCAAGAACACTTTATTTAGAGCAAAACCAAAACATTCTGCAATCCGGGCGTCCAGTCAGGTTCAAGTCTTGTCAGATTGATTCGGCTGATAGAACGTTGGCTGGATTGACTATCGATCATGGATTCGATTTGCGTCGCACTGCAAATAACTGCTCAATTAACGAAAGGGTTTAAGCCTTGTGCGATCCGGTGGTTTATTAGTTATTTGCTTCAACCCGGTATGCTGGGATTGATCAATGACCTGCTTCGGAAAAATTTTTCTTTGGGATTTGCTGTTGACCTACACCCGGCTCATCGGTTTCCTGCCACAGAATCCGATTATGCGTGTTCACTCGCACTTGCGTGAAAATGTCACTGATTTCCGCGATTTTGACTATTCTTTTATACGGAATCCCATGCCATCATCATCATCATCGTACAGCAGTAAACAGTAGGGCAAGCCCCACTGACCACCGCCTTTCTCACCATGTTGCACGCTGAATTTAAAGTATGAATGTACAAGATGGACATGGACGACCTATATGGGTGGGAAAAGGAAAGAATGCCCCAGTAGCCAACACACGGAATACACAGTCTAACTGTACAAACGCACATCGATCAGTCATTCTGATTCGATAGAAAGTGGCAACACGATCGCCATTATCTACGGTTCGCAGCCATATCCTTCAGTGTCTCCAGCCAACTGGTAGACGGATCCTTTGGACCCCAACCACGAAGACGTGAAGCACCTACTTTTCCTAAGTCTGCTGTACATTTCCTCATTCCACGTTGCCACGTCATCTGTTAACCTCCATGTGGTTTCTTCCACTTTCTAGGAGGAACAGAGAATAGGACACGGTACGGTAGACGTGTGTTTGCCATAAGTAACACGTGCCCCAACCAACGAAGTCTACTAAGCTGGATACGCTGTGACAAGACGTTCTCCGAATTAGCACCCACCCGACCTTAGCGATACTACGTAAACATCGATGGTCGAAAACCTTAAGACGACGAATATCTTCAGCACGCAGAATCCAAGTTTCGCAACCATACAACAAAACTGAACGCACTGCAGCACAGTATACACGACCTTTCAACTTCAGTGAAATATCAGATCGACACCGCAAGTGCTTCAGTCCAGCGTACATCGCTCGAGCCTTGGATATCCGCGTGCTCAACTCTACTACAGTGCTCCCATTTGTCGTCACGCTGCTGCCGAGGTAGGTGAAGTGGTCGACAACTGACAGCACCTCCCCATCGAACATCAAGCTCGGAATCGTTGACATCCAGTCTTGTAACATCACCTTACACTTTGAAAGTGCAAAGCTCATGCCGAATGGAGCTACAGCTCTTGAGAGTCTACCTAGTGCACGTTGAACATGTTCCGTGGATTCGAACAAGCAGACAACGTCGTCCGCGTAATCTAGGTCACATAACTTTCCACTATTTCCTAGTTCGACGCCTACATCCTGAAGATTTTGCAACGCACTCTCCATTAATTCGTCAATGACGAAGTTGAACAGGAATGGAGATATGGGACATCCCTGTCGAACACCACTGGTCGTTTCGAACCGACTGGATAGTTCACCGTAAACTCTAACGCGGCCAGAAGTGTGAGAATACAATGATCTCATTGGATTCACGAACTTCTAGGGCACACCTTTTCGATGAAGAGTAGTGAAAAGCGATGTTCGATCAACTGAATCAATCATGATCATGATCATGATCAACTGAAGTCTAAGAAAATCATTATTGTCGGTCGGCGGTGCGTGTGACGCGTTTCAAGTAGTCGACGAAGAGTAAAAGTCTGGTCGATGCATCCTCGACCTGGGCGGAATCCAACCTACTGTTCGCGGGCATTCCCATGCCAACCTTGTGAAAGATCAACAATCAGCCAGATGCTGTGAGCATAAACCGAGTAGGCCGAGTGAGAGGTTTTAATCAACAAAAGGGATAATAGACGTGAATACACATGATGCACGAAATGATGATTAGTACGAAAGCTGACAGGTCGATCAAAGTTCCCATTCACAACATTCACCCCCACCAATAATGTACTGAGTTTATGAGAAGCGTGTAATGTGTGAAAAATCCCAATTGATGGTAAAAGTGGCTCATATGGAAATTCGGTGTTGTGCATGCGAAAGGTGAGCTGGAATCGTCGATTATCGAGGAAGATAATGTAAGTGCAAACAGAAATACACTTCAGTTTTTCTCAGCAAGTAAGAGTAGACTCGTTATTTCTGTACAAAGTCTCGATAGAGTCCGGTGTGACATTTGGATTGCCTAGATCTGAGGGATTAAATTCGCTGTGGAGCACCTTCATCTGGCATGGGAGCAAGATGACAAACCGATACTGTCTCTTCTTGCCTTCCCGGGGGAATCACGCGAGTATAATTTAGATTACATCCTACCAACTTGATTTTGTCAACCAAGGGATCATACTTAGATGGTCGATTGTGTCGTCTGTTCAATACACAATTGGAATAAACCAGTCAGCTAGGCGGCGTGGTACCTGGTATACCTTTTCTGTTGCGCCGGAAAATTTGTTCTTGAGGTGTCATTGGTTGCCGTAGATAACAAGGACCGTATGAAATGGAGAGCGTCAATGAGGACCCGCACCCCAGCGATCGACGTCCAACCCTCTTGATTTGAGTGCCAGAGTGATGGCTTGTCATAGTGAACCGTTTAAGCGTTCAACTCGGTCCTTGGTTTGTCGACTGTAGACCGTAGTTAGACTGGTCGCGATGCCCTTAGCGTGTAGGGGACTTTTGAGTTCTGACAAAATGAGTGAATGTATGCTAGTGATCCAAAAATAGAAAAGAGTTGCCGTAAGTTTTTGATTACTGTCGTGGTAGACATGTCCTGACAAGCGAGTGTTAACGGACAATATGTGTATTCATCAATGACAGTAAGAAATTTGTTATGCGTGCATGAGGGCAGCGGTCCTTTGAAGTCCATATTCAACCTTTCAAAAGGTTACATTGCTTTGATTGATGGTCTATCCGGAGGTTTGTAAAATCTGAGTTTGACCGCGCACACCTTATGTTGCGAAATCACGTGCTACACTTCATTCAGAGAGTACGGTAAGTTGTGAAAACGAACGAACGGAAACATACGAGTTACCCCGGATGGCAGATGCTTTGTGAGTCACAGAATAGTTGGACCCAAAACGGCCACACAGCAGCCGCGTGAGGGCGCACCACCGACGGTAGATGACGTGATATCAAAAACAGGATAGTTCAACTCGCCATCGTGTTTTTTTTTCATTTTTGACTACCTTTTAGCTTGTTGCTGAGCATAAAGTCAACCGACCGCCTTCCGTTGATCTATGCGTAATGTCTCCACTTCCTCAATGCCTTAAGTACAGCCGGTGGTGGTCGAGAGGTTAAGAACGTTTGCTCACCACCTCGGAGGTCAGAGGTTCAAATCCCCTTCATTACCGGTTACTTTGATGGTAGGTAGTAATCCACTGTCGTCCAGCTTGTTACAACACCCGACCTATTGGAAGCTTGTGTGGTTATCCACTCACGACCTGGTTGCCGGTTATCCTTAATAGTGCAGTGGGCGTTCGTGGCTGTAGGCTATTCCTGTTCCATTGTGCTCATAAGCAAGCATGTAATAAAAAATGCCCAAACTTCTATTTCGACTGAGGAATAGATTATTTCGGTTGGTGCCAATGTTCCAGGGAAAAACATCTCCGATCTGCTATTTTGGTCGAGTGTAGCAGCGATGGCAACATCTGATTCATCCGTCTCTACAACCAGCGGCACGCCGGTCCCCACGGTCACTACCGTGGCGTCTTGGAGTTCATCTTTTAGTTTTTCGAACCATTGTATGGCGGTTTCGGGCATTGGGGATGTGTGGTTCCAGACCATTGGGTTTATCTTGTAAGAGAATTGCGATGTGCGTAGCAAATAACATGCGAACATTCCTAGTACACGTTGTTGTTTCTTGATATTTCAAGAACCGGTCAACTCCCGAAAAGGTTTGACTCTGTCCGGATCAGGTCTTACAGTCCCCTTTGAAACTTCGATGCCTAAGATGTTTATTTGCCGTACTGATGTAATGCTCTTCGTTTCGTTAAATTTGAGACCGTATTTTTTGGCTTCGTCTTGAAAGCTCTTCGGGTTTGGTCGTGCTCTTTCAATTCCGTATGGCAGATTATCACGTTGACCACGTAGGCATACGAACCAGGTAATCCTTTTTCGTTGGTCGATCGTTCGCTGGGAGCATGCTACTCTAGGAAGCCATTGGGTGTCAGCGAAACCATCTAGGAAGCCGACGGTTCGCCTATCCACAGTCTGCAGTGACGTCTTTTACGCTGAGCGGAGCACTTTGAAGCCTAGTTTAGCTGCCCTCCAGCGTCGGCCTCTTCCATAGCTCTTCCGGCACTTCCCGTGGTCTTTCTCGACAGATTCACATTCTGAGGCGGAGATCCGCAAGGAAATCCAAGCCTTAGGACGTCATAAAGCGCCGGGCTCCGATGGTCTTTCTCTAGCTTCATTTAAGGATGGTGGAATGGAGTTTGTCAGACAACTTCAAGCTTTGTTCTCCAAGGTCTGGCACCGAGAAAGTTACCTTTGTTGAGGGAATCAATCGTTACCCCCATCTTCAAGAGAGGCTTGCACAGTGACTGCGCCAACCATAGGAGTATAAACCTAATCCCAATAGCGTCCAAGCTGCTGGTATCTGTCATTCTCCTCAAGTTGTACAACACGCGTGATGAGCAAACTCGGGAGAAGTAAGCTGAGTTTCGTACCGGTCGTGGATGCATCAATCAAATCTTCACCCTCCGATAGCTGTTAGAGCATCGTTACGCCCTCAAAAGCCCAACGATCGTTGTGTTTTTAATCATTCGCGCGGCCTTCGACTCTGTTGATAGGCCTGCACTATGGCACTGTTTGTTAAAGAATGGTGTACCTGAAAAGTATGTGTCGGTCCTCAAAGAGTTGTGACATCATACCTCAGGCCGGGTTAAAGCCTATGACCAGCCTTCGCCATCCTTTGCCGTCTCCAGTGGAGTACGACAAGGCTGCCCTTTATCCCCGTTTTTCTTCAACTTTTCTGTAGAGGATGTCCTACAGAATGCTTTGTCTGGTCTTCCAAACAGTGGCGTTGAACTCCACCCAGGGAACGGAGTTTTTGACTTAGAGTATACCGATGATATCGCCTTGCTGGGCGGCATTGCGCAGGCAGTTCAACACACATTGGAGCGCTTGGCGATTGGAAGTCCCAATACGGTATGTACTTCGCGCCTTCAGTGCAAAGTGCCTATTCAGGGCTGGCAGAAGCCTGTGCATGCACTCACCCTTAGTGTGATCGGTTAGAGGTAGTCAGTAGCTTTAAGTACATCGGGAGTTTGATCACAGTTGGGGGTTGTTTTGGAGAGGAGATCACATGACGAATTACGAGAGCCAGAATAGCTTTCGCGAACCTGCGCCATCTGTGGCGCCGCCATGACATCCGGCTTTCTCTCAACGAAAGGGTGTACAGTACCACAGTTTGTGGTGTTCTTTACGGTTGCGAGACCTGGCTCCTCCGCGTTGAGGATGCTCGGTGGCTTTCTGTATTCGACCACCGATGTCTGCGAAGCATTGCTTGTGGCTGATGGGAATGTCGGGTGAGCAATGACTAGCTTAGTCGTCGTGTGTTTATTGTTGATAGTGGCCCTCTGACTGAGATAATCGCTCTTCACCACCCCCGATGGCTCGGACATGTTTTGCGTATGCCTATCCATCGTCCACCTTTTCGTGCTCTTTTTGCGCGTGCTCGATAACGCTGGAAGAAGCGGCGCGGCGGTCAGGCTATGACCTGGCGCAGAGGCATGAAGAAGTTAGCTTCGGCTTTGGTTTCGGTTGATGCTTCCCTAAAGATGAGGATTGCCGTTTGTTGGAGAGACTGGGAGATATAGCTCAGAACCGAATCCATTGGCTCGAATGCGGTATGACCTGCCTGTTGACTTCTTGTTGCCCGTAAACAATCGAAAACATAACATTTGCACGGTAGGAATATTGAAAAAATTGCTTTTACTTGTTTTAATCTTCATGTTGACTCTATACCCCCCAGGCTTTGTAACTTTTCTCGTCGCGTTGGCACCATACTTCTCAAGCCGGTGTAATATATATATATATATATATATATATATATATATATATATATGCTACGCTATTAGTGACTCCAAAAAGAATACGACAAAACTAATCTAACTTTTCATAAGCCTGGTCAATCTCTGGTCCAAACCGGGGAATACATGTGTCAGGGTACTTGAATCGGTCTTCAATTTGTGTGTAGTCCACGACTGTGCGTTTTTAGTCTTTCATTATGGGTTTCCAAGACCTTTGATCGCAATGAGGACCTCATCTTGCATAAACTAATCTGGCGCTGAATGGCGTCGAGTGCTTGTTGCAAAGGACCGGTATTCCGGTTATCAAACAGAGATTGTGACCCTATGGAGGCCATACGAAGCCCGCAGACGGAAAAGGTGGGCCTGTTGCCAGAAAAATAGATGTTCTAATCGTTCGTGCATCCGGAAAATGTCGTGGCCTCATAGTCCGTCTGCATACAAGCTCGTCGTTACGGATAGTTTGACGTGTTCCTAGTTCGAGCCCTTGTATCCTATGGGAGCTACACACTGTCTTTGTGTGACGCTTGACAAGGCCGTCGATGCCGTTGCTACCCAGCTTTGTGAAGGTACAACATTCCAGTGGTACTTTTGAACAATAGCCTCAGAGACGTAACTTTCAGAGCTACTTGTATCAAGGAGTGCTTGTAGCAGGATACCATTGACTCACAGTCATGTGACTGCTTTCGATAAACAACAAAGAGCGGCGGCGACTGTTACTGAGGATAGAAGAGGCCCAACGGCAGATAGAACTCGTTTCTTGGACTGTAAAGCTCGACAAACTCGTTAGTAATGTCCGTTCTTTCCACTAGTTTTGCAGACTTCATCTCGAGCGAGCGTTTTGGTCGTGGATGGCTACCAAACCCTCAAAAATACCAGCGAGAGCTGCCAACAGCTATTATCGGCTCCGTAGCGCACTCTTAGCTGCATGTTTTTATTGTAGGTTGAACGGAGCTGGTGGATAAAGAACATGCGATACTAGTTTGGTATTGTATGTGGAGGACAAGACAAAATTCCCCAGGAAGCACATGTCCGGTTTCGTGGTTGTTGCCGCTCACCAGGTATGCGTACCCGGTACTCTTCCGTCCAATTATGCTTATACTTGAGAACTCCACAGTTGGTTAACAGCTACAATCTCATTTGAATTGAATGGAGCGTGCATTAACGGGGTGTCCATTTTTAGGATCACACGGTGATTCTTGTCATCCACATACAATGCCGTACTTCTCATGTCAAAAATCCATACTTCGAACCATGTGTCCGCGTTCTGAAGGTTAACCGTGTTAACCGACGAATAAACTTTGCAAGAATCACCTTGTGATTCCAAAAATAGACTCTCCATCCATGCAGGCTCCATTCAATTCAAATGAGATACTAGCACTCAAAATTTTGGACGACTTAGCTTGTTTCTGTGCCATACGCAAACGTGTAACCAGATCGATGGTTTTTTGGAGATTGAGAGTTTGTTCCTCAAGTAGTCGGCGTATCTGCCTAGAATATATACCGCGAATAAAGACGTCTGTAACCAATTCATCGCAATGCTCCTCCGTTGAGACAGGTCCACACCCATGGTTTTTGATAAATCAATCAATGGTTCGTGAAACTGGTTCATCGTCTTGTTGGAAAGTCGTAGACAGAACACCGCTTCTTAGTTTGATCTATCGCTTTCCCAGAGTTCGTGTGACATCTGAGGATTTTGCAATCCCTAATGTATTCGTAGACAGAAGTAGCAGTATAGTTCACGAGTGTATCCAATTTATCGGGATTGGGTGCTTCGAGGGGTCGAGAAATGTGAAAGTGCGGCACCAATGAATCCATTACTCCCCTGCGTCCGAATAATGCGGATCAATGTCAAATCCCTCGAGCTGGAGATATTTTTCGGTTGTAGATAAATCAGTTAATCAAATTGCGATAGACCAACAGTCAGCCAAATGCTTTGAGTATACAAAGAGTAGGCCGAATCAGTGGCTTTAAGCAACTGCTAAATGGAGTATGGTGCTACAACAAAAGAGATAATACACGTGAATACACACGAGGCACGAAATGATGATTAGCACAAAAACTGACAGGTCGATCAAATTTCTAATTCATAATAAACCTGCACTAAGTCGCTGTCAAATTCAGACAATTATAGTGATATCACTCAGTGATATACTGTTGGACATCGGATGGGGATTAAAATAACCAAGCCTCCCGCCAACGCATATAATGCCGTCAATCAAGATGGGAAATGTAAATACGTTCTTGGACGAAGAGCCATTGGAGCTTAAGTTGGTTCAATTTCTCTGTTTCAGGAACAGCACGTCCGTAGACTCATTCTGTTGCAGCTCAGGTTCATCTTTAAGGAGCTCAGCTTTAGACAATAAGTCATGGTTAATCTTTGGTAGGCAGTGAATCGGTTCCAAGGGTAACGGTTAACTTTGTCCCTCACAATTGAACGTAAATTTTCACTTAATCTGACTGACTAAGCGGTGTTAATGTCCTGTGGGTCGTTATCAGTTTTCTGCTTCTCCAATAATTCCAGTTTAAACCTGGCCAACCGGATGTCGTTTTTAACCTTCATCAAGCAATACTCGTTTTCTAATCAAAGCACCTCAATGAACTGTTTTTATTTCAACTGTGCGAACAGGAGAACATCTCTAACAGATAAAGAGCGAAAATTTCCTTCAAACTTACCGATATCCTGTGAGCCAGGACATGAAACAACATAAGCATAATGGGATCATGGGAGTTGAACTTGTTTCCACATCCTCAACCACACGAATGGTCACCACAGATTTTTACTGGCCGGCATCGTAAATCCAGACACGTTGAGAGCCGTAACCAGCGCTTAGCTGTCGGTTGAGTCACGCGTACAACAATCCCAAGAACGTCAAACGCCAGATTGTGCTTCAGAAATATTACGGAAATACAAGACAGACCTTAACGACGACCGCTTCACGGATTAGAGTCGGTCCAAACGAAACAATGGAATTGATTGCAAATCAAGCGAGCAAAACCGACACAAACGTCGGTGTCAAAGGAGTCAGAGGCCATAAGAAATAAACGCACCAGTCAAAACGTCCGCTGGTCAGGGTCAGTTGTGTGGTTCAGTCAGTGGAGAAATTGGTGCAAAACAAACTCACAAGAAAGAAACAGGGTAGCGAGGAAGAGAGTCCGGATTTATTCACAACTTTCAGTCGAGTCGACCTGTCGCTTACATCCATCCTTTTTGTGTCTGGTTCTTGGGCCTTGGACAGCATTAGTAGCCTCAGACAGTAATCTCCACTGTCGTCCGACTCATTATCACACCTAATCTCTTGGGACCTTGTGTGCGACACACTCCACGTCTTAAGGTCTGGTTGCTGGTTATCCCTGATAGTACAGTAGGCCTTTGTAGCTATGAGATATTCCCCTTCCATTGCACCCATGCGCAAGCATGTAATAAAAATATCGGGCCTGCTTGACCTATGCCCATCGTTCATCTGGATCTTGGAATTATGATTGCATTGATAATCTAGTGAATAATTCTGTTTGGAAAACAGGTCGATGGTTATCGTTCAGTAGCAACTATGGAGGACAGTTGGCTTTGGCGTTGGTTCGGCCACCGAAAAGACGCAGGTTGAAACGCACGCGGACAAGAACGTGATCAGTGTCTACGGACGTGAACCAGAATGATGAACAGTCTTGAACTGATCCGCGTCAGCGATAATCATTAGCAATGTAACCGATCAGAGTCCAACACGGTGAAGACGCAGGAGGGTGCCGGATTACTCGGTGCCGCTTTTTGTGCGCGAAATTTGTGCTCGCTGGGAACAGTCCGTGGGCAGGACATAAGTGAATGAGTTGATCTCTGTCATTGGTTCTTTGGGCTGAAGTGCCAAAGCGACCGCCTGTATATCCCCATCCTGTTCAGGCTTCCAGTTTGAGCCAGCAATAACCGTTATGCTTGTACGAGCGCACGCTGGGGATCACCTAAGACGAATCACGGTAGAAATGTTCACTGACCTCAGGAGAGCTACAGTCATTTGGGGTGTACACAGGAACGACAGATAAGAATGGACGCTCCTGTCTATTGCTGTTGGCATCCACGGAACCATCTAACCAAAGTATGACAAGGGAAGAAGACTAAAGTGAGTGGTGCTCAGAATCAATACTTGTTCAAACCATGAATGTTGGTTTAGTTGGAAGCTGTTAGACACGAGTAGACATAAATAATCAAATGAGTGTAAGTGGCAAATGTCATGTATTAAAAAAAAACGACCGAACTTACCCGGTAACTTGCAGTAGTTCATTTGGACAGGACTGTGATGGTAACTAGAGTGATCATATGACCATTAACTGGAGCGTAAATAGAGAATGAAATACAACCCCGATGACTAACTTCGACAGTCGACCAAGCCTGTCGTGAATTTTTTTTTTACGTGCGAGGAGGGGGCATACTCATAATCTCAAACGCCCTTTTTGTTATTAGGGATAGTCGGTAGCCTGACCCTGAGATTAAGTGGCGAACCACAACACTAATAGGTCAGGCGTGGTAGCAGACCAAACAACCGTAGATTACTGTTTACAACCAGAGTAATCGGCGGTGGCCCGACTTGAACCTCAAGAGTGATGAACACGTAGAGCAATCCAACACCACCTGCCACAAAAATTGTTTCAGTCTAATAATGTTTTCTGTTTTGAAGCTCTCTTTATATTGCTGTTTTAAATCTACTAAGTAGCATGCCTCCTTGTCAGTCTAATAACACCCATTTCCCTTCTCATATTTTCAAATGAGTCATTACCTCTGTAATACTTTTTACATTTCAGCAAAGTCCAGAACACCAGATCACTTCACCACCGTCGTTCAGTCAAGGAGTCTCAAAAATGCCACCGACATCGTTACCGTCTGCGGGTCCGTCCACCGGTCATGTGTCAGGTGATGGGACGACAGTGACGGGCCCCACACAGATGTCGCGTCCACCATTGACAAGTCCCTCAACACATATTAGCCGTACATCAACCACCGCATTGCCTCAGGTTCCTGGTTTTCCACCGAGCATCCCATCTCATCCTACCAATGGAGTCGGTGCAGTCGGACAGGCGATTACCCCTGCTGCAATGCGTCACACGGATACAAGTTCAATGGACTCGATGCCGCCTGCGTGGCACACTTCCATAAACTCCAATGAAGGTTAATTGGCATTTTGTGATTGTTTTTGACAGTGCTCGACAGTTTTTACCTCGTTCAGTAACGACTCTCGATTTGTATAAAATTGAAGTCGGAAACACTCATAGTCCAAAGTGAACTCCAGATTTCTGGTAAATAGCCGAGCTATCTCTATAATGATACATACCCCCATTGAAACTTTGTGAACGAAGTTGGTTCATCGCTTTGGACAGTCAGTGTTTTTCACCATCCGGGCTTTTTCAGTTCATCTGGTTTAGCTCCACGGAGGCTTAGACGTTTAGTGAACTGCTTGACGACTCTGTCTGTATATTTCCGTTTTGCCTCATATTTTTGGTGGTAACAACAGATTCATCTACTAGTTCTTCAGCCATCCAGCTGTTCTGATGAGTGTAGTCTAATACTTCCCCGCCTAGACCATAACTTGTTTACTTTATATTTCTGCTGTTGTTTACTGGGCACTATCCGTCTTCCTACTACAAAGGATACAACTATGACAGATATATCTGGTGTAATCAGACCAACCGGTGTTGCTGCCTGATCGTAGCGATTGGGTTTGCGTGCAACGACAACTCTGAAAACTATTCCGGCTGGAGCGCAAAACGCTCCCTCAGGGTCACACATATCAGACGGGCCGAAAGAAGCAGCCAGACGAAGGAAACGCGACTTTGTTAGAGGGTGTGTTGGATTCTTCGCCCGGCACTGAACTCTCCACATAACTACAGAGGCCCATACACAGCAAGGTGATGCGCGAATGTGGCCCGCGACTGAATAAGACCAGTGCTTCTTGCCTCTAACTCAGCTATCGTGAGCGGAGTAAGATTCACTATGACGCGTTGGGCATTCTCGACCGGCAGACCGCCATCCAGAAAGGCGTACGAACCGCTCATTCGGTCACCGGCTTCTGGGGTACAAACGTGTTGCCCGACAGGAAGAACTTGATCGCATACGGGGTTTTGGTTGCATCTATAGTGAATTACAACATAGGGGGTGAACTCTATAATCAAAAGACACGTCAAAGTGGGTTATGGGAGAACATTTATATAAGAACCAGTTTATTGATCCGGATTTTGAAGAGAGAGTTTGTAAATGGGTGGGAAGACAGAAAGAAGGAATGATCCATAGTTTAACGGTCCGCAGAAGGAATAAGACTGAAAGATGGAAGTACAGTATCTAGTGACAAACTTAATAAAGATGACTAGTTGCCTGGGTACGTGATTATCAAGAAGTTTTGGTAAGAGAAACTGGTAAAGCAAGCAAGCTCCGAAGAACAAAATCCAAAATAGTACCGGTAGAAGAGAGACAACGAAGCGACAGCCTGACGATGGGCTAGTGACTGCAGATTAGAAGTTAATGAAGAGTCGTCGATCAGCCGGATGGCCTTCGGTTGAACCCGATCAAGAAGAGAGATAGACGAAGCTTCACCCCACACGTGACTGCAGTATTCAAGTGTGGGACGGGCTTGAGCTTTGTACAACAGAAAATAAGCCGGTGTGAAGAAGCGTCTGGTGCGAAACAGAAAATCAACTTTGCGCGCAGCATGAGAGGCGAGCTGAGATATAAAAGTGGACCAACATAAATAAGTTTTTGATAAGCCACGAAGGGAGATCGAATCTGTGAGATGTAGCACAGCTGAGTGATGTTTCAAAGAAATTGAGAGAAGAGAGGTTTTTGAAAAATTGTATGCAACATGGTTGTGGGAGCCCCGAGAAATGTATTCAAGGTCGGACTCTAACGATACGTTGATTGCAGGAGTGTGAGACGAAAGCCAGGATGTCACCGGTGGAACGGCGAGGTCGGAATCCGTATTGACGATCACTCAGTAGTCCTTTGCGTTTGAGGAACGTACGCAGTTGGTCGGAGATAACAGTTTTCAATACTTCCGGAATAACAGATGTGAGGGAAATTGGACGAAAGATCACCGCGTTTGGGAATAGGAAACACCACGACGTGTTTCCAGGGGATCGAAAAAGTAGAAGTTTGGAGAGAAAGAGAGAGGGGTCAATTCAGGGCACACATTTCAAGGACGATGGGTGGTATATCGCCCGGTCCGGGTGATTTGCCTACGTCCATAGAACGCGGCACTCGGCTCATCTTCCCAGTGTTAGAATGAGGTGGAAAACGGGAGACAGGGCAGAGAAGGAACCGGAGGAGCAGGATAATATAGTAGAGTGGGGTTGGGGGCAAACCGGGAAGCTAACACCTCAGCTTTTTCGTGTGGTTTACAAACAAGATCATCAGAACAACTACAGATGGGAGGGAAATTGGAAAGGCAAGTAATTGCGGGAGACTACTTTGGCAAGGGACCAAAACGTTCGGCTACCGGTGTCAGATGAGAGTGAGCGTTCGGGTTTCCAGCGGACGAAGCGTTCTTAGGCTTTCTGTATGGTTGACGAGTGTCTCTGTTCCTGGCTTGCACGAAGCGGCGGTGGAAGTCGGAAGTGGGCGAGCGGCAACGGCGGCAAAATGTTACACACTTCAAGCATACAACACGATCACATGCGTGGTTGAATTACTCGGGGGATTCGGGTTTACCGGGTTGGGAAAAGTGAGGAACAAAAGGTTGCATGTCTTGAAGGACAATGTCAGTGAAACTATAAACGGAAGCGGAAATGCCTGAAGTAAAGCAGCAATCATTCCAAGAATAGAAAGCTAAGAAATCGCAAAAGCCGTCCCAGTTCGCTTAACTGTAGTGCCAAAATGTGTGTCTTGGGGTGAGTGGAGGATCGAGGCGAGTAAAATTGATGGAACAGGAAATAATACAGTGGCCACATGAGCCAAGTGGAGGAAGAGCAGAGATGCCTATGAAGAGAGAAGGGACAGAAGTGAGAATAAGATCAAGGATATGGGCACGAGCGCCAGCTCGATCGGCGATACGTGTGGGGAGATCAACAAGTTGGCATAAGTTGTTAACCTCGGCGAAATGTTCAGCTTCACGCCCCAGAGCTCAAGTGCCTATAGAGTGAATCAACTAATATCGATTCTGAACAGTAAAATCTCCTAAGATGGTGATATGGCAGTTGGGATCTGGCAAAAACAAGAGCTCAATGTTCGCAGAAACCAAAGGTCGATGAGTCGGCACTGTTGGGTGAACGGTAAACAACAAAAAGTAGTTATCATGATGAGGAATTCGTAGCTTCGCGATCAGAAAAGTCTGAATTCGGCGGCTGACTGGTTTACAAAGGCACAAACACCAGCATTGGGTAAAAAAGAAGAGTGAAATGTATAGTTGGAGAGTTGAAAGTTAGTGGTGTCTGACTAGCATGAGATTTGGGTTTCGGTCAAAAGTAGTGCAAGGGAGATTGATTAGAGGAATTGGTGTACAGAATTGATATGGTTTATTCCGCGAATGTTACTAAGGACGATAAGTTTATGCCTTTTTTCTGGGTAAGCAGAACTAGCAAGAGGACCAGTAGGTTTGTGATTGTGTATTTTAATGGTTCCAAATGTGAAGGAAACTGGCATCCATGAACCTGAGACTTAAAGCTGCGATCCACATAAGGCCTGAGTAGATCAGGCCTGGTAGTGAGCCGAGCGACAGAAAAACTGTCTATCACTATTACAGTTGTTACCATGATCAAAGTGCTGAGTTGCGCTTGGGACGCATTTTCGTATCTAGTTCCCAGGATTCTTCATGTACAGTTCCTGTACACACCACTCATGGGCAGGTGCCGTTTGAGACATCCACGAAGCTGGCTCATCCTCTCGCAGGGGCTAGTCTCATGAGGGTAAAAGTATAGTGAGTAATGACTGGCCGTTTGTTATGCACACACATGATGACTCTCATACCGTCGACTCACAGTTGACGAAGACCAGTCTCATATCCAGTTAATGAGCAACATCTGGTTCTAACCACTATACCCCTGGTGAGGTCGCTCCAGCGAATAAACGCGGAGAGAAACAGTTTACCAGTCTAAAAACCTCCACTAGATTGATGTAGGAGTGAAGTACCTGGGGTTTCTCTCGACAGTGGGAGGAGTCATAGCACTTCATTGGACAGCTATCGCCTGCCTAAGCTGAGCAGCCCACGGTTCTAAGGACGCTGCTCCGTCCACGTTCCGCTTGCTTCATCGGGTGCATTGGGCTAAGGACGGAATCCGAAAGGCGGATCGATAACAGAGCACCAGCGGAGACAAGGCGGAATGTGGGCAACAATCAGGTCTCACGTGACAGACCAGAAGTCCCTTCACGGGTCCTCCGGTCACGTGCCCGTGCTGGGTTAACATCCCACTGCCTTATGGGTGAGACTTTTGAGTCAAAGGCTCCGGTTAAGGTTCCCAAAAGAAAACCCCCTTTTGCGGTGTGGGCAGCCGCGAGGTATGATTTGCCTAGAAACCTCCAGCATCTTTCCTGTAATGGGCTTTACCAATTTTACCTTCTTCAATCTAAGGTCGATGGAAATCGCCGCAGTTGATTACGGCTCTGATGAAAATGGTAGTACAGGAGTGGTGTATAAGTCGAATGCACTTAAGCCTAAATGTTCACTCCACTTGACTGCCTTCAACGCCCGTGCACTATGCCAGATAGGGTTTACGGTGAACTATCCGGTCGGTTCGAAACGACCAGTGGTGTTCGGCAGGGATGCCCTTTGTCTCCATTCCTTTTTAACTTCGTCATGGACGAAATAATGGAGAATGCTTTGCAAAATCTTCAGGATGTAGGCGTCGAACTAGGAAATAGTGGAAAGTTATGTGACCTAGATTACGCAGACGACATTGTCTGCTTGTTCGAATCCACGGAACATGCTCAGCGTGCACTAGATAATCTCGCAAGAGCTGTAGCTCCATTCGGCATGCGCTTTGCACCTTCAAAGTGTAAGGTGATGTTACAAAACTGGACGTCAACGATTCCGAGCTTGATGCTCGATGGGGAGGTGCTGTCAGTTGTCGATCACTTCACCTACCTCGGTAGCTGCGCGACGACGGATGGGAGCACAGTAGTAGAGGTGAGTACGCGGATATCCAAAGCTCGAGCGATGTACGCTGGACTGAAGCACTTGTGGCGCCGATCCGATATTTCACCGAAGTTGAAAGGTCGTGTATACTGTGCCACTGTGCGTTCAGTTTTGTTGTATGGTTGCGAAACTTGGATTCTGCGTGCTGAAGATATTCGTCGTCTTAAGGTTTTCGACCATCGATGTTTACGTAATATCGCTAGGATTGGGTGGAATAGCCGAGTAAGCAACGATGAGGTAAGAAATCGAGTATTGGGTGCTAATTCAGAGAACGTTCTGTCACAGCGTATCCAACTTAGTAGACTTCGTTGGTTGGGACACGTGTTACGTATGGCAAACACACGTCTACCGTACCGTGTCCTATTCTCCGTTCCTCCTAGGGAGTGGAAGAGACCACGTGGAGGTCAACAGATGACGTGGCAACGTGGAATGAGGAAATGTACAGCAGACTTAGGAAAAGTAGGTGCTTCACGTCTTCGTGGTTGGGGTCCAAAAGATCCGTCTACCAGTTGGTTGGAGACACTGGAGGATATGGCTGCGAACCGCGAACAGTGGAGATCGTGTTGTCGCTTTCTATCGAATCAAAATGTTTGATCGGTGTACGTTTGTACAGTTAGACTGTGTATTCCGTGTGTTGGCAACTAGGGCATTCTTTCCTTTTCCCACCCATGTAGGTCCACTCCCTTTCCATGTTGTATATTCATACTTTCTAATTCAACGTGCAACATGGTGAGAAAGGCAGTGGTCAGTGGGGCTTGCCCTACTGTTTAACGCTGTACGATGATGATGATGATGATGCCAGATAGAGAAACAGGCTTCCCTCGCTAAAACTCTTGAAAATTCTAAAACAGGTATATACTGTGTCTTCGAAACGCATACAAGACCCCACTCCTGTGAACACTCTTCGCACCCCGGATACAACCTCAGTCTCTGGCTTCACTGTTCGCGTGTCGGGTGTTTCGGTGTCTCGTGCTCGTGGTCAGGCTGGCGTTAGGATAGCTTTGAGCATGATAGCTGAGCATGCACTACTAGACTGGATTCCAGTTAGCAGCCGTTTGTGTGCAGTTCGGTTAGACGGTTCTGTACACGTCAACGGCAACAAACTGAAGCGTCGATGCTTGTTCGTCGCATTTGTGCGTACGATGACTAACTGCAGTTCCTCTGAAACCAAGGATGAATTCTACCAGGATTTGTCTCAGCTGCTTCAAAACGCACGTTCAACTGACTTGGTGGTGATTGCTGTGGGTCTCAAAGCCCAATTTGGCCGTTTGGGAGGTTCCAAAAGACACATTGGAGGCCTATCTGCTAGCCCAGCGGATCGCACTGACAACAGTGATCGTCTCATTCAGCTGTGCTCTGATCACAGATTGTTTCTGGCAAGTACGAACTTCTGCCATAAGAAGCGACATAAACTGGCATGACGTTCTCCTTCGTCTTTACAACGTTGGACTCAGATTGACCATACTGTGATTGGATCAGTTGAAGATTGTCGTTCATTTTGGTCTACGCCTGTGAACTCAGATCACGCTCTGTTACATGCTCACTTCTGTTTACATCTCGTCCTTAGTCGTACGAATGTAAATGCCACACGTCCCGCGCAGTTGCTTCTGGAAGATAACCAGCGATCTGCTTTTCAGGCGGAGCTCTCTACAAGGTAATCTATGCAGCCGGATGTCCAGGACCCACATAAACACTGGGAACAAATCAAGGGGGCTGTGTATGCCGCCCCGAATGTCACCCAGGACTCTGGTCCAAGTAGGTCTCACAAACGATGGATATCTTCGACATCAGTTGCTCTGTTGGATGCTCATAGTTCCGTCTCTCCGGATGCCACATTCGATGAAGTGCGTAAATATCTGAAATGCCAACTGACTAGGAGCCTGAGAAATGATCGTGATCAGTGGTGGATGGGGAAATGTAGGGGAATAGAGAAGAATACATCCATTGGCAATGCTCTCAATCTTTTCACTTTGATTAGAGGCATCGGTCCACGGAAATCCGGTGTAAGTGAACTATTCAAGGAGTCCGACGGCTCACTGGCTCATTCCCAGGGACGCCGTTTGGATCGTTGGGGCGAGGACATTTCAGTTGGCCCACTTCAACGGTGGACCTTCCAAATATACATGCAGGCAGATATCACTGCTGCATCAGAAATGGAGATTATGCGGGAGATAGGTTACTTGAAAAGGTACAAAGTCACTAGACTGGATGGGTTGTCTCCATCTTTTTTCAAGAATGGGGTGAGACTTTGGTTTCGGAGTTAACAAAACTCCTTCGTATTGTTTGGGATAGTGAGCAGATTCCTGGGGAATGGTGTGAATTGGTGATTGTGCCGATTTTCAAGGAAAAAGACAGATCTCGTGAAAATCACAAAGGTATTAGCTTGGTAGTTATCGCTTCCAAATTGTTCATCCGGCTTATTCTCCACCAGTAATCCAGCGTACGCGGAACGTATACCCGGTTCCAGACCCGGTCGTGGTTGTATCGACCACATCTTTACTCTTCGGCGAACCTTGGAGCACAGACACAAATCTTCCGTAGGCCCACAACCTTCATCTTTCTTGATCTGAAACCGGCGTTCGATTCAGTCGACCGCAGAGTTCTTTGGCGCCACCTCATTGAAGGGTTTTCCAGAGAAGTTTATTTCTCTTTTCCAGTGCTTGTATGCGAACATCCAAAGCGGAGTTTGTGCTTACGGCGATCTTTCACTCAAGTTCACCACGAAAGTGGTGTTCTTCAGGGTTGCCCCTTTCGCCATCCTTTTTCAATTTTGTTATTGAGTTGATTCTTGAGATAGCCAATCTTCGTGTGACAATATCGGCATCGATCTTCGTTCAGGCAGTAAACTGTGTGAATTGGAATACGTGGACGATTTTGTTCTTCTGAGTGAGGACCAAGGTATGTTGCAAGCTCTTTATGATAGCGTAAAATACAGCTTAGCAATGTTTGGGATGCGTTTTAGGACTTCAAAATGTAAAATGCTGCTGCAGGACTAGTTTGGCGCTACACGTCGACCTCTTAGCAGGGGAAGCTCTAGCTGAAGTGGATAAATTTTGTTACCTGGGGAGTTATATTTCACCAGGTGGATAGATATCAGATGAAAGGTCATCACGTATACAGAAGGCGCTTTTGGCTTCGCCAACCTTCGTCATCTATGGCGTCCACGTGACATCCGATTGCCTGTGAGGGGTAGAGTGTACAATGCGGTGGTTAGGTCACAACTTTTATGCGGTTCAGAACAATGGCCGGTAAGAGTGAACGATAGGCAAACACTGTCGGTGTTCTAGCATCGATGTCTCCGCAACATTGCGTGAGTATGATGAGAACACCGTATCAGTAATGCTGAGGTTAGACGTAGGGTGTTGGGAACTAGAGGTTGGTCTCTGGATCAAGTACTGCATCTAAACAGGTTAAGGCGGTTGGGACATGTGTTACGCATGCCCACCGATAGACTTTCTCAACATACGCTGTTCTTTGAGGCAGGCAGTGATTGGAAGGTAGGTCAAGGTGGTCAGTCCATGACATGGCAAAAAGGTGTGAAAATCCTGACCAGTGAATTTGGCCACGTAGGACGTGTTAGACTTCCATGTTGGGGTCCACGGGACCGACCTACCAAATGGTTGGAGACAATAAGTGATATGGCTAGACATCGCGGCCAGTGGCGTAGTTGCATCCAAGCTCTTTCTTTGTCTTTTTGATTTCAGCTTATGACTTTGGTTTTTTGGGGACATTTTTTCACTTTATACTTCTATTCTTTTTGCCCTGAACTCGTCGATGCTGGAAGGTGGCAATCGTGACCAGATCACAGAACTGCGAGGGTAGTGGTTGAATGAACTGAAGCTAAGCCGTTGACAACAACTTATTTTTCGCACCTCCTTGCTCATCCCCACTTCCTTCATGCATTCATTTCTACACCCAGCGGAGAATTCGGTCTTCCATACCAGCTGTAAAACCTTGGTGCGTATAGGACACCAGGCGGGTTTGACTCGTACGCTTGGGTTCCTTGCCATCGATGTGTTTTTCATTCAGGAGACTCGCATTCAAAACTCCAGTCCCACCATTCAGTTAAAGCCCCCATCGAATCCCTCTGTGAAGTTTCACTTCCACATTTCTAGGGAAGCTGAGACTGCGGATTCTGGTCTTCCGGACGTTGGCATTGCTCTCAGGACTGAAGCGATGCTGCAGCACTGGATTCCAATCTACAGCCGCTTATGCGCCGAGAGGCTCATGGGTTTGTACAAAGGGAACAGTTACCGTCTCATAGAAGCAACATGTGTGTCGTTTCGGCGTACGCACCTACTGTTTGTAGCCCAGACTCAGTCGAAAAAAACCTCACCCCAATTTGCATAACCTCTTACGTGAAGCGAGCCATGTCGATATCGTGATTTTGGCGGGAGATATGAATCGCCTCAGTTCATTTAACCAATAACCTTACACCTCTGTGCTCTGGTTTCGATTGTTATGTTTCAGCTTCGTCAAGTCAAAGACAAAAATAATGGAAGCATAAAGTGAAAAAGATATGAAAACAAAGCAACAAGTGGAAATCACGAAGACACAAAGAGCTTAAATGCAGCTGCGCCACTGGACACGAAACCTAGCTATTTCACTCAGTATCTTCAACCATTTGGTAGACGAGTCTCGTGGATCCCAACTCGAAAGTCTCACGTCAAGTCAATCGGTCTAGGTTTCCACACCTTTTCGCCATGTTGACTGACCACCTGGACCTACTTTCCAGCAACTACCTGCTTCGGAGAAGTCTATCGGTGGGCATGCACAAAGTATATCTCAGCCAACTTAACCTGTTCAGATTCAGTACTTGCTCCAGTGACTGGACACTGGTTCCCAACACCCTACGTCTAACCTCAGCAATGCTACAAAGATATAAATGCTCAAACAGCAACAGTTTTCGCCTATCTTTTAACATTAATGACCATGTTTTTGAGCCGTATAGAAGAACCGATCTCACAGCGCAGTGCACACTGGCCCCTTAGGAGACAATCGGGTGTCACACCGGCATCACAGATAATTGGTCGATTAAGATGTGTATGCTAGATCAGTCTGCTGTCACCGGACGAGACGCACTTAGGAGGCCCTTCTGGCCCCGATTCCGGTCGCTCGGAAAATGGGAAACGGGTTTTCGCCATGTACTCTGACCATCACCTGTTTCTCACCGATACGAACTTCCGACGCTGTAATCGCCGGTACTCCACGTGGCGCCCGCACTCTTCCAGTCAGCAATGGACCCAAATCGACAGTATCATAATGAGCCACAAATGGCTGGGCTACATACAAGATTGCAGTTCATATTCGGGCACCCCCCTTGACTCCGATCACGCACTAGTTTGCACTAAGCTGTCCATGTACTGAATGCACGTTGCAACGATGGTTTGATTGCGATCCGTCTTCCGAATTGTGCCAACTGAAAAGCTAGTTGTAGTCCCGCCTGATAAAATGAGCTTTCATTGGTCGCTTATCAAGAATGCTCCACATTCTGCTGGTCTGGTGAGTTGTGGTTTCTCCCATCGTCCCGTGAGACCCTGTATTTCTGTTAAATGTTTGTGTCTTTCGACGCACGCTAGTCGACCCCGGCTGGAAGCGAGTGTAGCGATGGACACCTCGTAATGAGACGTGCACTTAACGCAAGTCTTCAAAGGGATCGCGGAATCCGGTGGTCATATCAAAGACGGAACGTGCTGCCGCAGTGGGAAATTTCCGGAAGATGTTTTGTCTCATTCGAGTCACAAGGAAAAAGCCATCAGGTGTGAGTGGAACGATCTGTGAATCTAATGACTTTACTAATTCGTAGCCAGCAGCGACATCTTGGACGCTTGACAGAATGCTTTCAGACAATTTAGCTAGCTCTCAGTGTCAGCCTCCAGTAGATTTCCCGCACATGTCCCGTGGTATGTTTCGACAGATCCACGTAGAGGCGGTGATTCACAAGAAAATCCAACCTCAGGACGTTATTTAACGCTGGATTCCGATAGCCCTTTTCAGCTCTTTTTAAGGTTGGTAGAGTATATCTTGTTATGGAACTCCATGTTTTGTTCTCAAAAGTTCAGAATTCTGGGCAGGTCCCCTCCTTAGGGAAGGGGGTTGGGGGTGGGGTGTAAAAATCAGTTGCTGTCCGCATCCAGAAGGACTCGCGTGGTGATTGCGCTAACTATAGGAATGTAAGCTTTATTCTAATAGTGTCGGGTGTGATTGCATCCGTTATGCTTCGCAGGCTGTACCGAACGCTTGAGGAGCAGGTTTGGTTTCGCGCCGGTCGTGACTGTACCGATGAAATCTTCACCCTCCGACAACTGACAGAGCTCCGTCACACTTTCCAAAGACCAACGGTCGCTGTGTTCCTGGAAATTGGTGCGACCTTCGACTTTGTCGATAGAACTGCACTGTAGGACTGTTTGATGATGCATAAGGTATCTGAGAAGTATGTGTCAGTTCCTGAGGATTGTATCATCACACCTCAGTTCGGGTTAAGGTATATGACCAGCTTTCGCCACTTTTCGTCTTCTTCAGTGAAGTTCGACAAGGTTGCCTCATATTCCCATTTCTTTTCAGTTTTGCCATACAGCATGTTCTACGAAATGCCTTATCTGGTCTTCCAAACGGTGGAGTTGAACTCCTCCCAAGGAAAAGAGTTTCTGACTTAGAGTATGCCGATGACATCGTTTTGCTGAGCAATAATTCCCGGGCAGTCCAACACGCCCTGCGTAACGCACTGAGCCATAGATCCCCACGCCTATCCTTATCGGTGAAGGTGTTGGTGTTGGTTATGTACTGACAAAGCTCTAGCTGACGGAGTTTCCTTTCCGTATCTTTGCAGATCGTGCTCGTGCCACCACCACGGAAGAACACTGCATTCAGCATACTACATTTTTGGCGACCCTGCCAACGAGACCAAGTAGAATAGAAGGCCTTGTTATTTGAGTGATTGTGAGGCGCTGTGTGGACGCCAGTAATTTTTTGAAATGACCTGCCCGATGAGTCGTCCCGGAGAACCTGATACTCCGAGTTTGTATGTGCTGAAGGAGTATATAACACTGCGGACATGGTTTCTCCGTGCGGGAGTGGAACGAGCACGATCTGCAAAGAGAAAGAAAACTCGGTGATTCGGAGCTCAGTGAGTGCATAAACGAGAATGAACACTAACGACGATGGAGATGGGCGTGACGGCCTATGCCTATGCGTGTTACACCTGAACCGCTTGGGAGTGAGGTATCCCAATATGGTATGCACTGCACCTTCCATGTGCATAGTACTTTTACAAGACTGGGAGGAGCATGTGCCTGCATTCGGCCTTAGTGGTGACCAGCTGGAGTTAGTCAATTGCTTTAACTAACTCGGGAGCTTCCTTACAGCTTGAGGTGGTGTCGGGAAGATCAGTTCACAAATAGCAAGAGCTAAAGCAACTTTTGCCAACCTACGACACCTGTGGGGCAACCGCAACGTCCGGCTCCCTCTTAAGAGTTAGGCATGAGCCGCCTCGGTTCGTAGTGTTTTGCGTTACGGTTGCGAAATCTAACAACACTGCGTTGAGGATGTTAGACGGCTTCCTGTGTCCGACAACCAACGTCTCTGAAGCGCTGCCAGCATTGCTGATGGGAACACCGAGTGAGTAATGACGAAGTGCGCCGTCGTGTGTTGGATACTGAAGTGATCGCTCTACACTGCCTCCGATGGTTCTGCGTGTGTCTACTCATCGTCTACCATTCCGTGCTCTATTCGTACGTGCTGGGCGTGGCTGAAAGAAGCGATGCGTAGGAGTATGAAGAAATTAGCATTAGCACCGGTTTCGGTTGGTGCTTCCCGCGTTTCTGGTTGGGGTCCAATAGATGAAGATTGTCGTTGGTTAAAAACGTTGAGGGACATGGGTGAGAATAGAAGTCACTGGCGCAAATGTTGTACGATATCTGTTGAATTCCAGTGTCCCATGACGAAAAAATATCGAAAAGTTTATGACGAAAACAAAAAAGCCACAAGTATATTTCTTTAGGTATTTGCCCATTCTTTGTTGTATTTTCCTTTCGTCATTTTTTGTTGTTGCTGCCTCGGCACCTTGTTGAATTACAAGCCAGTGTATTAGTAGCAATAATAATAACATTGATAACAATAATAATCATAATATTTCCAATCTCGCCGAAGAAAAGGCACCGTGAGAGTCTTCTAAGAGAAACGTGTACTGCATCCAGACAAATATAATGTGTTGAATACGAGCGCCTGTTACGTATATTTGTCTCCAGTATCAATGCTAGACATCGCAATATAATTTCTACATTACTGACTGTGCTTTTGTATCTTTGAATATAGACGAACGGCCAAACCACGGCGGAATGACTGGCGCATTTTCAAGTGACCGATCGAAGAGAGTTGTAAATAATACAGACATCGTTTCCGGTAGTGTTTTGCAACATCTTCGAGCTCCATCGACGGATTCTCAACCACAAGACCCGTACGCATATCAAAATTTCCAACGCAGTCATCCAGTCATGTCTTCTGACTCTCGATTAGGTTCGACTACCAGCAGTGCTCAGACCGGTAGCTCGACTACTTTGAGCGCTGCCCCCGAATTTGGATCCTATGTTTCGCCACCGACGCCGGCAGTGATCGCTTCGTTACCCTCGGGAGCATGTTCACCTGTACCTCCGAATCAGTATTCACCCCATCCTGCAGCGCCACCGCGTAATGCCTCTATGGCCTCTCGTCCTTCATCTGTGTTGAACGCATCGCACCCCTCTGGCCCTCCTCTTCCTTCGGCTCCATCGATACCGTCGGTAAATCGACCTATGTTTTTACAAGGAGCATCTTTCTCAACAGCGTTATTGCCGCCGTCTCTGCCATCGGCAAATACGCACTCTCAGTTTGCTTCTCCGTCGGGTACTGGTCATGAGGTATCTTCATGGCCTCATTCACGACATCCATCTCCGATGCAGCAGTATCCCAGCATCAGCGACCAAATGCGCAGCATGCCAATACCCCCGCCTCCAACTTCGTTTGCAACCAGTCAACCGGTACCTGCAAGCGCTACAGTGCATACGGTCAGGTCGAGCTCAGTGCAGCCCCCGGGCTACAGTGAGACTGGTTCTTTGCATCAAACCCTGCCACCACAAGTGCGTTCCAATGTGGGCGCATATCCACCATACCATCAGGGGCCACTTGTTTCTGACTCGGCGGCTGGAGCCATTTATCGTTCACCCGGTACTCCGGCAACAATGAACGAATGGAGTCGGGTTAAAGCCCCCATTATTCTGCTTCAAGATCGTGAATTACTCCCTTCGGATGGACCAGATCTACCGGTCACACCGGCAATCACCAATCCCGTAAGCTGAAACAATGTTTCACTCATAGTTCATATTGGTGAATTCATTTTTTTAATCACTGCCGAAAGTCCCTTCCCGTGGCCAAATCTGTTAACATTGTAAATCTCAAACAGATTTAAGATCCGCCATTATTCGGGGTGGTTCCGTGGAGCTCTTAACGAAAAAGAGTGGTATGCTAGATGAGTTTATCATAAGCAGTGTGACTGACATTAGTATGACTATCCAGATTTCTTCTTTGTTTGATGAACACACCTGTTCTTATCGTACTCGTGATTTTCTTTCTGAGTGCACCATTGCCCACGTGTGACTTTTCGAATCCAGTTTTTTCCAGTTACATACTTGCGCACGAATGCAGTGAAAAGGGTATACTACACAGCTATAAAGGCATACTGCACTGTCAGGGATAACCGGTCACCAAACCCTGAGACTTGGAGTGGAGAACCATATAGGGTCCCAGTAGATCATGGGTGGCACGAGTCGGACGAAGTGACCGATGTTGGGTTGAATTCTAACCTCCAACCACTGAGGTAGTAATTAAACGCTGTAAATCACTCGGCCATCGATCAGTGTTATCATCATTATTATTACTATTATTATTATTACATGGAGCATGGAGTCAGGCATGGTACCAACACCATAAAAACGGGTAATGAGGAGGAGAAAGAGGATAAAACAAACCATTTTGGTTGTTTCCCTCAGTCAGAACGTTTTAAACACTCGGTGGAAATTTTAGCCAGCACCCTGCAAAAATAATTATTGAATGCTGTATATTTCCATGTCGAAATCCATCATACGAACCAGGATAGAGTTTACTCTCTTTGGGCTTGTTTATGTTAGAAATTTCGAAGTTTGTTTTGAAGTTTTAAAATATTACGAGAGGTGGTTTCATTTTGTGAGTAATTATTCGCCCGTTAGGTCATGAAACTAGTAAGAAGCAATTCAACCTGTGACTATTTAGTTTGTATGGGATACCGTTGAATAAAGATTATCCTTCTCGAATCACAACCCAGGAGTTCTTAGACCTATCACTCAGACTGAAAAACTAGCTTCTCGACCTGAAAATTCTCGTTTTTGTTCATTTATGAGTATAATCTATGGGAATGATCACAGTTACAAGGATCCACTATTATATTAGGATGATTTAGAAACCTGAGCCCTTAGACTTGAAGTACTGAACCAGTTTCAGTAGGTCAGATTCATTGATCTGGTCGATATCGGAGTTGCCTAATTTCAAAGCTGACCGGCGGTCTCGGATTCCAAATCTGTATAGTTGGGCTCATTAGTTTGCGCATTGTGCCACACAACCTCTACCAGACTGCCTAAACGTTGAAGGATTCCGAAGGCGTCTTTATGCGCTTATATTCTGATTTATTATTGTTGCAGCTCTCACTGTTTGGTGGAGTGTAAGTTAATCGTCGACAGTAATACAACAGACTCTGTAAGGAAAAGTCGCTTAGAGTGGTCGGTAATTCCCACAGTAATTTTAGGCTTGTGGTATCCCAGCAGATATGAATTTTCAAGCACACCAATTTCATTGATTTAAGCTGTGTAGAATAATGGATGGGCGTATTGGAGATGTTTGACTACAGTATTGTAGAAGTATTCCTGGCTTGGTCTTAATAACAGTCCTAGAATATCATTAAGACACAATTCTCTTTCGGCTACGTTTCCCCCATTGGTGGTTTTGGATTGAATCTGAATGGCCGTTGAGAGAAGGTGTATTTTCCGCTCATTCACTTGTTGCCTAAACGTCAAAGCATATACCCGAGTTTGTTATGGGCTGCGAAATAGAATCCCTTTTTGGGAACATTCTGGTTCAGCTTTATCTTATGTTCACCGCTTTGTTTATTTAAGTGATCTGTTGGCAATTTTCCTTCATTGTTCCTATCGCTGTAAACCACAGCTGCATTTCTGTTATAAGCTGTTCGGTTTCATTACCTTATTGTTGCAGGTCAATTGCGATCCGGATATCATGCGTTGCACGTTGACCAACATGCCATCTAGCGCAAAATTATTGACTCGTTGTCGACTGCCTTTGGGCTTGGTGATGCATCCGTTCCGGGATCTGTCCAATCTCCACACCATCAATTCTAAGGTTATTGTCCGTTGTCGTTCCTGTCGTACGTACATCAACCCGTTTGTACAGTTTCTTGATTCCGGACGTCGATGGCGTTGTCCAGTCTGTTTCCTAGCTAATTCTGTTCCAGATGACTTTTATTACGACCCGGGCACACAGACCTATGGAGATCCGTCCCGTCGTCCAGAGATTCGTTCAGCCACAGTTGAGTTCATTGCTCCATCAGAGTACATGCTACGTCCGCCACAGCCGGCAACTTACCTGTTCTGTTTCGATGTCAGTCGAAACGCGATTGCCACAGGCTATCTTCGGTTGGTATGCGGTCGCCTAGCCGCCCTGTTAAATCGTATCCCTGGTGATTCGCGTAGACAAATAGCCTTTATCACATACGATTCTGCTATACACTTCTACAAACTATGTGGTACGTTTCATGATAATTTTTGTTCTTCATACTTTTGCGCTACTGATTGCATTTCTGACCTTGTTATTTGATTCCCGAAGTATGGACATAATTAGATCGACGTTGTACGTGGAATATACCGTGTTCATTAAACTGCTCCGTCAGTGCTCGCCCTGTTGTTGGTCAAACGGTAATCATGGTGGGCCTTCTTCCCTTCGGCCGCGGGTTCGAATCCCGCTTCCGCCGCCGGTCATTTCCTAATTGGCAGCCGCAACTCCCTTCCTGAATTACTGTACCATTTTTACATAACAAAACGAAGGAAATAAATAATGTAATGCGTTTAACCGTGGGCTGTGTTGTCCAGGATGAAATCCATTTATTTTTTTTTTCTATTGGTTTTCATCGTAGCCATCACCGTACATTGACGGATAGCTGGGTCGACCATAGTCTGGTTCAGTCTATACAGAAATTGATCGTAGTTTTTACTCATATTGTTTCATAATTTATTTTTGAACCGGTCCACGCAAAATGATGATAAATAAAATGTACAATACAAGGTGATTCATATGGGATTTTTCTACTGTTGGTCTTGGTCATTGATATTAGTTTATTACATCGGATTGACCTCTCTCGATGACTGCATTTCAAAATTGCACTTAATGAGGATGCGCTTACATCTTATGTAGTAGTTATGGTCGTATCTCACAACCAGTCATACAACAGGTATGGCTCTGTATCGGAGCCGCACTATGATGTGGAAATTTTCCGTTTTCCCGTCAACTTCAAGTTCTTTCCAGTAGCAAGTTTATCGACTTTTCGCTTTGATTGTATATGCTTACTTATTGCTGCTAATATATTTATGTGACACAAAACTCGTGAAGTGGTTAACGAAAACAATATGGTGGTACGACACTTAACCGGTACGAGGTTGTAAATGCGCAATGTTAATCGCTTCTGGACTCATTTTATTGCCCCTTACAATTATGGCTTTGTCTTTGATCATAATGAATTGCTGATCCTCACCTCAAAATACCATTCTCTTATTTTGCAAAATCAGGTGACACAATGCGGTTAATGATTTGTCCAGATTTGGATGAACCGTTCCTTCCAGATTATGAGGGTCTGATCAATCGAATTAATAATTCTGCCGAAGCGATTCAGGATTTTTTGCGCCAGTTGCCCGAGGCATTCGCGAGCACCAATGATGTTGGTAACTGTCTAGGCTCTGTTTTACAGGTAAGTTGAGGAATACTTACCTTTATGCTGACATATCATATATTGTCTACTTATTACAATGAATTTCTGACGTCAAACAACTGTGTTAGTAATGAAGTATGTCCTCAACCAATCACAACCATTTGTTTACTTCATGGGAAACCGACTACAAACCGGTGAGGTTAAACTTAGTGGTAGTTCCAGTTCCTGCTGCATGAAATCCACTGAGAATAGCGTCGTTTTTGCGTTCTTTTTGCTTCCACAATTTGTTTGTTCGTATTTTAACTTCCTTCTTGCTTGTCTCTGCATTGCTCGGCCATCTGCAACTCGAACAGTTGTTTTCTTTGTACTGCAAATTTTTCTCAGGCAGGTAGAAACAACCCCGGTTCGATTTTTCAAATTGTTTGCAGCAGGTCTCCAAGGTAAACAGTACGTACAAAGTTAACTGAAGGCTCTCATTTAGGATTTTCACAGTTTTAGTTCAGTTGTAGCTTACTAGTGATTCCCTGTAACGAATTTCGAATTACCATCTCCGAAATGTGCTGGTAGGATCGTACACGTGAAAGTTGAGCACGATATATGCGCATTTGGTTTTGCGTCACGTTATCGAGACTTACGATGTTGCTGCACCAGTTGAAACAACCAATAACCATGCACAGGGTGCGGTGGCTTTAGTTGCTATCTCCCAGCGACAACCTCGAAAGTAAATACTAAAAAGAAAAGAGTATGAAAGGAGTAGGAGGAGAACTGCAAGTAGTGATATCAAGTCGCTGAAAAAAGTTTGTAAATACAAGAGCCCCAGTGATCGTGGCATCTAGTTTTATCCTCTAACGTATCTAACCATAGAATGGGAGGGCCTCTTGGACCAAACGCACGAAGTCTAACACGCCCTCCATGGCCAAATCCACAGGTTAGGTTTTTCGTACATTTTTTCCATGTCATGGACTGCCCATCCTTACTCATTTTCCAATCGGTACCCGCCTCAGCTAACATAGTGCGCCGAGGAATTCTGCCAGGGAACATGCGCAACATATGTGTCAGCCACCTTAGCATGGTCACCTTTAGCGCCTCATCTGATGATTTGGTTCATGAACCTAAGTATATATATATATATATATATATCACGCCAACGCAACAACAACGGAAAAATTACAAAATCGAGGGGCGGGGGATTAAGAGTCAGCATAAAGATTACAACAAGTAAAAGCATTTTTTAAAACCTAAGACTCTCCACCGAACCTCAGCATCGGTTGTTTGATGTTCCCATCAGATTCGAGCAATGCTACGAGACATCGGTGCTAAAATGCCGATAATCTTCGTATATCCTCCACCGGCAGTGGCCATGTTTCTAAACCATACACAGGCATGGGCCTGACGGCTGCAGCGTACACTCGATCGTTGGTGGATAAACAGATTTCATCTCGATGCCACAGATGACTCAGACTGATGAATGCCAAAGGAGCCTTCTCTGTCTGCCAAGATACCTCATCCGATCTCCGGATGAAGTGCAGCTGCCTAGATAACAACTTATCTGTCCGATACTGAAGAGTTTGGTGTTGGACCAACCCAATCCTGCAGCAGCTTCTCGCACTTTGAGGGTACAAAACGCATACCGAACATTGCTACGCAGTTACTCAAGCTGTCCAAAAAAGCTTCTTCATTTAGAAGAACAATGTCGTCCTCATATTCAGGGTCTAATACCTTTCCACCCGGGGAAAGTTCAATGCCACTATCATCATTTTAAAAAAGTACAACCTCCAGGACCATTTCAGCCACGAATTTGGTGAGACAAAGAGAAAGGGAGCAACCTTGACGTACACCACTTCTCGAGGTGAACTCTAGTGAAAAAGCACCGTAAGCCCGAACTCGAATTCGGCTGTTCATGTAAAAGGACTTTATGGTGGAAGTGTGTCTCTCTGGCACACCCTTCAACAAGAGATAGTGCCAAAGAACTGCCCTTAAGTATCGAGAAAAACATGGACAATGGGCCTATGGAAGGTGTGCCTATGTTCCAAAACCTCTCGAAGAGCAAAGATGTGATCAACACAACCTCGGCCAGGTCTTAATCCAGCTTGATTCTCTGGCGAGCACTGTTCCCGAGCAGTTGATAAGCGATGGAGAATAATACCAGCAAGCAGTTTAGATGCGATGCTAACGAAGCTTATTCTCGTGATTTTCACAGGAGAACCTGTCACCCTTCTTGTAAATTGACACGACAACCGATTTACACCAACTCTTTTGAACTTGTTCCCTTTCCCATACCAAAAGGCGAAGTTTTGTCAACTCCAGTAACAATATTGAGCCACCGTCTTTGAAAATAGGCAAAAGCGACCCATCCATTCCAGCAGCCTTATATCGTTTAAGGTGGCCTATCTCACGAAGAACCTCCGCATCTGACGAAGTATTAGTATCTACAACCAGAGCAGGAACCATCGTGCTACTTAGAAAACGTGTCCTTGATGAAGGTCAGTTAAACCGCCTTTTGAAATGCTCCGCCCAGCGAACTAGACGACACTTGAGTTTGTATCAGTGAGCCGTTCGTCTCTTTGATCAGTTCACGAACATCTGATGTTTCTGATTAGACGGAAAAGGTCGTGGTTGTTGCCGATCACCGCAGCTTTTTCCATCTTCCTACACTTCGCAATCCACCGCTGCTCATGGTCGTTTATAAGGCTCCGAATCAGTCGGCTTTTAAGACATCTCCGTACCTCATCTTGTCTAGAATCCTAAGGAATCGATCTGCAAGCATCTAACAGTGCAACTGAGATTGCAGATATCCATCGTTTCTGTGTATCTGTTTGTTGGACCTTGGGCAGCATCAGCAGCCTTTGATAGAGTCTGCTTAATCTCTGTCCATCGCTCTTCTGGATCCTAAGCGTTTGAGTGCAACGATAACCTGGTGGATTATTCTGCTTGGAAAACAGATCGTTGGTTATCGTTCAGTAACAGCTGTAGGGACAGTTGGCTTTACCGTTAATTCGGCCCCTGACGAGACGTAGGCTGATACGCGCGCGGTCAACAGCATGGTCAGTGTCTACAGACGTGGACCAAAATGATCGACAGTATCTAATTGATACGTGCTAGCGGCAACCGATGATAATGTGGTCGATTTGAGTCCAACGCTATGAAGATGCAGGAAGACACTAGGTTGGTCGGTGTCGTCTTTTGTGCGAGAAATTCGTAGTCGCTAAGAATAGTCCATGGTTGGAACATAGTAGAATGTGTCGGTCACCGTTACCAGTTCTATCAGCTGGAACGCCCAGTCGGTTTCCTATATTCCTCTCCGTCTCATTTAAGATTGAGCATTGAAGTCACCAACAACAACCAGTGTGTCTGTAAAGCGCACGCTGCGGAGCAGTTGAGACAAATCTGGGTAGAATTCGTCTTAAGCGTCATGAGAGCTACAGTCAGTTGGGACATATACAGGAACGACGCCGAATCAGCTATCACGTGAAGGGTGAAACGAGAAGCCGTGTTTTGTATCTGGAGACTGAATTGTTAACACTGAATTTGGGTCTTGTGTGTATGTTTCGGAGACACAACACACATCTAGTCTGGAGTTTTGAAGAGTTCTAGCTGGCGAAGCCTGTTTCCCCGTTTGGTTAAATGTGCGAACGCTAAAAACAGCAAAATGAAGAGAACGCCTAGGTCGGAGAATGGATTCTCTTTTCTTCGCTGTCTCTGAGTTGCTACCCTTACCGAGAGTTGGAAGTTCACGGTCACAGCTCATTGTGGCTCCTCGTATCCACTCAAAATTGGGATGCGAAGGATGGAGGGCAGAGAGAGGAGGAATGTTTCCCTGAGAATTACTGGGGACTTCTGGGGAAATCATACTTCGCGGCTGCCCACACCGCAGAAGGGGGTTTTCTTTTGGGAACCTTAACCGGAGCCTTTGACTCAAGTCTCACCCATAAGGGAACGTGACCGGAGGACCCGTGAAGGGACTTCTTCTGGTCTGTCACGTGAGACCTGATTGTTGCCCACATTCTGCCTTGTCTCCGCTGGTGCTCTGTTATCGATCCGCCTTTCGGATTCCGTCCTTAGCCCAATGCACCCAATGAAGCAAGCGGAACGTGGACGGAGCAGCGTCCTTAGAACCGTGGGCTGCTCAGCTTAGGCAGGCGATAGCTGTTCAATGAAGTGCTATGACTCCTCCCACTGTCGAGAGAAACCCCAGGTACTTCACTCCTACATCAATCTAGTGGAGGTTTTTAGACCGGGAAACTGTTCTTGCTTATCCCCTCGGAGGTCCGGGGTTTGGATTCCCGCCATCACCGGTTACTTTGGTGATAGACAGCAATCCACTCTCCTCCGGATCGTTACCACACATGACCTGCTGAGATCTTATGCAGTTATTCGCCAATCCAATTCTCAGGGTTCGGTTACCGGTTATCCCCAATAGTGCAGTGGGCCTTCGTGACTACGGGGTATATCCCCCTCCCACTGCATTCCTGTGCAAGTACGTAATACTGAAAGGAATCTATCCTGCGTAGGTCTTTAGGCCATAAAGTCATGCAAGCCATCACACTACGTGGAGATGTGGTCTCATCGTGATGATGCAGCTGAACCATGCAGAATAAAATTCTATTCATCACGGAATACGGCATATAATCCTACTCGCAGCGATCAGCTAACTTTTTGAAACCCTTGTTTTCATTTACAGATTGGACTGAGACTGATTGGAGGATCCGGTGGTCGCATTTCCCTATTTACCACAAGTATGCCTACAGTTGGTGCCGGCACGCTCCGTCCTCGAGAAAATCCAAACGAGCGTTCTCTCGGAGAGGCAAAGTTTCTCGGACCTGCTACGGACTTTTACAAGACATTCGCCCTGGACTGTGCCGCCCAGCAGGTATTTCTGTTTCACAGTCCCATTTCTAAGAGTGAATATTTGGGTTTAACGTAACATACGACCCGCATTGCACGTTTGTTCTCCTATATATATATATATATATATATATATATATATATATATATATATATATATATATATATATATATATATATATATATATATATATATATATATATATATATATATATATATATATATATATATATATATATATATATATATATATATAGGGCTGTGTGGTATCGGATGTCGAGTTTTTGATGTTTTCCTCAGGATGCCCTTATCATTTTGCAAGCCATCAATGTGTTTGCTGATTGTTTTTGCTGCTGTAGTATAGGAAACCAACGGCCAGAGTACTCATTTAGATATGATCCAAAAGTCTCGGTCACTTTGAAACTCTCACCCTGACAGCAGGCTCGTTAGACGTGACAAGGCCTAGGCTACACACAGATTGTGTTTGTCTTCAGCGTTAATTTATGTCGTCTTCGACGCTGACCGAAGTGCCTTAAGGGCATTCAAAAACCGTATCTGCCTTCACCTAGTAGTTAGTTGCATACTAATCAGTGCACTAGCCTTATCTCATTTCTGAAGTCTGAAAGAGGGTCGACACAATGCATCTAACTAATCCTTTCTGTGACCAACAATTTTCGCCTAGGACATTGATTTCGGGTTCCACTTTCTGCAGAGTGGTAATTCATGGTGTGTGCCAGTCTTGTCCTTGATAGAAATCAGCGAACCCTTCTGATGTTGTTCTGTTACAGGTGTTTAAATAGCCGATTTACATTTGCCGAGTGCTACGTTCTTAATAACTATTTTTCCATGAAACTCAGAGGAGTCAGCGGTTCTTTAGACTCCGTAGTCTCGTCGTGCGGCACGTAGAGCAGTAGGAGTACTTTAGGGGTATTTTATAGTCTGACTGCTTCCTTTTTTGTTTATCCGGGGTGCCAGAGTTTCGTGTACACGGGAATGCACAGCCCATCTGGAGTCACAAGTCATTCATAACCATACTATGCGCTTTTGCCCTAATACTTCACCGATTCTTATTATTACTTTGTTTAACTTCTTTCCAATGTACAATGGTGTAATACTTCCAGATCGTGTTGCATCCTAATAGATATTGCCATTTAGGGAATTGACAACCATCTGCCGGAGGATTCAGACTCAGGATAAGAGGTTTAGAAGTTTAACACGATGATCGTTTGATCACTGCTGATTTACTTTCTAAATGAAGCACGTGAACAGATCAGTCTAACTAAGTAGAATGAGTGGACAGAACTAGCCTCGATTAGATTTCAGTCAGCTAGTGTTTTAACCAAACAGTTGAATTACAAGCATAAATGACTCATTCAATCCTGGTTAATACATATGAGATTGAGATGCCTTTACGGTATATCACAATGTGGAACCCAAATTCCCTGCACTGTATCTTAATGCGCAGATCCCATCTTGCCATAGGTTGCAGTAGATCTGTTCGTGCTAAACTCACAGTACTGTGACATCGCCACACTATCCGGTGTGTCTCGGTTCTCCTCGGGCGCCGTCTATCATTATCCAAATTTCCACTATCCTCCTAAACTGGACCAAGAGTCGGATTCCGTGCAAAATTGCGATCTGATTGAATTGGAACGATTCCGACGTGACTTCGACCGGTATTTGACTCGCAAGATTGGGTTTGAGGCTGTGATGCGAATCCGTTGTACGCATGGGGTTTCCATTCAGGTAAGTATACTCATTTATGCCATAGATCCTTTGTGCATTGTTTCGGGTCGATATCTTCCAACCATTGCCCAGGTCAAATTCTGCAACCCTAATTGAAACTCCTCTCTTTGCGGTCCCGATTTTCTTACCTACATGTTTATTGGAAACGTTTGCGCCCCAACAACCGACGATTGCTCACTTACAAAGAAGCACCCGCCTTTCGCAGGCGAAACTCCGATCTACATAAGCAACGCGAATGGTTCATCTATTTAGCTCTGCCTTCGTGAAAAAACATTTGTAAGGAGTTGTTCACAGGTTTTTTCTCCTAATGTTCGTTTTTTGCCATAACTGTAGTATGTACTTTCCGGAGATGCAGTGAAATGATGCTGGAGACATTATGCAAGGCAATCTTTTTGACTTCCTTGTTCAAGTAAATGGTTTTTCTTAACCTGTTTGGAAAACGGAATTCACAGAAACGCATGAAAGCACGAGTTTTTCGTCACGCTTTTTCATCGTTTATTTAAGAAAATCTCGACTTCTCCAATCGAGAATTTCAGTTGACGTGGCTGAACCTCCGACTTTCTTATTTTAAAAACTTTTGTTGTTTACCGTTCATCCAACAGTGCCGACTCATCGACCTTTGGTTTCTGCGAACATTGAGCTCTTGTTTTTGCCAGATCCCAACTGCCATATCACCATCTTAGGAGATTTTACTGTTCAGAATCGATATTAGTTGATTCACTCTATAGGCACTTGAGCTCTGGGGCGTGAAGCTGAACATTTCGCCGAGGTTAACAACTTATGCCAACTTGTTGATCTCCCCACACGTATCGCCGATCGAGCTGGCGCTCGTGCCCATATCCTTGATCTTATTCTCACTTCTGTCCCTTCTCTCTTCATAGGCATCTCTGCTCTTCCTCCACTTGGCTCATGTGGCCACTGTATTATTTCCTGTTCCATCAATTTTACTCGCCTCGATCCTCCACTCACCCCAAGACACACATTTTGGCACTACAGTTAAGCGAACTGGGACGGCTTTTGCGATTTCTTAGCTTTCTATTCTTGGAATGATTGCTGCTTTACTTCAGGCATTTCCGCTTCCGTTTATAGTTTCACTGACATTGTCCTTCAAGACATGCAACCTTTTGTTCCTCACTTTTCCCAACCCGGTAAACCCGAATCCCTCGAGTAATTCAACCACGCATGTGATCGTGTTGTATGCTTGAAGTGTGTAACATTTTGCCGCCGTTGCCGCTCGCCCACTTCCGACTTCCACCGCCGCTTCGTGCAAGCCAGGAACAGAGACACTCGTCAACCATACAGAAAGCCTAAGAACGCTTCGTCCGCTGGAAACCCGAACGCTCACTCTCATCTGACACCGGTAGCCGAACGTTTTGGTCCCTTGCCAAAGTAGTCTCCCGCAATTACTTGCCTTTCCAATTTCCCTCCCATCTGTAGTTGTTCTGATGATCTTGTTTGTAAACCACACGAAAAAGCTGAGGTGTTAGCTTCCCGGTTTGCCCCCAACCCCACTCTACTATATTATCCTGCTCCTCCGGTTCCTTCTCTGCCCTGTCTCCCGTTTTCCACCTCATTCTAACACTGGGAAGATGAGCCGAGTGCCGCGTTCTATGGACGTAGGCAAATCACCCGGACCGGGCGATATACCACCCATCGTCCTTGAAATGTGTGCCCTGAATTGACCCCTCTCTCTTTCTCTCCAAACTTCTACTTTTTCGATCCCCTGGAAACACGTCGTGGTGTTTCCTATTCCCAAACGCGGTGATCTTTCGTCCAATTTCCCTCACATCTGTTATTCCGGAAGTATTGAAAACTGTTATCTCCGACCAACTGCGTACGTTCCTCAAACGCAAAGGACTACTGAGTGATCGTCAATACGGATTCCGACCTCGCCGTTCCACCGGTGACATCCTGGCTTTCGTCTCACACTCCTGCAATCAACGTATCGTTAGAGTCCGACCTTGAATACATTTCTCGGGGCTCCCACAACCATGTTGCATACAATTTTTCAAAAACCTCTCTTCTCTCAATTTCTTTGAAACATCACTCAGCTGTGCTACATCTCACAGATTCGATCTCCCTTCGTGGCTTATCAAAAACTTATTTATGTTGGTCCACTTTTATATCTCAGCTCGCCTCTCATGCTGCGCGCAAAGTTGATTTTCTGTTTCGCACCAGACGCTTCTTCACACCGGCTTATTTTCTGTTGTACAAAGCTCAAGCCCGTCCCACACTTGAATACTGCAGTCACGTGTGGGGTGAAGCTTCGTCTATCTCTCTTCTTGATCGGGTTCAACCGAAGGCCATCCGGCTGATCGACGACTCTTCATTAACTTCTAATCTGCAGTCACTAGCCCATCGTCAGGCTGTCGCTTCGTTGTCTCTCTTCTACCGGTACTATTTTGGATTTCGTTCTTCGGAGCTTGCTTGCTTTACCAGTTTCTCTTACCAAAACTTCTTGATAATCACGTACCCAGGCAACTAGTCATCTTTATTAAGTTTGTCACTAGATACTGTACTTCCATCTTTCAGTCTTATTCCTTCTGCGCTCCAGCCGGAATAGTTTTCAGAGTTATCGTTGCACGCAAACCCAATCACGACGATAAGGCAGTAACACCGGTTGGTCTGATTACACCAGATATATCTGCCATAGTTGTATCCTTTGTAGTAGGAAGACGGATAGTGCCCAGTAAACAACAGCAGAAATATAAAGTAAACAAGTTATGGTCTAGGCGGGGAAGTATTAGACTACACTCATCAGAACAGCTGGATGGCTGAAGAACTAGTAGATGAATCTGTTGTTACCACCAAAAATATGATGCAAAACGGAAATATACAGACAGAGTCGTCAAGCAGTTCACTAAACGTCTAAGCCTCCGTGGAGCTAAACCAGATGAACTGAAAAAGCCCGGATGGTGAAAAACACTGACTGTCCAAAGCGATGAACCAACTTCGTTCACAAAGTTTCAATGGGGGTATGTATCATTATAGAGATAGTTCGGCTATTTACCAGAAATCTGGAGTTCACTTTGGACTATGAGTGTTTTCGACTTCAATTTTATACAAATCGAGAGTCGTTACTGAACGAGGTAAAAACTGTCGAGCACTGTCAAAAACAATCACAAAATGCCAATTAACCTTCATTGGAGTTTATGGAAGTGTGCCACGCAGGCGGCATCGAGTCCATTGAACTTGTATCCGTGTGACGCATTGCAGCAGGGGTAATCGCCTGTCCGACTGCACCGACTCCATTGGTAGGATGAGATGGGATGCTCGGTGGAAAACCAGGAACCTGAGGCAATGCGGTGGTTGATGTACGGCTAATATGTGTTGAGGGACTTGTCAATGGTGGACGCGACATCTGTGTGGGGCCCGTCACTGTCGTCCCATCACCTGACACATGACCGGTGGACGGACCCGCAGACGGTAACGATGTCGGTGGCATTTTTGAGACTCCTTGACTGAACGACGGTGGTGAAGTGATCTGGTGTTCTGGACTTTGCTGAAATGTAAAAAGTATTGCAGAGGTAATGACTCATTTGAAAATATGAGAAGGGAAATGGGTGTTATTGGACTGACAAGGAGGCATGCTACTTAGTAGATTTAAAACAGCAATATAAAGAGAGCTTCAAAACAGAAAACATTATTAGACTGAAACAATTTTTGTGGCAGGTGGTGTTGGATTGCTCTACGTGTTCATCACTCTTGAGGTTCAAGTCGGGCCACCGCCGATTACTCTGGTTGTAAACAGTAATCTACGGTTGTTTGGTCTGCTACCACGCCTGACCTATTAGTGTTGTGGTTCGCCACTTAATCTCAGGGTCAGGCTACGGACTATATATATATATATATATATATATATATATATATATATATATATATATATATATATATATATATATATATATATATATATATATATATATATATATATATATATATATATATATATATCACATTCACCCAATTTCAGGCTGTGTCAAACACAACGTGGCACATTGGAGAAGGAAGGGTAGGGGGAATCCAGGATCCTCACGTCTATGCATAAAAGCAGACCTTTTCACTCACAACTTGAGTTAGTTGACTAACGTTTCGTTTTTTGGCGTGTGACGGTAGATGTTAGGTGTATGTACTTGCGTTGATTTGTCAATTCCACGAAATTGAATTGGTGAAATATGGCACATACGTGAAAACCTACTTGGTGAATGAATTATATGGTATATTGAAACGATGACATCCATATTACTTAACATGAACACTCATTTGTCTGTATTTGAAATTCACTGCCTTCAAAGTATCACAGGAGCATATTGAGATCACTCGTCAGTTTAGAGGATGGATGCGGATTATTGGGTACAAAAGGAAAATCATCAGGCCAGTCATTAAAGCTCAATGGGCAACAATCGCAAATGTATTACACATACGGCTAGTGAACTCTTTCATTGTGCAGTGTCTACCAAGGCAGGTATTGGTTGATGAATGCGCAAGGGTGGCCAGTTCATGTGTAAAACAGTACGAAAACCCTAGGCAGCGTATCCAACCACGGTTGACTACTTATGTTGGTAAATTTCCCTGGTGGTATCCAAGGCCTCCACCCACAAAATTGTTGGAAGCATGGGAAATATGGTCGCAGTCGCGAACAGTAATATCTCGGTATTCGTACGCTTACCGTATTCGCTTACTGCTATCAATTTTAGTCCTTTCCCGATCATTTTCTCCGGAGGATACCAACGAGAATTACCGCATCCAATGCACAGTTAGTACCTGTTCACACTGAACTAATGAGACCGATTACTGTTGAATTCCCATTCTCCGAAAATGTAATATGGTTGCACGAAAACCCAAATTATGAGTGAAAAATGAAAACTTTGCCGTGTACGTTTGAGCCAAGTGAAGGAACAGAAGACTATTATATTTATTTTCCACTTCTTAGGGCATCGAATAGAACGTTATCCGTGCCACCATTAGGTGCATCATTTTCATCTAGCCATATTGTGGTTTTTACCGAGTTGCGAGCTTGTGGTCCGAAAAGAAGCTATCCAGTTTGAAAAAGAAGTCCACTGATGCTTTCTCAGTGCTGGTTATTATTTTTTTATTGAGGAAATTGGTAGATTTGGTACAAACCAATGATGCACTGTCTTCACTGTGCCCCTACCGTTTCCACTGGCACTCCATCTCTATGACGTAGAGGGTTGGAATCGTTCCTCACCTTGTTTTTATCCGTCAGTTCAGTTCACTCCACTCATCTAATAGCCTCGGACCTAATGCTACGGTTTCAGCACACCAGCAGAATCATATTTCAGTGTACAGTGTTTTTTAAGTCGTTAAAAAACTTTAGGCTTGCCTAAACCCACTCAAACCACATTCTGCACAGGCCTACTTTCCTACTCGTCGGTAGGCAAATTATCAAAAAATCGACTTGTGATGTCAGGGTCGGTCTGACAAAATTCTCGCCAGTGAAAATTGCGGTGGTACCGAGATTACCGACGGATACATACCAATATGTAATCAACTCCTCTGAAGTCCACAAGTTTATGAAGCCGGTGGTCCAGATTGCTGCCCGACAGTCTTGCTGCATGCGGTAACAAGTTAACGTTATCAATACCCTTTCCTTTTTGATTATAACGGATAATTGAAAAGTTGGATCTGTCGCAGTAGTGTCAATAAAAAATGCGATCCGTATGGTGCGTATACAATTCCTTGAAGGCATGTGAGGCCTTTTTGCGAAAGATCCTTGATGTGAACCATAATGAGTATTACCACTCACACAGCAGATCAGATACTGTAACCTCTCTAAAGCCATAATTTTTTTTTCTATCACTCATCGACAACCGTGTAGAGTCGTGTTGTTTTCAATGCTAAGCGGATGGATTAAGCTTTATCAAGCTGTCAAACAGATGCATAGTGGTTACTTTTGTTCCTTCTTGTGGATTACAAAGTAACTGCGCTTATTGTGTGTACGATTATTTGTGCGCATAGTGTAGCATTTAGCACAATCCGCGCTATTTCTTTACTAGCACTAGAATGCCAAGAAAGCTCAGGAGGGACACTGGCTCGTAGTAAAAATTGAATAACGTGATTTACATAGCAATCTGTTGAAGTTTCGTGACTTGTACTAATAATAAGTTTCACACGTTCCCTTGAAATTCCGCTGAAGTGGTGTTTCATAGCTGCATTCCATTCCCCTAATAACTTTGGTATATTTGAAAAGATCTCATTATCGGCTTTCGAATTTGGTCCCTGCAGTTTGTGTGGGGCATTTTTTTCTGGCGTTATTATGCAAATTGTCCCTACGGACATGTCGCCGTTCTGTCGAGATTTTTCCCTTCGTCTTTCCAGTGTGTGACAGATTTTCGCTTGTTTTTGTAAAGTAGCATATCAGGGAAATTGGGGAATCTTGAACATGTCGGCAATTTTTATTGGAGTTCGTTGTTCTCTTAGTATTTTTGCCTGTCTTCTACTGAAAGATATTTTCAGTTTGGAAAGGTCCGTTGAAGAAATATCACAGTTCAGTGTGATCTTTCACCTTATGTTACTCAGTTTCAGTTTTCATGCGCAAACCGTGCAGCTATACCGCAATTTGACTTAACTAGATAAAACTGGAAAAAGTTGCAGTCGACTTATCTTAAAAGCAAGCCATTCTAGTGAACTACGTAGTCGCCTAGATTTCTGAACGACATCATTTTGTTCTTTTATTCGACCATATCGGTAACGGTGCAGCTTATAGAAATACACGGAATACGTTTGGTAGTGACACAGAATGTTAGAAGACATTGTCGAACACGCTACTTCCCGCACCCACTCATCTCAATAAAGACGTGCTGAAGACTGGTATTCCTGTCAATGCAACATATAATCAGTCAGAGGGGCAGCTGCTTAAGAAATGAAATGACTTGGAAACGAGATGGTAGGTCAGGTGCAAGACAAGTGGTCCACATTTTGTTATCAATTTTGATCATCCTCTGTATTACAGTCCAAATTGAAACGATTAGCTAGTTCATCAATACGTACTCACAAGCCTGGAGCTACACAAGGTGCGCCTATATGCTCGCCGTAACCCCCTTAGTTGGTCGTCCGAAACACGGAAAGAAAGATCGAAATAAATGAATTAAGTTTTAGTTGTCCTGATATGCGCTCGTCTATATCATCCCGTAATCACAACCACCCTAATTAGATAAATATGTGTTGGGTTAACCACCGTCCTCGACCAGATATGATCTAATCACACGATCAGAGCGAAAGCACATCACTGCTATTTCAATCAATCCCTCCAGGACTATCACTTTCGCATGCCAGTTGGTATCGATACTTTTCGAAAACGACTAATCACCAGCAAACTATCGTTATTTTGTGCGGATTGATCGAAACGCCCGTTTTCTATCTCTGGCGATCAAAAAGATCACAACAGACAGGCCTTGTGTGAAAGCTGAGTGACTGAGTGAGCGCCTCCTGTGCATGCGCACGTGGACACCAGCTAGAACCAAAGTAAAATACTCTGGAGCTGGTGAGGGGCCGTAACCGACACAAGCGTCAACCGCGCTGTATTCACGTAGATGAACGCACCATTCTCAAATCACATATGCGCATCAAGCATGTTCGGACGCGAAATATTTGTGCTGCGTTCAGGATTGGGGGGTTCAGCCTATGAAAATCATGCAAACAATTTCGCTGCTGTTCCTAGATTGTGCACACATACAGGTACTTTAACTCAGTCACCCAGCTTTTAACTAAGGCCTGTCTGCTTCGTGGTCCTTTAACCATCAGGGTTTCAACAACGGGTGGATTGCATTTCAATACCAGACGGAGCCGAGCCCTTTGTCCGTGTTTAATCTTAGTCGCCCATGCTCTTATGCGTCTCACGCGATATGTTTGTGGTGTGTAGCTACCAGGATGATACAGAGTATGTTCTGTAAAATGCGTTGGGAAACAAAAGAAAATGTGAATATAGATTTAACGCAGTTAATTGAAAATACCCGAATGAGACATCAGAACAATCGACAGAGAACGAGATCGTTTTCGGGGCTTCCCAACTGGCTTAGTATAGCGCGTTTTATAGGCATTTAAACTCAGATTATAGAAGAAAGAACAAGAAACTTAGTAGTCATGATGACAATAAATGATACTTTCGTGTCCACATAGTTACAGCACTACCAGTGTGTGTTGATAATTGTCATGCAGAATCGCCTGAGTTATCGAATTCAAAAGATAAATCAGCACAATTCGCGCACACAATGAACAACATAAGAATGTCAGCGCTTAGCGTCACTCGGTATTGAGTGGTGCATGGAGTATACTCATCACTCGGGAAGGCTGAGAGAGATAGGGGGGGGGGGGGGGGGGGGGGAGATACACTCAGAACATTACGAAGGGTTACGAAAAGGACCACTTGGTTCATATTAACTCAAAATGTTTTGGAGATTATCAAATTGGTGATTTGTTCCTCTTTGGTTGATACAGTATGGCAAATACTAGCGACGTTATCATACTACGTTTCATTTCTAGGGAAGCCATACGAGAGGTCGCTTACGTAATGAGGTGCCCCTGAACACCTTATTTTTGTGTTCTGGAAAGCGATAAAGGATGTTCCTGAAGCGTGAATCGATTACCAGATTTCGGCGAAATTTTGAGGCAGGGCGCAAAATTTATCATCAGGAAAAGTCACGAAGTTCCAACGAACTGCTACGAAAACCAAATTATTAAGTTTTTTGAACCAGCCAGTGTCCCTATGGACTCTTTTTCAGCGTTCTAGTGCTAGTTAAGAATCAACACGAAGCATGTCTGAAGGTAAACCGTACGCACAAATGATCATGCACACAATAATTTCAGTTCTTGAGAATCCTACCAGAGCAAACTTTATTGTCATCCGAAGTAGTCACTGTAGGGAAGTTGGAAGGGAGAACCACCGCGTGTATAGTGATTGTCATTCATCCCTACTTGACAACTTGATGAGGCCTTTTGAGTTAAATTATTGTAGTCAAACACTATATACGTTTAACCCGTGGTCAGATTGGTGGTGCTGATTTGGCTAAATAACAAAAGACAGATCTAAGCGGAACACCATTTGTGCTCAGCAATTAGTTGTCGAACAGAAGTATGTATGGAAGAAGGAACGAGTATTCAAGTACGCCGTACGATAAGTGGTAGCTTTGGGTGTAAAGACGTGTTGTATTGCAGTTGGTTAACTGATCTCTGGTTGGGAGTGGAATATTGCCTGCCGCTGAAGTATGTAGCAAGTTTTCTTGCTGTCATAAATGAATTTATCGGTTTATTATTTAACACGCCAATACATATTTACGCTTTTCGATGAGTGATACAAAAAAATTATGGCTTTAGAGAGGTTACAGTATCTGGTCTGCCGTTTGGGTGGTAATACTCATTATGGTTCACATCAGGGATCTTTTGAAATAATATTTACATGCCTCCAAGGCATTTTATATGTACCATACGTATCGTGTTCCTCATTCTCTTACAAGCCCTACAGATTCAAGTTTTTAATTTTTTGATATATTCAGACAGAATTGGTGTTAATAACATTAACTTGTTGCTACATACTATGCGACCGTCGGAAAGCAATCTGAACCACTATCTTCATAACAGTTACACTAAACTGACTCCTTGAGGAGCACCGAAGAATCGACTACATACTGATATTTGCCCGTTTTTACTGTTGATTCCACGGAAGCTTCTACAGGCGAGAATTTTTTCAGTGCGCAATGTAAGCAATCAGGCTGGCTTCTGAGCCCAAGAGGATTTTTCCGTAATTTGCCTACTGAGAAGTATGATAGTAGCCCGGTGCAGAATGCAGTTCAGGTGGGCTGGGAAAATTTGCAAAATTTTTTTTTCACGACTTGAAGAACACTACTAGTTGTGTCGGTAAACATTTTCGTAACGAACAACGCGTGCATTTTAATTTCAGTCACTTTGGAAATCATATTCTGTTTGTGATTTCCAGTGACATTTTACAGGCTAGTCAACTAAACCATTTGCCATTACGCAGTCGCTACGTTGCAGCTTATTTTGACTTTGATACATTGGCTTCGTCAACTACAGAAAGCCCATAACATACAAGTAAAAAACATCAATACTAACCGGTAGAAAACATTTTTCATAGTTTGTCAGTGAACTTCCCGTGTATAGGCTGTCGCAACAAAACACCTAAAGAACTCCATCAATCATCTAAAGTTCCTTGACTTGTGATCAAATCCAGGTGCACTAGAATCAGTATTACGGGCCCAAAGGTCTGCTCTGCGTCACTTCCGTGTGACGAGCTTGCCTAGGGTCCTGTCATAGTTGCTGATTTAGACTCATTAGGGTTCAGGCCAACACTGTTTGTCAGCTACCACAAGTCCTACCCAGGATGTTGAAGGTTCAACACATGCTCCCTTGTAGATGATAACCAGTGCACCAACTCTAGCCGGGTAACTGTTGAAATGTATCAAGTCTTCATGGATTTCAAGCCGCAACCCATCTCATCGAATGCTGGAGGCTGAAGAATTCCATCGGAAGTGTTGCTTCATTTTTATCAGCCCTTTGACTCTTGAGAGCCAAGGTCTCAAGATGATGGCCACCTTGCCCATAAATTGACTAATCACTAGCGTGAGTTTTATTTGAGCTTGTTTGCGCTATGACTGACGTATATTGCGATTCCAGTACGATATATGTCCTATCACAGTGGGTGTTGGCGCCTTATGCGAAACAATCAATACTGCTTTCTATTTATTTAAGGCTTTTCATGGTTGTTTCTTCGTTCGTTCTACGGACTTGATGTCGCTTCCCAATGTTAGTCCGGATGCGGGATTCGCAGTCCAGTTGAATCTGACCGAGAGTGTGGACAAATACACCACTGTTTGTTGTCAGGTAAGCCGTCCACTAGCATACACTTGTTTTCATTTTCTTCTAGCCCATGACTGCTTTCGACTGCATCTCCTAGTATCCAGACTCGTCTACGTTCTGGGTGTTACCACATTTATTGCTAATATTGATCTATTACTCGCATGTGAATCCCATAAATCGATCGGACAAATTAATGGTAGTGTACGTAGTGTGTGTTAATTTGGCTTCATGGGCGCACTGCCACAGTAACATTATGTACGTTGAATTGACTTGATTCACCTGATTTGATGATTTCGCCTCGCCTGTTTAACATTCGAATACATATTTGCTCAAGGGACCAACACGTTCGGATGTCATGGGAAATGCAAAATGAGAGAAAACAGAGCACACTTCTGTCACTACTCTCTTTTCGTTTTTCAGTATGCGAGCCAAGTGCGGAACAGGAGAACTATCATAAGTGGTAATACAAAAAGAAGTTTATCGAACATGAGGGCGTGTTTTAGGATGGGCGTAACAGGAAGACAATTTGATGTGCAACGGGTTCATATTGTTTGGAAGTATCTTCCAATGAAATCCCGTTCACGATTCAATGTATTTGGCAATAAGTTTAAAGGTCACTTCCATAACGGGGATTAAGAGAACACGATGTATTATCATCAAATCACGAAATAGAATTTTGAAGTCTTGTTTCAGAAGTTCAAGAGTTATCACAATAGAGTAAAATGTAAACACACTGAATGACGTAAGTAGACGAGACTGTGTGGTTTGGCGTCGTCTGATCTTATGAATCTGGTAGGATAAACGTCACAATTTTTTAACACAACTGAATGTGCATAGATCCTTGGGGTTTGCTATTTTTTGTTATCCCTACGTACTTGATAGAGTGGACTCTAAAAAGGGAACCGTGATTATTAGTCACATTGTTGAATGTGAAAAATCAAAGATACACTCATAACATTTCGATCGGTTCAGTAGGATACCAAACTCGATGGAAGTGTTCAATATTTGACGGATTTTCCCCAGATGCATTGCAGTCAGAATAATTGCAAATGGTTTGGCACAGAACGACATCCTCTTCCTATTTTAGGACATTAGCAAGAGAGTTAGGAGACGTATTACTTATGTAAATGGAAAAAATGGTATAGGGAGGAACGGCTCCCAGATGCATTCTAAAATCGATGACCGAGGGTTTTCCTGATTCTAACAGCTAGACAAACAATTGTTGTGGGTATTCAAGAGACTCATTTGTAGAAGAGCCGTACCCAAGAAATAGAATCAAGAGACCCGCATCCAACACTCCAGCTCGGTCGTTCCATTGGTGCCCCCATCCGGTTCTGCTGTAAAGTCCCACTCGCGTTTGTCTGGGGATCCTGGGGCTGTGGCTTCTGGTCTCTCTGGCGTAGATGTAACTCTCAGTGAGAGGGCTGAGACTGCGCTAATTGACCGGATCCCAGTTGACAGTCAGTTGTGTGCAAAGCAAGCAAACGCCGTCTCAATAGACAATCTGTTTGTCGTCTCGGCTTATGTCTCCACAGACTGCATCCCAGATGCAAAGATATATTCCACCAAATGTTACGCGATCTTCAACGTAAAGCACAACGGGGTGATATCGTGATTTAGCTGGAGACATGAATGCTAGTCGGTCGGCTGTCTTCGAACGGGGTGCACTCTGGAAGCCCTTTTGACTTTGATTCCGGTCACTCAGAAAACGTGGAACGGTTGTTGGCTGTGTTCAGATCACCGCCCGTTTCTCACCAGTACGTGCTTTAAACGCTCCAGTCGCCGGTACGCCACGTGGCGTTCGCCCTCTTCGAGTCAGCAATGGACTTAGATGGACCACGTCCCAATTAGCTAAAAATGGTGGGGCTGCATATAAGACTACCGGTTGTACTGGAGCACTCTCCTTGACTCCGACCACGCGTTAGTCTACTCTAAACTATCCATGCGTTTCGGTGGGCATGCCAAACGTAAGATGCAGCAGCGGTCAGACTGCGATATGCTATCTAATCCGTCTTGCCTTTCAACTTTCCGAAACAATCTAGCTGAAAAGCTAGGACCGACGCCACTGGAGACTTTAGATAGGGAAGCCTTATCTGTCTTTTTACATCAAAATACTTTCCACAGGACAACAGACCAAACGTTGTCTTGATACTGGTATAAATCTACTTTAGCTGACTGTTATTTGGTGTAGAATGTAGCGCACAGCGTGCATTGTTCTTCACTCGATTCGGTGAACTAGAAAAGACGTGCACCAGGGCAGCTCACTCGACAGAAACATTTTGCAGCACGAATGAGTGAACTGGTGTGTAGATCATGATTTCAGTATTTAACGGTTCAGTAAAATGTCACATGACGCACATCAACTACCAACTGCAGACCAAGCAGAGCAGCAATACTGAGTTTGTCGATTGTACTGTGTGCTCATCATATTTGAAGCTTTTTTGGCCGTCATGCTTACTCACTATTTTGATCGTGTTCGCATATCTAGATGTAACTGTCCCATCCTTCTGTCCTTCACGTATGCATCAACTTGACCATATCCTCAACACGCGTTTTGCGAATGCCTTTCGATTAAGTCACAGACGTTTTTCCCGAAGCCTGTTGGAATGATCGGCTTCACACTTCTAGTGTAAACTGTAGTCCATTCACCGTGCACACATACACTGTAAAATTAGATGGATACTCGAGCGGCGCGTCTTAGTCCTATTTTCATGGGAATTTTTCGGTTTGTGTTCTCCGAATTAAGGCACACATCTCTGTTATACGTGTTTCAAGATAATTATTGCTTACTTGATGTCGCTCTCTCCTAATGATAATGCTAGTGCTGCTTTGTAGGCTCTTTCGTAAATCTCACAGAAAGTCAATCGAAATCTCTCAATGCTTTTGGTGTTCCCTGGGGAATTTTGTCAGCAAAATTGGAGGTGGCAGGAAACAGTGAACACCGCCAAAATTGTTCGATATGAGTACCTTGTACATCATATTAGATAGCAGTTTAACTTTAAATCTTCAAAGAAGTCAAGATTCGTAACGAAGGGTTTACCCGATTTCATTGTTCAGTTCAGTTCATTGAACCATTAAGCTCGCACTGATTTTGGATGCTATCTCTCAGTATCGTCTGAATGAGGGCAGAATGAACAACGTAAAGCGCAAAAGAGCCGAAAACAAAGTAGTAAGCGGAAATCACGAGGACAAACAAAGAGCCTGCAATTACGCCATTGACAGCGACACCCAACCGTTTTCACCGTCCTTACGTTTAGTGGACAGAATGAATGAAAATAGCTGACAGTAACTAACTAAACTATGCAGTTAGTTGTTCAATACCGTTTACAGTTACGGAACAGTAACCCCCATCTTTGGTCGCTTGGACATGTTTTACGCATACCTACCTATCGTCTGCCGTTCCGTGCGCTATTAGCGCTTCGTGGATACGACAAGAAGAAGGGACGTGGCGGTCAGACCACGCCTTAGTGTAGAGGTAGGAAGAAGTTAATATCAGCATCGGCCTCACGTGGCGCGTCCCAACTCCCTGGTTGTCTCTAGGGATGAGGATTGTCGTTTGTTTTAGACGTTGATGGATGTGGCTCAGAATCGAACCCAGCATAGTGATTGCCGTGTAATGTGCTTAGGAAACTCGGGCCCCATATATATTGCACGAAACCTCGAAAAATGACAAAAATGTGTACAGTAAAGCAGATAAAACATGTTGTTTGATTCAGTTTCTCCCCGTTACCCCTCGGTGTAAAACAATATAATAATATATTTGAGTGATGACTTTTTCGTTCATTTTTTTAAGCAACGTCCGATCAACTCTTCTGTGCAATTTGCCGCCGAATTTGGTTGTACCTTCATTAATTCCATGATTTCATGGGAGTTCGGTTTCTCTTTTTACGTCCACTCAGTCTTCGTGGTTTCAGAGAGTCTACCCTGTGTTCAAAATATTTCGCTGATCGGAAATTGCACACGTCATTAGCATACACTTATTCTCCTCTATTTTGGCGCGGATACTGTTGTTTTCTCTTACTCACGAAGTTTCTATGTTGATTGCTTGTTCGTCATTTTTTCCTTTTTCAGGCTGCTATTCTTTATACTTCCGCGAGCGGTGATCGTCGAATTCGGGTGCACACATTAAGTTTACCTGTCGTGCATAATCCTTATGAAGTTTTTCAGGGAGCGGATCAAGGGGCAATCGCCTGTTTGATTGGGAAAATGGCAGTGGATCGGGCCATCTCATCTGGGGTGTCCAGTGCACGTGAGGCCATGGCCAATTCGATCTCAGATGTTCTGAGCGCGTTTTCCTCTGCCGCCGGCCTGTCAAATGGAACTATGGCTCTGCCCCCGAATTTGAGACTGTTACCACTCTACGTTTGTGGTCTCTTGCGCTATCGGGCATTTAGAACCGCATCAACAATTACACTAGATGAAAGATCCGCTGCTCTGGAACGACTCAAGTCGGCTCCACCGGAAGACATGTTAACACTGATATATCCTCGTCTCTATGCCCTGCATCCATTTATCTCTAAACCAGCGATATCAAGCGAAGCTACACTTGCTCAGAAAGCGGCAACCCTTTCCCTGTGTGATGATGGCGATTCGCGAATCGATGCATCTCCACGGTCGGATGAAGACGATGACGAAAATTCTTCATCTTCAGGGACCAGTGATGTTCCCATTGAAGCGGAACAACTTCCCGGGCAAATTCCACTCACAGCTCGTTTCATAACCCGGAGTGGCGTGTACTTACTAGACACAGGCGAGCTTCTCTTTCTTCTGGTTGGTTCTGGCGAGGATGCTGTCCCCGGTTTAAGCCCGTCTGATGTGCTTCAGAATCTCTTAGGTATATCTAGTCCGATGGACCTGTCTGCCAGTGGTGGACCGTTTGCCCTGCCTCCACTATCCACAAACGAATCAGATTCACCGGACAGTACACCCGTAGGCCGTCGTCGAATAATGGCTCTTATAGCTTTGCTCCGGCGGCGTCGACCAACAAACAATGCACTGGTGTGTATGCGACACGACGCACCCGCAAACTTGAAGGCACGGTTCCTTTCCGCCTTGGTTGAAGACCGCACAGAGTCGGACGCGTCCTATCATGAGTTTCTTCAAATGTTACAAAATTTAATGAAGACGTGAAATGTCAGTACTTTATTTTGGACACTGGCGGTGATTTGTCGTGTTATTTTCAGCGAACAATTTCTGTTAATCATATTCATCCGATCACTTGTTATTGGCTCAGTGCTCGATTTGTGCCTTCTTATTGGTTTGATGGTTGCCCTCCGCGCCGCGACTGTCTCCTGCGAAGGTCCAAGTTCTCCTAGACACTGAAACGAACAGGTTAAGCGTGCTACCACTTGGATCTCGCCCACCAATATTTGTTCGACTGCTATCTAATGTCTCAATACGTTCCTCTCCCACCCTAGAACTTTGTTACTTCGACTTATGTTCCCTAGTACACATTAGTTGCACCTTCTGTTCTTCATTTTTATCCTGTAATTTCTCATCCAAGTGTTCTTCGGAGGTGTGCGCGGTTCTCCTGTCGATCTATTTGACTACTGGACCGCCTTCAAAATGATTTGGTGTTGGTGCACAGCTGACCGTTCGCAAATTCAGCAAGCTTTTTGTATTCGTGCGCATATCAACTGTTTTTGGCCGTATTGGTCACAATCCATCGTTCACGGAAGGGTGACTGATGGCGTTCGAATAGTAAACGTGCTTTGACTCCAGCTTCTTATTTCTTCCCATTCCTGATTGTTTTCTGTGTTCGGTTTAGGCTTGAATCTAATGTGCGTCGACTCACCTGCATGATTACCACCGCTTCGATTCATACTTACCTCCCACTCAACACACACACATCCCAAACAACCCTCCAAAAGTATATTGCATCTTGTGATTCGCTTCATTTTGTTAACTCCACTCGTTTATTGAACAGGCGCACTGTTGTTTCTTCTCTCTCAAGTGTTTTTGCTCTCTCCTTTGTCTGTCTTCTAATATCTATGTTGCACGGGGCCTGCACTTTTGCATTGTGGTCTCATGCACGCTGTGGCTGCCTCACTGTAACCGAGAATTCTTCGTTTCATTCTGGCCAGTCATAGACTATAGACTGCCTCATCCAGCGTTTTCGATAATGTGATCACTCAAGAGAAGTCCTATTTATCGTAATGGCACCATCATCAATTCGTTTCTTCTCGACTTTTCTTAGCTTAACCTATCCGGGCTTCAGGTCCTACAATATCTCAAGTAGCTTTCAATAGATAATTGAACCAGGACTCCTATGGGCGAATGACTCACCCTTGAACCCAGAGAGATACGGGTGCCGGTTTATAAGGATGTCTTTTGATCGTCTCAAAGTGACTGACAACGGATTCTTTCGAAAATGTGTCGTATTTACTGTGATTTTGACATAATGCGCACGTTTACTGTGAATTAGCTATAATGGGAATACGGGCTAGCAATGCTCCAAAGCTCGAAATCCAGTAATCGGCACTTCTACGCTGAAACCACGCAATCAAGAAGAAAAGGAAGTCAGGTGTGTGTATTGGCAATGACATGCACTTATTTACAAGGTAAGCATGACAGCATACAGCACAATCATAAGACAAACAACGGGTGACACCCGGAAACGCAGCAATTAGATATGGGTCTGCTAAGGTTGAGAGATTTAGTATAATGTCAACTGAGTATAACACATTTACATCAGACGTAGGGGGCGAATGGTGGTAGTATACGTGATTGAACATCGCCAACTCCGAAAATTCGACACAGTATTGACCCTCGTTCTTAGGCATTAATAACATTTAAAGTGAGTGGGTGGCGTAGTCACAATAATTATTTGCAGATGGGCTCCATAAGTATCCTGTAACCGATCTCACCTTTTAATTAAGCCGTTAAAAATTGGTCTTAGTGACAAAGGCTCGCAGTGTAATCTACGGCCGCTACATTCTCAACAGGGTTAATCAGCTACACTTGTGGAACAGTTGAAAAAGCGGGACCCTTCAGACGTTTTTGAAATTCGTGGTCTTCTGCGCTCCCGGAATAGACTTCCCCAGCTATCGCACCTCGTAGCCAAATTTAGGCATTCCATCGGGTTTCATCCAGGACTGAATCCTTTATCATGTGGTCATTTTCTCATCAACGAGCCCCGGCATGCAACCGTGATCTCTCACTGCAGTCCAATAACGAAACGACTTTGGTGTTCTCGAGTTCGAATTTACCACCCGCTGAATCTGAAAGCTGAGGTTCTTTAGAAGTAGTATCTTCCTCCAGCTTAGGGAATGTCTTATATTTAGAAAACTTAACGTGGCGAACACAGATCTATCTTTCCGGCACTTCTTCGCAGGCCAGTACAGTACGCATGCAGTTTTAGCGTTTCTCGAAAATGTGATCCAGAGTATTAACGTAAAAGCACAAAACTGAATGTTAAATCCGTTGCCGTTTTGGCCTATGTAACCTGATTGCAGTCGCCTCGGTCGTAGAGAGAATTCGTTGTCTGACCCTTTTGGAGCGGTTTACCGACACAGTAGATGACGGTAAGCGGCCCATCTTGCGTTAGTGTGACCCGTATTGATCGCATGGGCAAGTATTGCGCTGGTTACCGCCTTATTGATCCCTTTGGTCAACCATGCGGGACAGGGTTCTCGGACTCGATGGGACAAGCGCCTGGTTGTTATTCCGACGTATCTTGCTCCATAAGAGCAAGAGTAGGAATATACACAGCATGAGGTAGAATAGTCAGGCAGCTTGTCTTTGAGTCTTAGTTGTCAGCATGGATTAGTGTTGAACGAGATTTGCAGCTTGGCTGCGTAGAACGTATTTGTCACCGCATTAGACAACCCTCGGGTCAGTGTTTCTGCTGGCCTATCTTTTCTGAATTCTATCCTATCGAATACGACCTTTGAGACGTTAGGGTATCTTGGCCGAGGATCTGCGTTCATGTGTTGTTTGATAAAGCTATTTGGGTATCCATTTTCTCTGAGTGAGTTGCTGATAGATTCCAAAGCTTTCGTAATTTGGCTCTTGGAGCATATTCGGCGCGCTATGTAGGTCAAGCAACGTACTAAGTTCCGTTTATGCTGCATGGGAGCAAAGTTTTCGAAATGAGTATGCTGCCCTTCCCACTTTGGTTTATGATAAATCTTGCGTTCCAATGACCCGTTTGCTGTTCGTCGTAGGAGGACATCAAGGAGTGGAAGCACATCGTCCTGTTCCATTTCTAGCGTAGATCGTAAATTTGAATGTGCTACATTGAACTTTTGTGTTATAGTTGGAGGGAATTAGACAGAAGATGTCCACGTACTTCTTATAGATAGGTAAACTGATGACGACTTGACTCATTGTGTGGTTTCCGATCTTTGACATGAATGTATCCGCAAGCACAGGACCATTTGGGGATCCCATTTCTATGCCATCTTTCTGTCTGTAGATGTTTCCTTCAAACTGAAATTGTACATTTGTTGTGCATAGTTTCAGGAGCTCCTTGCTTATATCGACGGGTATACCGATGTTGATAAGTATTTACAAACAGTCTATGGTTTCAACCAGAGGTACATTTGTGAATAACGAGGATACGTCGAGGGAAAGCATTTTCTGTGATTTGGCATTCACAGTCCTGATCACGTCGGCGAAGTGGAATGAGTCTCGAAGGCTATGTGATTACAGTTTCGTTCTTATCGGTTCCAAGATTTCCGTGAGCCATCGTGTTACGTCAGCGTTACACTCAAACGACGTTTTGATTGCCGCGAGTAGCTTTTATGAAGACTGGTTTACAATCGAATGGAAATCCTCACTTTCAGCTGCCTGCATTTTTATCCAATATATTTTTTCTTTGACCTCCGAATAGTTCTCCAGGTTGTGGGTCAATTCAAGCTGGCCAAACAGTCGGTAAAACTAATGGAAGAAAAATTGATCCAAGCTGATGCACATCTAATCAGCCACTCTGATGCCTTGCGGCCAGGATTTGGTTGAGAACCCTTTTCGTTCCGCTGAGTAGCGGCTGGACACCCCAGCAGTACCCGTCCAACATCTCCCATGGAATGTAGGAATAAAAAGAATTCCATACTACATTAGTCCTCGCACAGGACATTCAATACCGCGCCGCCCACTGCGTCCAGCGGGGTGAGTAGTGCTAAACAGGTTATTGCTCAGAGTTCCCTGTCTATTCAACTTTTGTCTTCTGTCCTCAACCACCTCTGTTTTCTCCCTCTACCTACTACTAAGGCTTCCACTGATAACGCCCGGTACTCGCAAGTTTTCAGTGTCAAATATTGTCGGCAATAATCACCTATCTCGTAACACGGTTTCTCAAGTCTCGTCAGCCTCTGAATCTCGGCTCCTTTAACGTGCGTACTCTCATGCAGGCCGGCCAGCGGGCGTACCTAGCTCCCACAGTGGACTCTGGCAATTGAAATCTGCTGCGTCAGTGAAACACGTATCCAGGGTTCGAGCAGCGTAATTCAACTAACTGCTGCTGGTACCGGATGAAGATATTTCCTGCGCACTTCAGGGGACGAAGCAGCTAGAGCTGTGGGTCAAAGTGGTGTAGAAATAGTCTTGACTGTCTGGGCTGAAGCTGCCGTTTTAGACTGTATGCTGATTATTACTCGTCTATATGCAGTTAGACTCCAGCGGTCAGTTGGCGTTTGAAAGGATAGCTGTGTTATGCGGAGATTGTTTGTGATTTCGGCATACACTGCAACAGACTGCAGCTCTGACACGCAGAAGAATGAGTTTTATGTTGAACTCACTACCGTAGTTTACAGGAGCAAAGGCTCGCACATTGTAGTGCTAACTGGCGATTTTAATGCAAAAACTGGCAAAATTTGTGCATCAGGAGCTTGTTCAGATGGGCGCTGTGTCTTACCCACTCAGCGTACAGATAACGCGGATGGGCTTCTCCAATTTTGTGCAGATAATCGGTTATTTCTATCTAGTACAAACTTTCGACACATCTTGTGTCGCACAGCGATATGACGCTCCAGCTCTACAGGTATTCTGAGTCGGTCTGATCAAATCGCATTAAGCTACCGGTGGTGCGGTTCTGTCCAAAACTGTAGATCCTACTGGTCGACGTACGTAGAGTTTGGCCATGCATTAGCTTCATTGCGATTTGCGGAGCAACCCCGTGGCCATCGACTCAAAGCGGACCTGGTTAGCCGTAGTACGTTTGTCTGACCCAGAGGTTCGCTCCAGTTATGAACAAAAATTACCACGAGCTAGGGACTGCGACGAACAGTAATGTAGAGAAGCACTAGACCCATATCCAGTAGGCAATGCACGCGGCGGCAGGTTTCGCCTGTGGTCTTAGATCCGATATCCTTCAAAGACACCAGATTTCTCAAGAGTCGACCAGTCTAGTAAAGCAAAAACGCCAGCTCTCGAACTGTAAGGAGATGGACAAGATACGAAGACACTTAAAAAGGCAGGTTACAAAAAGCCTTAAGAACGGTCGCGAAAATTGGTAGTTCAAGGTGGCCGAAGAAATGGAAGTCGCAGCTGCTTCAGCTAACAGGAAAAGACTGTTCATAGTCGTGGCACCGGTGAATGGCGAACCGCGGTCAGTGAGACGACATGCGATAGAAATGAAGAGCCTATTCATGGCAAAGAGCAAAGGCAAGACCGTTGGGCCGAATACTTCAAGGGGCAGTTTCGTTGACCTCGCTAATGTAGTTACTCCGACGTCAACAACTGTGATTCCCTGGGGAGTTTCACTTGCGCCCCTATCGGAAGTAGAACTAGAATCGAGCTTTTGATTACTAGCTGTGGAAAAGCGACCGGTCCCGACGAATTCCCCCAGTTCCTCTTCAAACTGTGTGGAGATGCCTTGATAAAACCACTTACCACCCTGCTCTGTGACTCTTGGGACGAGCAGCGAATTCCGTTGTTGGGACGTGAGTCACTTATTATACCCATCTTTAAGAAGTGAATGTGCAATGATTGCACTAATCATGGTGGGATCAGTTTACTTCCGATGGTCACCAAGGTATTTGCCTCGATTTTTCTGCACCAACTGACATCGGTTTGAGAGGAGAACGCTCGCGATCAACAACTGGGACTCCGCCTAGGTCGAGGATGCATTGACTTAATTTTTATTCTTTCGCAAATTCTCGAAACCCGTTACACATACCATCTACCGACAACGATAGCCGTTTCGATTCGGTTGACACAACAGCGCCATTCAGTGCTTTTCACCAAAAAGGTATGCCACAGAATTTCACGAATTTGCTGAGATCATTTTGCTTCCGTACTTCTGGCCGCGCAAGGGCTTACGGTCAGCCATTCAGTTTATTCAAAACGATCAGCGGGTTCGACAACGGTGCTCCATTCGGCCATACTTGTTCAACTTCGTCATGGACGAGATAATGGAGAATGCTTTGCGAAATCTTCAGGGAATCGAGCTAGAAAATGATGAAACGTTATGTGACCTAGATTAAGCTGACGACCTTGTCTGCTTGTTCGAGTGCACGGAACATGCACAACGTGCACTAGATAGATTCACAAGAGCAGTAGCCGCACTTTGCATGCTCTGTGCACCTTCAAAGTGCAGACTGATTTTACAAGACTGGACGTCGATGGTTCCGAGCTTGATGCTCGACGAGGAGGTACTGACGGCTTCACTAACCTCGGCAGCAGCGTGACGACGGATAGGAGCACGTTAGTAGAGGTGAACGCGCGTATGCCCAAGGTTCGAGCGGCGAATGCTGGACTGAAACACTTGCGGTGCCGATCTAAGATTTTACTGAATTTGTAAGGTAGTGTGTACTGTGCCGCGGTGCGTTCAGTTTTGTCGTATGGTTGCGAGACTTTGGGTCTGTGTGCTGAAGATATTCGTCTTCTTGAGGTTTTCGGCCATCAGTGTTTATGTACTATCTCTAAGATTGGATAGAATGACCGGAAGAGCAATGCTGAGGTCAAAAGTCGAGTATTAGGTATCAGTTCAGAGAACGTTGGTTGGGGCACATTACGTATGTCAAACACGTCTACTGTACCGAGTCCTGTTTTCTGTCGCTTGTGGGAAGCCACGTGGAGGTCAATAGATGACGCGGAAGCTGGGAATGAGAAAATGTACAACGAACTTGGAAAACTAGGTGCCTCACGGCCCCGTGTTTGAGGCCCAAAAGACCCGTCAACCATTTGGCTGGATACGTTGAATGATGTGGCAGCGAACCGTGAACAGCGGCGATCGTGTTGTCACTTTCTGTCGAGTCAGAATGATTGATTATAGTGCGCTTGTGCAGCTAGACAGTTTGTTCCTTATGTTGGCTACTACGGCTTTCTTTCTTTTTCCCATCCCTGTAGATCCACTTCCTGTTCACCTTACATGTTGTATTTTTCCATTGCTACTTGCAACATGGTGAGAAAGGCAGTGGTCAGTGGGGCTTGCCCTGCTGTTTAACGCTGTTCGACGTTGATGATGAACGACAAGACTGCTTAATCGTCATCTCGATTTATTAGTACCAAACTGACAGCTTATAAAAGGATGCATGGCGGTCACAGCCAAATTCTAACCCGCAAGCATATTAGCACATGTTATTCACAATTAGCTCTTCGGACTGGCTAGTCCGGTTTCAAATCCAAACGGCTGATTCAGTTCAGACAACTGTCACACATAATTGGTCTTTGGACTCGCTTCGTTGGTTTACAGTCTTATCCTTTATTCAGGACAGGCGGAGACGTGCTCTCAGCTCACCAAAATATCGTGCTAATTTTTTGCAGTATTCCATCCCATGCCCTCACAGTATTCGGAAGAAAAATCCTTGCCGACGAAAGTTATTCAGCATTTTCTGTTTTCGTTATTTGTGGCTGGTTTATTCTTCAGTTCGAACTTATGAACCCATGGCCATGTGATATTGGCTGTGGTGTGTAATTTTGGTCCAAAAGAAGGATGAATAGGCGTGGAATTTCCACCGTACATGTGATGTTCTGGTTGCGGAGTTTGTCTACTCTGTTGGCTTCCGATGAGGTTAACCCACATACTCTGTTGATGATGCGAATGGAGGTTCAAGTGTCTGTCTGAGTGTCTAGGTTTTCTGTGAATGACGGAGAGTTGTTCACTTTCAACCGACAGTTAAAAACTGATAACCTTTTCAGTGCTCTCAGTCTCCATGTTGAAGTTATTCGAGCTGCTCTGATTGTTAAGGCACTGATTGGAGCAATATTTGTGCTCCCATTTTATGAAATAAAATGTATCCTCAGTGTACTAAAGGTAAATCCACTAGGGACTGTGGACGGCAACCAAAGCTCTCGATTCATTTGAATGTAAAATGAGGTCGGTAACAGTAGATGTTAGAAGGGATCGATGGCCAGGCCATCATTCTGTCTGTATAGTGTCTTTATAGGTAAAGTAAGCCGAAGTCAGACAACTGAACGCTAACAATGATGCCAGAGATGTTTAAAGTGTACTTATCTTTTTGAGAGGCATTCACATTCAAAATGGAATGTAAAAAATCCAACTTGTTTTATACGATGACGATCGTGCATACGGATGCCACATAAAAACTCACCGGAGTTTCGCCCGTTTCTAATTCAACAGTTGGAGGAGTACAGGCCAAATTAAAGCCGTTATTTATCTGAATTTCCGCCATTTTCTGAAAAGGTTTTAGCAAAGCAGTCAGGTTCCGGGCTAACATGTAGGTTCCACATGGCTTGTAGACCACGATCGAGCCTACTGACTAGGGAATATTTGATAGTTCGTAAAACTTCCCAGGTCTGGTCGTTTTTGATGCCAAAGCGAACTATGAAGATTTCCCTAGTTTTTATTTCAGGCATGATAGGCATTCATTTGTCCGGATTTACAGTGACATTCACCTTCTTTTCTTCCGTTTTCGCATGGTCGATTTTTTAAACCTCCCAAAACTGTTGATGTGGGTGGCTGTGACAATACCTATAGCCCACAGGCTAACAAGACGAATGGTGTACGGATGCGGCAGATAACTACCGTCACAAATCGAATGGTGCTTCGTAAGCAGGCAGGAAAATAAAAAAAAGGTGAGCCACAGAGATGTTCACATGACCCTACAGAGCAAAGATTATAGAGCGAAAAAATATCAGAAAGAACTCACGATAGAGTGGGCCATAATAGGGGTCGAACAAGGAACAGCTTGGTTCGGAGTGATAAAACAAAGCTTATACATGGGGTGGCAATAAAGATAATTAGCAGAAATGGATGCATTGTTACTGCATACCCTTGTCAGCTTCGATGACATGAACAGAATAGTCACATTTGATTATTGATCCTTTATGGTGACGAATGTCTGGAGACGTTAAATGTGTCCGGTGTAGACTGAAATTTAATCCTTTTTCGTAGTAGTTGCGGTTCCGCTGATGTTAATGTTCTATGCGATGCGTTTTTAGCAAGACTTTCGGGACTGGTCACTTGAAAAGGTCTTTACTGTATACTTTGAAAATATTGGTTTAGCAATTTGTTAAACTTCCTTATCTAGCGTGAATGAAAGGTTTTGAAGGCATGTCAACCCCGTTGTTCGGCAGTGAAATTTGTAGTGACCTTGATCGTGACGAACAGGTGAAAATTTTCTGAGCACCTTTTGGGTTTCTTTCCTCTACGAACTGTTATAAATCTGATTGTGGTTAATAAGTTTCTTTAGTTGCATGCATCTGAATGAACTCAAAAGGCACGAAGTTCCCGTTGACTTCACTATTGCAACCTTACTGTTTCTTCGTCTTCAAGAGCACGGTTCGCTTCTCCGTTGTGCTTGGTTTGTCCTTCGTTTATTGTTCGTATAGGTGTCACAATATTACATATATACACTTTCGCATCCGTTGTCTAGCTGGTGTCTTCTCTGTTCATTCGACCGAAGTTATTTTGCTTTGAGACTCGGTAAATGACACTTTTGGGGGGGCGTAAGCTGCCCGTCTTCTAAGGGATAACTTCACTGAGAATGTTTAAGGGTGACAAAATATTCAAACAATCATGAAGATTTCAGATCCTGGTGTGTTATGGGCTTATTTGCTGCACAGTCGCATGCGTGTGGCAGACAAAGAAGCTCCTAACGAGCAAACAGAATTGCCTGGTGGTTTCACGAGAGAAGAATTAGGAATGATACCTTTCCAGAGGCAGCTCTGAATTCATGATAACTGATCTAATTGGCGGTATTTCCAGTTGGCTGTAACAGACACCGCATAGGAACCGAGCTCGTTTCGGAATGTATGTGAAAAACTGTGCGTCATGTAATGTTATACGTGCGCTTTTCATATTCGGCGACAGCGTTATCGAGAATGTTAGCGGTCAGCGGACGTTTCGGTTACCACGTGTAACCTTTATGAAGAGAGCCTCACGGCCGAATGATCTAAAGCCATTTGGTGTTCAACGGTGCGTACCTGCGTGCGTAGATTTCGGGTATCGATCTCTCTACCAACAACCAGCATCAATTTATCGCAGGCTACACTAGCCAAGTGTTTTGATGAGTACCGGTCGAACGTCCGGATTTATCTTGTTTATTTGTTAAATCTTTAGGAATCCCCTAAGTTTAGTCAGTACCTACTCCCGTATATTGCCTGTAGCTTTCTGTCCTCAGTTTGTAGCACGTGTTACAAACCGAGGACCGAAAACACAATTTTCACACCTAGCTAGTTACTGGGCTGGGTGTGGAAATTGTGCCATCAACGTTTACTACTTGACTGTGTGAGGACAAGTAGGATTCTGGCCAGGCAAATGGTGGGTCAACTATGCCATTCGCCTAGACATTTGATAGCAAACGAATAAGAGACACTCTATCGAAGGCTTCAGAAAAGTCTAAAAAGACTGAGATCACTGCCTTACCATCGTTGGAAGCTATCGCAATAAGGTTCAGAAAGTCAGTCATAGAAGTTGTGCAGGATCGATGCTTTAGGAAACCGTGCTGACCTTCACTTATAAGGTGATGTTTGAGGAGGTGGAGTGTGAGTTTCACTTTTATTAACCTTTCCATAATTCTCCATGCTACTGGGGTGTGATTTAAAGGCCGGTAGTTAGTCGGTTCTTCCCGTGTTCCTTTCTTATGAATTGGAATAATAACCGAAGTTTTTCACTGTATAGGGTACCAACTAAACCTCATAGACAAATTGAATAGATTCGATAAAAGAATTGGGATATCTGGGCCTCCAAATTTAAAGATGGCCGGTGGTAACGAGTCCGATCCGGGGCTGTAAGCCCTTTTGATATTTGAAATAAGGGTTCAATTTCGGAGGGTAGGAATGTTACAGAAGAAAGCAGCTCATATAAGGGTACTTAGGGATTTTAGAAAAAGGCTGCTGTGCCACTAGTTAAACAAGAAGCAAAAAACATGTTGAACTTATCTGCTATGTCCAAAGGTCTGTCGAATTACGTGTTTTAAAAGAGAGGGAAGAGATAGATAATGGTGGTTTGGGGTTCCTCGATTTCATCAGTTTTACAGGAATCTCGACTTTCTTGGAATGACCTAAGGCCCTGTGTTCCTGTTGTATTACTTCGCTCATGGAGTATCGTTTTATCGTTTCAGATAAACGATTTAGCCGTATAAACAGTGGGAAATCCCTTGTTTTAAGATAAACTCGTTGAAGTCTACCTAACTTCGAGTTAAGACGAGGCAGTTTATTGCCTTTACAGCGAATTGACGATCCTTGTGACGGGGTTATTAGGTTGAGGCATTGTTCAAATATGAAGTAGACTTGGTCTGCCCCCAGCTGGGGATCCGCACTCAAAAAGGTGTCCCAATTTTGGCTGTAAGTCAGAGAAGGTAGTATGTTCCAGTTAGTCATATGATATGGTTTAAGTGGGGGCGTCGGCTGTTTATATTTTGTGGGCACTGTGAAGCAGCAGTGGACAGTTGCGTGATCACTCCCGGGTAGGTTATTCCGAACTGTTGTTATAACTTGGTTTAATCCTATCGACGAGATTAAGTCAAAAGTGTTGTCGCCTCTGGTTTGGGACGTGACGTGCTGCTTCCATCCTCCAAGGCGAATTGCATTCAAAAAAGGTAGTAAGTGGCTCGGTGCTATGAGTGATGTCCAGCCTATTTCTAGTGCATTAAAGTAGCCCGCGATCAATTTTGGCCCTGTTAGATCACTAACTAAGTTGAGTGTCTAGATAATTTACAGAAATCCGTCACAATTAGGTCTGGGCGGACGGTATACGCAACCTATTAGAAGTTCTTGACGTTCGACTTCAACACACAACCATACAGAATGCCCTCTAGGATAGGATACTGAAAGCCTGTCGCTCTGAGAGTTTCCTTTACATACACTAGACAGCCTCTTCCACGTTGGTGTTCCGCCTTTGCTGAAGGATTTGTAGCCAAGTACCTCTATGTCGTCAACTAGATAGGAGCCTGTTAACCAAGATCCCGTCACTAGAATAAAGTTATAATCATTTATTGATGTAGTTGATCGTATGTATTGCATTTTATTCATAATAGAGCGTGCATTGACCAATAACAAAGTGAAAATTCGAGTTTCCCTGAGGTAATTATTGGTAATAGTACTTACGGCCCTTTGACCGCAGCACCTAATCTGAAAGGAATCATCAGTGAAGGGTCCAAGCCTTCTTAAGTTATCATTCGCAAATTCTGCGGAAGGTCTTGGGTCTGTATCTGGAATGTTAAATGACTGTGTATTAGGTATTTCATTGCTGTACGGCTGGTTGGGACAGTTCATGTGAGGCATATCTATGTTATGGGGCCATGTTAAGCCCACGGTACGCATGGAAAAAATATGCACTTTGGTTAGATAATGGGTACCAGCTGGTAGAAGGAGAGATATGCGATGCCCTCGGATAGTTTGAAGGAGGTGGAGGTAGGAAAGATGGAAATAATGGGAGATTAGGCTGATGGGAAGGTTCCATTAGTCGGGAGTTAGGTGTGAAGGCGGTTTGCTCATCATACCAACTATTTTTATTATTGGTAAGGCCCCAGTGTTGTTGTATCTTTGTCTTGGAAGTGCTATTTCGGTTCATATGCTGAGAGATACGAAAGGATCCCTGATGAGGGAAGCTGATCGCTAACGACTTCGGCCTGGAGTAGGAACTATCATTGTCATTGTTCATGCATCCCCGTACCGTTTGCCCGCACGAAGACCTAGTATTGGCAACTGACCTCTGACCCCCTCTTCTGAGCAGTTATTCATTGCCTGCGACATAAGTGGCATACGAGTGGCACATATGGGTATTTCAGTAGGCTCTAAATGGTGTCCTATGTAAACAGATGTTAGTGCTGCAGGTGTAATTAGGAACTTGATGTCCGGGGAACGGTCTTTCTGAGCTGGAGGCATAATGTAGGGACCCTCCTGGGATGGGCCTGTAGTTGTTGTTGATATATGCTGTCGTTTTAGCGGGGGTGGCTGTGGGGAGGTGGGGCGAGTTTCGTCTAGGTCAACTAACCCCGTGGGTCTTCTAGGAGTAGAAGTGTGGGGGGTTTTGTCTATCCTTGTTAAAGTGCTTGGGGAGAAGATGACTTCTGGATCTTAATGCCAGTTTGATTGGAATTTTTAGCGGCAGATTTTATCACTTCTCTTTGAAGAGGCTTTCTGTCGGCTTGTATCTTGATTGATTTAAACTGTGAAGCACTTGCGACTACGCACTGTTTAGTGATGAATCCTCTAGCACTTTTTTCACCAGGAAATTCGAATAGAAGGGGACAAGCGTGCTTTTGTGACCTTTTTTCTTAGTCTTCTACAGTGACATGGAAAGTGGTCCATGCCTGCGGCTCGAAGGACCCCTGCTAGCACAAATTGAGTTCCAACCGATAATTCGTCGAAAATCCTGCTCAGTACGTTTTCGGTGAAAATTGGTTCACCTGTCCATTGAATACCCAATACGGGCGGAAAATTTTAAACCAATGAGCGTGAAACGACCTTGAACAACGGTAGTAGAGGACCGTGCATATTCTCTAACCCCCTTAGCCAATGGGCTTCGAGAAACGGAAGTGATAGCGACCAACTGGTTTTATCCCTGGCGCTCAACTTCTTCCCCCCAACCTCTTCGATGGTCACCCACCTACTGGCACCAACCAATCAGGAATCTCCTACGGATACCATTCTCCTCCTCCTACGGGTAGAACTCGTCACAATTCCAAGCAGGAACAAACCCACGTAGCTAAATAAAACGAGAACAACAGTAACAGAAATGCGCAGAAAATAGCGACCCATTACCTCTGCCTATCGCTGGCAACTCCCGCCCCACCGGTACTCCCATAATACTCTAAAACGGACCGTCGATGACAAATGAAAATATTGCTAAAGGATCATTTCCAGTGTCCCTCCTGGTAACAACCCGCGACATAACCCTAAGAATGACGAGAACGAAGCCTCTCACAATACGAGAACGACCGTAGAAAGTTTAGTTTACAAGCTTTGTTATCGTAGAAAAATATGTACATCAGGCGGGTTATTAGGCATCGACGTCAACATCCCAGTTTGTTTGATCCTGATCCTGTGAAAATCTGGTAGTGAATAATCAGTGCAATACAGACTACCTTCGTGGCATGTCGATTCAAGTTGCTTCCGGTGTCTTGCAGCCAGTTTCTAATGGTACGACAAACATTGGACTTTTCCTTTGCACTGAAGGCTTGTTGTTGAAGCACCCAGTCTTTTGTCAAATAAGTTTAAAAACATGGGAGACACACCAACAAGGAAATTGTGCAAAGCCGTCCTCCTGAATGCAAATTTACCGTGAGCACCGGCATAGTTGACTTCCAGCGTGACTTGTTGTCGCAGCAACCTCGACATCAGTGATTGAATATAATTTCTGACGTTATCGCCGACAGAAGATGCTAACGAAGCGTCCTTTGAGAATGTCGGTCATTGAAGTAGGAGAAAAAAACAGTTTGTTACGGTTGGACTTCTTGTATAGGCCTCGATCAAAATCTTTGATTTCGTCCAAAGTCGACAATGGAAAGACGTAATTGGAGGCTCCAAGTGAAAACTTGTATTCCACGACCTCTAGACGCTGTTCAATACGGTGCAGAGTTTGGAAGACCACATTGTGCAATGTAGTCATGTAATCTGTTGTTGGTAATTCATCCGAACCTACTTAGTTATAGACATGAGCAAACCAAGTTTCACGTTGCTTACCTTGTGAAGCAGCAGTCTGAATTTGTCTTACCGGGACTTTGGATTTTGCACAGATGCCGGTTGCTTGTTAATGGAGTTGTTCTGATACTGAAAAATGAAAACACTTACCAAAAGCGTAAAGTTTTGTGTGCAGATGTAGAAGGCCTGTTATTGGATTACAGTCTACCTCGAGTCTATGAGTGTGTGCACTCTCGTTCTTCAGCGTCTAAGTATTTGTAGCGGTTGCCAACTTCATTCGTACTTTTACCACGTTTATTGTTGAACTGAACGCTGACTGCCAAGCGCGGTTGCCATTTGACCGTTGCTCTTGCGCACGCTCTCACGCACGCTCCCAAATACACGCTAACCACTATCTCTCCCAATCGCCTTCTCGTTCTCACGGGTCGTGGAGAATACTGTTCTGGTTAACATATTCTTGCGGTGCCGCACATTAGAGTAACGTGCAGGTGGTCCACGCAGTACAAAGGACCGAAGCACGCGTTTACTAAGGAAACCGCGAAGTAAGGTCTAATCAACCTTACATATTGAAGCACGATAAAGTAATCTGAATGACTTATGCGACGAGGAAAACTGACGCACACTTAGTGTGCTTACTGGTTTTGCTCAAGAATGTTGTCAGAAAATGATCACTATATTGACGTACTGCACGGTGATTTCTGAACGATCTTATATTCCGTGACCTTTCCTTCCACTTTGCCGCTCGTGGGAGGGGAACACACGGCTAGGAAATAACCACTCCCTTAAGATCACCTACTAAATGGTGCAGAATGTTTTTCCAAACCTTCTGGGCTGCGTATCATCTGCGAAGGATAAGTTTTTCGGTTTTTTTTCTCCATAAATGGGCAGATGTTCATTGTAACTTGGGCTTCCTTTATCCATTTAGGAGGTAGGCCTATCAAAACCGTTCCGCCACTGGACGGGAACAGATTGTCCTCACTCTGACGTTGTATTCTCCATGCTTCGTCACAGATGGCTGTTCTTTAGGATGTTTACTAACTGACAGCCTACTAGTATGAATCCAGAACGACACCGGCCTCAAGGGAGTATCATCCGGCAATGTTGCGTGGTTTCTCGCTAATCTGTGGATTTTAGCACTATCCACATTCGGAATGGAGGTGTGCATCTCATCAACATAAAGCCACTTCTGGCTTATGAAGCATACGTCCTGGTTCTCGTCATTTAGCGGATTTACTGCAGTGAACATTGATATTCCTGAGAACCACTGAAAAGGATGGAAAACAATTGTTATTAGCTACAGTGTGCTTAATGCTAGTCATAAAGAAAAAATCAATGATTCTACTTATTTATTTAATAAAAGATAAGCTACAAAAAAGAAAAGGTATTCCAAACCCTAATATGTACAAGAGGTAAGATGCATCGTCCATCATCGATACTCACTGCGACGCATTAACAGTCAATGCATGTTGGATGACAGTTGGCGAGAGCCGGACAGAGAATTTTAGCGAAATAAATGTTTTCACAAACTGAAATAACAGGAGAATCAAAATAATTTTCCGGGTGTAAAAATCGTGAAAACAACTAAAAAGTCTCCATCGTCGTTAGACTCAACGGATTTTATGGAAGAAAACAATCCGCGCACCACGACAATATAATCTGGGGCAGCACTTGAAATGACGTAATTGCTATTTAGAAGGTGGGGATGGCTTCCTTGATGTTGTAACATTGTCGGTTGATGTTCAGTCCATGGGGCGGGCAACGTGGCTTCACCACGCTGTCGATGTATTTGAGAAGATATCTTTATTGGTCTCTTGCTCATCCGTTTTGATGTGAACAAAAATGACCCAAGCGGAAAAGCGCTGAGATAGTCCAGAGGACCATGATGTTCAACAAATGGACACTAACGGACGTTTCCCATAATCCAAGCAAAACGTTATGCATTCTCAAACATGAGTTGATCAACTCCTGTGCAAACTGAAACGCTTTAAGACTTTCTGGATGTGAAAAAATACAAGCCACAGCAGATAATCGGAGAATATGACAGTAAGAATGAAAAAATATGCCTAAGTACAATAAAAGCTGACGGCATTCTGTGGCTTTCTTGCATGACAGCTTTTCAAGAGCTGACTGTAATCCAGTGTGACTATAAGTGCCCGGCTCATCCTCACGTACCACAGTTTTTCGAGAGTTCCCATAAGCCAGCAAAAATCTACAGGGAGATACTATCTGTGGGACCTGTTTATCTGAGGATAATGGTTCATGCCTGAGCCGGGCACTTGTGGTGCACGGGACTAAAGACGCGGTAACACTACTTTATTTGAATTCGGTTCTATAGATGTGAGAGCTTCTTAGGAAAGACAAAATTACGGGCACGGCCATGGCCACTCAGACTTCGAGGATTCTCTCAGGGAGTGCAGACTGTTTATCTTTGACCGCCTCCGCGATTAGTGGATGCAGGGTTTTCGAAAGAGTTAGTCAGACTTGGAAGTCGCGGCCCCTCTGGAGAGCCATATCTTCAGGTAGGCATATATTAGACAACCGGAATGAACGGATAACTTTGAGTTATAAATTGAACATGGACGGAAATTTGAACTTAGTCTGAGAAGCTCGAATGAAGATGGACGACCCGTTCCAGAACTTAGGGTAGACGAGAGGGAAAAAATGTGACCATTTGTTGCTTGTTTAGCTATGGTAGAGGGGATAGTAAGAGACCTGTGCCTAAGTGGGTCAGGGTTTCACAGGAAAAGCTTCATGGGTCAGAGGAAAAGAGCCGAATATGAAGCAAGTTTGCAAGAAGATTGAGTTTGTTCTCAAGCGGCGGAGCTAGAGTCAATCAAGATTCGGACGTTAGCGTCGTTCTTTAAAGCTGAACTGTGTGGACCAGTCAGGTAATTATTTGGTAAAAAGCCTTTGTATGACTTCCAGCGAAACTCCATCTGGATTTGATATGTTGAAGACTACTGGGCAGTATTAAAACAAAGACCTCATGTGGGACCTGTAAATGCTCATAATACTGCCCCGGAGACGAAAGGAGCGGAAAAAGGACCGCGCCTCTTCTAGTCCTGGCTGCCAGGATGTTCGCTTGTTCAGAGAAGTTGAGGCACCTGGATTATCTGAGGTCTAAATCTCGGATGGTGGATGCACAAGCAAATAAGGACCCATCAGAATTTAAGGATCCAGGGGCAATGAGAATCTTTGCGTTAAGATCTCGCAATTATCAATGGAAAATTTCACCATCCAGGAGTAATACCGGAGGTCGAGTGCAGAGAGGTACGTGTAAACATTACTGAGTGCACAGGTAGCATCAACGGACTTGGAAGAGCAGGCTATCTTCATTTCATCCCCAAATAGGAAAAGTATGTGCCATGAAGTACTAAATCCAGTGCGTCATTAATAAAGGTTAGAAATAGGAGGGTGGACCAGTACGCTGCCCCGCATAACGCCACTTGTAGCAGGTCTTAAGTTAGAGGAATGATCGTTAGTGAGGCCCAGTTAGGAACGTTGAGTGAGGTATGGTTGCAGCTAGGAACGAAGTGGTTCAGTAGTGCCAAAACAATGCAGTTCAGCAACGAGGTTAGAGTGTCCAATCCCAAGTAGCACTTTGCCCCAACCTTTGGGGTAAACCTGGGGCATGCCCCAAGCTTGTCCAGGATTAGTTTCATGTGGGAAAGATGCTAATTGGTTGCGGAATTACTGGGGTTATATCCCCATGTACATATTTTGTCATCCTAAGGCACCCTTATTGTGGCCTGTTTTGTTTTATTACGTCACCACTGGTGGCGACCTTCATGCAGTCTTGTGCAATCGTCATTCTGTCCTTCACGTGACTGTGGTGTGGTTTCTCTGGCACGTGACCCACGTGTTCTGCATGAGATTCGTACAAACCGTGTTGAACACATCACCTATACTTGTTTTTGTTCGCGCTAAGCAGCATGCTTTAGGTTTGCCCGAAGCTTGGGCAACTTCATTAAGCAAACTTGGGGTTAGCCCCAAGATTATGGCCCCTTGGAACACTTTTCATGTGCTATCCCTATGTTGATCATACGATACACCATTGTTTTTTACGGATACCGTGGGTACCGTTGGCAACCTTGGGGCTAGCCTCATGGAGCAATCTTGGGGAAACGGTAGGGCTGCCCCAAGTTTTTCAGTGGTAAGCTTGGGTCAGACCCATGCTTGCCCCATGGGGCAAACGCGAGGTGTGCTACTTGAGATACGATCAGAAGCCCCAGACATATCAAGTTAAACAATAATGAACGCCTGCCTGCTAGAGGCACCCTCAATGATCAGATCAAATAAGTCGAAATGGCGTATGGTGCATGATCGTGGTTTGAGAAGACCGCGCTGTCTATTGCTGAGAAGAGTTGGAGCGAACTAATAGGTAGCAGTACCGTGTTCAACAATTGTTTCCGTCTTTCTGGAAATGGTAGGGGTGCGAGTGATAGCGTGGTAATTGGTAAGTTAGTGAAAGGGACTTTTGTGTCTTGGAATGGTGGCTGAAAGTTTCCGATTCGACTGTAACAAACTGAAGTGAAAGGAAAAACTGAATAAGTTCAGTAAAAGAGTTGGCATTGTAACGGTTATTCCGACTGCGAGTAACGCGTAACCGCTTCAAAACGAATCCCAAAACCAGAACAAGATTGATTCGTAGTTTCTACGGCACTAGATTAACAAGTTATACGCATATAAATATGTACAAACCTCAACTGTACGGCCACAACGTCTAGCAACGAGGACCAGAGTTCAACAAAGGGCAATGTCAGGTACCACCGTCACGACAATCCAAGTTTGAACCAAGATTACGCCAATTCACATGAGCGATTCGTTGCGATGCTGCTGTTCTGCATTATTATCACGAGGCTGGCTGGCGAGCCAGACTCTCCTTTGGAACTTTTCGCCTTTGATAGTACATCACTGATGAAGTTCTGGGTGACTTTAAATGGTAGCCCAAATATGTCTTTCAGGATTTCAGGTGCCCGAGTGTAACCTTCTTCAGGATCCAGCACCCGTTGGTTGCTTCCCTGGCTCCTGCACGACAGTAATGTGTTAAATACAAAGATCTCTTTCCTGGATCGGATATTCTCGTTTCCACAAAGTTCTCGTAGTGTTTAACGAACTTACAGTACTGTTCTGTGCTCCCATCGAATGGAAACAATTCCGCTCTTGGTAAGTCAATGGCGTGGGTTACACTGGTGCAAGTTGACTCTAATCGGTACACGGAACTGCTAGGCTAAATGGCCGTATGCTCCGTGGTCTCCAAAGTCACTTCTCGCTCCCGTCTTCGCAATTGATCTTTCCTGGCAAATTCAGCTCCTTTCCTAGCCTGCCTAAGCTGGGTTTCTAATTCAACTATTCTCAACCGATAGATATCATCCCCTTTAAGTTCTATACCACTAGCTGAAGTACATGAAATTGCACTGACAGGAATAGCAGACCTGGCAATATCTAAGGAATCAGTATCACCCAAAAATACCCCAGGGATTTGCCGGGTTACTTCCAGACCAGCTTCGGTTTGCCTTTGTCCTCTTCTTGGCATTCTTGATTGACTTCCTCCTGGAGGTTCCAAGGCGAGTACTGCGATGGTTATTCCTACTGTGAGTAACGCGTAACCACTTCAAAACGAATCCCAAAACCAGAACAAGATTGATTCGTAGTTTCTACGGTACTAGATTAACAAGTTATACGCATATAAATATGTACAAACCTCAACTGTACGGCCACAACGTCTAGCAACGAGGACCAGAGTTCAACAAAGGGCAATGTCAGGTACCACCGTCACGACAATCCAAGTTTGAATCAAGATTACGCCACTTCACGTGAGCAAAATATAAACAAATTTTGAAGTGTATTGACTGATGCATGTTGTACTTGTTCGAGGGTCAATAAAACAAGGAGCATTGTCTCAAAAATACAAGTATATGACAACGGCTAGGGAGGATTTCCACGGACGTACTTTACACCGCCCACCAAATCTTCCCATGAAACGATCAACATTCAAGGAGTAAATGGGGGTACTCACTCACCCTAACCTACCTAGACCCAAAGTCAGTGCATATGTAGGTCGTTATGGGTTTCACCTATCGTTGGCCAGTCGCAGACAGGCTTGCAGGTTTCTTGAGGTTATGCTCCATTTCTCGACTTCTTAGAGTTTCTTCTGAGAATGATACGACATTATCCGTATACGAAAAAGGACTTCGATGTGATCGGGATGAGTAGACAGATTACGAAATGTGAAGGAAAAGGCTGCCCAAACATGAGCTAAGTATGTGGACAGATGGAGACCGAGAATTCTTGACGAAAAATCGAGATGACTACAGGGTACTCGAACATTAGGGGCTCAACGTGTGGTGTTATCACATTAGTAGTATGTTTGGCTCACAGCTTATATCCACTTGGATACAGGGTAAATAATAAAACAAATAGGTCACGGAAAAGTGATATTTCTACAAACGGTCAGCAAGTGTTTGTTCTAGAGTTTCCACTACTTCGCAAACAACGTCGTGTCGTGTGATAAACCAGGGTTTTGACAATTAACTCCATGGTAAATCGTGAACACTGTATGAAATTAGACACAATTATGCTTCAAAAACGGTATGAAGGGTTGGGACCTACAGAAGTGTGCGTGAGGAATAAATAAATAAATTCAGCTTCATTTGATGTCAGCAGACTTGGTTTTAGCTTGGTCTGTAGCGTCGACTTCGCCCTTGCCATTGTCACGTTCAAGCAGACATATCTTACGGATATCTTGCAACACGTCTCCTTTGCTCGTTCTCACCACCATCGTGCGCACAACGCCATCGATTTCTGTACGGCAGTCCTTGATCACTCCAACCGGTTGAGTCCGCCCAAAAGTTTGGTTCTCAGTTTATCCGATCGGAACATCTCCTAATCCGCTTCGCGGCTTTCACGGCCAGTACTGCTGCTGTCAGTTCCAGCCTCGGAATGGACACCGTTTTCAGTGGGCCACTTTCGCCTTTGCGAATAATATCTGACTGTGCCACCCGCCATTTTCGTCTACTCAGCAGCCGTAAGTAACTGTCCCGTAGCCTATTTCTGACGCATCGGAAAACAAGTGGAGTTGGGCGACGTTTGTGCACTTGATTCCTGTCAGGCATCTTTGTATTTTGATCTCACCAAGCTGATCCAGGCTGCGCAACCAGTCGCGCCATCGCTTATCGTGCTCATCCTGGGGAGGTTATTCCCAACCCGTCCCTCTTTGGCACAGCGATTGTAGCGAGCACTTTCCCGGTAACGACCATTGCGAAACGAAACCTGAGGGATCATAGAGGCTTGAGATTGATGATGGGATTCCTCTCCGTGTGGATGGTGAATATGAATTCGTCACCTCCGGGTTTCCATTGAAGTCCAAGCGTGCGCTCCGTTTGTAGAGAGGATCTCAAAAGCTCCCTCGTACACTCCATTTGCTCGCACTTTGGGATAACACTGAGCACCTCCTGGTCGTTTGAAGTCCATTTGGTGAGGTTGAATCCTCCGGCATTTAGGGTGGCGATCAGTCCGGTCATATATGGAACAGCGGTATTTGGGTCGTCAAAGGAACACAGAAAATCGTCCACGTAGAAGTGGTCTATTGCTGTTCCTAGCAAATTGCAGGTGTCACCGAAACGCTTGAGGGTTTCCCGTAGGGCAAAATTAGCATAGAAGGGAGATGGTACCGTCCCAAATGGATGAACGGTCAGCCTGTACTCGTCAGGTGCGCGACTTGTGTCGTTTTCAGGCCACCAGAGAAGACGAAAGGCGTCCCTATCTTCAACGGGCACCTTCCTGTGTAGAAACATTTCACATGCTTCCGCGGACGTGGCCACCTTTCCTAGCCGAAAACGAAATAAAACCTCGACTAGTGGTGTTGTCCAATCTGGGCCCTGTGGTATATGGTCGTCGAGTGACACACCCTGACATTTCGCGGCACAGTCGAAAACCACCCTAACCTTTCCCGGTTTCTTTGGGTTCACGACCAGGTGACGAGGTAATTACCACCTCAAATTTGCGCTGATTACCGCTGCATTCACTCTCTCTATATAACCCATGTCTATGTTATGTTGCATGGCTCGCGTGTATTCTATCCTTAATTGTGATTCTCCAATTAGCCTGGTTTTGAGGAGGCATAATCTTTTCAGAGCCATTTCTCGGCTGTTTGGCATAGGTTTCTTGTTGGGTCTCCACGGGACAGGAACCTCGAGACGATCTATTACATACTTAGCGTTCTCGGCTACCATTTTCAAAGCCGCCGTATATTCTCGTGATGGGGCATCTCTATCAATGGCCAGGTTGGCAAATTCGGCGTTACACAACTGTTGGAATGCCTGTTCAATGTTCGCCGTTTCCACCGAAGTGCAGTTGATTTGTATCAGTTTGCAACATCTTCCATCTGTACTGCCATGTAAAGTCCAGCCGAATATAGTGCGTACTGCATAGAGTGCTTTGCGGCTTCCTATTCTTTGATCCGGGGCCAAATGCGCTTTCGGCACATCACAGCCGATCAGCAGATCAATTTCGTTATTCTGCCATTCCTCGATCGTAACCCCGTCGAGAAGCGGCCGCTGAGTCAGAACCAATTGCTCTGACTAAGGTGCTCTCATCGGCAGATCCTTTATGGCGAATGCTTCTAGAGTTTCTGCCTTATCCTCGCTAACCAAGGAAACGAATTGTAGGAGCAGTTTGGTCGACTGGACGATCTAGTTTCCACTCATTGTGCTCACTGCTGATGAAGATTGATTCCTTCTGATCCCATATCTCTGCAAACTCCTTCCTTACTAGCGTGATATCCGAACCCCTATCTACGAAGGCCGGAGCACTTACGACCCCAGCTGGAGTTTCTACGCCAACTGCTATTACTCCCGGGCGAATGGGCTTTTTAGTGGGGCGAGACACTAAGCAGACCACTCTTGGCTTCGGGGTCTCTTCGGCATTCAATTTCTTGAGTTTGTGCAGTAGGTAATGGTGTTTCCCATGGCATCTGTCTTGACTACGACTTGGTTTCGTTCAGCACACCGCTGCTCGATGTGAATCGTTGAGACAGAAGAAAGCTCGCTTCTAGTCTCTTGGCCATTTCCCATCGTTCCTGATCGTCTACTTTGCGGAAGCGAGGGCATTCCGCTATGCGATGACGTGCCTCACAAACTTTACACACCGGAAAGTTTTACCTTTGCGAGATAAGTTGCTTGTGTTTGCCCATCGTTGTCTTCTTCTTGGTTCCCTGGTCCCGGTTTGCGTCGTCTTAAGCCTTGGCAGCTAGCTAGTTTCGCGCACAAGTTGACCGAAACCACTGTTTGCTATTCGGATGTGATGGTCCATAAACTGTGTCAGGGCTTCAAAAGTGGTTTCTCGCCGAAATCTACGGATCCCTTCGGCTTCCTCGGCCCGTCTACCTTGTAGTTCTGTGGACAAACTGAACACTGTGGTCTCCAATGTGTAAAGTGCGTTTAGGTCCGATCGGCAATCTAGGCGATTCGTTGCGATGCTGCTGTTCTGCATTATTATCACGAGGCTGGCTGGCGAGCCAGACTCTCCTTTGGAACTTTTCGCCTTTGATAGTACATCACTGATGAAGTTCTGGGTGACTTTAAATGGTAGCCCAAATATGTCTTTCAGGATTTCAGGTGCCCGAGTGTAACCTTCTTCAGGATCCAGCACCCGTTGGTTGCTTCCCTGGCTCCTGCACGACAGTAATGTGTTAAATACAAAGATCTCTTTCCTGGATCGGATATTCTCGTTTCCACAAAGTTCTCGTAGTGTTTAACGAACTTACAGTACTGTTCTGTGCTCCCATCGAATGGAAACAATTCCGCTCTTGGTAAGTCAATGGCGTGGGTTACACTGGTGCAAGTTGACTCTAATCGGTACACGGAACTGCTAGGCTAAATGGCCGTATGCTCCGTGGTCTCCAAAGTCACTTCTCACTCCCGTCTTCGCAATTGATCTTTCCTGGCAAATTCAGCTCCTTTCCTAGCCTGCCTAAGCTGGGTTTCTAATTCAACTATTCTCAACCAATAGATATCATCCCCTTTAAGTTCTATACCACTAGCTGAAGTACATGAAATTGCACTGACAGGAATAGCAGACCTGGCAATATCTAAGGAATCAGTATCACCCAAAAATACCCCAGGGATTTGCCGGGTTACTTCCAGACCAGCTTCGGTTTGCCTTTGTCCTCTTCTTGGCATTCTTGATTGACTTCCTCCTGGAGGTTCCAAGGCGAGTACTGCGATGGTTATTCCTACTGTGAGTAACGCGTAACCACTTCAAAACGAATCCCAAAACCAGAACAAGATTGATTCGTAGTTTCTACGGTACTAGATTAACAAGTTATACGCATATAAATATGTACAAACCTCAACTGTACGGCCACAACGTCTAGCAACGAGGACCAGAGTTCAACAAAGGGCAATGTCAGGTACCACCGTCACGACAATCCAAGTTTGAATCAAGATTACGCCACTTCACGTGAGCAAAATATAAACAAATTTTGAAGTGTATTGACTGATGCATGTTGTACTTGTTCGAGGGTCAATAAAACAAGGATCATTGTCTCAAAAATACAAGTATATGACAACGGCTAGGGAGGATTTCCAGGCACATACATTACGGTCATATCCGATCCTTTATTAGTGGTTGCTGCTGGGGACAACCAATTCGGTCCAGGATAGGCAGATTCTTTGTAACTCGAAATGTGCCTGGAATCATTTTTAACATCAAATGTTAGGATAGGTGGAGAAGAACCAAAGACGCCAGGGTAATTTCGCGAAGCTTTTCCTGCGGCCGGGACCATAGAGAGAGTGGAGTGAAGGTGAGGGATTTCATGGCTATCAGGGGATCGATGACCGAAGTTTTATTCGGCTACACAATTTACTGATTAGCAGTTCCTGCTCTCGAGGTCGTTAACTTATGTATAAGTGGGAATTTCAATGCTTTATTAGGATATTTACCAGCTTCAGCCTTTTATTGGCGATGCTGACTTTCCTTTAGACTTCGGATAATATCGGGAGGACATGTCATTCTTATGGGGAGAGAGAAGTCCTTGCCTCGGTGGCAGTCCTCTCATCACGAGGTAATTTAACCAGAGGGAGGCCAGTTTGGGTTTCCTACGAGGAGATCTTTGAACAGTAGGGTTGAGCTTAAATAGTCATTTTCCTGTGTTAGGATAAAAGTAAGCTGCCAATTTTTGGGGCTTATCTGTTGGGAATAACCGCCTCAGTCTCGGTTATGGATGAGGCCTGGCAGAATGTTCCAGTTTAAACGTAGAGAGTGTTGACCAGGGTTAGTTGGACTGATGGATAAAGAAGGAACAGGAGATTGAACCTCAATGTCTTGTGGTCACTGCCTAAGGAATTTTGCAGAACAGAGACTTACAAGTTGGAAGGCTGTGAGGGAATATAAGATATATAACTTTTGGGCTTCTAGGTGGTGCTTTAGTTTGTTGCGTTAGACCCCCAAAGTGGGTATGGGAGTTGAAGTACAGCAAAGTCGGAGATGCTGTGAATGTAGCCAAGGATATTGAAATCACGGGCTGTGAAGTTTCTCCGGGGGTAGCAGCGAAAGGTAGCCAAAAGGTTCAGTTAAAAGAGATAATTCAGTAGTAGCAGAGGAGAGCGGGTGATAGACACAACCAAAGCGCGTGACAATAGTTGGAAGCTGATTTCTAAGACAGAGGGAATCAGGGACTATTCATACGTGGCGTGCCTAATGGGAGATACAGGTAAATTGTGTCTCACACACTCACTTCACCCATCTTCGAGCCTGTCCATCCGGTTGGATCCAAAAACTCTCTAGCCTCGAGGTAAAATTCCGCTTATGGTAGCTTGTTCCGTGATCCAGGTATCAGTGAAAACGACGATATCAGGACTTGATGTAAAGAAGGAGCTTTTTAGGTGATGAAGCGTAAGATAGACCTAGAACTAAATGAGATCAATGAAAACCCATTCCTGAGTGGATGAGCATCTGCACTGGGTGGAGTAGGAGAGGTGACGCAAAGGACTGATCGGGTGGTTACGAACAGTGTGGCATCGGGGACGGATGTCGATCTTGGCCGACTTGGTTGTCCAGGGCTGAGTCGTGAAATGCTCTAAGGGAACAGGTTGGGTGGCTATATTTTGAAATGTTTGAGCCCTCGGCAAGCACCGACCGACTAGGCTAAAGGGGCGAGATACTGCATGGTGACAATCCCTGTGGGAGACAAATAAAATAGGTTTGTAAAGAATAATCGATTTGGTCCTTAGGGCTAGTGGCGATCGGGCCAGGAGTGTGGTGGGCACCGGCCAAGAAAAAAATCATTTCTCGGCAGCAAGTTACTGACTTGTTCGACCAAATTAGTATTAAACCGATAGACAAGCTTGGGAATAAATGAACGCGGGTGAGTTTCAGGGTGATAGCGTGAGACGCAGGCGGGAGGGGAGTGAACAGATTTGGAAAAGGCCGGAGGCTTGTGGCATCTAAAGCGTGCTATATTGCTCGAACTGAACACTTCTATGTTAACAAGTATTAGGTGTGTGGTTTGGAAAATTGAAACCACGGCATTCTAGAAACTGATAATGTGATGGTACGTTTCAGCCTTAAAGGAGTTGAAAAGGTGCCCCCCGAAACTCAGCTTTGAATGGTCGTAGCTGTCAAAAGGTCAAGGAGAGTAGCCAGGGAAGAAACCTTTGGAGGGACATCGTCGATCAGCTTGGCCTTGCTTTAGGTTCAATGATAACCTATTAGAGGTCACTTGAGCTACTGGAAGCTTCATTTCCGACATCAACAGGGACGACAGAGCATTAGCTTTTGGGAGGGGTTGGGTGTGCTTGGACTAGGTAATTTTAGAGGTTCAGGCTTTCCTAGCACCGACTGAGGACTGGATCGGCATTGTGGAGAAAAACATTGGATCAAGCTACCGAAGTTAGTAGGAGGTCAGTCGATCAGTCAGAAACAAACCAAAAGATTTTCGCAGACCAGGAGTGTACGAAGGAGATGCATAGGCATGGGCTGTGGTCTGATCTAAGTGACAAAGGTGACAGGAAGTGGGTAGTATAGTTCCTAAAGGAAGACCTTATAGCGGTTTGGAAAAGAAATCTAGTGAGATTATTTTGTGCACTGTACAGGGCAGGCGTCTGTACTGGAAGAGGTGGATACCGTAATATCGTATAGAACACAACAGCAGGCGGAATGGAGACATTCTACGAATGTGGCAGATGAAGTGGATAAAAAAAGAAAAGGTTGAGTATACTAAACGCAGAGTAAAGAGATATAGATTATCAGAAACGGCACGGGAAAATCACTGGGTGAGGCAGAAGCTTTTCAGGATGCATCAGTATGTGCTCAGCGAGACCTTTGGAGAAACAGGGTCGCAGATAGTGGGGCCAAGGTACACTAGCTAGGGGATATCCTGGACAGAGTTGGGGATAGTTTGATGGATAGGTCGTGTAGAATATTTTGTGGTGTACCTGAGGCCGAAAATGTTTGAGACAACGTGTAACTCAGACTCGTGATAATGGTTAGCGGCCGAGCCGTGGTTTACCGCAGTTGTTTTCGCCAACAGGTCTCTGCTTCGTGTTGAGAGGTGATATAAGCTAGAACGAACACAGTTATAAGTTTAAACGGTGGCAAAAGCCAAAATAGTAACAGACAACCGGAATTTCACGTTGAGGTAACCTAAGTCTCTTATTCAGTATGCTACAGAATTAACTCAATCGGCCCAGCCCCCTCCCCAGCACAGAATACCAGCTGTAACGATCGGTTGTGGAAAACCCCCAAAGCACTGCATTTTCGTGTTTCCCTAATGTCGCTCGCTCAAATACGCTATTTGCATGTTTTTATATACCGTATGCTTTTAAGGGCCAACCTTTGTTTGTTCTCTTCCATACGCTACTCTGTCGTATCCTATTTTGGACCTGCACGAGGCACGTGATTGTCTCTCGCAAGCCACAACTTGATTCTCATTTTCTGAATCATTGTGATCGCATGACTGAGGTTCATATATGTTTCATGTCGTTGTTCATCAAGTATTCTAATATCGTAGAATTTACAGATAATCGCGTTCTGATTTGAGGATCCGTTTCATATTTGAACACTCATTGCTTAAGAGCCTGGCGCACCAATCACGAAGTTTCTATCATTCACCGTGGATGAGGTTACCGATGCTGTGCGGGGGCTCTACCCTAAAGGTCCCTCACCCTGAAAACGAATTTATCCTTTATTCATACGGAACTCGCTGATATAATAGCATCCATGCGGTTTGGCAACTCGGCGGCAGACTGCCACGCGAATGTGTAGGTCCACTCGTCTCCCAGTGCTCAAGGGCGGTGAAAAGGCGGAAGATGCAAACCAAGGTTCGGTTAACTATACGTGTAAATGAGAGTGTAAAGCCATTAGTTTGGCCGCAAGTAAATTAAAACCCTCAAGGCAATGTGCTTCACCGCCATCAGGTACACGTTTTACGCAAAAGCCGTTGCTCCCAGCTTAGACCTCTGGCTCGCGAACACTGGAGGCAAGCAAAGGCTAAGGTTTATGTCACAACCGTTTTCTTTATGAATTTCGGCGAGTCTTTTGACAGGGACACTCGTAATCATGATGCTGAAATTGAGGTCCTTGGTGCCCATGGGACCAATAATCGCTTGGATAGATGACTTCCTGCGAGGGGGATACTTCTGTCGGAGGGTGAAGTAGGCTCAATCTGAATAGAAAACGGATTGCCGTAGAGTTCCGCTGGGCTCGGTCCCAAGTCCTTTCATGTTTTTGGCGTTCATGAATGACCTGCCTCTACGGTTCAGTTCCCTTTGTCTGACACTTTGACAACCATGGCTTCTGACCGGTGGTTAAGATCGACGAGTTTCTGAAACACTCATCGATCTATTTTGCATTCTGGTCACTTTCTGTCAATTCGAAGAATTGTGTGCAGACGCAGCTCTGCGGGCTGAGTTCGAATGTTGTCTACTTTTTCTAGTTACCTGCTCTATGTTTGGACATCTGTGTGTGGCCTAGGTGCGTCTACGGTTTTGTCGTTGAAAACTGTGGACTACATTGGCGAAATGTATGTCTCAGCTTGGGGCATATCTGATGCCATCCGGCCGTAGTTCAAGGGACCATCCTGTGCTGCCTTCAGGTTTCTTTACTCTGCCCACCTCTTTTCGAAACTAAAGTCTGGCAGAACAGCCGCTTCAGTGTACAAAGACACCGAGCTGCGAAGACTGGGGTGCTGAGACGGCAGTCACTCGACTCTGCGTTGAACTACAAGGAAGCTGCGAAAATGTACGGTTGCGTGTTAAAGGGGGTGTTTCCAGGAACATCTCAAGCGGCACGAGGAGATATGATATGAACCTGGCTGATGATCTAAGGCAAAATAAGGCCGGAGCCGAAAGCAGTATGTTTCCTTCAAGATCGTGAAACAATGAAGGGTCGTTCTCTAATACCGAGGAAGCTCCAGTCGATGGAAATATAACTGGACTATTGTTAGTCCAGTAGAGTGACTAGCTTGTGGAACTCGCTGCAAGCTGAAGTTGCGGGAGAGCCACACATGAAAATTTTCTACCATCTGTCAGCTACCGGGCCTCAGGGCAATTAATGCAAGCTGCACCGCAGGAACCCCCGACTGGAGGTCAAACTAGAACAGGTAAGTGCAGCATGCATTCGAGGCAGAGCCAGCGGCGGTAAGAGATCGACGCAGCGTTGTCAAAATCTTAAATAATAAAATGATAGTTTATTTCTAGTAACCTCAGAGAAATGTTTGAAGACGGGAAGAAATGGTACACTTAAGTTTAGAGTGCCTTATATTGGGAAAAGAAGGCAAATATACATGTTGAGTAAACCAGCCTGGAATGATGATAGCTCCCGGCTAAACTGAAGGGTAAGGTCATACGGTGGAGTCAACTGGAGTGAGCTGGAGGTGACTGAAATGTTTGAGTAAGAAAAATAAAAGAGACAAAATAGGATGGAACCAGTGCAGGGCCAAGCAAGAACAGTGAATATTTTCAGAGAAGTAGTTTTTGTTACGAAAAAATGATGAAGGACTATAGAAAGGTACAGTTGATGATATGGAATGGGCTGAAAATTGGTCGAGGAAGAAGGGCAACGAATCCGCAAGGAAATGATGTAAATGGATCAACCGGGTAATTGTTTATGATTGATGGACGACAACCAGCAAGTTCACTCCATTCGAAAATGGTCACGCTTCAGAAGAGAGTCAGCATGAGTCATAATAAGAGAATGGGTCGGTTAGGGCAGCGCATCTGGAGCACTGGATTTTCTCGAAATGACGAGAGATAGCTGGAACCTCCAGGGTTAGATTAACTGGTAGGTGTGGAGTAGCAAGTGGAGCTGCCAACAGTGTCCTCAAAGGATAAAATAAGGGCCCAGAAAAGAGTGTTAGAAGTGGACGGAAATATGCTTGAGGAGTTAACTTATAATGAACAAAGAATACAGGATAGGGTGCTTCACACGATGGGGAAAGTGCAACGGAAAATCTCAATAGGGATGGTCAAGTGAACTGAAGAAAGCAGCACCCATTCATCAGCTGGATATATGGTAGCTGGAATTAAACGGCTGTGATTTTAGAACGGTTTAGTGATTTGTGTTCTACATTGATGCAATTCACGGCGACAGTATATGCGGCTAGGACTACTGTTGCAATGCTAGTAACGAGTTCCATTTTAAGACTGGAGGCGGAGGTGAATCCACAAAGGGCTGGTGAATAATGTTGTTCAAAATGTTTGGAAAGCTTTCAAAAAGGGGAATTAGCAGGAGCGAAATCAAACACAATAAGATTACGGTCATTGTGCGCTACGGAAAGAGATATCTGTGAGCGATGGCTACGAAACTTAGGAACAGCAAGAGTGGAACAGTGTATTTCACGAGACTTTGAAAGGATAGGCAATTGCTTCGATATCGGTATGTGTCGAATAAGAGTAAAGTAGAATTCAATGAGAAGAAGGTGAGTTGTGCCGAGGGATGCGTGTGTTAGGAACAGGGTATCGAGAAAAAAGGATTTTATCAATCCACAACATGCGCCAGTGGTTGCGAGTGACACAATATGAACGTAGTCAAATTCGGCCAAATCTGTTGTGACCAGGTGGGGTACGCTGACTGCCTGCCGAACTAGCTGACATAGGAACGGCACTAGAAAAAAAAAATTGCCCGCAAAAGCCTCAGGTTGTCTTCGCTCGCGTGACCTTTGGGCCTACCGGTAGACGCCGTCGAATACATCCAAGCTACTTTAGGTTCAGGTCTCGGTAGTTTTACTTGATTTTCTTCTCACTCCCTATCAATCTTCATTATTGATGGCAACATCTCTGGCATCGGTAAAACTCGACTGATCGATATAAAGCATAACCAAGCTGCTGTCCAAAGCTCAGAAACTCCAGGCATTACCGGCAGATTCCAGAAAGCCCCAAGCTGCTGCGCATTTTCCATTGTGCTGCGGGCTCTGTTCTTTTGGAAGTCTGTGAGGATAGGAGCCACTGGTTCCACTGGGCATGCTGCAAAATGACAACGAAGGATCTGTTATTAGCTAGAACCACAACTCAATATTGGCATGTTTGGGGTGCATGGCGCCTGTGGATTATGGCCCTGAGAGCATTTCATTGAGTTTGGAAGAGAAATGATAAACGAGGAAGCCACGCTGAATGCTGGCTTTCGCTCAGAGACGCGTGACGACAAAAGTATCCCTCGATAAACGAGTATCAAAGGGGCAGACACCCCTTTCCGGATATGGGCAAGCACAGCATCTGTAAATTTCGCAAAGAGCGGAACTTCCTCATCGTTTTTTGTCTATGTTATATCTGAAGAGAAAGCGACTCACTCTCTTTGCTGTCACTCTTGCAGCTATTGATCTTCGGTTTTAATTTACCCTCTGCTGGACGCGCTTAACTGTGCTTCCATCATCGGGCTTATTGTTATCGCCGTGGATATGTGCTAAGGTGAAGTCGCAGAGATTTGGGAAAATTTTGTTTTATTATTGCCATTTGGTTTCCGTTCTGTTGTTTACATCGACAGATCGTAACCGTTCAGGTGTTCACGTTGATATTTGGCCGCACCCAGAAAGTCGTTTACTAGGCCGGAATACTCGTGAAGATTTCACTGCGTATACCCGGACCACTTGACAGTTGCTTTTATTGAGTCCTTCAGACCAACAGGTCCTTTTGAACGGAATTTTTTCTAATTCTTTTACTACCTATCGCCGATCAGTGATTGAGGCTCACTATCCAGGTTGTGATAATTATTGACTTGTCCATATTTGGGGAGATCAAGCACAGCGATTCCAAAAACCACCAGGGTGTAATTCTAGTCATGAAAAGCTCTAAGCCGCTAGCCTCTGCCATTCTTCGCAGGTGGTACAGCAGACGCGATCAGCAAACTCTCGAGAAATAGGCCGGGTTTGGTACTTGTGGCGCAAGCACCGACCAAATATTTATCTCCACGGTAACCGTTGGGGTGCCGTTATGCTCTCCGAAGGCCAGCGACATTTGTGTTTCTAGGAATTTGCGCGGCTTTCAACTCCGTCCATGGATCTGTATCATGGCAGTTCTTTCAAAAGTGAAGTACCCGAGATATTTACGTCCTTGAAGTGCCTCAGCTTTATACCGCCGGTCGGGTTGGTGCTTTTGGTCAGCTTCCGCTATCGTTACCGTCTCTGATGGGATAATACAAGGCCGCCTCACATCCATATTTCCTTTCGGCCTGGCCAAAATGTTCTAAAATGCTTCGTCTGGACTTCCAAATGGCGCTTCTGAAGTTCTTTTAGGGAACGGGATTTTTGCCTTGGGTACACCAACGGCATCGCCTTGCGGACCGACAGGGCAAGGGCGGTTCAGCATGTACCTGGCCATTTGGCTATTGAGATGTTTCGATATGGTGCGTGCCCTAAGAGTTCCATTACGCAAGCCACTAGCGAGAGCCTTTGCCTACACTAACCCTTTGTGGGAATCAGATAAAAGTAGTTCGTAGCTTTAGGAACTCCGGAGGCTTGGTAACAGTTGGCGGTGGAGGTAATCTGAGGCCACATCATCAACTGGGAGAGTCAGAACGGCTTTGGCGAACCTGCGCCTTCTGTGGTGCAGCTGAAATGAACAGCCTCCCCTTAAGGAAAGTATTTCCGGTTTAACTACCAAAAGCGGAGAATTCTCCAAAATCACTATTACTTGTCATATTGCCAGATTATATACATTTAATCTGTTTGTTCCGCCCCTACATTGGTACACGGATACTTACTAGGTCGGCTCAAGGCTCTTTTACCATTTCAGGGGCGATTTACTATAGTATTGCTGAACTGGCTTTCTTGCCTTACCACACTTTGAAGTTGACCGTCCATCTCGGGTCCTTGCTGTTTCGTATTTGAGTTTTGTGTATGTTTATAAATTTTCTCATTTCCTTATTCGATATCGCGGAAACGAGGAGTCACTGTTGTTATGAACTTGGGATTTGCAAGCTGGCTAAGCACTATTCAAACGTGTCGTAAATACGGGGCCACTGTTCGTAATGTTCCTCCTAACTGCTGCGAGCTCTGGCCCCTTCGAGTTGAGGATGCTCGTTGGCTTCCTGTATTCGATCACCGGTGTCTCCGAAGCATCACTGGTGTCCGGTGGGAACATTGGTTTAGAAAAAACGAGTTAAGCCGTCCCATTTCGGTTCTGATGTTGACACACTGCCCGAGGTAAACATTTTACGAAGCCTCGGATTGGTCGGTGATATTTACCGTAAGCCCGCCCTTTGAATTCTCTGGGAAAGGCCGCAAAAGCAGCACGGCGGTGAAGCTATAACTTGGAAAGGGAGCATAAAGATGTCCGCTTCGATAATAATTCCCGTGAGTATCTCCAGTCTTTCTTATTGGGGCCCCAGAGGTGAGAACTGCCTTCGGTTATAGGTGCCGAGGAATATATCGGAGCCGAAGCCACTGTCAAGGAACACAGTACTGCCATTATGCTAACTTCCCGTTCCCCATAAACAACTGAAACAAAGCGGAAAAGTAAAAGGGTTGTCAGGCAGAAATAAAATTTTTTACTTTCACTAGGTTCGTTCTTTATAAAGATTTTAGACCTCCCCTACGGTGGTTTTATAACCCCTTCCTGTTTTTGTTCCTTTTGCACCAATATTTTTCTTAAGCCGGTGTCATATACCTCAGTTCACAAACCTTTCTGCAGGATTTGAGGAGCAACTTGGTCTTGCTTCTGTTTCGCATCGGATGATCCGCTCTTTGAGTGAGGCTCAGATGTGCTACCCGAATCCAGTGGTTTACTACCTGGCTCGTCAGGCAGTAAATTAAAGAGTAATCTCACTCAGGCAAGGTCTCATGTTTTTTGGTGTAAACACCCCCCACTAGTTGTAGTGCAGATTAGGAAATTTGAGACGAACGGTGGAGCTTAGGAACTCCGAAGTTTAAATTAAATGAGATAAGTCATCTGAAATACCATTTCAAAGTTTGGTCCGTGGAAACATAGCGAAAGAGGATACAGGCAGAAACTTCAAAGAGAGAAGTCGAAGAAACTTAAGCCCAAGCGGGGCAAAACGGAAACATGGTCATGAAATCTTTGAGAGCACTGTTCTATAGAGGGACAAGAAAAAGCAGCCGAGATTTAGGAACTGTGGCAGGTTTGAGAATCAATCCATGCTTTTCTGGGGAGGACACTATTGCTGTAGAGATGGATGCCCATTGCTGTTGGATTAGCACGTAGAAAGCCAGTCCTGGTGGAGTTCGACAATCGTAGGCATCGGAAGTTATTTTTCACGGCGGTGGGCCAAATCCAAGATATCCAAGGACAGTGTAACAGGAAAACGAGATAACTCGGCTTCACGGAGTGTCAATAACACGTCGAAAGACACCAGAACTCCCGCGGCCTTCCCGCTGGCGGAAGAGGTACGCCCATCAGGAACGGAGCCACCAGTGTTGCAACTGACTCCGTCGAGTGGGTGGGGAGCCCTGAACAATCAAAACTGGTCAGTGTCATTGAGAGTCCGCTCGTCCCCAGTATTCCGGGTGACACCACTGTTGGGCACGGGGACTAGCGGAACCACAGCAGCCTAGTGCGATAACTCACATGAAAAGCGGCCACAAATAGTGCCACCATTGTGTTGTAACTAAGAGGGAGGACGGAGGAATGAACGTACGTAATACTTGGAGTGGAGCTTGAGTGCAAAAGTGGAGCACTATAACCCAATAAGTTTCCGGTCAACAGCGAAGTATCAGCGACGCAGCGTAACTTAAGCAGCACTGAGAAAATCAGGGTCAGCTTGAGCGGGATGTAGGGACATGGGCGGTGCAACCCTAACCGAGCTGTGTCTAAGTGATGAGGACGGAAGCGATCCAGATTTCCCAGCATTTAGTGCACAGAGAGCAGAAGAGATTGACCAATAGGGGTGGGAATGACACTCCTAGTTTCAGAGCAATTAGGTGAAAAAGAGGGTAATCATTATTCCACTTCCAAAGTGATAGAGGTATAGATTCGAACGAAAGTTCGGATGGGCCGCGTGGTGCTGGTTTTTGTGTACGGAAGCCCTCGCTGGGCCCCGGCGCGATGGTCTGTTGGAGTATTCAACGAAGTCATGCAGAAACACGGAGAGGAGCATGTCACTGGGGGACCTCGATGCTCCAGAGATAGACTGGCTTTCGAGGAGGGCGCAGGCAGGAATGTTCAAGCAGCACCACCTAAACCAAATTTGAATTTTGGTCCCGATGCAGTACATCTGCGAGGCTAGTAAATGGAAAGAGGGACAAATTCCATGGCTGCCGGATTTGGTTATCACTGTGTTTGCCCCGGAATTAGGCGGGGCAAGAAAAAATGCTTGGCCGGGGAAAAATGACCACTGATTCGTCAGGTTCTATCTTCGAGGCGAGAGGACGAAACAATCAGATAAATGACGAAGAGCCTTCAGAAGTCCCAATGAGCCGAAGTTGCTGTCAATGGCAGCATCATTGGATTGAGACCAAGACGGTGCAGCAAAAGGAGCTTGGTCAGGCGTAAGAAAAATTACAGCTTAGCAGACCGAAGGAGTAGCTTACATGTGCAGAGTCCAAGGACGAGGACGGCTACCTAGGCGAAAAGGCTGCACGAAGCTGGCACTCGGGTGGGAACACAGAGCAATAATTAGACATGGAAGAACAAAGACGCGTAACCGGCTGACCAAATCCCGCAAATGAATAATTTAGTTTGTCAGCGAGGGAGGGGGATAGGCTGACACATGAAATGAGTAGTTCTAGGATGGCCGAGATACACCATAAGATTTTACCTATATCTAGGCCAAAGCGGCGATGCCACTGACAGTGGAAGGAGTAAAACTGGGAAAGATATTTATGCCGAGGTCAACTACACGAAGGCAGAAGCCTTCCAAGAACATCTGAAACAGGTCCACAGGTTGGATGACGGAATACAACCGTCGATCTTAGGGTCGTTCGATACTGATCCTATGAAGGAAGTCGAAATATCGACAGGAAGTATATGGTGAATTTAATGGGCGATCGACGAGGGAAGGGTGCAGGACCAGGTGCCTTCTATCCAGATGTTCCCAGACCGCTGACTCGGACAATGGTTGGCTCCCAGCCATGCTGTTCAACTGATACCTCAAAAAGGCAGGGCTATCGAATGAACCACATGCTGTTGATACTCGAGGGAGGTTTGAGGGAACAAGCAACGGGTCAACAGTCTGTTAGTCTTCCGTTAGCAGGCCTGAGTTAATGAAAAATCATCCAAGTTGCCCTGGTGTGCCACCTGGAGAAGATTAACCCAACCACTGATAAACAGCATGGCTTTAGAGAAGCGGCCCCTGTCCCAGCAAACCACTAAGCTTTTTTGATAAGGCGACTGGTATTTTGGACTAGAGAATGAGGTTCCTTGTGTGTGACCTGGGTTTCCGAGGGACATTTGGGAGTATGAATCGCAAGTTTGTTCTTCCTGAGCCAGAGGATGAGAGTGACCACGGGCCAATGGGATGGCTAACAGCTTAAGTAGCCTGCGGTCGATTCTACGTCGAGGTTGAGAAAGTAACGTTTACGATGGACACATAAAGCAGAGTCCTAAAAAGGTGGTGGAAGCCAACATATGCCTTTCCGAGTTGCCTGTCAGTCAGTGAAACAAGTCCAGCTTATGCTCTACCGTCTACTCTAGTTTTTTAATACTCCGTCTCATTCTTCAGCCTGCTAAATGCCGTCCCTAAACGCATTTTGGTCCTTTCGGGCTTTATGCTGTTCAGTAGAAGCTAATAGCTGTGTGTCTCGACTTTTGCACGATGAGTGAACTTACTGGTTGCTGAGACGTTAGCCTATCCAAACCCCACGTTTTGGCACTCTCTCGGGTGGCGTTTCCGACATATGCCGAGCTTTACAGTCACGGAAAAACAAAGAACCCCAGGAAGTCTTGAAGTCTTGAAGTGGCACACGGGTACGGGGCTAAAGCACAAATGATCCCGAATCTTGTGATTATCTAGTTATCTGAATGTCACCTGTGAGCTGAAGATAGCTCACCGGATAAAGGACAAAGGAAGGACGAGAGAGGGTTCAAAATAAAAGTCTTGACAGTATCTTGCATCTGGTATTGCCGGCGAGGTGGAAGATAGATGGCTGAGAAGGGCGGAAGGGTTCAGAATACTAGTCTTGACTGCATTTTGCTTTTTTATTGCCAGTGTTATGGAAGATAGTTCACTAGAAGGTGGAAGAGTGCATTCCTTTTAGCTTGAGCGGCTCAGACGGCACTGACTTGGACAATCCTTCGGAAGTCAAACAGCGAGATTTTTGAACCGCGCTCTGCGCTCTGCCCAAGAACTGAGGAATGGGAAATAACGGAAGAAAATAGCCCTGGGGGACTCCTATATAGGTGGGCTCAGGCTGCGACTAAGATGTACACACACAGGAGGCGAGAAGGTTCAATTTTTGAGAAGCTCTCTATCAGGGACAGCAGGCAACCGGAGAAGCCGTGGCCTTGAAGTCTTGAAGTAACACACGGGTACGAGGCTAAAGCCCAAATGTTCCCGAATCTTGTGATTATTTAGTTATTTGAATGTCACCGGTGAGCTGGACAATGCGAAAAAGCTCAGGACTCTATTGTTGACTGCATCTTGCCTCTTGACTTGCCGGGGATCTCGGAAATGTATCTTCCATGGTCTATAGGCCACCGAACCGTAGGGAAAGTTCAGATTTGCGGCAGCCTATTCAGCTTGAGCGGCACGAATTGGTCCTTCATGAGAAATCTGTCGGATATCAAACAGAGATTTCCGGAATGTGCACCGCGCGGTCTTGCCGCGGCCGAAGCAAAACTAGTAATGGATAATTGACACTGGTATAGTTCTTGACCTTGGTCAAGACACATGCACAGGGCAAGACAGAGAAATGGGACCGCAGGGCTCGCAGTTGAAAGATGCTGGACTATTAATGGCATTGGCCTCAAGTAGCGTGCCTGATGCTACCTGAACCTGATGGTTTGTCCAAACTAGAATTTGGAAGGATCTTCTTCCTTATGTCAGCAGCTCGAAGCAGCTGAAGACGGCTTATACGGGAAGCCTCCAGCTCCCCTTAATCATAATGATCGCCATTCGGCAAGCCATCAAGGGTATTTTAGAAAAAATCTTCAGGAATCTGGACAGGAGGAACTGAGAACTCATTGGAGAACTTCCGTCCCTGAAAGGTCCGCTGCGGTAATTCAGTAAAACTTCGGATCAAAGTAGGTACAACAGTGGGCTACTAAGTGCCACTCCTATCCACGGTGCGCCTGCACTACCAGAACTTAGAGTCGGCACCACTAAAGAGGATCGATTAGGAGTTGTCTCACAAGGAAAGTCCGAAGGATGCGCAACTGACCGTAACAAATATCCAGGTAGGCTTTCCCGGTGCTTAAATCACTTGGGCCTCCGGTGCTTTACTTTTATGATTCCATCACTCCTTGAAGCATTTCGTAGTCACTCTGTTTTTTCACTGCGCTAGACAGGCCATGTTTCTTGCTCCCCCTTTTCAGGCCTGTCTCTACTTTACATTTTCTCACAAATTGCCTGGGGAACCCAAGTCCGTGTAAAGCCAGGCTGCAAATTATAGCCAAGGGATAGACTGACGGTCAAAGTTCCGTTGCGGCGGCCAGGGCCGTAACCTTCAAGGCCAAGGTGGCATTAACTCGTCCTCCAACAAGTGTCCGCCAGCTTCACCCAATTTTTTCATGTATTCTGAACGGGAGCTGAATTCAAGATATAAGCCAATCAACAAGAGGGCGGAATGTCCATGAATAGGTACTTACGCACAGAGTGCGTGGCGTTAAATCGCAAGTCACTCACGTGATACTGGGTAGTGCTCACAGGGAAGTCATGCGTGCATTCAACAACCCCTCTATGAATTCCCCTCCAACGAAGTCTTCAACCCGTGTGACCACTGTGTTTGGGAGTGTGTCAAATATGATTCCCTCTAGGGCCTGAGATATATTCTCTCTGGCCTCCGGTGTGTAGATTGCAGCGGGCTCCTTTCATGCCAGGATTAACAGCAGCCTAAATGGCCACGACTCGACCTCTACCACATTCACTCAGTGCCAGATCACAAGAACACCGGGAACTGAGCTGAAGCTCTCAGGTCCGCAGCGCAAATACCATCAAACAAAAGATTGCTTCATTCCCTTGAACATCAGTAAGACTAACCCCGAGCTGAGTAGCTTCATCGAAATGCTTCTCAGGAAAAAAAGAAAGTACTCGCTCCAAGGCACTATAACAAAATTGACCACCTGTCCGGTTAGCTCAATATAAGATCTCAGCACTCCAGCAATGAGTCCCCCAGTTCTGTAGTATGTGGTCTTACCACTATCCGTTCACCTATGTTAATCTCAATCTCAGTTCAAACTCCTTGCTCATGTGTTGCAGCATTGTCGACTATCCTGCTATCCCCGATTCTCCTAGGGCCCTCTCGCCACTGTTAACTTGACGTTATCTGAAAGAAAAAGTTAACCCTCATGACTAGGACCTCGTCAGGGCTTGGATCAGACGGAATACCGCCGCCCTTCTTCCTTTTCCACGGCGCCGATATAGCTTGGTGGCTACCAAATTTATCTACACTTCCCATGGATAATAATGCAGTCCCTCGGCAGTGCGAAACCTCAGTCATCTCACCTGTTTTAAAAATGGGTAGTATCATGACCCTGATAGTGACCGTCAAATTAACCACACTCCAGCTGTATGCATAATCATGGGGCGAATGGTCAGTCCTCAACTATCTGACTACCTCACTTCCAGCAGGCTGCTAAACCCTGGTCAGCACGACTCCATCAAAATGCGGCCGAGATCCCATTTCTAGACTGACAGTTTATTGACCTGGCCCGAAGAAGGGGTATCAGCGTTCATCCAATTCCTGGACCTACCAGAAGCTTTTGACCTGGCGCCTCACTAGCATCTGCCGGTCAGACTCAAAGCTCTGGGTCTTCTTGACTCTCTGCCATAGGGGTTATCTCCTCGTCCATCGTTCTGCCACCATGAGGTACTAGTCAACGGTCCCCCATCTGCCAGGCCCATAAAAGGAGAGGTGATTGAAAGGAAGGCTTTTGGACCTATATCGTTTCTTATGGTTATCCGTGGTGTGCTTCGTGTGACCCACTATGACTCTTTATTTCTCTTTGCGAATGGAAAAGCAGCTGCGCACCCCTATCCCATAAGCAGTTTGTCATACACGCGCTCAGCATTTTGTGGAAGTTTTGGCAAATAAACTTTTCTGCATCCAGAAGTTCTTCACTTCCGTACAAAAGTCAGTTACCTCCAGGTGCCATTGCCCCGATAGACAACACAATCTTATGAAGCCCTTAGTTCCTGGATTTCGCCACTCTCGTTCTTTTAACCTTTCCGAACAAGCCATGTTCCGAGTCCCTGAAGCCAGAGTGCTCACTGGCCTCTTTCTCCAGCGTTTAAAACTACGGCATGGCTGACCATGCTTCCAGGCCTCCTATGTCGGGCCTACGTTTGAATACCGTTCTATTATCTACCACTACTTTTCCAAGCCAGCCACAATTACCCTGGGGAATGTCCAACGCACTTTCGCTAAAACACCGGCTCGGACAGCTTCTGCCACGACCCGTAGTAGGCTATGTGAGCAATTCAAGCTCGATGCACCATGGAGCCTCGCCTTTGGCTAAATTTGACATTCCTATTGAAACTGGCCCGCTTCCGTGTGCACAAAACCTGCCCCAGATTTTATTGAACAATCTGAGAAGTATTTAGTCTTTTCATCTTCCCCCTGCACGTATTCTTGGTCCCCCAAATAGGTCTGCTATGAGTACACACTTGACCGCTTGCCATGCTTGTATCTCCCCTGTTTTGCTTTAGGTTCCCGGCTCTCACCTACATATGGCCCCCGCTAGCTGAGCATCATTTAGTAACCGATATCGACCACTTCTTATATAAAGTGTTTTCTTCACTGCTTACTACGCTTCTGCGGGACCAGTGTGTATATCTTGCCAACCATAATACACGCCTTCATCCGTGGGTTGCGCTTGTTGGTCTCAAGCTACATACGAGTCCGTCCGGCTAAGCAGCATCTACGAACACCCTTGAACCCTCCTCATATAGGATGCGTGCACCCCCCCACGTCTCGGAATTTTCCTTCGGCACCTTTCACCACCGTCAGTGACCACCTATGTTTCAGGTCTTCTTTAACACTTGAGATGTGGCCCAAGACCGCGTGCACATCAAATACGACCCGCAAGAGTTTGCCTGACACGATCACGGTAATAATATGGCCGTACCTTTTTCCACCTCTGTTTCACATCGCCACCCAGGTTTTCAACTACATTAGACCCTGGCATGTTAGTTACCATTCTTTAGAATCAGAAGTCTTGCTATAGCGTATCCTGTGCGTTCTCCGAAAAGTACCTACTTCTTGTGGCGGGAATGGCTGCCTCCATCCGTAAAACGGATTTATCTGCATCACTCGACATCGCTTAGACCTCAATTTTTCGCCTAGTGAGCATTGATTCTCAGCTGGGACCAATGCAGGCCAAGCTTCTCTTCGGGTCCTCCCCTTACAGTTCTCCAGCCATAAAAGTATAATATTCTACGATATCCTAGCTCTCTGGGTGCTATTTTCGTCGCTATTTGGGCTTCCGCATTTAGATACTATGTCTGCCACTCATCGTTGTATTCTTTTGTCCTGGTCTCCAAGACCATTCAAAAACCAGACAAAATCAATGACCACGACATTCCGTTTTCTACGTTATCCGTCCCGAACAAAACTATCCACGATCATCCTTGCAAATCCCAAGGATGCGGGGCACGGTCAGATCCATCGCTATGGCGTATTGGGCGTGCAGGACGTCTGCAACGATGGGCGGGCACGACTAGGCCGGCGGGTTGCACCGTCTGCCACCAGGAGCGGTTTTCGAGACTGATATCCAGCGCGCTGCTAGTCCCATCCGCCAGACAGCCCGCATACCACAAAAATAATAATTCCCCGCTCGCGTAACTGCTGCCATCCTGTCATTAGCATTGCCTTCTCTTAGTAATAAAGGTTCCTTCTTGAGCACATTGTTAGTGTCACCATAATCACCACATTTTTTACCTCCGGCAAATATTTTCCACTTCATTTGCGTGTTTATTAGTACATTCCTCTTTTCTTCAGCTGATACTGTCTTTTCTTGAGGCACATTGATCTTTTATATAAATAGTTCAGTCTTTGTACATTTTTTACAACACACATTCTACGGGGTCCACGCCTCTCTCATCAGTCCCACTGGCAATGATTTTCATTCCTTATGACAAATTTTTCCACCGACATCGATACGTCCTTTCTTTTGCACAATTATTGTTGCTGTCCGTTTTCAAGCCATAGTAACCAACTGACGTCCTTCTCTGAAGTATCTTTCGGCTGCCATTCAGCTGTTACTGATGCAACTAGTAACTGCCCGCAACCTCTGACAGTCCCTTGTTCCTTATCACAGAGCAATTCCGTTGCTTTTTCCGGATCTTTTAGGGCATCATGTCCTCCCCATGCCTGTATACATCAAGTATATTGTTCCGGCTTTTTCACCTCTCTGCTGCGGTTGCACGATACTCGTCAAAACGATCAATAAAAGATGTACATTAACCTTCAGCGTCCTCCCCCACCACCTTCGTATGCTGGTCGACTCTTTATTCGCCATGACTGTGCGTTTCAGATTGATTAATTACCCAGACCGTCTTCAGGTTGGAACACCATCCACCTTTTATAAAGTAAGCCTCTAGCTGAAAGGTTGCCAGTCTTCCCTAGGCAGTCCCATCCATCGTTGTTCTGGAAGTCGTACCCCATCAACTGAAATACCCATTGCTTGCTCAAAAACTAATTCTGTCACAATTTATCCACCAATCTCTGCCGCTATCTTCGCCAACCGCCTATCCTGATCTATACATGCCCCTCCATCGCTTCGTTTGCATATCTTTGACTCTGTATTGGCTATAGCTCCGCACCTCACGTCAATTTATCACCCAGTTTATAATTTCAAAGTTGATACATTGGGGTCCACTTGTTTTATTGTGTTCATTTTCCGACCAGTTTTCCCCCGGCGGTACCTCTGACCATCATTCTGGTAGTCTCTCTTCATTTGAGTATGTGGTATTTGTCTGATACATATGTGAATCTGTTAAATTACATAACTAGGAATCATTGCAGCAGTCGACCGGATCATTTTACCTTTATCCTAGTTTCGACTTCTATTTTTCTTTATTTGCTGTAGATCAATCTCATGCAGCTTTACTTCTGGTCGTTGTCGCACGACCACCCAGTTGCACTGATTATTATGGAGTTTACATTTAACCTCCATGTCCTTCGCGTGCTCAACTGTCATCCTTATACTTTAGGATCCTCCCTACTTGCCCTAGCTTCATATTCCAGATTGTATACCTGTCTACTTTTCACCACTTCATGCCACTTCTGTCGTAAAGTACTTCATTCTTGAATCGATTACCTGTCTTCTACAGGTGGTTCCATTCTTTATTGCCCAAGCTTTCTCTCCCATCCGGACGTGTGGGCTATGTTAGTCATGGCTACTGCCGTCAACACACGGCCAATAATTTTTACCAGCATATTATCTCACTATCTCATTGAATTCTAATTTTTACACTCCATCCCCTTCAACGGTAGAGTGCTCTAACCATATCCCTATAATTCTTTGCAACCTGCTCATGACTGTTTCAATCTCCCATTTTTGGTAATCCTCCTCACTCAAAATACCAATATAACGGAAAGACCATTTGAGTATATCGCATTTTACAGCCGCCAAGGGAGTTCCTGATAAACTTTTAGGCATATATCCCACTTTTCGAAGTGGCTCCATACTCTGCTAGCCGGCAAGATGGCCCAACCCTCAGCCTCAGTTTTACCTTGTGTTATTATTATTTGGACCATTTAAAATTTCTTCCTGTTACTTTGTATACCCACATTTACTAGCCTCGGCGAATTTCTGACAAGATCGTCACTTGTATCATCTGACCGCAACCTGCTTTACTCCTCGGGCCTCTCCCAAAATGAACCATTATCATTTAGATGTGACGTACGTGATTTGCGTTTTCACGAAAAGTGCAACAAAATGTAGGCTAGGGTTTCGGGCCTATATTAGAAGCATCAGATATTAAGGTGGGTCTGCCCGGTACGTGTCGGTTACTGAAAACCCCGTCGAAGGCCTCGGTGCGCCAGGTAAGAGCTCTCACGCAGAACACTAGAAATCGTATGAAGAACACGACCAGGCTGAGAAACTGACGACTTTGGGTGGAACGAGGCAACTCGCGGAAGGAGATATGGGTTCAAAGCAAACGGATTCCGAAAAAGACGACCACGGGAAGGGGAAGCAGGACCAACTCCTACCCAGATATCAATGAACAGACCAACTGGTGAACTTACGACGCTTTTCCCCCGGCCACCAGCCAGCAAAATGAAGTCGGAAAACACCAAGATGAAGTATAGACCCCCACCAGAGCTGTCCTTCGGCTTGAGCCGCATACGAGATAATCTTTGCTGGCCAAAGGAACGTGGATAATAAAAGCATTCACAAAACAATCTGCAGGAAGTCTACCTGAAGGAAACGGTTACGCCGACATGTGATGGATCTCTTAAGACACGCGGGCACCCCTTGGAACGAGCTATTAAATCTGGGCACGCGGCTGGGAATTCGGAGGCCCGGCAAACGGAGGAAGAAAACCCATGTATCTCCCGTTCCGGTATAATTCTGAAACCCTCGCTATAGGGGCCCTTTCTTGGCAGCAGCCGAGAAAATCCACTTAGCTCACGGTAGGCGTATTTGAATTGGATCTGACATTGTCGCTCAGAGCAAGCACAGCTAGGTAGCCAAGGCACAGAGAAGAGCATGTTCATATCGGAAGAAAAATCAGTTGCCTTTCAGGCATCAAAAATCCCAAGTAATTCACCTGGTAAGGTGTTATCATAAAGTGAAAGTCAGCAGAATGCTATGCGGAAAACCTTTACTCCGCTGAATCGAAGAGTCCAAAGAGGTGTTACCCATGGACAGCTTTATGCAACGCCATACTCCCGCCATTATCTAGCCGGGGACTTCTTTGTCAACGAGCCAAAGCAACACTTGTACCTATTGCTCCGGTACAGTTGATCTGGTAGGAGGGTCGGCCCAGCAACAAAGAACAGGCTATCGATACTCGATAGTAAAGCCTGTAGTGTCGGCAGCAAGTTGAGGCAGTTTCAAGTGTGGGCTACTCATGCAAGTTGTGGTACCCTCTGTAATATAAAAATGAACGGAAATTTACCATAGAACCTCTACACACGGCGGAGAATTAACTGCAAGATACACAGGATGGATGGCAGAGTAGACAGGCAAGACTTATTGCCGGCCGCTCAGCACCTACGGTGAATACAGAGTACACTTCCGCAACACCCAGCACCCAGGCGGTTCCTGCCACTGTCATTGATGGTGATGGAAAGGTGTCACTTATCTGCTAATACCACAGCCTCTCGGTAACCACAGGGGAAAGTTCGAGCTTCACAGAACACTTGGAACGAGCGGTTGGGGCGAGAAAATGCACCGTAGTAGCCGGGAACCTAAACGCCCTAAGGGCAGACTGGGAAGGTGGACGGAATCGTGGAACTCCCTTCGGCCAGGACCTGACTGAGGCGGTCCATGAAAAGACTCTTATAAGCCTGCTCAAGCTTAAAGAACGGCTACACCTCTGCCCTGTTGGGCCTCGTATTAACAGTGTGACTAATCGATAGGTGGGACCTAAGGATCACTGCACCAAATGGTAGAAGTGACCAACTTACTTCACGGTTCCTTTATGTTAGGGTTCACTGGAGCCTCCTGACGAGCGGAGGGAAAAGATTATGCTGTAGGATATCAGCAAGCCAGTGTTCAGCGCTGAATCTTTAAGCGGCAATAGTCTATCCGGCCTTGCGTGTTCCGTGTGGACCACGAATAGTGATTTCAACCTACTGGCTAGTGTGTTGGCTGCACCTGTGAGGGTGCGACGCAAGAGACGTCCTCCGTGGCGGAGGCTTACGGCGAACAAGGCTCAGCGAAATAAGCTCCAAGCTTCAGCTTACCTCCTCACGCGTGGTTCAGGTACTGTCAAGCCCGATGTAAAAGGGAAGGGGACAAGAGCATTGGGAACCCCGTTGACCGAACTTGCTGCACTCATCATCTTCCAACACAGGCGAGCTAGCCCCAAAGACGATGAAAGTGCTCCGCTGGTCAACTCCCGTAGTGTATAGTATAGTTTGGCCGGATACATCTCAGTCGGAGGGTTCTGAAGTATAACAGGATGAAAGAGGGGCTGGGTTTCACATAAAAAATAATACCCCAGCAGGGACTACTACTGAGAGACCGCGGGGAAGGAGATTGGAGCCCGCACACTGGCCGGAAAATGAACGGATTCGACCCAACGGTCAGAAAACCGGCTAGTTTCTCGGAACCGGGTTCCGGGCGGATTGGACTCCCGGTAGCTTGAGAAGGCCCAAGAGACCCCAGGAAATAACGTATAAAAGCCACCAGTACAGAAAGTGAGTGAAAAATGGTTGGGACCTGGACTTGGGGAGTTGAGGCTCTTGCAACCTTGGACACGCAGGTGAGCCCGCAGGACGAACTCAGGAGTCTACTCCTACCTAACTACCTACTAAACAGAATGAATGGATAAGATGCCCCACGAGGAGGCATGCAGCTCCTCACAGCCGGGCACTATATACAGCAAGTTCAAGCCGATTTGTGGCCGCAGAATAATATGACTGCGACATCCGGTGTAGGAACCAACCTAGTGGACTTACCTGTGGCTTGCCTATATTGCGGCCCTTGATCCAGGAGGATGAGGATGTATAATCAATCAGCTTTTTAGGGACCCTGATGCATTTGGGTCCCAGATTAGCGAGTTTAGGGGTTTCAATGCTCCGCGGGTGGATTGGCTCGACGAGCCCGAGGCCTAGAGATCCTTTGAGGCTCTTCAAATAGGCTTTCTTCGTAGGAGGGGGCTAAAGCAGTACGGTAAGCAAGAAACGAAGCAAAGAAGACGACGGATGACATCTATCCTGGATTTGATAATAGCCGGCTACCCAAGGAATATCGGAGACTTCTCATTTGAGGACCCACTGGGTAAAGGCTACCACGGAGTGCTCGGAAAAAAGGGAAAAAATGAAGTTACGCACCCCGGACCGATTCCGACGGCATTTCCACAAATCAACCGGGACTCCTTCAGAGAGTTCTGGCAGAGGCTAGTTAGTGGGTGGGTGGAGGAAGTAACCGTTGAATGAATGTGGGGTTCTCTAAGGGACGGTCTACGAAAACTGACGAAGCGGGCATTTCCACTAGGAGCGGTACGTGGGTGTGGGGTCCAGCCAGTTGGACCAGCCGAGTTTGAAAAGCACTGGATAAAATAAGGAGGCATTGGTGAAGTACCGATATAGCGGTAGCCACCACCACTTCCTGTATTACAAAACAGCAAGAGGCAGGTTTTCAGCTTCGCAAAAGAACCGTCGGCAGCAGCACGAGGAGGAGCTGTGCCGGAGTGGGAAAGCCGACCACACTTAGACCGCCACGTTTGCCAAAGACAGAGGTATGCGGGCTGCTCAAGTATCAAGAAACGGAGTGATTTCGTAAACTGCCAGAAAGCTTGAAGTGAATGGTAGGCTACCTGCACGAGTTTACTGCAAAACAAGCCCACCACTTTATTGCTAGGAACTTGTTAAGCAGCATTCAGGAAATTGTGAAACCGCAAGTCAGTTCTGAAAATGGAAAAGAAAAAAGCTGCCAAACCTGGCTACTCTGAAATGATAGTAAACCAGCCGGGGAGGTAAAGAAGATCTGAACAACCACGAAGACCGAGAAGATTGGCCTAAGGCGTCAGCAACAAAGGTGCAATGGTGGTTGAGGGGCCATCGGCAAGAAATAAACGACCGAAACGGTACCGGTGAGTACCATCGGCGGAAAATACGTAGGAAACTTGGGGCAGCTTCAAAGCAGAACTTGAGAATCACAAGGGAATTGTACCAGCTAAATGCTGAAGGGAAAAAATACCAATTTTGATCAGAGTGACCTACTTATTATTGACGAGGCTGAGCCCACTTGAGAGGAGGCAAAGTCAGGGGGAGTTGCAAAAAGTGAGGGTCAGGGACATCCTTGGGATAGTGGAAATAAACCACACGACGGGGCTGAGAACGGCTTACAGAGAAGGGACTTGGAAGCAACCGATACCAGGGCCGCAAGTTGTTCCAGCCCGGCCAGTTCCGGTAGACTTCATGGGATGTAACATTAAGGACCAGCTCCTAGCACCAGCAGGCAAAGTCCTGCAATGCACGAGGCGAAGAAGAAGCATCTTATCGGATGTCTCAGGTAGGGAAAGAAGAATTCGAGTGGGTTAGGAATGCAATGGGGAGCAAAAGTGAGCTGGTAATGAAGTCAGAGGTCTGGTAGCAAACAAATCTGTCAACGGAAGGCTACCACCGCAGGGAGCCCACCACTGGGCAGCAGTTGAAGCTGAGGATATCGTGGAGGATGAGGCGTGGGGAAGCCTTTCGCTGGGAGACCACAGCAGTCTTAGGCGGCTGGCCATAAGATCACTTAAACAGACGACAAGTGGAAACGAATCTGTGACGCCACTGATCCGTACACAAGTTGAGCTGGTGAACGATTTGACCAAGCAAAAAACCAGAATACTATGACTTCTAGCTTACTGGACTGAAATTTTTAGCAGCCACTCAGATGCTGCGCCAGAGCAGAAGCACAAATAGGAGGACAGCGGGGACACTGCGCCAAGAAAGACCGCGGCAGTGTTACACACGAATGCTAGTAGCATTAGGAACAACTCGGTGGAAATGATAGAAGAAGCTAAAATCTGTTACGCCGAAAAGGCTACATTAGCAAGGGAGTTGTTGTCTGAAAATTAGCATAGCCCGCAGAGGGTGGAGAACCACCACTTGGCCCGCCGAACAAAACATGGGGTCATACTCCAGGCTCCGGAAAAGCCCTTCCCATTAGAGAGGGTTTGGTTTACATGGCATCGGAAGTCAGGCCAAGCACACTGAACACTCAGCAGTGTTATCATTGTCGAAAGGACCATGTGGAAAACTGAGATTGCGTGTACGCAAGGAAGCCCGTACTCGGAAACGGAAGAGGACACAGAAGTCGCGCAGGCACTCAAATAGTAAGAAGCGAAAGCAAATGCAGTGCTGATTTTCGGTGATTTTTCCCTGCCAAGGAAGCCACGAGACACGAATATAATACCCGCTGCAGAGTGGCTGCTTAACCTGAAACACTAGACACGGAAAAGAGAATTCTAATTCCACTCAAAACCTGGTGGTTACAAAACATGAAAGGGACACAGATGGTCTCAGGTTTCACACACCTTTGGGCAAGAGCGATCACGTGTTGATCAAGCCTCTACTTTACTTCACGCATTCGAGAGTCACGGCGAAATGTCCATGGAGTTTTAAAAAGCTGGCTGAAGAAATACAAAGGCGGATAAACTGGACCTAGGAGCAGACGACGAAAAAGCTGCGGCAAAGGATAAGTGGTGGGCAATCAAGCGAAGCCCACTGGAGAAGCAGGGCAAGGTTCTCCGCCGCGAGGAAAGAAGTGCAAGAACAAGTCTCATTGGTGGATGGCAGTGGCTGGATCTATCGGGAAACGAGGCAGGAGTTGGCAGAAATTTTGCAGCAGTCAAAAATGTCAGATGTGGGCCACAATAAGCCGGGTACAAAAACTCAGCTTTGGAGAGAAAAGAAGCGCCAAAAGAACTTTTGAGCTGCAACTAGCAGAAGCTGTAATCCTTTCTGTCGAACTAGAGCTACGCGTGGCCACATGAACGGATCCAAAAGCAAAACGGAATTGATCCGACTACTCGGCGGTATCGGATTAGTCAAGTGCAAGCGTAAAAATGTATATAAACCTCAGGTATGCTGCCAAAAAGGTTATCGAACAAGAGCCGAAGTGCAGCAATGTTTAATAACAAGAGCGATCACGAAGAACAGATTTCGGGGCCAAGTCAAACCGGATCACGCCCACAGTGAAAACGCAACAGACAAGCTTGTCTCAAATGTGCTGAGTGATGTGTGCTGTCGAATATGCTACGTTTTGTTGTGAATTCATGCTAATGTGCAGTGGGCAAGCACAAGAAATATTTGGTAGGGATTTTCTGAATAAAATTCACAATGCATGATACAAGAGCAACTAAGCCAAACCTCAAGAGATATGCCATACTTGCTCTGTCAATTAGCGCGCCTGGATGAGTAGTCATTTCGCTCGGTTAGTCCTTCAGACGGTCGAAGATTCTATCAGGAACACAAAGGATGAGTCCCAAAGCCTCGGAGCTGTTTACTATTTCAAAACCCTAAACGTTTAAGCCTAAGAAGCCCACAGCAAAGCGAAGTAGCTCAATCAATACTTCGAAATTTTGATTGAACTGAGGAAGGAGTCCTAGGACTCTAGAATGCCAATTGGGAGCCCCTGAACTGAGGAGCTTGGTTCCAAAGTTGAAAGCGACAAGAATAATACTAGGGAAGCTCAATGTAAATCTGCTGGGCCAGAAGGCATACAACGGCCACCATGAAATCTTTGGCTGCTGAAATAAATGGACGTGTTTTTGGCTGTTCTGTGCAACTGTTGGGCAAGATATACCGCCAACCGAGCGGGAGGCAGCGGTAGCAGTTTCTATCAACAAAGGTGAACCCTGCCCATTGGAGCGAACCCACAGGTAAGTAAACCCTGCTTCTATCATTTGCAAATGCCACAGAGGCTCTTGGGAGAACAATTACGCAAGTGTTTGCAGAAAGCAAGCTGCTATGTGAAGGATGGCGTCGGTTTCTGAAGGGAGGGTCATGTGTCTCGTATCTCTTTAGGCTCCTGGACAGAATCATGACACAATTGGATATGAACGAAATAGTGGACTTATAACCATCTATACATCCTCAGGACGTTCTAGTCGGTAAGCCACAGACTACTATTGGGTAGGCCTAAAACTGCGCAATGGAAGGATAGCTACGACTTTCGATGGCCGAACAACAACGACGGACTGTACCACTACGATGGACTTCTCTTCCGTGAGGTCAAACAAGCATTCTCGTGTACCATACAGAACTTGTTCTCTCATTCCGACTTTTTTCCAACTTTCTGCTGCATTTTCACTTCCCATGAGTTCTTCAGTTGCCCGTACCCGCTGTAGTTCCAATGGTTGGAATCGTGGCTATACCCTGTCCCGCCCTTCTTCGGCTGTCTTCCGGGTCCCACCAAGCCCGCCACCGCGAGCTGATTCCCCGCTATATCTTCGACTCCCATTCAAACATGCCTGGTCCAACATGCAAAAACTGGTGCATGTAGGATAACGGGTGGATTTACCTCTAAAAGTGGACCCTTTACCATCGGCGGACACCCCATTCGAGAGACTCCCTCCTGAGACCCATTTTCTGTAATATGACTGGCGCTCCTGTTTATTCTTTTCGTGAAGTTCAGCCTATGCCTTCCCGAGAGGGCCTAGGTTGTGGTTTCCGGTCCTGCTAGCATCGGCACTGCTCCCAGTGAAAAAGAAGTAGTGATACTCTGCAGCGAGATTCAGGGGTTCGATCAAAGGTTGCAGTCGCCTTTCCGTTTGATACAATCTGTCTGTAGTTTCAGTTGATTCACTTACCGATTGCAGCCAAGATGTAAACAAATATACTTTTAACAAAAGCGCCGCGACCTTTTACATACTGTTTTCCTGGCCATTACCACAATCTAGAGGCTGGAATTGGACGGCCCCCATTGAATGAGGCCCTCTTGAGCCGAATTCCTGTCACTTAGAAAAAGGCGAATGGTTGTTGGCCCTTTGCTCAGACCAAAGCCGGTTCCCCGCCAGTACAAACTCCAGACCTTTCATTTGCCGGTACCTCACGAGGCACCGTCCTCTTCCGGTCATCGAATGACCCAGGCCGGCCATGCCCCTATAGGCCACAGGCGGCTGGGTTCTACCCAAAGCTGCGGTTCTCATTGGAACACCACCTTTGGTTCCAACTGATCGTTAGTTTGCACTGAGCTGTCTACTTGCCTCGATAGGGGCCCATAAAGCATGCTGCAAAAACCGCCATATTTCGATAAGCTCTCCTATTCTTCCAGCTCATCCATCTTCCAAAAGCTTCAAGCGAAAAGCCAACTATAGCCTCACCTGAAGGCAAACCACTACCGGCAGCATATGAAGAATGATTTGCATTAGGCTGGCCCATCAGGTTGGAACCCTTATCTTTTGCTCCAAGATTTTGGGTTTCAGCTGAATATCTGTACCTTCGTTACTCACGGCTGCTGGTTCCGTCTGGAAGCGGGAACAGCTAGGAACGACTTGCAACAAGAAGCGCACTTTAAATCAGCTTTGTTGTGACAGAAAAACCCGTAGATAGCAGCACACCTCAGAGGTGGAACCCGCTGTCGCTATGGGAAATTCTCACCATTTGTTTGACCTTATTTGGGTCAACGATAGAAAGCCCTAGGTGTGAGAGGTACAATCTGCGAGACTGAAGTCCGCTAATTCTCAATCAAAAGGGACTTCTTAAAAGCTGGGTGGATCAATTCCAGACGCGGTTTGACCAGCTGTCAGAGTCGGCCTCTCCAGAAGCTCCTCGGGCACACACTCAGTGGCGAGTTTCAACAGATCCAACCACCGAGGCTGGGATCCAAAAGGAAATCCAGGACTGAGGATGTCACAAAACCCAGGCCCTTTCACAGCGGCTTTCGAAGTTGCTGGAGTGCAACCTATCATAAAACTGCATTTTGTTCTCAGTAATTTGGAGTTCTGAACAGGCTCCGTCTTTTTGGGGGAATCGATTGAAGTATTCATTTTTGAGGCGGACTCGAGCAGTGAGTGAGCCGGTCAAATCTTCGTCTTCAGACAACTGCTACAGTGCTGTAGCACTTTCCGAGGACGGATGGGCAGTTTAATCCTTGGAATTCTAATGGAGTTCGCACCCACTGATGGGATTATTCTATGAAATTGATAGTTGTATATTTCTTGACCATGGTCAATACACATGCACGAGGCAAGATCAGAGAATACAGCAGTACATGTCAATATAAGGCATTCACAATTTTTAAATATATGAATCACACAGCAACCGAAATACACCGGTAAAGTTATGAAGTGTTTGAGTGAACTAAAGTGGTAATGGTTTAAGCTGGAATCGTAAATCGGTTTCGAATTCAGTGAGGGCGGTGTGGACAGCTGGAAAAAACATGGGATTGCTGATATAACCGATAATCGGACGGTCACTAACGAGTAACCGGGCCGAAGGGATGCCAAAGAACAAGACCAAAAGTAAAGCACGCATGGGGCTATCAACATGAAGTCAGAGATGCAAGCGAAATATAGAACACTGATCCGGCACTGGGTAACTAGTTGTGGAGGGAGCATGTGAAGTAAATGCAAGTGAGTCAAAGGTGATAATACAACGGACCTTTTGTGCAGGTGATTTTAGTGTCATACGGAACGTCACATGAAGGCGAAAGGCTTCACAAGGATTGCAGTGTACTTTTGAAGAGCATGAATGGTGTATGGACGCATAATGGACTTTCAAATCAGAGTCGCCAAAGAAACGGACTAGTGGAGTCAAACGCTACTGGTGCGGCTAGGCAAAAGTTGAAAGAGTGTAAAGATAAACCTTTGTATGTGGAAAAGAATTATTAGCCAACTTCTGGTTGGCTACGGATGGCTGGTATTCTGTTTCATAAAGACCCCGGTTGCAGGTGATGGCAGGTAGACTGTTGAGGGTAGCAGGTAAAATGGGGCTGGTTTGACGAAGTGGGCAGCGACGAGGGATGGGTTCCAGTGATTTGTTTAGTACTGCAACGCGGAAATAAAATGAACTGTCAGAATGGGTTATTGGAAATAGGATATGAGCTGATGTGGGTTGATGGTTGGTGTCAGAAATCACCTCTGTGGTCCGGTGAGACTTCCATGAGGGTTTGTTACTCCGTGTACGGTGCCCCTTATAAAATCAGCAGGCGGGAGTATAGGTTCAAACCATTGATCAAATCTTCCAGTCCTTACGGTAATCCGGGATTAACGTCGAGTTGGCCGATGGCTACCCAAGAAACCAATGCGATCTGAAAGAGATCAGGAGTGCGGCAGTCTAGAGATGGTTCTAGCTGTGGGTTATGATTAGCGTTTTAATAGAAACCGGAAAATGAACATTTTGTTATCTGAACAATTAGTTACCGCTCGGCTAGTGGGCCGGTCTAGTAGGGATCCATGAACGGAGACTGGTAGCTTTCTAGGGTAGTTGGGTGATGGTGGAGATCTGGGGAGATATCAGGTGGGCGGTGGATGAGGAGAGGGGGTCCATTTGGGAACCAGGAATAAAACAATAGTAAAAGGTATGATGTGGAAGAGAAATGAAGAAATAAGGAGACAGCAGTCCGGTCAGTTCACCAACTGTGGTCGAGGACGGCAAACAATGAAAAGGAAGGAAAACACTGGGTGTTAAAGTGAGGATTTTTCATGTGAAAGCAAACGTGCTGGTATTCCGCGGGGTCAGGATAAATCGGAGGTATACGGATTCCGGCTGGAATGGGGTCTTAACTTATCATGAGCATATGCGCAGAGAAGTGAGGCCTGGTTACTGAGGAATAGTAGTCTGTGAGGCGAGAATTCAGTATACGAGAATGGCGCAAGAAAATCAGGATGAGACTGCTGTGTTCTAGCCCGAGACAGAGGAATTAAGTAAAGGCGAGCACCTATCACTAAAGGACAAAATGGATTTTTTTGATATATTTATGCAAAGTATGTTGTAAAATGGCACAATCTAATGAGGAGGGAGGAGAAAAGTGAGTGGAGCATACCCAAGGTATATATATATCCATATACGTGGGTGCGATCATCAGACGGGTCATGAGAAAGCGGCCGGACGCAAAAGACTGTGACACATTGTAGTCTAATAATCAAAGCAGTCTTTATATGCTTCGTCTATGTTATTGTTATCACGGGTCACGCTTATTACAGAAGATGCATCTAGGGTTCTGCATAGTGCTCCTTTAAATAGTTTTAGCTTGCGACACGATCGCATTGAGTCGGGAAGCTTATTCCAGAGGCTGGGGTAGACAACCGAGGAATATCTAGATCTGATTGAGAGCCTAGATTATGGGGTTGTAGGGGTGGATTGCCTATAACGGAGGGGGTAGGGAGTTTCACCGGAGAAACCAAGTGGGTTATCAGACGAGTGGACTTCTGAGTGCAGGAGGTTGAAGAAAAATGGGAGATTGAGCATGACACGACGTAACCATAGTGGTTCAGGCCGGAGCAGTTCCCACCTGGCACTGAAGTCAAGGTTGGGAGAAGTGCCAAGTAATATTTCGGTAAAGGAGCGTTGCACTTTATCCATGTTGACCCGGCCGGTTTTTTGCATCAAGGTAATGACCAGGGGGCAGTATTGCAGCAGCGACCTGGAGTGTGTCCTGAATATCAGGAGTTTACTCTCCTGAGTACGGTATGTCCTGAGGTTAAGTGCAATCATCCTTCTTGCCTTGCCAATTTGGGTCAATGCTTGTTCATGAAAGTTGAAGGAACATGAATAATGCAGTCCCAGATCTCTTACCACATGAGTAGTGGGTATCTGCAGACCATTTATTTTGAGGGAGCCAGGAGGAATGTGGCATTTTAAGACAGAAGGGAGTTCTTAGCTGCCGAAAAGTTCATCAGCCAGCGAGCGCACCATTCGTCAAGGGACTTCAAGTCTGACAGAATATCACTGACAGCTGAGTGCATGACGTTTGCCCCAAAAGTATAGACTAGTTTTATGTCGTCAGCAAAGAGGAATGTCGTGCCATGACGCACTACTTGGAAGGCGTCATTTATGTACACAAGAAATAAGAGAGGACCTAGAACGCTACCCTGTACGACCCCGCTAGTAATTCGTTTGGGCCGAGAGGATGTGTCATTGACAATGATGGTTTGAGAACGTTCAGAGAGGTAAGATGATAGTCAAGATAGAAGGGGGCCAGTGACTCCGTAGGATTTTATCTTTGGCCGTGAGCGAGCGTGAGATAGACGGTCGAAAGCTTTAGTCATGTGGAGAAAGATGACGATGATTGACTTGTGGCAGTCCGCTTTAGAAGTGATTAAATCGAGGAAGTCCATCTGACACGTGGGGCACGAACGGGACTTTAGGTACCCATCCTGAGCTGGGTTGATAAGATTTCGAGGAGTCAGAAAATTTGCAAGCTGGCCCTTCACTATCCTCTCCATGAGCCTGGAAACAATCGAAGTGTGGTTTATGGGGCGATAGTTCCCCGGATCTTGCAAAGGCCCATTTTCGTGATGTGGAATTATACAGGACAGTTTAAATTAAGCCGGGTAGATTCCAGATGACATGGATAATATAAAGAGGTTCAGCAATAGAGACGCTAGGTCAGGCCCCCCAAATCGAAGTAGGACAGGCGGAATGTCATCAGGCCATGGATGATAGGACGGTTTAGTGTTAGCTAGGAATTTCCTAATGTTGGCCGTGGTAAATGTTATGGTTGATATCGCGTCCTGTGTGAGCATCAAATAGCAGAATGGTGGAGGATTAGTGTCTGTAATAAGAGCTGAGGAGAAATAGCAGCTGAAAGCCTCGGTCATACCTTCTGGCTAGACAAGGAGGGTGCCAATTTGGAAAAGGAACGGGATATTGTTTTCATTTCTGCTCGAGTTGCGAGATTTTAGCAGTCTCCAAAATAAGTTTCACACCATGAGGCTGTTGTAGTGCAGTCCATTCTTGCTTTTTGCGTTTATTCTTGGTTGCTTCATAGGGATCACGGCACAGTCGGCTTATTCTGAGTGTCAAAGAGAAATCTGATTTCCTGAGGAATGGGTTCTGGAGCTTACAAATCTTCGGCCGGAGTCTGTTATTTCTGGTAGTCTTGGCTCTAATATGCCTGACGGCTGAAGTAAGGCAATTCATGGAGGGAAGCAACTTGACATAGGACACATAAGCTGCCTTTTGCGGATCGGACGTGAGGAAGAATTCAGACCAGCCAACGCCCCGGAGGAGGTAGGCAAATGGGCTCAGTTATTCAGTCTGTAGGTGTATTGGTTTTTGATTTCGACAACTTCATGTAGGCATGATTCTTGTGTAACAGTGAAGTGACATATGATCATTTTGTGGTCACTACCGGGAAGGTTTTGTGTGACGGAGACTTTCACGCCAGGGAGGCCATGAATGAACACTAAATCGAGGATATTGTTATGCCTTGTTGGAGTGGAGACATGCTGTGTCCATCCTGCAGTGTAGGTGTCCAGAAGGAAATCGGATAAATGGGAGGGGGTAGTCATTACATCCCAACAAATACTCGGAGTGTTAAAGTCTCCTGTTATGATCTTCGGACCTAACGATAGAGTAGAAATGTACTCGAAAGCCCTCATGATATGTGGGAAGTCAGAGTAGCTAGAGGTAGGTACTCGGTAGACTCATCCAATACGCAACACTTTTCCAGGAATTAGGACGGAGTCAAGCACTGATGGATGGAGGAGGGTGGCAGTAAATTTAAGCTTAACGTGTGCAAGACAACTAACGCCTCGGTGGTTCACTCTGCCCACTCGAAAGGAGTTATAGCCTACCGGCGAGACAACGTCAGTTGGGATGTGATCCACTAACCATGTTCCTATTACCAGAACATTGTCGAAGCTAGCAGCAAGTATATGTTTCCTCAAGTGACTAATTTTGTTCAACAGCAAACGGGAATTCAGCAGTAGGAGGGAAACTCCGCCTGCATCTTCGAGGTTACAAGGAGCTAGGGTTCCACTTGAGGTCAGCGGAAGACTATTGGGGTCGAGTGGGTTTCCGGTAGCCGGGTTGTCAACCAGGACGGTGTCACCAGGGGGAGCGGTAACTGGGCTAGGGAGATTATCAGGTGGGCTACATGGTAGTGGTTTGTAGGGTACGGTGTGGTCGCTCATGCAGGACGCCTGATTGAAGGGAGTCAAGTCTATGGATACATCTGGAGGGTGACCGCCGCAGGATGCAAGCTGGGTGAGGCACTCTGGGAGACTAATGGTGAGCAGGCCCCGGGTAATCGGTCGAGAGATACAGAGACGGAGTCTAATGGAGCTTTTGGGAAAAAACTATGATAAAATAGGAGTAATGTTATTAGTGGCGATAGTGGGCTGGGATGGGGGCGAAAAATTTCATTAGAAATACCGTCGATGACCGATAAACACTCATGAAGTCCAGTAGAGATTAATACTAGACGGTGAGGTGATTTGGTCACGCGGGATAATAGATTAGGAGGAGGACATGGTGACTCTAGGTGGAATCTTCGGGGCGAATCACGTATAAATCTAGGAAAAGTTATTAGGGACTCTAGGGGGTCAGTATGGGGGTGGGGCCAGAGGAGGGGGGGGTAAATTGGGTCATACCATGGGGCAGAAAAGTGTCAGGCGCGGGCCACATGTTTCGGTACCGGTTAGCATCCGTGCTAGTAGCTCGTCCTGCGTGACTCGGGTCTGTTATAGCTAGCAAGATAGGCGGTAAACTTAATGGAAAGTTTGTTAGGGGTACTGCTTCTGTAGGTTTGATGGCGGCGGCATCTGTGTTTATGCGTGCCGAACGTGGCAGTTGGGCACGTGGATCTCCGTGGGACCAAATAGATACGCTATTGGGCTAGCGCCAGGGTGGGCGAAGCGGTTTAGTACTTAGGCCGTGTAGGAGGAAGGTGATGCGTAATAGGTCGGTTAGCTAGAACGCGAGAGGTCACAGGTCGACTGTCGATTGAAGACGGGGGCCTGGTGGTGTCAGTGCAGAGGGAGTCTTGGCCGTTGAGAGCAACAGGTGACGGAGGTGTCGTTGTGACCGGAGCACTAGGAGACAACGTTGCAGCTGACATTTCGGATCGGGCTGACGCGTTAGAATCTGGCGATTTACTGGCTCGTTTGGCTGATGGAATTGGGCGTGAATGGCTGCTAGCTGAGAGGAGGGACTGTGTTGCTCGCCTGTGTGTAGGCTGTGGTGGAGACTGGGGTGCAACGTGGGGCCTTTTAGAAGGACGCTGTGGTGTTGGAGTTGGACGGGACAAATCTAGGTCCACATTTTGCACTGGTGCATTGGTCAGCTGGAGTGGTGGCGAGTTATGGCGGGGTAAAATCGTTCGGGGGGATTGGGTGGCACTTGATCAATGGGTGGTGGGAGTACTTGGTTGCCGGCAATTGATCTAAGAATCCCTCCGGAGCGGGGTTTTGTCAGAGTAATTTTTGTTTTTGAACAAAGTGGACTTTGCAAAGGACTCTGTCTTTCTAAAGAATTCCACGGCAGTGCTCTCTTCCAGGAATTGAAACAGCAGTGGGCATTTGTTTCGATGTGACAGTCTTCTGAGTCATTTGCAGCAGCGCTGGCGGTGCAACATACCACATGCCATGAGCATGGACTGTTCGGCCGAGGAGAAGGGCAAACGATTTAGAACCATAGGGACTACAGGGCTTTTGAAATATTTTATCCCCTGATGGACTTCGGAAGCAACTGAGTCCAGGAAGTGGCTAGCTGATAGGAGACTTTTAGTGTACGGATGTTTAAGGGGATGGACGATACGTACGAGTGGCAACAGCATGGTCAGTGCTTCATCCATGGATCGTAGCTATTTCTTAAAGGACAATAGGTTAATCTGAAGAGCATTTTTTGTTGCTGGCTTCACTGCGTATATCGACCAGTGGTACCGAACAAGGTACTGAGGAGGTGGGGAGTCGAAGGCTTTTAGTGCTCCTAGGTTGAACCCGGTTGGCCACTTGGTAAGCGAGGCGATCGGTGGAGGATTTCGGCATGATATTACAAGGAATTCTGATAGGAGCGGATTTGTAAGTCTGGCTATAACCTCAGATTTTATTGTTAAGAAAAAATACCCTGATTTATACCAAGTGGTAAGGGTATTTTGAGAAGCTGTCTGTGAGTTACTTACCTAGATACCTCAGTGAAAACAGTACCAATAACTGCATGCTAATCGAAGTGGTGTAAAGCACCTCAGGTCGGGTTATGGCATATGGCCAGATTTTGTCCCCTTGCGTTGTCCTCAATGGAGTTTAACAAGGTTGCTTATATCCTTTACCTCCTGAACTTCGCCTAAGAGGATGTTCTACGGATTGCTCTGTCTGGTATTCCAAACGGTAGGGTTAAACTCACCCGAGGAGCAGAGATTTTTACTTTAAATAGGCTGATGGGTTTGCCTTGTTATAGACTGCCTGGCGATTGAAATATGCAGGTATTATACTCACTGCGGGAGTTCTCAATGGAAAAATCTTTTGCAGGACTGGCAGCAGCCTGTGCCCGCACTCCCAGTTTCGGTTTAGCTAACTATTTTATGTGCACTGGGAGCCTGATAACGGTTGGTCATGGTGTTAAGCGAGAGATCAGTCCAATCCCAGTGAGAGTTGAGACAGCTTTTGCAAACGTGCGACACCTGTGGCGCCGTCCCCTGCGAGGGGACGGGTGTACTTCATCGCGGCTCATAGTATTTTGCTCTACGGTTGTTGGACTTGGCAACTTCCTGCTGAGGGTGCTGGATGCCTCTCAGTGTTCGGAAACCGATGTCCTCAAAGAACTGATCGCGTCCAGTGGTAACATCTAGAGGGTAATGATGGGGAGCGTCATCGCGTGTTTGGCAAGGATAGCCCCCTGCTTAACTAGGTGACCGCTCCACTCCGCCCTCGGCTGCTCGGTCACGTTTTATGGATGCCTGCATCTCGCCTACCTCTCTGTGGACTATTTGATCGCTCTGAACAAGGCTGGAAGAGGTGACCCAGTGGTCAGGCCATGGCTTGGCGTACAGTATGAAAAATATAGCATCAGCTTTGGCTTCGGTTGGGGCTTCTTGCCTCCCTGATGGGATCCTGAGGGATGGGTATTGTCTTTCGTTAGAGATAATGAGGGACATGACCGAGAACAGAAATCAGTGGTGCCAACCCCGTGCAATCTGTCTTTTGAACACTCGAGCCCAGTAATCAAAAAAATGTCATTCCGACAAACTAAGTGACAAAGGCTTCAAAAAACTTGCAGTGAAAAGCAAACAGTTAGCACAACTCTCTCTCTCAGTAACTGTCAGTATTATTGTATTGTGCTCCCCTGGCTGCATTTTGTAGTTGCTTTTGTTGCTATGTCAACATATTTATCTCTGACCGGGGTAAAGATATACACATATAAAGGCTGACAAAAAGGACTTTTCGTGTAAATTCCTATGGAGCAAACTCTGAGAAAAGGGTGTTCGACAGAGGCGGTCCCTCAGGGACCAGTTCAGGGCATCTTCTGTTTCTCCCCTATAAAATTGACTAGCTTGAGCCCCGGAGCTTCCGTGTCCCATATTTGTGGACAACATGAAGTTTATCTCGTAAAGTCAGCGGAAGTTACTCGCCGGTGAGTTCGAGGAGGCACTCAAGTTCGAGAACACATGGAGCTTGCCGTCAAACTGAGGTAAATGCCGTCTACTAACCAGAGTATTAGTGAGTTAATCAGCAGAAGGGAAGGCGGACAGTCCATAACTGATAAGGCGAAGCGGATGAAAGAATGAGTTGTTTTTATGACCGTAAATTTCAAAGGGGCGGATTACTGCAAGTCGACTGCTCAAAGATCTCGTGATGAGCTCTCAAGCCTTCAGTTGGCAGTTTCCCACAGTCAGGCTGGTGTTCTTGCCTGTTTACGAAGAAGTGATGAGGCCTCAGCCTAAACACTGTTTGCAGGCTTGGGCGCTCTTCCTCATTAGGTTTGCAGCCTGTTTTGCAAAATTAAAGTAGACAGCCACTCGGAAATTTTGGGGTCAGCGAGGAAAAATCCACAACCAGAGCCTGCAAAGCATGGGGCTCTCTTCCCTAGAGAGAAGTGAAGAAGGGCCTCATTTAGGCCTTCGAAGTTTCAAGAGGTTTAAAGAGAGTAAAAGCCGAAGATAGGCATGCCGTGGCTCCGGACAGAAGAACGAAAGAGAAAGGTGTACAGCCACGGAAAGAGCTTTGAAGGCTAAATGTCAGGGCTGACCCTTGCAATAAACGATTTGCATGGTGGAACCAGCAGACAAAAGAGCTGGTGGGTTAGAAACACAAAATCTTTCAAAAAAGCTGGACCACAAATAAAAAGTTATTCCCCCTGGCAGATTTCCCCATTAAGAGGGGAAAACAGGGATTGAAACTGTGCCAGGTGTTCGGCGGACCAAAGTGAGACACGCTTTTTATGAGGGAATCGTTGTCTCTCGCCCAGAAGGTGAGAAGACTCTTCCATTTTTTCCCCTTTTAGCACAACTGGATCAGTTGAGGACCCTATCAGACTGAACAGACGGGGGGCTTACTAATTTTTGCAGTGGTAGGTGTTTACTCCGGTGCATACCGCCGGGAGAAATCGGGAGAAAGGTGGTTGATTGACCTTGGTAGCTACCAGTATTGTGCAAACTGTATATAGAAGGGTAGGTTCTCCCCGCCAGGAGAGGTTTTTGTTTGATCTGTAACTACAGAATTAGCAAACCCCGCAAGCTCAAGGACTCAATAGGTGCACCACAGTGATCCTACACTTATATCAGTCAAACGGCAATACGGCTTCTGAGAGAGTGCTCACCACAAAACCGGGCTGAACAGAAGCGGCTTGATTCGAGGACATCTAACGTGACGCCGCGTGAAAGTCATGATTTTGTGAAAGAAGTAGCCTGGAGAAGAGCCAACGAAATCTGCCCAGGAAAACCCGGAAGAAAGCTTCGAACTTGAAATTCAGCCAGATTGTCAGGAAAACTGAAATCACTGTAACGTAAGACGGAGGTAGCCCTTTTTTGCCCTTTTGGGCTAGTGGACCTCGTTTCGCCCTCTCTGTATAGCTGCTTAGCCTCGCAAACGTTTATTTGCATGCATTATCAGTGTTTAGCTGTTTTCATTGTTCTGCATGGAATTAAATACCGGTGGCAAAAGCAGACTCACTTTGTCGGCACAAGTTTGAACGACTGTGCCCGTAATTATAAAGGGCATTAAGGGAAGGGGAGATAATAATAACAATAATGATAGTTTATTTCGGATAACCCCGAAGCATGCTGCAATGCAAGACCAAACAATACAGTTGAAAGCTGAATCAGAGTTAAAAGAGGATTATACAATTATGTGAACGCGATTAAATGTAAGGGAGGGCATTCAAGTCAGTTTTCTCGGTACCGCCCGGTGAATTTAAGCTCAAGGTCTGGTGGTCGAGCCGGCTCGAGGTAGGGTGTAGGTATTTAGCTAAAGTGTGGACTAGATGGGGAATAGTAAAGAATCACACAAATCCTACCGAAGTAAGACTGTTCTATCGGAGAACCAAACTGGATTGACGAATACATGGATATCGTGAAAAAGAAACATTCCCGAAGGAAAAGTAGTCAAGCAGTAGAGCTTCGTAGTGTATGAGAGGGGCTACTTTATAAAATTAGGCGATGAAAAATGGTGGAATCACACATCAATACCAATAAAACCAGTCTTGGATTATAGGTGTGAAGTTTAGTGACGGTATATCTGATGCGCCAATTGTATAACAAACGGAAAGCAAACTGGAGTGTGATTGCCAAAGTGATGGTGAAAGAAGTGGCCGAGTAAAAACAGAGACTTTGAGCAGATTGTTTTGCTTTCATAAGAAGGGAATACAATGCATCAGCATAAAACAGGGAACTGGCAAAAAATCGATGTATGGGGCTCAACTACTACAGTAGGATAGACACAGCTGGCGAAAATGGCGAGGTGACGGGTAGGAGGCTACCAGTTTATGTTCGTTACAGAAATTGGACCACTTTACGGCGACAGAACAGAACTTTGCGGTACAAGTGCTTATCAGATATGCACACGCGGGACATGATACCTTGCGAGATAAGAATATTGCAGTTCAACAGCCCTAAGTGGGCGAGCAGCGAAACCGACAGAGACAGCAAACAGTACAGAATCATAGATTGTTGGGAATCTCTAGAGATATATTTCGCAGTGTCGTATACAGTTTGAAGATGGTTGTACGAAAGTGAATGGCAACAATAAATGCGTTAGTTTTCGAGCACGTTGGTAAAAGCAGCAAAAAGGGGCGAGCTTCATCTAAGAGAATGGTCAAGTTTACAAATAAGACTGGTGAATAGTTTAGCATGAAACCATGGTGAAGTGGACCGGGAACAACGAGCCAAGAATGTTGATGGGGTTTTAAGTATGCGATAGTTACGCACCAACGAGAGCAAATTTTGCCGGGCGTAAAACGTGATGGGTTAAAAAGGCAAATTTGGAAGCGAGCACGATGGTGAGTTCATGTTGGCTGAAGGAGACAGCAGCATATTTGCAGCATTTTGAGTGTATGAATGGTATTCTTTTTGTTTGGTTTTTTATTCCGCAACCGGTGTTAGTGAGTGGGGCCGACCGTGCTCTGGAGACCCAACCTGAAAACCACTACTGGGGGCCGGAGATGCCATCCGCCAACCTATTTGCGCCCGCACATATTTGCAGACATCCTGCAGGCCCGATGTGCACCGGCCAAAGTGGTGAATCTGACCGTGCCCCGCACCGGCGTTATTTGCGTAGGTGATGTTGGTTGAGATCACACAGATGTAGAGATGGAGTAGTCTAGGAGATTGCGAGGGATCCTGGAGAGCAGGTTCAATGAGCGAGAGCCGGAATGACGGGCTAGTGTCATATTTCCAGCCAGAAGTGTGAGCGAAATAGCTCGCCCGTATTATTTCCGGATCTTTCCAAGACATCGAAAGGGAGGTACGCTCTGGTTGGTGTCTGGAAACAAGAATAGAGAGACGCAGCCTGGGATGCTCCCAGCTGAGGATCAACGGTCAACGGTGAAAGGGGAAATGCAGTAATTTAGACACATACTACCCTGGAAAGAATGAGGACTATGAGCCATTAGGTGTGAATAGGAATACAAAAATATTGACCAAAACTGGGAACAAAAATGATGATTTGTAGGTAAATGGTAATCGCTGGGATTGGATTTAGTGTTGGAACGCTGGGGCAAAAATAAAGAGGGGGAATGGGATCAGTTCGGGCCGAGTAAAGCCAATTGGGTATGACGGAGATAGATAAGAAACGTTAGAGCGCGTGAATTAGGAAGAATCTAACAAGGGCCGAGTCGGTGAAGTAAGTCATTCCAAGGGGCACTAATATGCTGGCGATGGAGAAATCGTATGGGAAAGGCGACGTCGGCGTTGCAAAGGATGTTACTCGGGTCATGCTTCCTCCACCTATTCAAAAATCTAGGTTATCCTCATAAGCTTGTTCAAACGTGGTGCACGTATGTGTTAGTTGTAGTACTTCGGCGACATCTAAAATTATATAAAGACAATTTTGGAACGGTCTAGTGTCTGGCAGGCCCGAATGTCTTCAGGCAGTCTGTTCCAAATACGGGAATAGATTGTGATAAAAAACCTTCCTTTTAGTTTTGTCCTGGAGTATGGAACCTCAGTAGTATGATTTCGGCTACAATGAGGGTAGGGTGCGTCTTGAGCGAAACATAGATCAATGGTGGACGTATGTGCTCCAGAATGTAGGAGGTTGATTAGAAGATAAAGACTGAGTTTCACACGTCGTAGCCACAGGGGTTCAAGTCTTAGTGGCTCACAAGGACCAGTAAAAGCAAGGCATCACACGGAAATAAAAAGCGTAGAAATTCAGGGGATGTGTTTTGACAACTGCAAACGGAGGTGCCTTAGGACATCCAGTAAAACTGTTGGGGAAGCATAATAATTTTACATGGAACACACCTACCTGAAGTGGTTCTGCTTGGATTACCAACCCACAAAAATTAAATTCGGTAACCGGGCTATAAGGGTGGTCGGAGGTGGTGGAACTGGTGGCTGAGACTCGCGAATGCTTCTCAAAAAAGAGTGTGCAAGTCCGAGAGAATAAAAAGGACCACGAGGGCCACTATTTGGAAGGCTAAGCCAACAAGGCAGTGGAACTAAGGCAAACTAGTAAACTAACCGGATACAAGCATCAATACATGGAGCGAAACACTGAGATGACACACTGATGACTGTAAGTGGTGAGGCGCTGTTTTAAAAAACCGCCATAAAACCAGAGGCTCTAGGTGAATTATTGCAAGGCCTACCCGGAGATAGGACAAGATTCTATCGGCAACTTGGAAACCCGAAGAGACTAACGACACATCCATAGGAAGACACAGACATGAGGTGTCTCAGAGATTGCCGGAACCAGAAGTAAAGTAGTGAATGATGATCAGGGTCATAAGGTATCTCGCTGTAAACTGGTTGAGGTGCGTTAGTCTGTCAGATCAAGCTACGATAAAAAAGAGCCCGTGGCCTGAAACTTGGAAGGCAGAAAAGTCAAAAGCTACGAAAAAGCAAGATCCACCAGAGTGGGATTCACATACCTAGACAACAGAGATAGAGATTTCGCCGCCTTGGAATGAAAGAGGAGGCTCTCAGACAACCGGGTTTTCTTCCAACCGACAAGCATACTAACCGCGAAACCATAAGAGCTGTAATGGAGCTACCCTTTCTGAAGTTTCCAAATCTGGCATTAAGCCAAGGTAAATTATCCACCTATGAGAGGGTCAGAGATGACAGCGAGTGTTTTGACCTGGAAGGTGAGGAAAGTTATGCTGAAAGTAGACAACTAGAGGGGAACACAGGAAGTCCAATGGTGAAACTTATATAGTGTTGAGGAAAATGAAGTCTGTGAAAGATAGAAACGCGTGCAGCTCTTTGGCTTTGGGTTTGGGACTTGAACAATCCCAGTGAACACCCCAAAGAAGAACAGACTTTTAGTTGCCTTGCGCTTACTGATAACACGAATGCTTGTGGCGCTTGAAATACGAAAATGAGTTGAAAGTCACTTTTAGGGATGCAAAAATCTTTTGTCACAAAATTGGCTAATACCGGAGGATGTCAACACTCATGCCTACTTGGAGGACCTCGTTCAGCGAGAGAAAGATAGGGACGACGGCAGATGAGAGGGGAGCGTGGTGTTGCTAGCTGCAAAGTCCTTACGTCAGCTATGGATTGAAAAAGAATTACACGATATACAGTGTATTAGCTGGCTAATTGCAAAGCAGAGTCCCTGTGACCCTTAGCATTTATCGAAGCCCGTCTTCTACGAGAATGGAGAGCAATGAAATGCCGGCGGCAATTAAAACAGTCAGTAAAGATTGAACAGCGTTCACCATGGGGGAATTCAACGTCCCATAAATAGACTGGGAATTGGAAGGCACACTGCAGCGGTTTTTCTAATATGCTCTTCTGCCAGACCTACCAGGATAAAAGCCAATTTAACGCGTGCAGCAGGGAAAGTTTTGGCAGATCAATCAAAATTTTGCTATGCTTGATTCATCAATGACTAAGCTCTAGAGGCACCCGGGTTCGAAGGTCGTCACAGCCCCACTGGAGAAGAGAGATCTCGTGGTAATAAGCGCCAAGCTTATGACACAGGGAAGTGCACTGCCGGAAAACTACTGCGGTGAGCACGGTGGACTGCTGACTCTATCACTGGTGGAAGCAGCGGCGGAACAATACTGGGAAGTAGCTCATAACAAGGTGGGGTAGAAGTTAAACCACGCCAGGGGAACTTGAAGTCACTCCCGGAAGCTTTCACACAGCTGGTGGGAAACGAATTAAATGGCTTGCAGCCATGACGGAGGTCCAGGTCGCATAAAGCGCGGGATATAAAACGCAAAGCCCGGTGCCTGTTCGGGAGAAGGAGAGCCGTAGGAACTGCTGGAATACATGACCGCTCCTGGAGAGTCCATGCCAGCCGAACCGGGGTGCAGACACTAGTATGAGAAGGGGCTAGCGAGAGAAGTGAAACGCAATCCGAAAGCTTATTTAGCTATGGCCATTTGAAGTCAAACCTGAAGGTTGCAGTTAGTAATGTTGGGGACTCGAGGAGCGAAAACACTGATGCGAATGTAGAAAAGGCCAATGTATTACTTCCTTATTTGGGGGGGGGGGTCGTAGAAACCATAGTAGAGAGAGCCCAAATAGTCTCCCTCTGTTCGGCGGGACAGGCGAGCCACCTGTCCAGAATGAGAAAGAAGGAGTAAAGTGGGGCATAAACGGTCAAGTCTAGTCTGGGCAGCAGACTCAGATGAACTGTATCCAGCCTTGTTGAAGCCATTAGCCAACCTGCTGGCCGAACCTCTTCCACGGCAATTCAGTCGGTCTCTGAATGACTGTCAATAGCCGAGTGACTCGAGGCTGGTGCAAGCGGTGCCAACAGTTAACAGTTGGGGTAGATAGGAAACTTCTTACCATGGACAAGTAAGCCCGACATCGGTGGCTTTGAAGGCCCCGGGAAGGATTATTTGCCTTCCATTGCAGGAGTGGATTGATCAGAGTAAACCAACTCCTATGTGAGGACGAGGTATTGCTCGACAAACCCCGTGCGTCTCCTGGATAAAGCCACTAGGAGATTTGGCGGTGGCGGGAAGATAGAGGTTAGCCACCTGGACTTCAGTAAGCCCTAGGCTACGGATGCTCAAGCCTTGATTTTGCTGCAATGATCCGTTGCTGGGTGACTGGATAGCCAAGTTTCTCGGGGAAAGGACATTCTCTGCGGAGGTAGATGGACAAAGGTCCATTATTGGCAGGATCGCCGATGGGGACCCGCTAGTTTCAAAGCTTGTGCTACACCTGTTTCTTTTTGAATATAAGCTATCTAGCTCACGAACTGGACTGCCAAATATTTATGTTCGTTGACGGCCTTAAGATAGTGAGAAAAGCTAGGGAAGGTGACCTGCAGGATGACCTCGAATCTGTGTATCGGTGGTACTCCGAGGACAAACAAGTGCAGAGATGCGACTATCCCAAGGTCCAGGGCTGGGAACCTAACGGAAGCTTAGCCTCATTGACTACACGCACGATAAAGGCCGAACACTGTTACGGGCAGTAGAACGAATCCCAATCGAATGAGCGTGTTTCTTGATAATTTGTGGATCTAAACAACACAAGAAGCATAGTTATACAGCAAGAAAAAAGCGTACCGTCAGGTGAGAAACCAAGAACAATGGGCAGTAACTTTCTGAAGACCTGGACGGACCAGAAAATAAAGAAAGTCCATTTAGCAAGCAGCTGAACGAAACGGCGGCGCCGTTCGACTGAGATACGATCAGTAAATCAGGAAACTCTCAGGGTCATGAATCAGTGAATCTGTTAAAAAGGCATGAATTAGATTGTAGTTGCAACACTCGAGAGAGTTAACAACAAATAAGTATAAATAAGCTAAATCTGTGGGTAAACAAGAGGGCTTGCCAACTTGAGTGGATGAGTCCGGCACCAGATTTGGTAGTCACTGACGTGCGATGGCCAGTGGTAGAGAGCAGTGACAGAGAAGCTAAGGTCGAGAGTTCTAGCCTCCTCTCGGCTGGGCAAAAGAAACACTGAGAAAGACAATCTTACAGTAGAAATGTGAACCTTCAAGGAAAAATGTTATGAATAAATGCGTGAACATTTCATGTTATAGGTACCACGAAACTTGGGTATAAACCAATGAGATGCAATAAAAACAGAGAAAATATGTAACAAATATCCGAGGTTTACGAAGTATGCACTTTTGTATTGATTCCCATTTATCCTCAGCTGGGAGCATCCCAGACAGCGCTTCTCTACTTTTTCTCTATTTCCAGAACTTCATTCGCGCTAACCCTTCTCTCGATGACTCTTAATACTCTGGAGACCAAACCGGTCACTAACCTGGCCTACGCATCTACCTGGCAGTCGGCTATTCGTACTCTATCCGACCGATGCTTCCTTGGTTACTTTCCGGGACCCCGCGGTGCCTGGTCGTCTGATCGTGGGCTACCTCATACCTACGGCCGTTTGGCCCCACCAAGGAAACTCATGTCAATCCCAACAGTGCGAGAAGCGGTCAGATCCACGGCTTCGGCCGGCGCATATCGGGCGTGCAAGCCAACTGCAACGATGTGCGGGCTCAGCTAGGCCGGCGGATCACACCTCCTGTCACCAGAATTGGTCTTCAGGTTAGGTGTCCAGCTCGCAGCCAGCCTCACCTGCTAGCACCAGTTGCGGACTCAAAAACAACTTCCCCTGCCTCTTGTTGCTGCCATCCATTGCTTCCTCCAACGTTCCTAAAAAAGGTTTACCATTCACCCGGTCAAGTTCCAAATCAACATATGCACATATACTCACTCGTCTCAGAGGTGTACCCTACTATTTTCGACTACTCACATTTATATCCATCGACTCATCTTTTATTTGTCTAAACTGGTGCCATGTTCACCCTCATCCTACTATGTCTAGTTACCGGATTCTGTACCCCGAAACATGAAACGGTTTCACTGTTCAGATCTTTACTATGGATATCACAATTCCTGATATGCCCTTGAAGAGACCATTCATCCACTTGGTAATTTATATGTCACCACTACATTTATCTAAACAGAACCATCCTTTAAAGATTCTTTCCTCACCTGCCAACGATTCCACACAAAAAGTAATGGTCCTCATTCCAGCGCTCCATCCGCGTGACTCTAGCTCTATGTTCATTGTATCCTTCCGTTGCATACTCTCTCATTCAGCCATTTGCATTTCATGACAGTTGCATTGACAATGAAGTATCCACAACCCAGAACATAAGTAGTTCGATTGCCTCCTTAGCTTTTCACGTCAGACTTCAGCATATCCAGCTCTGCAATCACCTGCACTTAATGAGAGCAGTTCATATATACTATTATACGACCGTACCTGTCAACTATATGTCCATCTCCCGCATCCACTTTGTTACCAACTTTAGATGCTCTCATGCTACTCTTCAACGAACCCAGACAAATCCAAAATTGTATTACTTTTCACCCACCTACGAACCACTGCCGCTGCTCTACCAATACATCATGGTCAGCCACCTGCACCACAATCCATAGGGTGCCTTTTCTACATCTTTAGCTGAAAATCAACTACCTGTAATTTAGGCTGCCGTTACTCTGTTTGTCCCGCCCCCCAAAGTCTCAGGTGGGACTTTCCTCAAAGTACCTAGTCATGCAATTATCTGCGCTTTATGGGGGCTCCAGTTATGTACTACCTCCAGTTTATTCCGTCAGACATCAAACATATAAACCACCATTACGCCCACCTCGTTGTAAATTTGTATTCCTCATCTGTCAGTCTTGGGAAAACCCCCGATTAACCAATAATTGAGAACCGTTTCACCCACCTATAACCTATAGCCATTTTTTCATCAGTCCTCCACGATTGGGCATTTATGCCAAAGACCACTGCGAATGCAACTGCTTTAAAAGTTTGCTGGAAATGAACTATACGTATGCCAAGTTACCGACCTACCGGTTGTTTCCCAAATGCCCCATGTCAGACTCTTACCAGCGCATCCCGTTAAGCGATTCTTTACATGTTTCGGAAGTATTGTTTATGCACCACCCCCATATGACTTCATAAGATCATCGAATATCAACTACTCTGTCCATCCAGTTGTCAACTTGCGCTCACCAATTAACCTGAAACAAGCCCTTTATTCGAATCTTGTTCCAACCACCTGTCAACTTTCGCCACTCTGCTCCATTGAACTTTTCAGGTTTGGGCATCTACATCCACCTCTTTACCAGGGCTTCCTCCGAAACCTCGTGATAAATAGCAAGTACTAATTCAGTGGTAAAACGGACGGTTTGATTTAGGCAATTCCTCTCGTCAGAGGGCACCACAAGTACTTTGGTATTGTATTTCTGATATTATCCGGGCTATTTGGGCTACTGGTTCAAGTGCATGTCCTCCATCACCAAAATTCTCCAATTTTTCGTTGCTGCTTCTTCGAGGGTTTTCTTTGTCAGTTTACCCACCCGTGCCTCTTTGCATCGACGCTATCCGAAATACTGCGCGTTTTTACTTCATCTCCTTTTTTACCTCATCACGCACCTTGACGGCGGAGCTTATTTCACTCACTTCGGAGAGGTGCTTCAACCTGACCTTTGAGCTCAAATTTGCCGGGCATTCATTCGTGCGACTACTAAAACCTATACACTTTTGTGCTGCACTTACCCAAATGAATATCCAAGGAACCTTCTTGTGACCTCACTTGTATCATAGGATCATTCAATCAAGCTTGCTTTGAGTGTCCCCGAAACAAACCATTATTATTACTATTATTATTATAAATACAAGGGAGAAGGACAAACTCTAATTGGGAACAGCAATTGCCATGCAGGCAACTCACTGAAGATGTCCTCCAGGTCAGCCTGAGGGAACTAGAGGACAGCAACACCGGAATGGGTTTGAAAAGAACAGATACTACCCCAGATCCAGGGATATTTATGACCGCGGATTCCAAACCTCTGAGACAACAACTGGAAGCTGCATAGAGGTAATATTGCGGCATCACTACTGAAGAGAACCGATGCCCCGCGTTGGCCACGGGTGAAAGTCTTGAGGAACAAAAGAGAGAGTTTTGTGAATGGATGGTCTGAGAAAATAACATCTAATAGCCGCGTTTACAAATCATATGGGAAACTCAGATGGATTTTCAATACAGATAGCCAAAATCCTTCCAAAAAGTCTCTGTCTGGGGTTTAGGATGGGGTCATGCTTATCATCTCGCCGATCCAAAAGCCTACTGCCAGAGTTTGCGGTTACTAACTCACTGCTTTGGCTGCATGTAATATAGATCGCCGTTGTAGTTGTTCACTCCGTGGCTTTTTTGGATCTACCTCAATTTCCGATATAGAGTATGAGATGGGCATACTCATCAGAGGATCAACGCACGCACAACGGCATACGACTGGGAGGCAGATATTCGAGGATCAAAAGGTTTTGCTGCAATAGATGGGTCTACGCATCCCAAGCAGGAAACTAATTATTTCAACCATGAGTTGAAGTAATTTGACTACAGCTTGCTCAGAAATAGTGAAAGTAAATGCTGCGTTCAAGCAACAGCGAGATACCCTGGAAAGCAAAAAAGGTTGAAAGACAGAGAAATTACACAAAATGGAGCCAAATTTCCTGGGACGAATAGAACTAGGTTTCTGATTAAAAACCGGCCTTGAAGATTCGTATACGGTGTGATATATCAAGGAAGCATATCATCACACAAATCGGTCGGATATAATACAAAACGTACGTTTCTGAATGCTTCTGTGTATAAAAAATTTAACAAGGACTACTGCGCCAACAGTTAATAAACGTTTTCCTCCAAAACCGGAGTAACTTCACGACATGATTTCAAATGATGAGCCTTTTTAAATGAGCGAAGCAAAATTTTGTGGAATGTTTCCATTGTCTTCGTCTAAGTTACTGCAAAGGATGAAAATGAGTGTATCTTTGCCATTTTTTGGAAGACCAAATCAGCCTGAAGATGTTAAAAGAACAAGATTAAAAAGGTGCAAAATCACTCGGCGCATGTAGGATGCAGTCCACTTCATGCATTTGCATACGGCTTTGAGTTTAGCTCACCAACATGGCCCTTGCCTCTGCAGCCTATTATTCAGAAACTTCATCTAATACTTGGTACATTCTCCGTTTTCTGTGGAGTAACAAGACTTAAGGATTCATCCAGCACTCAGCGCCCTCTTTGGCTGTGGCAAAGTACTCTTTTCGAATAGTCGCTGCCTGCAGAGCTATTAGCAATACGGTCATTTCGAGTCTATGTCTGGACTCAGTTTTCGGAGCGGTAACCGCCGCTCTGATCAAGAGGTAATTTGCTGTGTCGCGGGCCATGCGGTTCACCCCAGATGCCGAGTACAGCTAACAGGTAACCCAGTTCTAAATTTCTCTGCTTTGGCTGATGACATCCAGATTTCAACTGAGCTTTCAAAGAAGCCTCCTTCTGAGATGTGATATACATTTCAGTGCCGTTTCTCCTATCCGTTGGGCTATTCGACCGTAAGCGCAGTGGCGGGATGGAGAAATTGCGTACTGTCTCATGAAATTGCAGTATTGTTCATGGTGCTCATCGAAAGGGCTCAGCTCCAGTCTTAGAAGGTCGGAAGCAGCAATACTGGTAGTTTTGCGTGGTCTCGTATTTTATGTGTTGTCAAAGCTACTGTGCCGTTGACACTGCGAAAGGGGTGATTCTCCTGCCGGTTTGCTCAAGCGACTCTTCTGTATATCTTACTTCTGTTCGTCTCTAGCTAACCGCCAATGATGCTCCACGTGCCACTGTTATTATGTGGAAACTAACTTCAAACCCCGAGTGGCTATAAATACATGACTTGGCACAGACAGAACTAGCAAGTTTAACCGCTGTCTAGAGAAACGAAAACACCCAGATCACCCGTAGAGACGTGCCGATTCAGAGACCGTTGCTACGGAGAGTTCTTGCTTTCTCGTATGAGCTTTTCCAACGAGCTTTCTTCTCAGTGCTGAGTTTGAACAGAGTAAACCCCAAGAATCGCAGTTAGACGAAAGCGTAGCCAATTTACACGAACCCCAAAATGAGAACCAGATCGGTTCATTATTTTTACCGTGGTAACTTGAAAACTGCAAGGATTACAAATACGTACAAACTTCAAGTATGAGGGCTATTCAGCTACCTGTAAAATTCGAGGGGTTAATATCCCGTGGTCCAAGCATGACAGTCAACAGCGGTTCAAGCCCAAGCTTAAACATCACATACGGAAGAACGAAACGTGTAAAAATCTTTGTGCGCGGATAAGATTATAAAATAAAGGTTAAATATGGACACATTCATGAAGCACGTAGAAAATTTGGATAGGTTTTCAATATAGATCCTTTACCATAGGCACTGTTGACGTTTTACACAACCTATGTAAGGCCGCGTCTGGAGTTTGTCATCCAGGCTTAGAGTCCTAATCTCATTACTTACGGGAAACTACTTGAATGTGTGCAAAAGTGATTCATAAGAATGTGTACCGAACTTCAAAGCTGGCCTCGTGAATTGAGGCTTCGAGAACCAAAGCTGGTCTCTCTGGAACGAGGGAGGGTACGGGGGATCTCACTGGGGCTTTCTGGAATACCATAGGCCTCTCAGACCTGGAAGAATTCACTTGCTTCCAAGAAACACAGATGAAGGGTTCAAGTGACGCCGACTTAGGCTTGCGAAACGCCTTCTCAAACAGTAGTTAGGGCAAGTGCCTTTGTTCGATGAGGGGTAAGTCGATGGAACAAGCTTCCATCCCAGACGATGAAGGCCCAGACTGTTGCTGAGTTCAAGCGAAAGTTAGACACTCACTGTGACAGCCTGCTTGAAGACAAGGTAAAATAGAAGACTTCTCTTTGACCCCTCCAGCAGCCGGACTCTTAGTACCTAAAGCTTCAATGGAAGCTTCAGTTGTTAGTGTGAGAGCTAGACAGTGCAGTGACCCTGCTAAATTCCAATCTCTCTGGGACTGCCATGAAAAATGAAATGAAGCCCTGTTTAGTAGACAATTCAGGGAGAATCAAGTCCACGTTTCTTCACGTCTGCTTTTCATACTGTTGCATGACGCAGCTACTGATTAGGAAGCCTGTGGACGCGCACACTACTCAACGGCCGCTGCATGTGCGGCCTGACTACATGGGAAGAAGACTGGTATAAATAGAAACACAAAGCAACTAAGCATTACTCTTAGAGCCGAAAAAGTCACCACAATGGATCCGTGGCCCTTTGCCTTCCAGAAGTTTCTTACAGAACCAGAAAATCAAATGCCGAAATATTGCACCCTCGGGATGGCCTCCAACTTAGCCTATTGTGGTCGGAATGTGACGGAATAAAAGGAACGGCCTAGCCAACCGCAGAAGCCGACGTAAAACGAAGCGTAATACTAGACTGCCAAAATATATACGTGGTTCAAAGGAGTCTCGGAGGACACTGAGGCAACCTGAAAGCCGAAACTATGTCAGAGAAAGTGAGGCTAGATCCTGGGCAAAGGGGTGCAGGGATCAGTCCAGTGGCATCTTGCAACATGCTGCAATGTGTTAAACACAGTTGTCTTACGCACCACTGCTCCTCAGGCTGAATGCATACCGGAGGTTGGTTCACGGGTCGAGTTCAGAGTAGAGTTGTGGTGTGGCGCAGTGCCCTAAGTCTGATATCTTAGGTAAGAACAGTTTCACTTTCACTGAGGCCATCACCGCGGCTACTTCCAACCCAACCTAAATTGTTCAACTAGCTCCCCTTGTTCTGCCTTTCTTACACCCATTTTCCCTATCTCTCATATCCCAAACTACGTCCCCAATTGTATCACTAAATACAGTGGAATGACAGAAAGTTTTCCCTACTATCCAAGCAGGCGCCACCACTGCAGTCTGAAAGGAGAACCAAAGAAAGTTAGCGTCGAGGACTCACTTCCACTGCAGGCTGCTTGTAACACTACCAAGTCTCATCACTCGGTGGGGTCTGAGGTTGTTTGTACTACTTTCCGGTGTCTCGTTTTGAGGAAGAAGTGGATGGTCAGACACCTATAAATCTGCCGCATATGCATGACCAGTGTCACGAACGCTATACTTCGTTTTTGTGGGGAGGCATGTGAGGAGCTCTGGAGCTTTGGGTTCAGAAAACTAGATACAATTTTTTCTCAATCCTCCAAATCCTGTGATTTGATCTGATCTGAAGGTCACGGAGACAAAAGAAGGTTCCGTACATACCGCAGGTTTCAAAGTACATCGCCATGACATCCGACAAACGTGTATAACAGTGGCATCTTTCTTCCAGTTGTAGACGTGTGAGGAATGAATCACACAATTTTAAGATGGTGCACGATGTGGATAACAAATTTAGAATCCGAATTATTTTACCAAATCGAGAGCACTTGGTGGTATCCTGCCGAAATTCATCCCGCGTAGAAGATATTTTCCATGAAGCCTGTGAAATTTTGGATATTTCGGACAGGGAATTATTCGGAATATCTGTTTCCTCAGGTAAGTAATTCACCCTGAAGCTTTCTTACTTGATGAATGCATAGAAGAATCATATTTATTTCTGGACCCGGGAGAAAAACTGTCCAAGATTGACTTCGAACTCCTTACTCTAACAGAGCGACCCAGATGGGTAGGTTAACTCCTTTATTGGCAACACATCGAAGAATGTTCGGTTGCATATTGCGTCTCCACAATTTCAAGTAGCACGTGCTACTTGATGTCATCTTTTGTAGCACACAGCCCGTCCTCATCATCGTCTTCCGACCAGTTTGTACAGTAGTCATTCTTCCACAGAATAAGAGAGAAATGGTGAGAAGAAAGTAGACGCGAGAAGTTCTTTGCATTTTCATCGAGCGTTTTACTTCAATATACTGATTTAAACACACTGAAACGTCCTATAGTTCAGTTCAGTTCAGTTCAGTTCAGTTCAGTTCAGTTTGCACAGGACAGGTAATGGCCACGGCCAATCGAGCGTTCAGAATTCCTTCGATGGTATGCACACCAGTTATGCGCCCATCACTGCCGAGTGTATTTCGTCGAATCCCCGCTAAAAATGAGAGGGAAACGGAAAACCTCATCGCACATCAACTGCGAGAGACATTATGCATCGTGAGTGTTCACTGAGACAGTATGCAATGAGGGAAAAAGTCTGTTAAAACATACTCCAGAAGGACCACAGTGCTACCCGTCATCCATCTAGTTGATATACTCAATTCTCATCACAAGGAAAGGTCTCGTACCACTTGCGATCTAGGGCACCTTTGAAGGATTGGACTGTCTGCAGATCTACCATTCCACCAGGCAGACCATTTCAACTGTTCACAACCCTGTTGCTGAAGAAGTGCGATCTCGCTATCAACCCAGATCGGGCTTTTGTCAACTTCTTGTAATGTCCCCTTGTTCTGGAGTCTACGGCCACTTGGAATAGACTATCTGGTCTAAGGCCAGAAAAGCCCTTCATTACCTTGAACGTTTCTATGAGTTCCCCTCGACGTGTCCTCTTTTCTAACGAGAAAAGATTCAGGTCACAGAGTCTCTGCTCGTGAGTCTTACCCCTCTGCCCTTCAACCGTTCGCGTGGCAAGACGTTGGACTTTCTCTAGGCAGGCGGCGTCCTTTTTGTAGAAGGGTGGCCAAGCCTGCACGCTACCTTCTAAGTGAGGTCGTACTATAGCCATGTAAATAGGTACAAATACCTCCGACTTCCGGCAAGACAAAGCTGATTGCAGTCTAAAGATCTCCCCACGAGCCTTATGCGCAGCAGCGTTGCACTGCTCCGACCATTTGAAGTCACTGTTCATGATGATCTCCAGGTCTTTACCCCTACTGGCTGCCTCTACGGTGAACAGCCCTTGATCATGAGCGACAGTTAGGCTCTCTGTTGCCCTTGACAACAAATGGCTTTTTTGGGCGTTTAGAGGTAAGTCCCATTTGTATGCCCAGTTCAGGACGGTACCTTTTTCCCTGCCCAAGTCCGTTCTACCCTTAGATTCAACAATCTTCACGTCATCCGCAAAAATAAAGCTGGGCGATTGAAGAGTGGATGCTAGGTCATTAATAAATAACAAGAATAGGACCGGGCCTAGGACGGATCCCTGAGGTACACCACTGGTGACGTTCACCAAACTGGAGCACCTGTCCCCCACTTTGACGTAAAACGTCCTGCGGGAGAGGAAGTCCTCCAGCCACCTATATACTGGCCCACCTATACCGAAAGTCTCCATCTTGCGTAGCAAAAGACGATGATTAGTTATAGTACTATTCAAGGTCTTGGCATTATTACCAAGTTAGAAGTCGTTTTTCCCCATGCCCCATAAAAAGGGTAAAAAGAGAAATTACTAGGAATCCATAATTTGAAAGATAAGAGTGAGTAAAAGAAAACGTAATTTGGGGAAGGGGCAGAAATTACCGAGGTACTTCGGGTATTACACACAAATGGCATACACCGGTCGGAAATCTTTCAGAAAGCACTCGGAAACAGCTGGAAAACCGGCCAGCGCCATAACGCAAATCGCTCAAAAACCGGAGAGAAACCAATTGATTTCGAAGCGGCTCAGAAGCGAATTGCCCACAAGGGATAAAGAGGAGGAAAAGAGTACCCGTTTGAGGAAAAAGTCAGACGGTAGGCTTAGCCTTAAAGTGCCACTATTAACTTTCCCCATTATACCACTAATGCCACTTTATCTAAGCACCGTCTGTATGTGTGACACCTTTGGAGGATTCTAGACTTGGAAGCGGACCCACTTCGTAACCATGGCACTGCTACACTCCCTCGACAGCAAACTGAGTCTGAACTCTGTTTCATCTACAGAGTAAACAACAAAAACAAAACGGTGGGATTCATCTCGGCGCTTACTGGAGCAAGAATCTAGACTGCTTTGTTGGCTCGAGTCTGAAGTCCTGTGGCCTGACCTGACCTGAGCCCGTACGGAGCCAGTAAAAGCCGCAGTTGTGGGGCTATCGTTTTCAATAAAAATGCCTATTATATGCCCATCTTTGCCTATCTCCTGCAAAGCTGAGCCCCATGCGAGCTTGCTGCCTGGGACAGCTGTGCTTGGTTAAGATGTAATATAGTGTTGCCGGGGCCATAAAAAGACCCAAGGGCACAAAACATACCTAGAGTTCAAATGAAAGTGCGCAAAAAACCTCTTTTAGCACCCAGCTCGTGAGTAACTTCGGTTTTCGAACGGTTTCCGATTGGCTTGTTTAGTAGCCATTTTGTGCGGATAATTAGTTAATTGGTACGAAGGAAATCGATGATCAAAGTTGTGTACACCAAATTATGAGCACTTTATTTCGATTTACTTCTATACACATTGAAAAGCTCTGAAATATCAAGTAACAGATCGTTCTATTTCACCCCCTTAAAATGAGTAAAATAAAGACAGTTATTAGGAAAATCATGAATTGGGAGAGGGAATTAAGAATCGGTAATTGTAGTTTGAGAAGTGACAGAAATAACAAGCATATCACATACTTGAAACTGTTGGCGTAAACCGAGAATCATTGAGAAACCGCACAGAAAATGCTCAAAACCGCTAAGGAACCGCTCGAAAGCCGATCGGCATTATAGTAAACCGCTCTTAAACCGGCCAAACACAGATCGGCTTCGGAGCAGTCTTGTTACACGGGAACGTTAAGTCTTTTGATTCCAAAACAATTGCTTGCGAAGCACCTAAAGTACTTTCCTTTGTGCTGTTCCAACTCATTATTCTACACTTTCCAGAGAAACACCGGTATTTATACGGAAATTTAGGCAAAGATTTCGCGGGTACGTAAAGTACTTTCAATAACAAATATTCTGTTCCTTCCTACCAAAAGTCACCCTAAAAGTTACAGTTAAGTTTCGCCTCAGATTTATGGCAAAAGAAGCGTTCCTTAAGGAAGCTGGTTTGGGGCTACTATGGACGAACTGTAGACAAGCTGTTGGCACTATAATTACAGGTGTAAAGCAGTGCTATGAGGTTCTTTAAAGGATAGGTTCGTGAATGCGTACACTCCGGATAAAAGTGATTAGAAAACGATCACCCTATCTTTTGCTTCACTTAACCCTTTTTATAATATTATATGTGTTTATTATGTGTTGTGCCCGTTTCTTCCTACACGGCAAAGTTGCTGAGAAGTCGGTTGAAGGTTGGCTAGTTTTCGGTCGGTTTGGGATCAAATTGAATAACTTAAGTAGAATTCGAGGCGTAGTGTTGATTTCCGTCTCATCCTAAATTATGTTTTCGCTTACTCCCTTATTCCTACGGAAAGGTCAGATAAACCCAATAGTCTATTTTTACTCTTTCAACGACTCGTAATAAAAATAACTACCCATAAATTTGAATGAAGCAGGATTTGTCGTGACAACGATCAAAAATCAAAAATATGTATAAGTTACCCACTTTGCGTCCAGAGTCTCCATGAACGTTTTCCTTGTTCAATTTTGATATTCAAACGCCTGAACACGAAAGAAATTCATGCATTCATGGGTAAATATTTTCACCGGTTTGAGATCAAGCAAGGTACTAAAGCAACAACGACAATTTGAAGAAAATAGGAGGAAACAATATAGCACAAGGAACTGGATAATAGTCAGAGAAAGACTGCTAATATTTTTTGCTTTTTTGTGCACAATTCCTCGAAGCCATTTTCATTTTTTTATCAGAAAGACAAATAAATTATCCACAATAAACATACGAATTGGTTAAAAATACATTTTACAAAGATAAACGATTGCAACTGATGTTTGACAATAAACAAGTTTCGCAGGAATTGAAATATCTTTAGACAAGCTCACTTCGACTATCAAGTTAAAGGAGGCAAAGTGTTGCTTAACGTGAACGAAGTACTTGCCTGCAATAATCTCACTTTTCACACTAAGATAAACACGGAAAAACTAAAAGAATTATTCTTTGTGGCGATGATATTTGGGAGTTAAATAAATCTCACGTTTTTATTCTCCCGACGATGCCCTGACCTTTTGCTCCAGCAAGCCATCATTGAATGTGTTTCTCACTGCAGCCGTCAGATACTTCACTTGGCAATAAACAAGTATATACGGCGTCTAAAACTACGTAGATATTTGCAGAGTACAATTCATATTTGGTGTTACTAATGTAACAAGGAAGGCATTTGGGTGGCTAAATAAACCAAATCAGGGCAAAATGAAAGATTCTATGTGTAGTTCATTTTACGGACCGGGCCACAGCAACATTTGTCCTCCGGGTGCCCGAGCATTTTGGCTGGTTTCTGGTTAGTTGCCTGTAGCTTTTAGCGTGATTCTTTTGTGCACCGTTTCTGCTTGCGTGGACTGATTGTTCCGGTTGACAACTTGGTCGGTAGTCCGTTACCTGGGCTATCTTTCCAGCTGCCTGAATTCCCGCCGTTTCTCATCTGCTAGTCAATATCCTCTTTTTGTCTGCTTTGGATGTTTTTACATGTTTGTTTTTTTGTTTTTTAATCTATTGTTCTCAATCATTTGGCTTGATTGGTTTGATACTTGCCTCTTTCTGTAGCTTCAGGGTTTCTGGCTACATGTGACCTGTCTCTCAGATGGGCGACCCAACTGGTCTGATATTCGCATCCTCCCTTGCTACAGCTTTCTTCTCTACACTAGTTAGACGTAGTTATAATACGGACATCCTGATTGCGTGACGGTCCAATGACACTGCATATTACATCCATCAGTAATGACATCACCTGCAATGTTCCAGAACGCTGAGTCATGAACAAGTGATGTACATCTTCCAGTGGGGTTGGTTTTTTCTTTGTTAGTGCTACTGTGCTACTGCAGCTTTCTCAAAACAGCTTTCTCAACAGCTTTCTCAAGTTGTCCAGACGGTCAGCTACCGCGTCAGTCGTTGTTGACTTTGGCTTGAAAACCTCCTGTTGTTCTTGTAATGAACCTAATTTCAAGACTGCTGATGTATCCTGGCCCTTAGGTCAATAATTACCATCTACCGGTGCGAAAGGCAAACAGAAAACATACTTTAAGACCATCCACGAAACAACTTACACCATTCGAAAAATCAGTTCCCTAACTTTCGCGTAGCATTCCGTAAAACACCACTTTTCATTGTCCAAATGCGACGATAAAAAGTTAATCTGACAGTAAGAATAGAATGAATATTAAAATGGTTAAACCTTGAAAATATTTCATAACATACATTCACTCATTTTTTGAAAACTGTAAAAAAAATACCACTGTTTTGCATAAATGTCAAAGCACTACCCGAATTTGAAAAACTTTCCATTGATGAGTTGTAACTGCTATATTACGTGAATACTGTCAAAATGCCAAGTAACTACTGCCGACGACCTCCGGAAGTGATCGTTATTGGCATTAGGTGATCCACTACAACAAGAGTTTCACAAAAATACAAAGCAGGTTACGGTTTCATTTCCCAAAGATTTTTGCATTTGCACCAGGGTTTCGTAGTTCTCATTGAAATGAACTTATTTCTCTTTTGAAAAGTGGCTGCTAATCAAGTTATCCGGAAACCGACCGAAAACAGATGTTTTAAACTGGTTGTTTGCTACAAGAGGCCGTCCTAGCGCACTACGTTGGCAATTGCTTCCAAAGGCAAATCCGTAATTTGTGATGATGTGTACATATGCCATTTTCACTCACAATGTATTAACACAAGAAAGTGTATGACTTATTCATGTCAGTTTTATTTTCTGAATGTTGATTTTATCGTTATGAGATTGTTGGTAACTACAAAATAACTGAAAATAAAGTTCACAAATAGTTTGTTTTCTTAAATATGTTCGAATCCAGTAAATGACGAAGATTAGTATAATCGTGCAAAAGTCTAATCCGGTCAAGAGTTCAAATTACGTGCACTGATTTGTAATAGTCATAAACGGTAAGTTTTTCCATAAGAATGTAATGTGCTAATAGTTAACAGGGATGTTTATTGTGTCGTATTGGTTGTCATCATAGATGAAAATACCGAAGTTTCGGTAGATAGTAGAAAGTAAAACGGCGGCAGACACATACTTTTCTTTTCTTCTGAATCATTCTTAACTGGCCAAGCAGCAAAGAACATGCAGTGCATATTGAACCCAACCAAACACACGTAAATAATCAACACGCTGCATACCGGTGCAAACACTGCAATGGCTGGGATCCACTTCGTTACGGAACTAATGTTTGGTGCGTGACCTTATCATATACTGGTCCCCCTGCAGAATTGTAAAACGTTTATAAAACGTCTGAATATCTGTATACCAATCAAGCTGGAAAACCTGGCCTGATATCTTTTATAAGCAAACGACTCCACATAGATTTTATATTGAATCTTATCTGGAAGCATCACGATTTTCATTTATGAACTTTCACAAAATGCTAACCTGGATGGGCCATTTGTAGCAGCAAAGGAGCCGGTACGTGTCTGTGAACCGCTGTCAGTCAGAAACTATGCCAATGCCGACAGTAGCGGATGACGTTTATCTTGTAACAGTAAATAGTCCCATTTTTGGTTTCTCCATAGGAACGCAAGCGGCCACGCTCCCACAAGGCCACCCTCCTACAACTTGAAAACATCGTGGCACTCAGATCCCTCTTCCGCATTCTATCATTCCACTAATAAAATTTATGACATATCACGAGAGAGTGTCTTCCATGAAGAAATACGGAAACGAAATCGGAACGTTCAACTTTTAGCTTCCATATCTATTCCAGATAGTATTTTAGCTATTCGAATGAAATTGAAATAAGCAACCGAACCTATTCCAACATGTGTGGATAGCTCCTGCAGTAAAACAAAAAACGGTTTAACTACCAAAAGCTCAAAGTAAACAGGCTATATCTCAATCAAACGGTGATTGCAAAACCCAACTACAAATCTGTCTTTGAAAAAATACTTCACATAGATGTCACTGTTAGCCATTTACACAAAAGAAAAGTCGCAGAAAGCCAAGGCTATCCACTACAAACCGTGCGATGTAAAATGGCGTCACCTGGTTGTTGGGTTGCAAACTAAAACAGGATGTAGCCAATTTCAGCTGCAATTTGAGATCAAAATTTTACTTACGTTTCACCAAAATGTGTTTACCTACTTATTTATTTTCAAATATGTTCGAAATGCTTTACCCTCAGTTGCTCGCACTTACCCACAGCGCTGCGACTAAAGCTCACATCTGCCCAAGTCAGCTGTGAACAACGTCTATACTTTTCCAAAGCAGCTGTGAGCAATCTGCTTCTTGAAAAATTAGCATCCTATTCGTAGCTTCTAATCTATTTTCCCTTTACTTTGCTTATATGAACCCCCTGAGTATCTCTACATAATTGTTGTAAATCACCATTTAAACATACTTTTCAAAAAACACAGTAAGTTATGACGGTAAGTAACCATCATACAATATGGCTACTTGCTTATCAGTGAATATGCTGGAATAAAGTTATTTATTTTATTTATTTATTTATTTATTTCTTACGACCGGAAGGCTATAACCTCAAGATACCTATCTAGGAAGAGGGACCTGAGCTACCATATTTTTACTGTTTTTTCCATATTTACTGATAACAAGGAAGGGTGTTGAAATTTATATCTCCGAAGAACCTAGAGATCCATGGAGCTCATTGGTGCAAGGAACTAGACAATCAGGCATATCTCCACCACGTCCTAGATATTCAGTTGAATAGATTGAAGTTTTGAGATAAATCTAGTGTACCGTATTGTTATATGGTGTATATGAACACAAATTTTGCCGTTTATTTGGAGAATTGATAACAAGGTGGCATATAATGAAGGAAAGAAGGTAACTGGAGGGTGTGCTCAAGCAAGGCAATGGGAAAGTGAGTTGGAAGCCCTAAAAGAAGTACTGGTTTTCCGCGACATTTTCCCAAACTGTGGGTACACAGAGATGCCCCCTAATGAGGATGCTCATTCCCTCAGTTTGTACAATAAATGTTCGTCAAAAAAATCAAAGAGGAGAGGCCGCACAATGCCCAGTTACATGGAACGCGTGTTTGCCAACGCTAAAGACGCTTATAGGAAGTAACGCTTGCAGCTTTTGCGTGCGCGAAGGTTACAGTCGAAAAATGGTAGCCGGTATATGATCGTCTAAACACCAAAATATGAGTTGTGGGGTTAGACGATGTAATAATTTCACGAAGTGCCGAAAGCCCCACAGACCAACGCTGAAGCTTCAGCTTTACTATTCTGGCTGCGTCCATTTATGGGTTTGAAAACAACTGGGGTCAACGACTGAGACTATTTGAATCTACTGAAACCCTGTCAGATTTGTCGTACCACTTATAAAACATGTGTCTCACAGGCAGGGAAGTTTATGCGTTGTCCACAAACAAGTGTCTTGTTTATCTGAAACTAAGTGAATTTCATTTATTTAATCACAATTACGGCCACCTCGTGAATGACTAATGTGTGAATAAATAAGCATGTTCAAGCGATTAAATAAACGATTTTGTGCGAGATGATAATCAAGGAAACATCTGAGATGAGCAAGATGAATAACTATACAATCCGACTACCGATTAAAGTGAGAACCAATTCACCCATTTGAATGACTTATCTCAAAATGTCCCATGAAAAACGATGTTTTAGACAGGAATGAACAATAAAACACTATATAACTTCACGAAACATTTCTATAAAAATATCAAAGTCAAAACGTATGGTAAAAACCGATATTTGTCTTCCAGGTGTATTGAAGTGAAACTCGAACCACTGTGGAAACCATCATTTCTATTGCCACCTCGTATGTGATCTTCATTTTAACATCTATGCCAAGGTAACAACGACTGTTCCGATTACTGTTCGGAGAAGCTAGATCAGACAAAATTGTTTGATAATTAGGCCACTAAAAGTACTTTATTGGTCTTTTTTCGGCTTCGAGATTCAGTGACAGAGACTTTAATACCTACGGTGGTTTGGATATTCTTCGCGTTTGTCAGAATTCAGGTTGAGGCCCAATAGGCCACGGGAAAGGAACATTGATAGGACTGAATAAAACGTCTGATGGATGAGGTTATGTCAAACGGACGGGCACTTCTTGTAACTGATGGATTGTCGATAACCGGTCTATCTTAACTTCTGCTGGAAAGCTGGAAGACGATGATTTATAGCGATTGATCTCTCAGGAAAGATGGCTTAGCCAATCTTCTGACACTATGAGGAATAAGTTCTCATATCTAGGTGGAGCAAGTGAAACGTCCTACCTGAAGTCCTTTCAGGCTAGAGTTCATTGTCAATAGACGAAATGTCAGAATGTCTGGTTCACAAATTTCCTTGAGCATAGGTGCATGAACAAAAGCAGGGGAGTCACTAGGTTCAAAATAAGTAAAAACTTTTGACAGCTACTCCAACGTGTCTGAGTCAGATTAGACGGAATTTGGTTTTAGCCCATACGTGATATATCAGATGGTTCTACATTCAGATGAAACATATAGAACGGGATGGCCATCACCTTGGGAAACAATTATCTCCAATCAAGCTTCTCCGGACCATAGTCGGAACATTGGTTGTTACCTTGGCCTGGAGGTATTTGCAAACTTACTTGCTCATCTATGTTCGTCAGATCACTTAATCATTGATCGAAAATTTACCCGACAAGATTCTTCACGAACAACAAAGCGAGCAAGATGATTTTTGTGTATACCACCTGCAAGTCTTCACGAACATGAAGAGCAAAGGTTATAGAGCAATAAACAGTCACAGAGAACTCATAAGATTGTATGTTTTGTTGACGACAAAACCGCGAGAAGTTTAGCTCGGGATGGTAAAATGAAGTTTACATGCGAGGTGGCAATAGAAATGATGACTTCCAAAATGGAGGTAGAATAACAATAATTTAAACCGCCTGTTGTTTTGTATGACCAGTGAAGTCACATTAAACAGTGTAATATTTTAACTGCGTAAAACTGAATGCCCTTAAGATTTACCAACATATTTTGCGCTGATAAAACAGTCATTAGCATCCTTCTTTACAACCAACAATGGTCTGGACTTTGTTATGGATGCTACAATTCAAGGAAATTAGTCATGAACTAGAAGTGAAACACTTACCCTGATCACTGTATAAGTTTTTCGGTGCAACCTGTTTTCATCGGAGGACTTCAAAATACGCAACGAGACAAGACCATGATGACAGCCCACTTTACACACCACACGGGCTCTGCGTGCTTTGCACATGTCTAATATGGTGCTAGAATCAATGTAACACATTGTCCTATCCGAAATGGTGACGCTGTTTAAGATAGCAGACTTTCAAAAAAGAAGTTAATATGCATTCATCAAGTTGTGTTCTTCATTTCGCAGGCGGGAATAAACTGCTATAATTATTCAGTTTTATTATCCGTTCATCGTGTCCGCTACTGAGGATACGACGGCTATTGGTGAGTTAATACTAAGACCTTACCAATTATAGTCATATTAAAAGTTGTGGCGTAACCAACAAAATAAAACCACTGAAAACGTCATCAACATGTTCCTTTGTAAAACTAAAGTATAGTGACCTTATCTGTGTATCTGAATCAACAATATCAACTTCGTTACTCGGATAGCATAGCATCTCTAAACATCAAATTTCAGAGAACTCTGTGGTTCTTTGCCTTTGATTTCGCTTCCAGATGTTGAGTTCGGGAATAGGGCCCAGTTTGGTTATTTTGCAAACAATCATTATCATGCACAATTATATTAATACTTATGAAACTAAACCTGCTGTCAAGGTCACCTTAGAGAAACAGAATGACCAAATTCAGAACTCAGACCGCACATGTCCTAGAAATTCATATTTAACCAATATACACTCCTAAATCTAACCATTCTTTTTTGCATCGCCAGGATTTTGAATCACCGTTAACAAAGAATGAATCGTCATGTTTTACCAACCCTCAGGATCTTTTACCTAAACTGCCTTAATTTACTTCGTACTAATTTGTAATTGACGTTCTTCTTTGAGATTTCATATGCTGTTGATCGTTTTTAGTCTGAGTGGTTCTCCTAATGAGAGGTTGAATCTACCACTGTCTCAACTGGTGCCTAGTTATTGGCTGCTCAAACAGTACTGAAATGATGACCAGTGGGTTTACCACACTGCAAACTGTGGTTTACTGGAATACCTTGTCGCATCTCAGTAATAATAAAAGTCTAACGGTACACTAACAATAACACAATAACCAGTGCACGTACACAGTTTCGTAGGTACAGTACAAAATACTATCCGCATTTGAAGGAAGCAAATTCCTCACGGGATGCCATAGCGTCTATGCGTCAGTCAAACGGCTGTGCTCACAGCATGACCATTTCACATCTCGTTGACATTTCACGTATTCTATCACTTTTGGCCGTTTTGTTCTTAGGGACAGGAGAAATAAAATACTGAGGACACATAAAAATCCAAGGACATGATTATTTGTCGTAACATTTGTAAAAGGGAGCTAAGTTGGATAAATGCGGCTCGCATATATATATATATATATATATATATATATATATATATATATATATCGAATCTTTTTATTCGGTGTTCATTGAATAGTTATTTGCATTATTCTGTAGGTTCGATCACAGTCGTTCAGAGTAGATTTAGAGCTCTCAACAACAGTTTTTGAATGCAAAGAGGTATTCAGTCGAACAGCAAATCGCTTGGTGATGGTTCATAAGTGATACCTACCTTCGTTCTATCATCACCAAGTGGCCCTATAGATGGGCCTTAGTTACTCACGAAAATAGGCCAAATAAATTAAAACAGTCAGATGCGCGGTAATTACCATTGGTTTACTGTTAGCTAGTCCACAGCTAAGCCAGCCGAGATATTGTTTCAGGGTATGATTAGCCGTGCGTTTGGTGACACCACCAATGTAGGTTGCATTGCGAGAACAAACGAAGTAGGATCAGATAGTGTCCGCTGGAAGCCCGTCTTTTATCGGCAACGAGGAAGCTGAGTTGGAGGTGAAAGTGACCATTTGATCGGTGGCATAATAAGTTTTTGTTTTCTACAACACTCTGGATCCTTTTATAAACAGTACTAAATATTGTGTCTTTTTTATAGTGAAATCGATACATAAGTGGTTTTCCTTTCTGTCATGGACGAGCTAACACCCTTTCGAGGATTTCAACTCGTTGTTAAATTAGCTAGATAAACTTTTCGATTTTGCATATATCTCTTTGATTGAACTTGCTAAAAATATTCTCAAATCTGTTTAGTTATGCACTGGATAAGATATATACTTCGCCGCTTCGGGACAAACTTTTGATAATCTGAGGGCTATACCTTTTATGTCACCTTTGTGTTAACGGTACAGCACAACAATCCGTGTAAAAGGAGACAGTGAAACACACCCAGAAATGCAGTCATATTTAAGGAATCCACTTGGAACTTTACCTGCCTATTCTTACGAGCTTCTTAAAAACAGTTCAGCAGTTCCTTTAAGTTCTTACAATCTTTCATCAAACGTAAATCATCGCACTCGGCACCGATAAAGGACACATTTCCCTACGTGTTATGGCAACTCTTCGGTCTCCAGTTCTCCCGTAAAAATATCGGTCAGTAGCAGGTCGAAGGAGAAAGCACTGTGATTCCATCTTTTTGACGGTAAATAATTCTGCGGAACCGTAAACTCACACGGAACATGCATAGGCAAATTATCTCTCGGGTTTAATCAACCATCATCTCGATTGCTTACGCTAAGAGATCAATATGGTCATACGGAATTTTCGTGGTTTTTTTCAGAGGAATGTCAGCAAATATTGAGACAATGTCAAGTTAACCGAATGAGTCGAGTCTAAAAATTCGGTGTCGCACCTGACAGGTACAAGAATCTCAGCCAGTTGTTTTTTAAAGGGCAGTATGACGAATTATTTATATCCTAAATGGAACAAAGAGGTACTCGCTGAGCAGACTGTAGAGCCTGAATACGAGTTTCGCCTGAGCATTTTCTCTCAAATATGTAGACGTTAACCACACTACACTGTTACAATTGTTCTGTAGTTGCAAATGAACATTTTTCTATCGTTTCATGTTTGTTCTTTTCCTCGCTATGCGTAGGGAACTTGGGACTATCCCTTCACGGTGTGCTTGTTTTTTTTTAGTATTTCACCCGATCAAGAATTAGGATGTCAGATTCACTACGTGACTTAAGAAAAATCGAACCTGTTCCCTCTTGAAGATTTTAGACTGTCCAAGTGTTTCTTAAATAGGATTTTTCTCCCCGCAGATGGTTGAGTCAAACACCAGTAGCAAGTGGCAACCAAATTTGATTTCATCTTTACGAAGTTAATTTCTGATGTGGGTACCAAGTATTATATTTGACAGAAGAATTTTGAAATTGCAATTATAATTCGGGTTGTCTAGTTTTACCAAAAAGAGAACAGAATTTCACTCGCAGCAATAGCAATTTCAGAGTTATGTCATCTAAATTCACAGAAGGGAAACTGTTTTGGCCTTTCGGGATTGGCTGGAAATGTTTCCACCGGGGAATCAGCGTTGATTTGAGGCCTTATTTTAGTTTCGTTCCTTTAGGATCGCTCCGTATAAACAACCCTTTTGTATGCCACGAACCTTGTTTTATCATCTGTGAAGCTATGGAGAACCTAAGATGTCTCCCTTCAAGATCGGCTACGCATTAGTTCGGAGTATCCTGTTTATTTAGAGGATGTCAGGACTAGGATGCAATCTATCTGTGTGGTCGCGACAGCTTTGGATACGCAGACTTTTGAACACATTTGTAAATTAACGAAATTACGCTGTTCGCCTTGGTCAATTGTGCATGGGACTTGATATACTTATTATTGTCCTTCAGTGCTAACGGGATGTTGCTATATGCCCGGAGATTGCTTTAAAAACCCATACCTGGACAAACTCAGATTCAAGTCACAAAACCTACAATCGCATAGTGAATATAGAAGGAAGGCACAATTTAGCTGATGAAGCTGTCCATAGTTTGAAAAAAAGATAAAATAAGTATTCAGGCGTGCATAGTGAACAGTTAGGTAAAACAATGACAAAAAAAGTCCTGTGCATGAACAAAAACTGGACAACTGGCGAATGAAATTCACCGAACGGACGTGAGTCGTTCATAGAAAAATGACAAGATCTGATTGTACAAGAGTCTAGAGTGTTCGAAAGGATCAAATCAAATGGGTCTATGTTTGCCGTTACATCTAATTTCACAAGAGATGGACCTGAAAACCAATGCTTTGTACTTTTTTGCATTAACAACTTATTTTTTGTTTACTGAATCAATTATGTTCAAATGTGTCTGAACGGGAACAACGCTAATGAATAAAATGCACATCTCCGACGTTTTCGCCAAGATTTAGGTAAGCTGGGACAAACGGCGGTTTTGATTAATTCTCAGCTTTGGATAAGCTCATTCTGAATGGGAAAGTGCCATAAAGACGGGAGCCGGTAATTTATAGGAAATCTGTAAACTAGCGGAATTCACTAGTAATTAGTCTTTATTTGTATTCCGATGCAAAGTTGATCTTTCATTTCAAGGAAGAATAGTTTTCAGCAAAAGATGAAGTATGAAATACCCATTTCATTTGAAAGTCCATGAGTATCCTTTGGTTTGCGAGAAAATCACACTGTTTATTGTGGTCTTGAGGAGTACCGGCCACCATGACTCGACGGGGTGAAGTGGAATGCCACATAATGTTTCAGTAAGTTAAATATTGCAAAGAGCCAAAAAATCACGGTACGGTTTACCTCCAACACGGTACGGCAGAAGTGATATTTGCAACTCTTACACAGGATAAACAAATTAAGAAGCATACCACCAGACCTCATGGTGACCCGAGAGACAACTATCACATGAAAGGAATTTTTAAAGATGTGACCACTTTCGGTGGTATTATTATGTCACAACACAGGGTTAAATTTTCGTCTTATATACAGGAATTTTTCGGTTCCATAGCATCTGAAGAGACGTAACACAGCTTCTGATAGCAAGCAGAAGGATTTAGGAGCTTATGAGTCGCCGCATCATCCGACGCCTCTTTGATATCTAAACACAAAATTTACTGTTACTGATGTGCATCATTGTGGGTTGTTTGTAACTGAAGATAGATCTCGCGAAATGAGGTAGTTTATTACCATCCTTTCATCCAAAACAGGATGAGTATTTTAAAGTAATTGAATTTTCTTGACAAATTTCAGCCATGTGGTGGACTACGGCGTTCGTTGCTACACTCGTTCAGATCGTATCCCAACCCAAAACCTCAACCTGCTATCAAAAGTGATGAACCCGTTGTCTACTTTCGCGTTCGATTCTACGTACCGATTCATTGTTTAAGAGATCAGTCCACTAAGTTTGCCTACTACAGCCAACTACGGACAAATGTTTTGGAGTACAATCTGTTCTGTCCTGTCGAACTTTACGTACAGTTAGCCGCACTTGGTCTTCAAGCAGATACAGGAAATGCACCGAATATTTGTATGCGTTCCATAAAGCAAGGAAATGAATCACTGCCAGTATATTTCAACGTGTCTGCGTATTATCCGCCAAAGGTAAGACAGCAGCTCTTTCCTTTCATTTAGCTGAGTGGTTTTTTCACTTTGTTGCAATGTATTATCTCGTACCTGTATACTAGATGATTAAACTGTGTTGAAGATAACTTGTTTTGCGGGGACACCCATGGGTTGTATATTTATTTAACGAAGGCTGCTTTTTATCTTCTACGAAGTTGGTTGAATCGCGATTATAGGTTTCTACTGTTCGGCTGCCCAACTTTGTTTGCATGTTACTTTCTGCTGTCAAATTCTTTCGAAAACCAACTCAGCCTTATTGTTGCGCTACGACAATATTTCACCCGAGACTCGGCCCAAAATCTTCCAATCTTCTCTTATTCATCCGGATTCTATTGATATTGATCTAGGGGTGCATATCTAAAATTTGAGATTCATAAAGTAACACATTTTCTTTTTATCGATCCTCGGGAACCAACTGGCAGTCTCATGTAAACCTAAATTACCTGAATAGCTCCGTTTTCAAAGAAAAACAGTAATTGAAGAAACAATCATGGTATAGCAGATCGTGACCATTGCTAAGTTAATAAAGTACAAACTTTCTTCAGGAATGATTGAACTTGAACACATGCTCTGTTACCATTCATGCTTTGATTTCGCATGTTTAGCCGGCTCGGGGATTACTAGCGGAGCAAACTCGTTACCAAGCCAAAGAATAAAGTGAAATCTTGTCGAGGGAAGTAAGCTTACAAGTTCATAATGACGGATACCATTTATCAATGAGAATCGGGGATAATCAGTATGATCTGCTTATGAAAAATCCAAGCCTCTCTACCTTGTCTCGTGGCTCAGCTGGCATAGGATACAAGGTTTTGCCCATACCGAAGTTAAAACCCCACTGAGGCTTCGATAAGAAAACTGACAGTATGTTACATGTACATTTGGCTTTGTATGCCAGTTTTGTCACCTAATACATCAGAGCAAGAATGCTTACCACAAATGCTGGAAGCTGGGCAAAGACGTTTAAAATCATAAATTCTACTGAACATTGCACTGCTTCTCAGGATCACCCTAGCTGCTTATCGTTGTATGCACTCAAAATACAAGAAGTAAAATTAGGGGGTCAATGTTGTGCTAGTGGTGTTGGGCATCAGCTGAACTGTGCGAATTTCCACACGAAAAGCAAAAAATTGTGAATATGAATGCAGTTTAAGTGAAAATTTGGGTGATGGATTTGACTTGATTCGTTATCGCCTATAATTTTGGTTCATACAATGTGAATGGGGATCAGCCGGAGTCCGTGTAAATTACTCAAATTCCACAGTTCCATCTTGTGACTCGACTATTCAAGTACTATCTGTTGGAAAGCTGGAAGAGTCTGGTTGGGTGGGGGGGGGACTGACCTCTTCTAAGCACTTGTACCAGTAGAAAGTTTATTAACTTTGACATTTTGTCCCGATATTGTGCAAAGGTTTTGCATTTTAGGCATTCACTTAATAGAGAACTTCTGTAAATTATAGTTGAACAGGAAGGTTATTCTGACCAGTTCCGACTGGCGAGGGTAAATGGGCCGGTGTTGATTAAAAGTTCATTCCATAAAGACAATTGGTTTGCTTTTCACAGTTTTATAGACAGGAACAATTTAGGCACTGTCCATAAAAAGAACAATTATTAAAATATCTTCGGAGCATATTTGATACTTTGTTTCTCCGTAATGTACAAGTCATTGTGCTGATTGTCTGGCAATTTTTCTTTATTTTTCTTCTTACTAAAATATTGTGTTGTTCCGCGTTCGATATTTACAACCTTTGCGAAATATCATTCTTGAAGTTGCATACTGGCTAACGGGTATGGTCATATATTCTTTGAAGAGAAATTTTCTAAGAAGACGAAGTTCAATTCTATGCGTAAATAAGTTATTCACAGTATCCAAGCGGACATTTCGGTTCAGTTCAGTTCCTGCAACTACTGTCCAGGTGAATATGTACTCTGGTTTCGTTTTGCTACCTTGAAACCTTGTCGAGTCAGCACCAAATGGAATAGAGGCATAAAGATAAAACCGTCGGGATAGAAATTTAAGTTGACGCTTTGAAGACAAGGAAAAATCTCAAGTGTAACGAACTCACTGACAGCTGCACCCAGCCATGCCACCGTATGTATCCAACCATCCCGTGTGCGCATCTCGTAGGCCCTGCCCTGCGAGTCTAACATGCTACTTAATCAAGTCTGCTAGTCAAAGTTTTCACCGACCACCCCGACCAAGCCTCCAACTTCTGGCTGCTTCAGAGGACGTCTATCAGTGGACATGTAGGACAAGTCGCAGCCACGTCAAGCTGTTTATATTCACTGTGACTGACCTATGATTCACAACACCTTGCACCTAACCGGAGCAAGTGTTAGCCGGATACTAGCGCAAAGCACGTTGCACCCGATGAGCTGACAGGCTTTGGTCCAACCGTTTTCAAAAACTAATGAATAAAGGATTCCGACTCGCGGCGTTGAACTTTTAGATGTGAAAAACACAAATGGGTTTTCCACTGTATAAAATTCAGACTGCGCGCATATTCTATGAATAAAAATAAGACGATGATTTAAGGGACGAAAACACTCTAATGTTCCCTTCGATGTTCACGTTTTGGTCAGCTAAAATTTACATGAAACAGTTTATTTTGGACCGAGACAAAAGTGTTTTGTTAAACCTACCTGATTTAATACAAACTGAACAGGACAAAGAGGATAGTATCAGTAAACTCTTCCGTTTTTATGCGAAGAAACTGAATGGCTTATTCCAGAAAATGGATCATATAAATATTTTGGGGTATTGCGGAATAGGTATACAAGGTTTGCTTTGTGACTTCAGACAATGCTTCTGTTCAATTCCCTTCGGGTCAGTTGGTAATTACCTACTCCAAATTGGGGGAATTTAGTTCCAGTTAACGAAAGCTTTCGCTCATTCAGTGCTAATGAAATTTTTAGCCTATAAATCATTCACAGACGAATCAATGGAGACTGGATTCATAGGAATAAGCAAAAGGCAGGCACGTGGTGAGAAGTAAAACGAGCGGTCAGCAGCATTTCGACTGACGACTAAGGCGATCGTAAGGATCCTTGAATACCTGATTTTGATCCACTAGTAGACGAAATCATAAAGATGATGATCAGCTGGAAGAGTGTGAAATGGTTTTGTTAAACGTGCACCCAGTATGCTGATTTGTATCAGTTATTAACATGTAGGCAAATTGTTTTCCACGAGCAATACAATTCTAGCAAATAATGAGATCTACAGGTGCTTCTGTGTAAACGCGGCTACAAGGAGAAGTAAACATTTCGGAGTTCAAAAGTCAAAGTCATCAGATCCAGCCTAAGTGTGTTGTTGAACAAACGCGCACGAAAAAATAGTTCAAAATTTGCACCTTCAAGGTACAAACAGAAATCCCGTGAAAAACGATTGCTAAGCACTTCTATCGCAGAACAGTTAGTTTATACCAGCTAACGCAGGTGCTTCAGCATGGCTGAAAAAGAGCTGCTGATCAAGCTTATGTAGAACTCTATTTTTTACATGAATCCTGCTCCAGTGGCTTTTTCCACTGTGAAGCATGGTAAAACGGAGTACGGTGAGGAATATTCAGTAATTTATCTTGGTTTAGATTCAATTCGGAGCATGAAACACGCATACATCCTCATATTAGTTCACAAGACTGTAAGATGTTACTTGGATTTCGGCCTTATCTGTCGAAACGATGGTGGCCTACAGTACGAGTCAGTTTACTTCTGTTCACTACTATACACGCAAGTTTTTCCGGTCTGAATTCTGTGGCTTGGTGTAATCCCCCAAATGCGATGCTGGAGGAGCGAACAACCGAAAGGCTTTCAGAAAAGTGAAGAAAATGCTCTTATGAAGCTTGCTTTCCGTAGTGACTCTCTGTTAGTGTATTCCGTGTATTTCTGTTTTCTGTTTGTTCTGTCTCCTAACCCCGTGATGTGCTATCGTGATAAACTCTAGTTGATTCAGGCAACCATTCGTTGTTCCGTACTTTAATGTCAGTTCAAACCGGCCATATCTATCCCTAATTCACGGAGTGCTCTAGGGAATTAGACGAATGACGAAAATCTAGAAGAGCAACATGAAATATAGGTCGCTTAGTTTGAGCAAAGAATGGAAACCTGTTGATCGTTACGTAGACAAATCCAACCAATTTTCAGAGTTCGAAATGGGTCTCGGTTCGTGCGAGCTCTTTGAATAATCTAGCGAGACTTTTCCCGTGAAAAAAGGGAAAATTCCACTCCATGAACAGAATGTATAGTGTTTAACAAGACTTAAAACCGCTTGGTATGCGCTTTGACGTTTACTACATTAAAGTGTAACGATGTTTCGATAATGTGGGTTATTCTCAGATCTTTGCTATTCGACAAAAGCCTGATCATCGATGGGAGCTTCGCATACCCGAAATTAAATTGAATCTATGATAATAATTTACGAGAAATAATTGCGCATTCAAGTCACGCATTTTGGACAGAGAAAAACATTCGTAGAGTCGACTTAATGAGCTACGGAAATCAAAAGGTCGAGTCTGTCATGTCGCAGTTCGATCGTTTCCAATGTAGGTTAGTAAGATAGTGAAATAGCGTTCTTTTGACTCCGTTTAGTTCCGTTCTGAAAATCTCCAACAACGAACAAAATGTGACAATTTTGGTTGCTGTCTATCAAAAGAACGCCGGTGGAAAACCAGAAGAGTGAGGGTCTGAATTCGTAGCGCAAAGACTACAAATGAGAGCTTCTAGCAGATAAAGAAACCGTTTGAGTACAATAAAGTCCTTCAATGTATCTAATCATTAGGCAAATGAATTTCTCGGAGCATACCTGGTAAGTCGAACTGACTAGGCGTAATGGCCACTTTTGCTGGTACTGGGCCTTCATTCTTCTTTTCCATTCATTGAACTGAGTCAATCTCAATTGACCAACTACAGGACACTTCAGCTGTTATTCACCATCGACTGTAAATTTTCTACCGTGGTAGTCTACTTAATCTATGGAAGATGGGATGAAGTGCTGTGGTTGGTAACAGTGAGGTGATGTGATATTAGTTTTTATCTACCAGAGATTCACAATAGCATTGAGCAGATGGTCGGGATAAATGCTATGGGTGGTGGGAAACCTTTACATTCAGGACATCTAGTTGGGGAAAAGTAACATTAAGTTCTACGGATGACATGAAGGAAAAGTACGTTAGGGTTTGATCTGTAGATTGAGAAAAATGAATCACTATGTCTTCTGAGTTGAGATGAAGAAATCCTATTTCAGTTTGTTTAGGTAAAATGAATGGTATGATAGTGAACCATAAACAGCGCCGGCCTTGCCAAGATTTTCTGTTTCTCCAAACCGAGAATATACAAGAAGAAACACAAGGCCAGTGTATTAATAAATCTTTCAAGCTCCCCTATACATTAGATTACATCTTATCCAATATACCTGTTTGATACTGATAGTGAGTAACGCAGCGTCCAGCAGGGCACCAATCAATGTATATATATATATATATATATATATATATATATATATATATATATATATATATATATATATATATCACGCAGTTACTTGCGAGTAGTATATGCATCCTCGTCAAGGTACTAATTCGCCTGCATTAAATTCTCCCTTTGTATAACGCAGATTCTGGCCGAGATAGATTTATCTGAACTGGTGCGAATGACAATGAAGTGGCACCTAGCCCTGCACAATATGGTTCCACAGGTTGCTATATTTTGGTACATTCGGATAGCATCGAAAAAGAACTCAAATTTCAATATGCATTTGTACAACCTTCCCCGGTTAAGACAGCCCCGATTCGCAGTTTGGTTGGGCGTCACACCCGATGGTCTACTTATTCACCAGGTAACTAAAATATTGGTATTACCTTACTATATAACTTGTATCATAGTGTTCCAGATTGACTTAATCATTCGCTCATCTCCTACACTGTTACTGGTCTCACTTGGAGTTAAGAAAATTCACGTGCTACTTTTAGAATAAATATCATAATTGGCCGATAGGTTTCGGAAAGGAATTATATGGATCACGTAATTTCCGAGATCAAACTGGAAAGTTTCTAACCGTAAGTTTCCAAGGATGACTGAGTTCAAATTAGAGATCACTGCAAGAAAACTTTGGTATACTCACTAAAGTTATTTGTCAAGCTAGATCCAATCAGAGTATTAAATCCTGAAAAAGCAAAACATGATTTAAAGTCGCAAAACAACGCATCTGACACGTGGGTAGGAGCAAAACTAAATTAAGCGAAATTATGTGATCCCAAAATTGATCCCAGAAATGAGAGATGTATGAAACATCAAAGCTACGCAGTTCAGGTTGAGTAATATGTTACAGAGTAGAACATCATCCGCTTACTTCTTGTAAAATACCAACATCCGCACTTTCCACACATAATTTAATAAAAGATTCCTGTGCATAAGTAAGGCAGGCGATTCCAAAGATATGGGTTCAAAAATTATTAGGAAGACAGCTCCAATACTGTACAAACAGATTTCACCTAAACAAGGTTTTGGCAACCGTAAACGGAAATTATGAATGAACTTCACACCCTTGTGATTACAAACATTATTTATGAGTACTGACAGTTAAATCAATAATGTGTAGATCCGGTACATTCATATTCCTCATAACAGGATCCTCCCGCCTAGGCCTCATAGTCATCAAAGCATCAAAAGATGGCCGTGCCACACCGCTTTTCGGAACACTTTTATCTTCCACTTAAATTTAAGGCAGTCTTGCTCTTTCCGTAGCTCAACTGGAAGTGTGTCCCATAAATGCGTCGTCATTCTGGGAATTCAGTAAGTCGACAACAGACCAGCCGACCGCAGCTGCCTAAGTGTCGGAGAATGTTCCCAAGTGTCTCCATGTCGTCGGAGAAGGCGTTCTTCTTGGATCCTAGGTTACTTATCAAACCGAATAATGTGCCGACTGAGGAATGAAATCGATCTTACTGTTCCAGTACTGAAACAAGTGATAGGTTTTACCATGAGTTTGTAATTCATCAGGTATTAGGAATATCAAAGAATACGTGATTGTTCGTCTAAGTTTAGTATAGTTCATTCAAATACTAAATCCGCTTTTTGGTGCTCTGGTTTTGGTTTTCAACTAGCAGCATCATCCAATCGAAAATAAACAAAGCTACATTAGGTACTGAGTAATTTCGGGCGATACTGGAAAAGGCTCAGATTGGAACTATTTTTTACCCATGGGGTTCTGTACTTTTCTGGATGAACCTTAATTTAGGACCTTTAACCGAACACGGTGATTTTTCTTTGAGAACCTCGATCAGTGCCAAAGACTCGGAAACCGGAAAGGGAATGAAACAGATAGTCGTGGCTTTTCATTTAGAAGTCCAGAGGCAAAATTTAATCCACCTTACTTATCATCATGGAAGTGAGACAAGATTCCAGTTCGGGTGCGTGACTAAAGTAACGGTGTAAAATCTTCCGGTTTCCTCATTGAGAGTCTTAGGGACTTTAGACCGAAAGCATTCTGAATGCATAAACGCCCGAGACAGCAGCAAATGGCGCATTGCCTCCCACCTCCAACAATTCAGTTCACCTTAACCCACAAAAGTGACACATTCAACACGATGAAACTCACTGGCTGAAGATTTATACATTAACACCGCTCCGTGGATGGAATGTTTCACCCTATTGTCCAACCTCAACTTGCATAGGGGAACAACACAGGTGTCTGCATCTTAATCACCGTGACTTATTCACATCAGACGCTGGGTCTAAAGAGTGAACTTCAACTTCTCGGTCCAGCATTTTTGATGCGGCATTCTCACCGTATTCCAACAGCGCAGTGAAGAGATCGGTCAGTAGAAGTTACTTCTAGAATAGCCTATGACGACTTACAAATGAAAGATTGAGAAGAGTCAGGACTGACGACCTTGGTGTATTAAACTTCACTGGGTAATTGCCGTAAGCATAAGCTCACCTTCGGCTTTTGACTTAACAAGATTGAAAAACAGACATGAATTTATTTAGTGCATACTTTAATAAGAGACCACTGAAAAGGGCTGACGGCAAGCCTACGGAACGTGTCCAGGCCTATGGGTGATTCATTCCCGTGCACAGGTACTGAACATTCTGTTTGAAAAAATGATAGAACAGGTATCGTGTATACTACCAGGTAATCAAGAGACAATTTTTAACGAACTATTTACTAGACTGATGTGCTTTTGAGATAAACTTTACAGTCCTAAAACTGTCTTGAGAAAGGTTACCCACGGTAACCAAAAAGCCGGCTTTTAGTTTGTCACCGAGAACGCCGTGTTACTGACACTATATCTCAATGTTCTCGTATTCGTAGCGACCACATCGTGTCCTCAAGTTTCAAATAAATCATATTGAATTCAAAAGAAGGAAACCTTCAAACTGCTAAATACACGAAGCATGACCTTGTAGACAAATAAGATTTTCTGCTGCATTTTATCACGTCGTCTATTATTTCCAACAACTAAGTAAACAGGCCTCGTAGTCCATACCGCGGGAACTTTGACGCGTTGTGCAGTTCACTCTTTATGATGGCCGTATTCAAGGTTATCGCTTCGACGTCAGATGAAACCCAGGCCGTCTGTTGCAGTTCTTCATTCTCGTTTTTCCAGTCAGCTTTAGGGTACAATGGTGCACGTAATCAATGGAACGACTTTTGATTAAAAATTCCAACCATTCTGATCAATTTGACCGATTGACACATGTTGGCCAACCTGCTTATTCAATGTTTCATAGACACATGCACAAAAACCAGCACGTCAGAACACCCGACCAATCAACGGGTTGAACCATCTGGTCCAATAAGCAAATGTAAATTGATTTTGGAATCATACAGGCCAGAATCAGGATAGGATATCAATCGATTCTGCTGTCTAATGTTTTATGTATCCATGACGTTGACGTAGAGAATAATTCAGAGAGAAATGTCGGTCACGAGTTAGGCCGTGTGGTCCCAAAACTCTGTCTAATAAATGCAGCCGTATACATGGTCTAGCGTTTCCGAATGGCAATTCCATATTGTGAATAGTCCAGTGTGGAAAAACCGGATAAATGAACAAGTAAAAAGCTGAAAAATACTAGAAATCCCACAAAAAACAGCTCAGTGGGCTTCTCTTCTCCACATAAATCAGAATAATGGTGCTCCCAAAAAATAACTGATAATAAAAAGCTTCAAAACAGTAATTCATTCAAACATGCATCCATTTCGTGCCTTGGAGTTACGGAAGATATGGTGTGTCCTCAAGGCTATCAATCAAGCTGACGAAATAAGCGAGATTCTTAAACCACCTTAGAATAATGTTTAGAACAAACATGGTCGGAATAACGAGCTTTCATTCTAAACAGACATATGAGACGGCTATTTCAGAAAAAAGCTATTCGCCTATTCGATTTCTGCTATCCAGTCTTTAACATCAACACAAAATACAATGATGGACACTTGATAAATTATTTCCTCCAATATTGTTGAATTATTCTTTTGGGGTAAAGTATGCTGAAGTTCATCTATTAGTCAACGAAAAACTGATCTGGGGTGAGCTTGAAGTTTAAGGTTACATGAAAGAGGTGGAACATGTAAGTTTGTTCTGGATGAACACCCCAAGTGCACCTTGAACTATGAGTTTTGCCATCACTTTTGATTAAACCGTCAGCGGAACTGGTTTCGTTCAACCTAGCACGGTGGAATTGCTTCTACCAGTCTGCCTCATATAGCTGCATTGGCTGTATAGTATAATTCACCGAGTTATTGAAACAATAAAATATTCCGGTTCAAATTATAAGGCTTGATAAGTAAATCGGCCCGTTTGCTTTTTTCAGCAAGAGAAAGATGAATGGATACGCCCAACTGTGCCAATTCGGTGGAGTCAAGTCCATCACTTTGAATACAAGGTGAGCCACCGAGTTAGGGAAGAACGATCAATAAATAGTCCCAAGCTGTGGGCTAGTTTTAGGCCTGTGGTTGAAACAGCTGACTAATTATTGTACGGTACTGTACATCCTGATCTTGCAAATTATTAAAAAAAGGAATTTGTTACGCTTCTTCAACAGCCTTGAACATCTAACAAGACTCATCGATCGGTATGAGCACTTAATCAATGGAAAATGTGGAAACACGGTACAGCACAGTCAAATGAATGTGTCTTGCTGACGATTGGTACAATGTTTTTTCATGGTGAACTGAGCATTGATACTCCACGGCGAATCTTTTCCGAAGGATAAATCAAATATCATACCGCTCATACTGTTATAAAAAGCAGATTGTTGGGCTTCATGCTTTGCTTACCGGCAAAACCACAGTTTAACAATAATTGTACCAGTGTAAGTGTTGATGCTGATCACTAACCCAGAAGTGATTATTGTTAGGATGACCAGACAACCACTCTGTCATAAAAGTTTAGGAAACGGATGTGCTGCCCGGGTTGACACAGTCGACAGATATGTCCCACGGGTCATCGTGGCCTACGAAATTGCCATCAAAAGGCCAGGATAGCATAGAAAAGCTGAACCGATAACCCAGAACGACATCGTCAGTGGCTTTCCATAAAAACTGATGCAACACTGACAGGGAGACCTTCAGCTTGGCAAACAACTAAAAAGTTTATCCGATTTATCCGGCTGCATGACAAAACTAACCCCCGTTTGATCTTGTTACGTACTGTGACCCAGTTTTTGCTACTAGCTTCTATGTCTATCTGTTCGGAGGCCTCACGATAAGCTGCGACTAGGCTATGCGTTGCAACAAATACTTTATTTGTTTGATACACTTTGGAAAAGTCCAAGCACACTGGCTCTAGAGGTTGCAAACCGAATGACGAACAAAGAGGATAAACGAATAACCTATCCAAAAGTTGTGTCTTTTTACCACGGTACCAGCTCTACAATGATTTTCCGTTTTTACTCATACTTTATTGAAGTCTGATACCAATGCACAATTCACTCATTTTTCCTCTCAAACAAGCTAACTTATACCGCGTTTACTGCGGGCCTATTCGAGTCATTTATTGCAAACGAATTTTCAGAGTGCAAGTTTGGTTCCTGTACGAAATTCGGCAAATCAGATTTCATTATTTGGTACGGAACATGGTGTCATTTATTAAGAAAACAGGTGCGTATACAAACTAGTGAGATAGTTTGCACCGTGGAAAGCAGAAAGTAGTGCAAGTCGGGTATGCAATCAATGGGTGAACTAAAGATGTTACAGTTCACGATTTTCTCTCAAATAACCAAATAATTCTTTCCCAGTCTAGCTGTAAGATAACTAAAGTTAGAAAAACTATGTAGTCATTGGTGGGTAACGTTGTTGCATGACTATTACCCCAGTGATCATTTATGCACTCAATATACTTTGGAGAGTGGTTCATGTAACATCATAGATTATCAGTTTCCAGATTTGCAATGAAAAACTTGGAATCACTGTACGGCTGTCTTATCGCTGTCAGTATCCAGCACCACCGCTCATCTACTTAGATGAAGTGAGTCTCAAAACCCCATAACGTGATGGTAAATCACACATGTATTACCTTCAAGCTATTTGGGCTGAATTTTACGGGTTGTAAGATATCAACAATGGGTCATATATCACACTTTCGTGAACAACCTTAAACGGTATATATAGGAAATTGTCTAGATAGGAAAAGATATGTGGCAGGTAAGTAGATAGCTCGGCGGTGGTTGAACGGTCATCATTTTTGGGCTTGAACCATGACTTTCCGGTTCGATTGCCGCCATGGCCAGCCACTTCCCCGTCCAGGAACCTCTGTTTCGTCGTGGCCCTCCTTAATAATATATTGTACATTGTTCTGTATTAAGTGAGGGAAGTGACTGTTTTTATTTCCCATAGAAAGGTGGACAAAAAATTGCATCCAACGGATTTTGTCAAAATAATTCAAAGCATAGCTCGTTGGTAGTTGTTTTGGGATTTGAATCCAAAACCAAGGGAATTCGATGTGGGCTGGAGACTTCTGATATTTTGTTCGCAGGCGTATTACTAAAAATTGTTGGAACTGCGATGTTGAATGAAAAATGGTACAAATAATTGCTAGTTTGATTAATACAGAAAAATGAATTGTGGGAGAGTTGTGAGTGTCAAATCAAAATTTGCGAAGCTTCAATGGCCAAACTATTTGCAAAGATTCCTGGAATATTTTGCTCAATAAACATAAATCTCTTGACAAGCTTTGTTCTCTTTTGGGTCAGATCCATCCTCTTTTTGGTTTGTATTGTATCTCTATTTCTCTATGTGCAGGTAACTTGTGAGTATAATATGTAATATGTTACACAGGAAATAAGTTTTCATTCTTTTTCGATTCGGTCCTGGGAATGAACAAAATCGGGTACTGTGCCGATAAACACATTCGTTGCAGAATCGGTCCCTGTTCGTCTTCCTCCAGAACAACCAAGGTGTCCGCCATTTTCCCCTGCGACACTCAATCACGGCCAGTCATCTATTCTCCCTGATTAGTAGTATGCACTTCTTTCAGGCCACGGCAGAATTGTGCGCCCCACATGCTGCTGGACTGCTGGACAAAATCGGTATGTTCTATGGTATAGTAAAATCATCTAGTGTTCGGCATTCCACTTATTTCTCCGTGCATCCGATAAAATGATCCACACAACGTTATATTTGCAATAACACAGCCACTTTGGTCTAAACAAGAATGAAGCATGATTGATGAATACATTTATTCACAGAAATTATTGCGCAAGTTTACAAAAATAAAAAACCGACCATTTGGTTTAAAGAATGCGTTTCTGAATTGGAAAGGTCTCTGCTTCATGGTCCATACTGAGATATTTGTAAAGAGCATGGAAAATGAGTCTATTCCGTTTCCCTTGGTTCACCCGACTTCAGAGTATAACCAGTTCACTTAAATTTAGCTCTAATTAACTGGCAATGAGATATCTCGTTCCAGAACATCTCTCACTGTATATGGCCGTCTTCCTCGTCTTTTCTAAATGACCTGATACTCCGTCTCTGAGTGACTGGCCCTATCAACTATCTATGGTTTGAGATGAGAATCGTGAGAGCATTGGCCGAGCTTCGGGACAGGCGTTTGGTGCATATTGTTACGGCGTGTTGCTCATGAGCACTGCTTCAGCTATCAAGGTCTTGTTCGACAATTCCTTATTGTTGACTCCAATCCGGGGAACTGATTGAACTATTTGGTGCGCATAAATTATTATAGGGCATTTTTTGAGAAGAAAGTAAATGTCACTCAAAACTGACTGCAAACCCAGAAGATTTCCGGAGGAAAATCTCAAACCAGTGAATTCTCTCACGGCTGCCCAAGCAGTATAGTGACCAGTTAAGGTTAATTCGGTAAGCTCCATATGTTGAACCTTTACGGTAAAGCTTTTTATAGAGACTTGTTCAATTTGCGTAGAACAATTAATTTTCAAACGTCAGTAACTTGTGCCAGTCCGGTCGTTTCTCGGTTAATCTATGATCAGTTTTGCTGTTTGAATGTTTCTTGTAATAAAAAAACAGTTTACTTTTGAACAAGTGTATTCAAATTCCTAGCTTTACTGGATAAGCCCTACGCCTGGGCTGTAAGGAGGTAATTTACGTATTCCAATAAACTTAGTGCAGTGGGGTGTTCAATATATTTTAGCCTGAGGACTATGAAAACTTGAAAACATTTTACATTTAAGAGTCCAATTCGACGAAACAATTGTTTTCCAGTAATTTTTTCTCTCAAGCGGTTTACAAATTACGTGGGAGACACTAAACAAAAAATCATGCGGATAGACACGGAATAAACACCAGTCATGGGTAGGGGTTTATCAACAGTCAATTAGCCCTTGTCATTTGATTGGTTTACCTAACTTACTCTCTCTGGGTGACAGGACGACAGATTCATTCGGCCTCGATCGATCCTAGACCACGAAAGATGAAGTACGCAGACCAAACGCTTTTGGAGGCAAAAGTCGGGGGCCAGCTTGCTGTTTCCAATTGCCTTGGCTATCGCTAGAGTGCGCAACTACAAACCCTTGCACTTGTTTGGGGGCACTCGATACACAACTTTGAAAGCCGTGTTTGGATTCACCTGATATCCGGTTTCCGGTGTCATGGTTTTTATCAATCGAACACCAAGCCCCTTAAGGCTAGTGAAAGAGCTGGCTTCTAAGGCTGCTTCCAGATGTGCGGTGTGCCGTAGACCCCTGCGTATATCAAATAAAAAGGAGGACTATCGAAACAAAAGACACATCACATCGCACAGGCGGAGCTGCAGTATGCGAGACCAGTGACCTTCGGCAGGGGTCTTCTCGTGTTCAGTCTGGAATCATAAAACACGAAAAGCTTCAGGAACCCAGCTCAGTGATTGTATCATCGGGTTCCCACACTTACATTATTGGAATACCAATATGGCTGCCTACAGCCTGACCACTGCAAAGCAAGTGCTGCCGCTGAATTCAGTCGTTGCTCAGCTAACTAAATTTATCCTTGTTTATGGCTATCATCTCAGTAGCACCACACAAGTTTATTCTTGTTTGTTCAATTAAACGTATAATATTTCGGTGCCAATTTAAAATAAAATTCTCAACTTGCCTTCTTTTGGACGGATGAATATGTCCAGGAAGCGCAGCTGGTCACCAACTCAGGAAAAACTGAATGGACGGACACAAATTTCTGAAGACTGCACGTTAGTTCGGGTACCCAGAAAAGTCCTGTCCCTTTGACACCCAGTACACTGTACGTCAGCTGACCACGCAGGCTAAACACGCGGAATTTAACAAAATGACCCAAATTGGTTAGTCTGAACAGCCAGTTGACTACTGTGATGCTTGAGTGAGCTCCTTGAGCTGACTGAATTATGATGTCATACTAGCGGTTTCATGCAAGCTTCACACTATGCAATTCTACCAAACCTCATAGCTGGGCCTAACCATCACTTTTTCGACTTTCGGAAACTGGTGGAACACAAAGCGAAATGTCCATTCCAGTAGTCAGCTCGTTTGGTTTCGACCAGCATACCTACTATTACTTGGTCCCATAGAAAAACGAGCTATGAACGCAAACCAATGTGCACCAAAACTAAACTCAATTTAACAGACTTACTATAGCCCCACTAAAAGACGAAAGATCTCAAAACAGATGACTCTTTGGCAATCAGAATGAACTCACTGGCATCTGTTCTTTCGATTTTACAGAAAATGGGACGTACGAGGAACGATTTTTATGATAATTGGCAAACAGTGGCTTTCATCAAATCTTCAGTCGTTTTAGGTAACGCCGTCTGATTCGTCTGAGACTGCAAATCCTGCACTCGGCTGTTCAAGACTCGGAATCATTCTCATATCCACAAGACCTTAATGACAATGGAAAACTGACCGACTCGTTCGTGAAGTGAAATGGGATACACCTACCGTGGCTATTTGTACATTTTTTATTGTACTATTTAATTTAACCCTCATTTGCATGCCCATTGAAGTACCAACCATATGAAATCAAACCGTCAAAATTTAACATTTTTTCATATGAATAAAAAACTAAAATTTTGGATCTGTAGACGCGTTCATCTGAAAAAAAATCGCTCGAAGTTTGAGGAGACTCAGGGGATGAACATTTGTGAATGAATGGAAAGAGGAGTTCGTCCAGTTGTGCCTGCGATTAGTAGCAGTAAGACACGTTATATTTTTACTCCATTTATTTGCAAGAGCGCAAACACAAGCGGGTCGTAGGCACTAAACAAGCAGTTGAGTACGCAAACAAATGGATGAGTCAGTGGAATGATGTGCTTTCAGGAACAAGCAATTTAGGTCAATCGATATGTTAGTCAACATTCTCAGCCAGTACTGTCCGGGCTAAGGCATGACGAAATATCAAAAAAGTAGTGGTATATTCAAGTATGAGGGCGATACTGATTGGTTATCCATATAGTATATGGTACTATTTCAACTGGGTACGACATTTCCCGTCCCGGTTAAACTGTCTTGCAGCATTACTTCATGTCAGTCAAGCGAAGAAAATGACTGTTGTTTCCACTCGCAATATATATGCAAAACCACGGAACATTGGAATACTGCCTCTTACCTGGTGCATTGCAAATCAAAACACGGAGCTCTCATAGCCCACGTAAACGAGCATGTACGTAATCTGTGCCAGAGGCAGATTAAACGAGCATTATGGACAAATCGACCGACCAATTTACAATGACCTTGTGAGTGGACATGAACAATTACTCATAGCGTCGTATGTAAGCGCAAGAGAAGATAGTCAGACGGATCACGTAGGGCGTTCGATCGAAAGCATGCATGCACATAAGGCACACACAACAGTACCCATCTAATAAATCCGAACTTTGAGCTGTGTCGTTCAATTTTGTAGTCTGTCAACTTACTGTGTAGCCTCCATTTTTCAATTTTAAATCAGTTCTTACGGCAGTAACAGATCACTTATTCAGTACTTTACTATTGATTCCTATGATAAAACAACGACTACACGGGACTGGGAGAAAGTAAACGAAAGTCGGAGGTGAAATAAGTTCAGTGTCAGTTTATTCAACCATCAGCCTCGCACTTCTGTGCTCTGGTTTCGGTTGTTACCTTCCAGCATCGTCCGGTAAAGGGCGAAAAGAATAGGAGCATAGTGATACAAATTCAAAAAAGCCAAAGTATCAAGCGGAAACAGAGACAACAAGAAAAGATTCCAAATGCAACTGTGCCACTGACCACGATACCCAGCCATATCACTTGATGTCTCCAACCATTTAGTAGGCGGATCACGTGGACCCTTACCTGGAAGTCTAACACGTCCCACGTGGCCAAGTCCACTAGTCGAGTTTTCCATATCTTTTTGCCATGTCATAGACTGACCACTTCGACTTAACTTCCAATCACCACCTGCCTCAGAGAGCAGCGTACGCTAAGAAAGTCTGTCGGTGGGCATACGTAACACATGTCCCAACCACCTTAACCTGTTTAGAGTCAGTACTTGATCCAGAGACTGACCTCTGGTTCCCAACACCCTACGTCTAACCTCAGCATTACTGATACGGTTTTTCCACCATACTCGGGCAGTGCTACGGAGACATCGATTCTCGAACACTGCCAGTCTTTGCCTGTATTCTACCCTCAACGGCCATGTTTCTGAACCGCTTAAAAGAACAAACCTAACGGATGTAAAGCCGATGCCGCACATGACGGAAGTTGGCACAATCCAGGCGCATCTGCTGTATACACGATGACATTTCATCTGATATCCATCCACCTGGTGAGATATGTGCCCAGTTAACAAAATTTATCCACTTCAGCTAGAGTTTCCCCTTCCAACACAAGGTTTGGTGTTAAGCCAACCCAGTCCTGCAGCACCATTTTACACTTTGAGGGTGCAAAACTCATCCCAAATATTGCTACACTGTTATTTATGCTATCTAAGAGAGCTTGTAACATACCTGGGCCTTCACTCTGAAGAACAAAATCGTCCACGTATTCCAAGTCACACAGTTTACTGCCTGAACGAAGATCGGAGCTGGTTTTCTCATACGAGGATAGGGTTATCTCAAGATTCAATTCAGTCAAAAAATTGAAGACGAAGGGTGAAAGAGGGTAACCCTGAAGAACAACACTTTACGTGGTGAACTCGAGTGAAAGATGGCCGTAAGCACGACCTCAGCTTCGGTTTTTTGCGTGCAAGCATTGGAAAAGCGAAATAAATTTCTCTGGCACACTCTTCAGTAAGAGGTAGTGCCAAAGAACTGTGGTCCACTGAGTTGAAGGCCCCTTTCAGACCAAGAAAGATAGAGATCGTGGGCCTACGGAAAATGTCTGTGCTCTAAGGTTTGTCGAAGTGTAAAGATGTGGCCGATAGAACCGCGACCGGCTTGATTCTCACTCGTACTGATTTTGCGGGCTTTGGATAATTGGTGAAGAATGAGCCCGGTGAGCAATTTAGACGCGATACTTACCGAGCTAATTCCTCTGTGGTTTGCACAAAATGGCTTGTCACCTTCCTTGTAAATCGGTACATTCACCGATTCACACCATTCCCTGGGGATCTGCTCACTATCTCAAATAATACAAAGGAGTTTCGTTGACTCCGAAACCAAGGCTTTGCTCCCATCTTTGAAAAAAGATGGAGATAACCCATCCGGTCCTTCGGCTTTGTACCTCCTCAAGTAACCTATCTCCCTCCTAATCTCCATCTCTGATGGAGGACTGATATCCACCTGCGTAGTTTCGTTGGCAGGTGTGTTTGGAAGGTCCACCTTTGAAGTAGGCCAAAAGAAGTGTTCCTTAAGTGCTCCTCCCAGCGCTCCAGATAACTTCCTTGAGAGTGAATAAGTGAGCCATCGGATTCCTTAATTAACTCGCTCACACCAGGCTTCCATAGACTAGTACCTCTAATCAAATGGAAAATGTTGCAAGTATTGCCAATAGAAGCAGCCTTTTCCATTTCCTTACATGTCACAATCCACCAATGCTCGCGATCACTTTTCAGGCTCCTAGTCATTTGGCGTCTCATGGATTTGCGCACTTCATTGAATGTGGAGTCCGGAGGGGCGGATCTGCGAGCGTCCAACAGAGCAACTGATGTCAAAGCTATCCATCATTTGTGAGACCTACTTGAACCAGAGTCCTGGGTGGCTTCCGAAGAGGCATACAAGGCCTCTTTGATTTGTTGCCAGCATTCATTTGGGTCCTGAACATTTGGCGTTGACATCTCCAGTAATGACCACCAAGTCCGTTGAAAGTGGGCTTCGAAGCAGCTAAGACAAGTCCTGTTGGAATTCTTCCTTGGTCTCTGTGGAACTGCAGTCAATCGGCACATACAAAGACACGACGAACACGAACCGACCCATCAGTGCGCTGCTGTTGACACGTACAGACCCGTTCAAACGAATTGCACACAAAAAACTGCTGGCTAGAGTCCAATCTGGCAGTGCAAGCTCAGTTTTACACTCAAAAGCGATCCCAACGTCAGCCTGACCACGAGCACTGGACACTGAATCACCCGACAAGCGAACAGTGAAGCCAGAGACTGAGGTTGTATCCGAGGTGAGAAGAGTTATCACAGAAGTGGGGTCTTCTATGCGTGTTTCGGAGACGCAGCATACATCTATTTTAACGGTGTCAAGAGTTTTAACGAAAGCAGCCTGTTGCCCGATCTGACATAGTGTGTGGACGGTAAAGGTAGCCAAGTGAACAGTTAGGCTTGAAAAGTGCATTCGATATACACCCAGCTCCTGAACTATTGCTATCATCACAGCTGAAACTACCCGCGGCGTTTTGCATTGACCTTAAATTAAAAGAGGGGAAATTGGAGAGGCCCTTTACAGGAAAGACACTGGAGGTTTCTGGGTGAATCGTACTTTGCAGCTACCCACACCGCAGGAAGGGGTTTTTCTTCGGGAACCCTAACGGTAGCCTTTGACTCAAAAGTCTGACCTATAAGGCAGGGGGGTGGTAACCCAGCACGGGAACCTGACCGAAACACTGGTATAGGAACTTCTAGCCTGTCACGTGAGACCTTATTGTTGTATACGTTTTGTCTTGTCGTCGCTGGTGCTCTGTTATCGGTCCGCTTTTCGGATTCAGTCCTTAGCCCAATGCACCCAATGGAGCAAGCGGAACTTGGACGGGGCAGCATCCTTTCGGCCGGAAGCTGCCCAGCTTAGGCGGGCGATAGCTGCTCAATGAAGTGCTATGACTCCTCACACAGTTGAGAGAAACTCCAGGTACTCCACTCCTACGTCCATCTGGTGGAGGTTTTTAGACCGGTAAACTGTTTCTGTCCGTGTTTATTCGCTGGAGTGTCCTCTCTAGGGACATAGCGAAGAGTACCAGATGTTGCTCATCAACTGCCTCTGAGACCAGACTTCATCTGGCCTCTACCCATTGACCTATGAGGCACGATTGTATCTCTGGACTAAGGAAACCCTCCTGCGTAGCTCTTTGAGTCATGGAGGTACGCAAACCATCAAACAGCGCCAAGGTGCAGTCTCGTCGTGGAGAAATAAGTTAAAGTTCGTAAACCAAAAATAAATGTTCATGAGCCCTGAGGGAAAAGTATTCATTTCGCATCTCGAAGAATAAGTTTAGCTCTTGTGGGAAAGCTTTTAGATGTTTAGCTGCTAACTGAGACCAACTTCATATTTTAGTTGTATTAGACAGAATACGATTAACAAATTATTCATCAAGCATAACCGAAACTTAACTCGCCGTTCAAACCTTGGGAGCACTGCATAGCGGCTTAATCTTTGTTAGATATTGCCAGCTGTGTACACCCACCGAATCCCCACTGGAACTCAGACCAGGATTGAACTACAGCAAGTTGAACATATGGCCACCAGGCTACCCTGGCTGGCTGTGAATGGCTTGTTCAACTTTATTATTACATGATACAGTCGTTCCATCACTGGTTTTCGGGGGTGAAAATCCGATTAGAGCACAGCGACCTACTGCTTTGCCGAAGATCCCTTAAAAAGATAAAACAGCTCTACAGTACTTTCAAGGTTTTCAGTAGTGAGTTGAGCTTCTTTACTGCTTTATGAATTACTTTTGATAAAATCCAATCTTCCACTGAAATTCATCAAGTAGCCAAGCTCTGTAGGCCGGTATGAACGTTAAGCATCTGTTGTCACTTGGGCTTCCCATGGCAAAGTCGCCCGTCATAGGAGTCGAATGCTGTGCTGTAAGTGGTTTTTCATCATTGAAAAGCAAGCGGCGGAAGAACTCTATGTAATGTAGCGATAAAAACAACCAACCCTTTGAAAGCCAACCGGAATAGCCTGACGGGTATGCTTTCGACTAGCAATGGTTCACTCCGGGTTCGAGCACCACTGGGGATTCGGTGGATGTTTACGGTCGATGTTTCACAACAAGGAAGGAAGAGCCGTGCGGCGCTACCGTGTATTTCAGTGGAGAGTTAAGCTTTATTACTGCATGATGAATTATTTGTTAGTTCAATTTTTTGTAGTGGCTTTCTCATTCATTTTTAAACGTAGCCATACAGGGCATCGTGATGAGTACAGTGTGCTCTCGAAGTCTGTAGACAACCTTAGTAAGTGGAAATTCGAAAATGAATAATACACTGGTCGTTAGTGGGCAGAATAGGTCTTCCATTGGTAGACCGCTCTCCATTGTTTCTCAGTTCACTGTCCCACACAACGTAAAAACATGTATTTCATTGTGACGATTGTTCACCAGCTGGTTATTTATTGTCATGCTTTTGTTCTGTCACACACTTTCGACCCTGGATTGCAATAAACGGAATTTTGATTCATATTTCAAATGAAATTGCGTTTTTTACCCCATTGGCACTCGGGATAGCCGCTTCATTTCGTTCGTTGTGCGAATACTTTACAGTCGATGCCGTGACATTCGATTTATGCAACGCAATCCTACCGTCTAGAATGTTTAGGTCCCCCTTTCCCGGTGTACAGCGCAGAAGATTATTTCCAACGTTTTGAACTTTGGTGCACCGTTTTTGGCAGCTCTTCAGAGGAGTAAAACTATGGCGTTCTTGTGTGTCGCCGCAATTCAGCCTATTCTGCTATTTATAATTGGACACCCCCGAAGATGCCGGTTTCCTTGAATTACGGAAAGGACAAAAGCGTAGTATCTGATCATGCTCAGCGCATAAATTTGTGAATTGCTGAAAGCAGCGCTATATGGCTTCGGTGGCCAACACTTGAAGCAGCTTTCTGATCGTCTTATGGCGTACGTTAACTGTTCGCCGCTGCAGCTAAAGATTCTTCAGTCACCTAAACGTACGCCACAAAATATGCATGGTACATATGAACAATACCAGAAGGTGAATAACCTCACAGTTGCCTATAATGCAGTCTTGTTGTTTGGCTCTTCCACGGAGTCATCTGTTGCGCTCTCAATATCTCGGACCATAAAACAAAGCCATTTCTATGTGGAGAGCTTCATCCGTACTCGATGTACTAAGGAGAATTTCTTCGCCTAGTGTGATTTTTATGGTACAATCCATTCTCACTCAACCTGCTTCTATGGAAATGCTAGGTGCCATCATTTGGGTAAGCTAGGACATATTTTGACGGTGTGCTGACTGTCAAACACTTAGCTTTTCAAGTACGGGTCTGAATATTCTGAAGATTTTTCTAGCACCGCTCTCTCAGTGAAGGATACTGCCCGTCGACGTGTTACCCGTTCATCCCCCGGTGATGGAACAAAGCTACGTGGATTCTTTGTAAACACTAGTAGTGCCGAATACTTCACTCCCCTAAAAGTGCTTTGTGGTGACATCCCTGCTACTCTATTATAACAGACTGATATTTTCAGTGGGGGGATAACTGGAAATACCTTATCCTTTTTCGGCTCGTTATGACTCCGTAACTGACCCCACTGGACATACGCTTGACTGTACCTTTCTCGTTAAGGAATATGCATTTTCAGTTTTTGATTTCAGGACTATTGCAGACAATGTAGCTTCTATTTCAGTTCTGTCACACAAACACTGTCACTTGTCTGACGTAATTCTACGGTGTAAAAGAGCCCCGGGCGAGATGAAGATAGAGATCTAGTGTTTTGAAATGTAGTGTGTTATCATTCGGACTTCATGAATCGGCAATGGAAGTCCTCTTTGTTGGTCAAAGAGATTATCGAACCCATTTAGCCAACCAAATGGACAACGCCAACTGTTAGTCCCTTTAAGTCTGATGAATAGACTCCGAAAATTTGTGGTCACTACAGAATCATGTTGATCACCTGGATTCATCAAAGTACCTGCACTGGAGTGGAACTACAGAACTTATTATCGAGCTTTCCTGACTTCCGCTACCTCTCACAAATCGACCAGCAGGAAGCTTGTTTACAAATTCTGTAACATGGAGACTCCCGCGAATTAACCACTACAATTACTTATTTTGATCAGTAAATATGCCAACGTCCAGCTTCTGAGACAATATTTTCTCCCGTGATCGTTCAGTACATTACGAATCGTATACATGAAAGACTGGAAGATGTAGAAAGCTTCAAGATATTGAAAGCCACGTACACATAGACACAGCTCCTGATGATATACAAGACAGCAATTACAATGTTTTTGTGTATTAATCATTGCTGTTTTCCCGTCTAAACGGACAAACAATTCTTCTTCTCTTTTTACCCTTGTAAACCATATTACCAACGCTAGTTCTCAACAATATCCTAATGGAATTTCTATTTTGATTGATATGTGCACTCAAATACTGCTAAACTGTATTCTTCAGATGGCCCTTTGAAATATCATTCGAGGCTCACCCTACAGTTTGCTTTGCTGTTGCAACCTACCTTCAGGCTACTTCCAAAGTGGCACTATTGCCAACACCGTTGGGCGCTTTCCAAACAAACGTTCGGGTGGTACACATCAGTTATATCTTTCACAGAAATGACATAGTTCTTCGTGAAATTTACTAATCACCTTGAGTGTATAAATTTCGTACAAATTCGACTGGTGTAAATAAGAAGCAAGTCGAAAAATGTTTTACTGAATTCCATTGTGACCTATAGGTTAATTGTATCCCATGCTGGAATGCAAGCTACACATATCCCAAAGCTGCTGATGTAGTAGGCTGGATGCAGCGTCTTTCGTGGGGTTTGCACGTGCACCGCCTGCAAGTGCGGAAAGAAAACACGGTGAGCCGGAACTCAGTAGGCGTAAAAGCACGTATCAACCCTTAAACCGATAAAGATAAGAGTGGCGATCAGTCTGAGCACGTTACACTGAGCACTTCCCAACAGAACTTTGGGTTGGCGCAGTGAAGCAATAAATTTCACAAAATATCACACATTTTTACTAAATTTACTGAAAACTATAAAGCTGTGATGTCCGCAAAAATTCCAGAGACCAAGTTATGGGCTAGTGAGGCCTATTTGTTTAAACCATTACCGTTGTTACTAGGTGGTGCCATATTGGTTCGGTTCGTAGCGTGGTGGTAGGTAGTTGTCTGTTGTAAAAGAACGTAATCCAGTATAAAACCTTTGTTGCTGTACGTACGCGTAGCATAAATGCAGCGTGCTATCTGCCTTTATGTATTTCCCATGATATATAAATAGCTCGTGTGTAATATACATATATCTATTTTGATGAGGCTCTTTTATGATACTAGTTATCGGGGCACCCATAGCAGACGTTCTAACCTGCATAGTTATTACTGTGTGACGAATTTCTTTATTTCATTGTTCCAAGGACGTGCTACTGTGTATTGTTTGCAGTCGTCTAGCCACGTTTTGATCGCTACAACCAGAGGGAGCAAGCGGCAGAGGTATCGGGAACCAGGATTTTAGAGATCACAAGTTAGGATGAACAAATTTCAGGTTGCAAAGCTCAACCGTTTTGTCTGCACAAATAAGCCTGAGACTGCCGAATGTGTTAACCGTCTGCATCGGCGAACAAGTTCCATTTGATTATTGCTGACTCGGAAGCCCCCAACGACAACCAGCTTATGACCATAAAACAACCGCAACGGTAAACGTCAGTTGATCGATTTCATCGTCACGCAACCATCAGATGATACCCGTGGTAGGGCAAGGTCCCCGAGGGACAAAGGTCCGAAGTACACATATATATATATATATATATATATATATATATATATATATATATATATATATATATATATATATATATATATATATAAAGTGCCGCCTTATCAATGCTTGAGGTATTGGCGGATGAAGGTTAAGAGGGTGAGCGATATTTTTCTATTGCCATAAAATTCTACCGCTTTTCCATCACAATTGTTTTCGCTTGAAATCAGCTCAAGTATATTCGATCACATTCCACACGAACAACATATATATATATATATGCATGTATATGAATTTGCATATATATACATGTATATATATATATATATATGCATAATTGTATACATACACACATACATACATACACACATACTTTTATAGATATATGCATGCATACATACGTTTATCCATGCGTATGTACATATATACTTATATATCAGTCTCATTTAACTTGCCTTTTGTCTCTGATTTGTGCTACGTTAGGCTAACGTGGGGTTGCACCACTAGAAACGTCGGGCAAAGCTGTTTGTTCTCAAATGAGGGCGCGTTGGGCTAAACCCGAAGGGCGGAAATATTGCTTGAAATGGGTACCTCTTCTTTTCCTAATCTACCCTAACTGCCCGTTTCCTAGTCTATTTGGTCATTGTCTGCCGTTTCGATCGAAACCGTCAATTTATCACGGGTTAAAGAAAACATTGTAAAAACCAGTACGTTTGTTATAAAAATGACACTGTGAAAATTTGTACAAATTTGCAATTCGAGGGCTGCTTTATTCAGAGTTTTGGAAGATGTTCATGGTTCTTGTGGTACGTGGTCGCCAAATCTGAAATATCAAGATGAAGGAAGATGGGACATCTGCCCCAAAGAAAACGCTCGACAAAAATATATTTTCGTGCAGATTTCAAAGATACTTCGATTGAAAACTGTTTCCAACAAGACGGAGTATTTTCTGATAATCCGTGTATCAAGACAACTTTATTCAACGGAATGGTAAAATGTCACATAAACTACGAAGTAAATTCCAGGAACATGTGGAGTTATGCTTTATGATGAGCTATTACCAAACCTCAGAATGCTTCAAGAGGTGTTGAATACACCAAATGGAAGAAACAATTCCAAAGGGAAAGAAGATTGAGTCTTATTTTAAAGAAACTGATGGATCACGTACCTGCGTTCCCGTCTTGTATCGCCTTGATTTCTAGCGTTCATAGACCAATGCTTTATGTCCTTCGAGGACAGGCACTAGTTCTTCCGCAATTCCTTGGGTGGGACCAACAGCGTCTGGGGCTTAATCAAGGACGACGAACTTCATTGACTTACCCTTGACGGAAACAATGAGCTTGTTTTTTTAAACAGCTTCTTCTTACGCAGTTCCAAACAAAAACCCGGTTGTTGCAACTCTGTTCTCAATGGATCCCGTCCGTTGCCACACGGAAAGATAAACACGTAATTTGGAAAACTAAAGGTGAAAGATACAAATGTTGGTGGATGTGTGCAACATTGGAACAAAGACGTCATGGGAGTCATTAGAAAGCGATAAACAATGGCATGTGGTTGTGTGAATAAGTACAGTGAGTGCGTCCAGTAGTGCGCCATCCACGGACAGAAGATTTGATGGCAAACCGCCGGAAAAATTGCCAGACTCTTTGGAAAAACACAGAAGTACACTATCAATCAATTTGCAGTTTTGCGGGGCGGTTTCTCGGAGTGGTGATTACATCTGGCTCCATAGTGGAGTGAAAAACATACACACACAAACGGGAACTAAAATGTCATCCGAAGCACCATTACCTCCCTTTCGAACACATGTTGTTGACTTTGTGAATTCTTCGGTATGGTGATTCCACTGGTCTTACGAGTCTCTTGATGAACGATCTGTAAGGGTATTCGCTGACTCATCGACAGACGGCCTAGTTTCGTTCGCAGACTGCACGTACTCGTCTGTCCAAAATCGGTGACAAACCTGAGGCCAGCGAAGCGGGTCGATGATTCAGTCAGTTCGTGACGAAACGAAGCGAAACCATCCAATCAGCCGTGAATAGTCGCCCTTACCTAACCGAGCAGAATCAACCAATCAGTAGTCAGACGTTGTTTTAACGGAGCACAACGGACTCAACCAATCGGCGGCCAAGAGTCGTTTCAGTCAAATGGAACGGAGAGCAACAAATCAGAAATCTGCAGCTGTTTTACCCGATTGTAAAGAAATCAGCCAATCGGAGATTTGAACTACATACCCATTCAGAAGACCCGGTTCGAGGAAGAGCTCTGTATTATTGAGCTTCATACAACGATTTTGATTTTGATCACCTAGTGATCTATAGAAAACGGTTCGTTTTTGCACAATAAACGAGGTTTTTTGAAGGCAGAAGAGTTTTCTTACTATCGCTAGTGAGACGGAACAAAACACAACCTGAGTTTTCTCAAATACGGCTCACACGGTTAATCGATAGCCGCACTCACAGTCGTGGCGTGTGATGTTCTCCTTGAGTAACGTAAAGCACTTGGTACGTAGTAGCTCAAAGTGTGTAGCGCGTACCGATGTTGCCTCGTTGTTAGCATGGAAGTTATAAAATCATCGGACAAAGACTGCGAAAGAGCAGTCACATTGATTTCGGCACACGCAGTTCTTCCAACCTAAATTTCTCGACCGGCTTTAAAATTGAAATAATACAAATTCACTAACCTGAACGGATGATCGACCTTGACGCGTTGGTAATGATCAGATCGTTGCTTAAATACCCACAGACTCCAAATCTGCTGTTGGCCTCACTCTTGTGGCTCCACTTCAACAACATGGACACCGGGAGTAGCTGTATGTAATATGCACTTGGTTTGAAGAAATACTTGACAACATTCGGTTTTTCATAGCACGCCTATCGACTGTGATTTAAGTCACGAAAACCGGTGCTGTCATAATGTGGCCCCATCACAAACGAGGCATTTTGCACTGAGGACGTTCTTGCGTCTACAGTAACTCTCCAACGTGGTCTTTTTAAGCACGAGAATGTATTTTTATTTCCAGAATCTGAAGATGAACGACCAATGTTACCCAGTAATTGGTAGTCAATATCGCGCATGAATTTCACAAAAACAGCAAAACAAAACAACTATCTCAATGATCTACAATACGCATGCATGTACGCATGTATATGCGTATATATATAGGTTGAATTATACACATACACATATATATATATATATATATATATATATATATATATATATATACATGCAAATTGAGAGGTAACAAAATACCATATTTGAAAAGAGCTGCAAAAATACGCATTAGTTACTCCAAGGAGTGATGAATCACTTTTCTGCATAGAAGAACCGAACAGAGCACCCTATTACCAGAGAATGAAGAAAACTAGTTTGGCATATCCGGGTTACAAAGGCATTCAGTAAAGCAAAGTGTTCTGATTTTGTAACACATGTATATATTGATAAATATTGTGATGCTATTATCAATGTGTTTATTGTAAAATCTCACGAACGTCTTTGCCATCTTTCGAGGCACATGTTGCAAGTAATTTCATTCCAACGTTCGCCCGACAACGTTGGGTATTGTGCTGCTTCCGATATGGGTAGTGATAACGGTAATGGTTTATTTACCGACCGAGGCCGAGACGCGCACATGAAGGCACAATCAAGGAGTACAGTGTTGCTAAATGGAATAAAACATCCAGAAATTTAAAAGTGCGGAGTCGCCAGTTTAACAAGGGAGAAAACAGCTGGATGGAGTTTACGCGAAGCAGAGTAACAACAATTTTTGTGGGGCAAAAACAAATCAATGTCGATTTATCAACGAGCCATAGTAAAGACTCGGATAAACTTGACTTGAAGGAACGAACGTTGGCTTAGGATGAGTGGGATACAATTTATACAGGGATGATGGAGGAGGGGATCGGGGATGCTTTCTCAGGTTCAGTGAACGGAACAAGCCAGTATGAGGTAAGCAGACAGGAAAAATCGTAGGAAGGGGAACATTTATAATAACAAAAGAACCAATATCCCTCGAAGGAGGCGAGATGTTTACCAGGAATAAAAGGTATCGTCTAATGGTGGAAATCCGCAGATGGTGGAGGGGGGATGGGGTCCCAACATATGAAGAATTTAATACCAAGTGGAATGCTCTCAAGGAAGAACAAAGTATTGCAATAAAGAGAACGGTAAAATCGTTTGCCTGAGCTTATGCTTGATTACCGTGGTCATAGGACATGAATGTTATTTTATTGAGCCAATCAGGGGCTTTGCTGCATCATAACTGGGTGTTATAAGTGAATATGGCTCGCAATATTTGATGACGCCCGAAAGGGACTTCAGCATGAACTTGAGTGGTAATTATTCAGTGATTTTGATGGGTGAAGGTGTGAACTTGGTCGTTCAAGGAAGACTAAACTTATTGTTTCATGTGCGTAGTTTGCGGCACCGTATCCACTATGGACGAACTGCCTTACCTTCCAAGACGGTAAGACGTTACTCTGCTTCAAGATGGCTTTTGCCGAAATAATTAACACCACGATGCTCAGCGTATTATATTGCACCAAGGTGCGTTCAGAATGGATAACTAAGCCATATTAGAAGGTGGAGCGGTAGTCACGATTCGGTAGGATGTTTGCTGCTGAGGTGGTTAGAACAGCAATGCTCAGTGGACGGTTGTCAGCAAAGCAAGATTCTGGCAATAAGAAGTGGCCCACATAGTTCAAAAAGCTGCTTTCTATCCTTGGACGAAGTATTCAGCCGTGAGAATACATTTTCGATTGCAGATGGCACCAACATGCAGGTCAAGGGGTGCGTGCGTGGAATATGATGACTGAGACAGGCGATGGCTTCGCCGACATGAGTATGTGAAGAACCCAGTACGCTATCATCCCACTTAGGTGCAAGCAGAAGAACTGATGGCGAAATGATGGTTGACATCATTATCGAGTTTTCCCTTTCACAGGAGTGGGTCTAGGCTGAAGTTTAGAGGCCCCAATTCCCCTTACACCTAGCACCAAGAAAAGTTTATTCCAGGGATAAGGGGTTCATATATTACGATTTTTCATAGAGTTGTTAAATTCATTCGGGAACTTTCCAGAGCTCCTTCGCCCGCCGTATTTTTACAAGCTTGCAGACGGTGCTCGAAACTGGCAGAAGTGGTCTGCTTCCTCCATTTTGGCGGTAGCGATGATCTAAATGTCTTCGCCGTAGGTAGAGTTGCCCTTTGAGCGTAGAGGTTGGGCCGGGTAATAGAGGTCTTCTAGTCTGCAATAGGACAAGCTGCCAGCCACTCCTTTCTCACCTAACACTTGAAGCCGTACTGGGCTCTACCTGGGTAACGGTTCTACTGACCATTCTCGCCCCTGTATGGACTGCGTTTAACAGCCTCCCAGTCCCAAACTTCCATGACGTAGCTCACTTTGTCACCGCTTTTTGGCTTCTTCGTCGAAACTCCCCTGTGGCGACCTTGCTGTGCTTGACATCTGCTGGGACACCATGTTATCACTACAATACCTCATGAACTTTGCTTATAGCCTACTTGCAAAGGGCTGGATCCAGACCTAACGATACCAAGCAGGGGGAGTAGTGTTTTTGATCTGGTATTTACCATGGGCTTATCTGATGAGACAGCTGCTTATGTCTGCTTCTTTCTCGGCGGTGACCATAGCATGGGATCTTGCAGATTCATAGCTTTACCCATAGATTGCAAATGTAGCTCACTTCAAAAGTTCTTATGCAGGATGAAATGGATCCACCTTGAACACCAGCCTCACTCCCCAAACCGATATGACTATTTCCCGCAGCATGACTATCGGCTTGCTAATGACGTACTCTCTACTATGCTATCCAGTTGTACGTCCTCAGTCCTAACGGCCAGAACTAACCACTTCAAAACCCGCAGCTCTTATAATGAAAAGCTGCGAACTAAACAAAAGAAACTGCAGATTTGTAAATATACCGGAGAATTCATAAAGTTATTACAACTCCACGGAGTACCTGTCATCACCAGTCTTCAGGTGAATGAACTGTTTTGTAATGGCCAGGTTGTAAGCCGCCATTTTGTTGTTCGAGTAATGTAAGTGTTGGTGGCATTGATGCACTTACTGAGCTTCGGTTCATGGAGTTTTCCCTTCCGTTGTGCTTTTGCAGATCGAACTCGCTCAGTCCCCTCGGCGGGAGATCACTGCTACTTGCATGTTACAGCTGAATACCAAAAGATTTCGACCTTTAATTGCTCTGGTAGATCTTGGCGATTGGTCCGATCTTTAAAGGCCAGAAATCTTTCCAAGTCTTCGGGAACACCCTGTGTATTTTAGAAAACAAAATGCGAATTAGGTCTCCAGTTGCAAGTGCTGATGAGCTTGATACATTTTTCTCAGAATCCAAGACCTTGCCCCAGCTTCAATCTATTTCCCATCGATTATGTTCCGTCGGATATTGAGTTCAGCTTGATAAACATGGGCCATCTGCCACTCCGGTTGGACCATCCTCTCTACCTGGCTATAAAGTCAACCTTTCACTATCTTTTGCAACCTGGTAGAAACGTTTTAGCTGTTATCCTTACGAACCCCTCCAACCAAATTCTCATACATGGCAATTTTCCCTCCAGTTGTAAAATTCAACAAATATTCCAATCCGCAAGGTGGTCCTGCGCACGAACATCCAAACTATAGTGATCAGTCGATCGCACAAAAATGAGTGTGTCAGATATCTAGCACTTGTGGCTGTACGTTCCACGCAAGCGGCGTACTCTAGCTCTACTTTCATCGTGTTTCCCCGGCATTAGACGGAGTGCTGTCTGTCTACTTAAGCGCAGTAAGAAAACACAGAGCTGGCACTCCATGGCGTTACCCTTCGACTTTTTTCGACGAGGGCGATAGCAGAAACTCAGCGCCGCTTCCAATGAAACGACAATGTTATTAACCACTCCTCTGTAGCTGCAAGAATAATGAGAAGTCCGAACATCCATCGTTTCTCCGATTTTCTTCCGCCCCATAAAGTGGCCCACAGAGGTCAACATGGACTCTTAAAGCCACGATGTAGCACCCTAAGCCGATACAATTTCTTCAATTTTCTGACCATAACAGCTAACTAAGGGGAAGTATATTATGAAGCATCACCGCGATATGACCAATAAATTTGATCGAAATCCTCATTTTCGTTTGCGTACCACTGTATGAGCCTATTGTATACATGGCCCGCTTTCGCCGTGAATCACTACTCACCTGTTGGATCGAATACAGGTAGCGTGTCGACGGTCATCTCCGGCCACCGGTGACTGTCACCAGTGAAATTACCTAAGAAACCGGATGGTCCGTTACTCTCCCTACTCCATAGTGGCGACAAGTTCCCGGTGATGCGGCAAAGCAATCCCTTCCACTTTGCCATTGAAATCGGTCTTTTGTGAGCTAGAAAGCTGCGCTACACTGGGTCTCCACTTTTCCTTCGTTACGTTTGGTCTTATTGTTTATAAAGCTCATAACCGTCTGTCATTTAGCTGGAAAGACTAAGGAAAAATACCCAAAGTTTCCTGCGTAGCTTTAAACTCTCAAAAAGTTCAACTTATTAACCCACAATATTTCTGCCTTCTTCACATTATCTCCTGAACTACTTATGGAAGCTTCAAAGGTCCTGCGAAAACATGCCAAGGTCCGGGGTGCAAATCAGGCAAGTCTTGCTGTCAGGCTCAGAAAAACCAAGAACACTAGAACTCAGTCTGCACTCAGTCCATGCTCAGTAGCTCTCGTTGATGTTTATGACTTGGTCAGCAAGAAGATTAACGAAGTAGATCAAAGAGTGGCGGACCTGCATAGCAAGATCCAGTCCATCAATAATATTCTAATAAAGATATCCCCCATATCTAGCATATTGGAACCCGCCCCTATAGCTAATTGCCAAAGCCTGGCCATGGCGGGCCATTTCTTGGACTCAGTTGCGACAGACGTTCATAAGCTCATAGCCAACGCCAAAAACGCGATAGTTTTCAACATCCCTGACTGACTGCTCCTGCCGTCAACCAAACCCGCCATACTGAGTGCTTGAAACATGGCAAACCACAGGTGCTATTGCCCTCGGCTGCGCAAAATCACAGCGCAACGACTGCCCTCTGAAGTTCCAATTCGCTGACGAAGTAACAGCTGGAGAATTCATAACCACTTGGTAAATGATTACCAACGCCAACCCATTCAAAAGAATCAGAATAGTACCGGATAAAAAGCCTCTCCAAAGCAAGGTTTTTCGATCACTAAAAAGCACTTTAGCTTTACCAACGAAACCTGTGGCTGAAATACCAGTAGCTGCGTCCTCTCGCCGCCTGTCGAACCGCCCTGTACCACAAAAGCCCTCAGTTGCCTGCACTACAATAGTCGACCTAGACCTGATCACCACCCCATCTCCAGCACATCCTCCTAGTAAAAGGCCCTGCCTTCCACCATCAGCCTCCGCTCCCACAAATGGCAACGATATCCATACCAAACCCACTATTAGCCCAAGGCCACCAAAGTCCAGTGCGTCAGGCCTGCCGCTGCTTATGTCAACATACTGCCCACGGTCTCATCACCGAAAAGGACTCCGGGGAAGTCTAACACCAACAGTTTGTCCTGCCCTTACTCATGTCCCACCGTCTTGCGGATACGAATAGTTCATACATAGCCAACCGTCCCATCAGCTGACTAAAGTCTGTGTCCCCCACAGCCTTTGGCTACTACGGCTACTCCGGCTGCTCCCGTAATCCCCCTCCCGTAAGTCTTCTCAGAGCCCCATTCAGAACACGCACCAAGCACTCCAAGTATACCCCAAATAATCCATGCTTGTTGGTGAGCAGAAAACAGCCATGCATCATCCTAAAGCAGCCAACCCTGCCTCGCTGTATTAGCGTGGTACCTCGGCTAATCGGCAAGGTCCTCCCAACTCCACTTCACCATACAGGCGAAAACGGCCACCGAGTAACGCATCTTCATGCGTCGGGACCAAACATACCATATTCTCCAAGTAGGCCGAAGCAGTTTCCCAATCATCTGGCTGAGCGCCAGCACTTTCCGTCGAACCTCTGCAACCAACTTCCCTCTCCCCCAATGATACAAACAAATAACCCCCAGTTGAATCATAACCAACGGCCTCGATTGTCAAGCTCCACGCTCTTTCTTGAACAGAGGATGGGCCAGCCCCACCAACTACAGTTATTTCGTCGGTCCTGGTCGAACGATAACTAACCACCCCCTGTGTATCCCGTGGAATCCAGTCACCACTTTATACCATCTCACTTGCCGTTGCCCATTACCTCAGCATCGAACCCCCTACCCGGTTGCTTCAACCACCCCGAAAATCCCACCTCCGTAAAAGACCATTTTTTTCTTGGAAGCACCCCCCAACACAGCCTCATCCCTTCTTCACACTGCCGGCTCTCCACTTCTAGCCCTTTCTTAGACTCCATCGCTTCTGCGCACGACAATCCTGATGTTGGGTCCACTTAATGGTGTCTACCATCTCGGTAGTATTAGCCAACAACACCCTCCGATGGTTGTTCCTACCCCACTCCATGGCGACACAGTCGCACCCACCTCGCTCCTCATTAAAGCTCGCTTATTACTGAATAAAACCCATACTCTCCGTAATATAGTACTATCTTCCGACTTCGACATCATTGTCATAACCGAAACCTGGCTAAATGATTCTGTCCCACTGCAACAAATTTCTGCTGCTTGTTATCAAACCTTCACAAAAAATCGCCGTCGTCGTGGAGGAGGCTGTCTATTCCATGTTAAATTCAGCTAGCCCACCTTTCTTCCCTCTGATCCAACACTGGACGCAATTCAAGACTCAATATGTGTAACGGTTCTTCTGGCCAGCTCTCCACTCCATATCGGCTGCTTTTATCGAAGACCCAATTCGAACATCACGGGCCTCGCCCATGCAGTCAACGCTCTTGACCACTTTGCACTATTACACTCTTCGTCAAAACTCATTGCCGGCGATTTCAATGCACCTAATGTTTGCTGGGACACCATGTCACCACCCCAAATACTTCACGAACTTCGTTTCGACAATACGTCCAGGGCGCTGGGTCCAGCAAGTAATGACACCAACCAGAGGAAACAGCGTACTTGACCTAATATGAACCATTGGCCTATCGGAAGCGATAACTACCACCCTCAGCCTCCTCCCAGGCAGTGACCATAGAATGGTATCTTTCAGATTCACAGCCGGACCCATACACCCCATACGGAGCTCATCTCAATAGACCCTGCACACCATCAACTGGATGAACCTCAAGCCCATGCTTTGATCCCCCAACTGGGATGACTACTTCCTACAGCACAAAACCTCAGCTCGCCAGTGACGTACTCTACTGTAAGCTACATAGCTGCTTGTCAGCAATCACCGCCATCGGGACCAACTGCTCTCAAGCCTGCAGCTCTTACCAAACAGAGCTGCAAAATAAACATGCAAAACCGCGGAAGATCTATAATGAAGCCAGACTTCTTCATATTGTTGCAACTTCACTCTCTCTCTGTAACCATCAGTCTTCGGGCTAATGAAATGCTGAGAAAGCAGGAGCTTTTGGCCTTGAATTCCTTCACAGATCGTACCGACTGCCCATACTTCTAAAGAGCAAACATCAGAGTCTTCAGGGATACCTTATTTAATTCTGGGAAACTACACGCAAATTATATCTGCAGCCGAAATCGCTCAAGAGCTCAATAACTCCTTGTCAGGATCCAAGACCACCGACGCCACTTCAAACCCGCCACCCGCACCCCTCATCACCGAGCAAGTTCTCTCTGACGTTGGATTCGGTTTGACCGACATGGCTCACCTACTGCTGCGTATAAGACCGTCCTCCCGCCCTAGCTATGACGGCATCCCCCCAGCACTCTTTCGTCTTGATAGAACTGAGGTCGCTGCTATCTTGATGAATCTCTATAACTTATTCCCTAACCACAGCATTTTTCCATTCCTGCGGAAAACTTCAACCAATATTCCTATCCACAAATGTCCAGTGCATGACCCTTCAAACTATCGTCCTATTAGCCATACCCCTCTAGCTGCCAGAATAATGGAGCATTTGATTAAACAGCGGATGTCCGATTACCTCGTTTCCCATAATTTCATTCTCAGCGGTCAACATGGCTTCCTAAAGTCACTTTCCAGTACTACATGCCAGCTTGATTTCTTCAACCGACCGACCAGGGCATCTAACGACGGAAAATCTATGATTATCACCTACCTCGATATGACCAAGGCATTTGATCGAGTTCCTCACTCCCGGTTGTTAACAAAATTCCGGGCCTACAGTATCCATGACCCCCTTTGATCATGCATCTGTAGTGACCTCGATCGTTCTGAGAAAACGACCGTTTTCTGGACACCATCTTGGGTCTATTTTCTCTACGATCTTTTCCGACGTTTGACATTGACCTCATAGTGTTGTCGGGTTGCGTGCTTTTTTACTGGACTGACTTTTCCGAGGATTCCGTCGACCTCGTTTTGAATCACTTTCAATTTCGGTCGTTCGCCGATTGTACGCGCTGGCGATTCGCTTTCTGCATAGCCGTTGCTTTCCGTTTCGTTTTATGCTCGGAGTATCCCTCGTATCGGTACTGTTTCGGTGCCATGATGTATAGAATACACCTTGCATCTATAAACCGACTTGCATCTAATCTCTTCGTCCGACAGAGGGGATAACGTTGGTATTTCGCAGCCAGACCCAATAGGAGACATGTTCACCAGCCACTCTCGAAAGTCTTTTATTTATCACTTCCTACCTGTTGGACCGAACCCAGGTTGTCTTTGCTTATGTTCACCCATCGCAACCAGAACCTGCCATTAGTGCGGTTATGAAACGAGGCGCACTTGGTCGGATATTTTTCTTACTCTATATTGACGACATTTTTTGGGTTGTGCAGCACGGCACACCTTTCCTCTTAGCCGACTACATCAAGATCGTTCATGAGTTCCGCCATCAAGATTTGAGCACAGCGCTGTCGGAATTAGATAATGATCTTGAGAAACTTGACCAATGACACTTCATGGCAGATATGCTTCTCAACATACAAAATCTTCCACACAAGTTACAGATGTCAAGTCCCCCCCCCCCGGAACTCTGTCACTGAAGCAAGTGCCCATCGCCCCAAGCTCATCAGTGAAGGATCATGGGCTTCGATACACTAACAATCTACAATTCTCGGAACATGTCTCAGTTCAGACGGCCAGGGCCAGGCAGATGATAGGCCTAGTTCTCAGATCATTTAAACTAAAACATAAATTTATGCTTACATACCAAACCCATGCTAGACCCCACCTCGAATATTGCCCTATAATCTTCTCTGGAATGTCTAGATCTGATAGAATACGCCCTAAGAAAGTCCAGCATATCTTCACCAAGAAGCTAATAGAATACTCCTTTCCAGTGAGCTATAGAGAGCGATGCTCTCTACTAGAACTTGACTCCGTATGGCTTAGACATGTCAGGCTTAACCTGTGTTTTCTATATAGACTTATTCATCCTTCTGCTTTCACATCCACCAACTCCATACAGTTTTCTTTACCCTCATCTTACCCTTTGCGCCACAGAAACTTCAGTCTGGCCATCCCACAGTCGAGGATGGCAATGAGATTCAACTTCTTTCTCATTATATATTCAAAGCTTTAGAATAAGCTACCCCTGACTATTCGCAAATGTGCTTCAATAACCCAGTTTGGTCGCGCCCTAAAATCGCAACCTACCATTAGTCATCTATTATCTTTGGCTAAAGCCTGCATATCTGAGGGCCGAGCTTATGAAGAAGGCATCGAAATTCAGAGCCTCAGCTTCTTTCTCCTCCCGCTCTCTGCCATCCGTCGAGCTGGCCTTCGAAAACTGGTTCTGCCACTAAGACCATGGCACCATATCCCAAACATACCGTTTCCCGCCTAACGACATAAACTGGGCCTACCATTTAATATCACCTTTTTACCTGTACTGCACATAACCCACTTGGCAGTGGGATACGTATTTTGCCGTTTACAACTCTAACTAGCTAGATGCCTGCCGGCTCTCGCTACTCACCCACTTTCAGCTACTATCATCTAACCCCTATACGACCCTGCCTTATCTAATTCACTAGTCGGTCTTCTTAACTGTGTGAAGACTATTGCTGCCTCTCTGGCTATATAGTACCAGGGCAGCCGTGTGAAACAACTTTCGTCTAGCTCAAGGCTTTTAGCCATTGATGTTTTCCCCTAGCCTCCAATGGTTCAGTGGTGCTGGGTCCTAGGACATTAAGTTCCACCGCCCACCACTTCACTCCTTGATCCTTCTGCTCTTCTCTTACTTATTCTGACTTCCGCTCCTCTCAGCTTCTTTGCCTGGCCGTAATTTGTTTTTCTTAATCGTCCCGGTTGAAAGACTTTCATCCCACAAGTCCACCTTCCTAAAGCCACTTGTGGGCCTCAATTTCCTCCTTTTATATTTCCCGACATGAACGCTAGTCTGTGTCGCCAAGATTTCTGAATCCATCACCTAACTTAGACTGCTATCCTCTCTCCGTGTGTGCAATAACGTCTACTAGCGCAGCCTAACTCAACCACGCCAGAGCGGCCCCTGGCAGTCTTAGGCACGGTCTGGCGCTTTACGAGACTGAAACATATACGCAGGCGCGTACATTGCAAGATTCGATGTACTACTCTGTGTGTTTGCTCAGCTCCTCCCTGTATCTTCTCACTCCATGCAAGGGAAACCTCCGATGTCAACGGCACTTTCAACATAGCAGCATCGGGAAGTAGGAAAAACAGACCACCCCCATCAGTTGCAAAAAATGACATATACGCGGAAAATTACGGCCGGGTGGAGATGCTATGGTAAGTTCCTATATGGGCTCAACCACCCCTCTGTTATAAAAAGCTAAAAATGAAAAAGCGCAGAACAAAACGGACCTAGATGGATCGATTTGTTCCATATATACCATCAACATCGGGATGTGAAGGAAATGGGTAAACTCTAATCATAGGTGTCTTTCACCGGCTCAGACCTGACCGTGCGAAAGGGAATACCCCAACCGTCCTTGTCCACCCGACATGCTTTTGGTTCCTGCGCATGAGACTGGCTGGAGTGATGGCGGACTGGTCTCTCCAATTACGCTTACCCCCCTCCCGCCCCCATTTTCAACCACCTCGTACTCTTCCACTCACGTCTGAAATGTTTGTTGACGTCAGCTACAAAGCCACCGTGGCTCTGGACAACAAGTCAATACATCAGGCGACAGACACATCTCATCAAAGCTCTAACTATATCCATGCAGATATTATTGTATAAATAGGCATTCAGGGAGAGAAAAGCGCCCGTATTTTTTGCCCACCTATCTATTTTTTCTCCTCTTCGTAAGAAAACGGCTTTCCTCCTGTCCTAGAATCCAGTCCTCTCTCTTCAGTTTACAGCCTCTCCTAACAGCAACCTGCAGCATTAGACCTTAGACACCCCACGATAGGATTTGTCATAAATCTCCTGGATCTATCATACGAGTCAGCCATTTGGGTTCTTTGTGTGTCCCAGCTGCTTTCTTGTGACCTGTAAAATACTACTGTGGGATTTTTCACATATCCCCTGGACCTAGTATGCAAACTTGTCACTCAGGCCCTTCTTGTGGCCCAGCTGCCTTCCCACGTAACCCTTAGACCCTATAGTCCAAAAGCACCTCCACGGCTTTATTGACCCCGAAAGATAAGACTTCCCAGTGAACGGCCGAATCAGTAAACAACAACTCTGTCTAGTAGTACAAGCCCAGTTAGCCTTCACGAACACCGACTCACAATAAAAATGACTCCCCATTTCACTAAGACCATTTTGCCTCATCTCCAACCTCCGTGCGCTAATCTGTTATTTTGTTCACGCTCACCCTCAGCTGGAACATCTCATAGACTGCAATCCTTCCTTTTTCAATTTCAGAACCACCCGGCCATCACGTTGTCTGGCTGTTATATATCGCGCTGACAGCTTATCCTTTCCTCTACCCGTCTACAACCGCACCAAAGGCCGGCTACCGCGAATACGATCCAATTACCGGGTTTCACTCACAGGAAGTCCTGGTATTGCTGCATATGCCCCTCTGAGGCTTACTGAAGAATTCTCACTACAAGACCCTCTTAATGTCGAAGCCACCTTGCGAGGACTCCTAATTAAATAGTGATCGGTCCAGATTTGGCGATACTCTCCTCCTTCCCATGATGAAACAGCAAACACAAACCGCAGCCAACCCTTGCTCAAAAAGCCCAACACGGACACAGAAAAGCCACAAGAAAGTCAACAGAATGATGTATACGCTAATTCACCAGCATAGCCTGGCCTATTGCAAAGGTTTTCGTCCTTGTCTTGCCTTATTTTCTTCCGCATGGACACGGCATTCCGATTTCTGATTATTCCTTCCTGGAACTGTAGTGCTACCAATAAAGCACTCGATGACGAAGACTAACAAATTTGTTTATTTGAACAATGACCGTTTTTGGTGGCGCCACTCGCTCCGCCTGTGTACGTCGTCTGCACGCCGTTGCGCTCCTCCAATACACACGTTGTCCCGCTCCAGCGGTTTGAGTTCTGCTTTGCTCGCTGCCGAGTATATTCGCTATCGTGTCACAAACCGAGGGCCACGGGCTATAGACTCTATACGGGAGCAGGTCCTGACTTAACTGAGATAAATCCTAAACTGGTGAGCCCGAACAACAAATTAATTCTCGAAGGACATTCGTAAGTCCCTCAATCACATTTATTCGTTTACATATACACTTTTCCGATATATAAACGGTAAATTCCGGATATCAGTTATCATATCCCTTATATATATTTTCTCATATCCATATTATAAGTGTTTCACGTTTGCTGCACTGACCTCTTTATATCATTTCACATTTGATATACCATTGCAACTATGGCTAGCAACGACCGTAAACCTGACCCGGAACCGTCCGTTTCGACAGTCTCCCTAGCCGTCCCTCAGTTTTTTATTGATGACCCTCAACTCTGGTTTCATATGTTGGAGGCAGAGTTTGAATCACACAGAATCACAAGCGAACGAACCCGTTACTTGTGGACTATCGGTCGCCTTCCCCGTGACGTTGATACTCAGATACGCGACGTAATATTTAATAACAGTTCTTACACAACCGTGAAAGACGCGGTAATCTCTTGTCTTTTACCGTCAGAATCGTCCAGACTAAAACGGCTGACCCAAGGGACAGAGTTAGGTAGCAAGAAGCCCTCTGCATTACTGAGAGAAATGCAGCAGCTGGCAGGGCAACTTTAAGAGGAAAACGTCCTTGAAGAGTTGTGGGTACAGCGACTGCCACCCAACATTCAAGCACTGCTCGAGGTTTCCAGCCACCTTAAGCCCACAGAAGCGGCTAAACTAGCGGACGGTATTACGGACCGGTACAATCCACAAATTACCGCAGTAACAAACTCGAGCAGCCCCCAGACCACAGCTCCTACTGTAGGAACACACTCCGAGGACACTCTGATAGCTACTTTCGAGCGGGCTTTCAAACGTTTTTCCTCTCTTGGTTGTTCTCACTGTAGAAACCATATATCTTATCACAACTGTGACCGATGTGAACGTCTCAGAAGCCCTTCCCCTGACCGCCTGGGTAACCCATCTCGATCAACGTACTGTCGATACCACAAACGGTTTGGGGAGAAGGCTCGGCGCTGCGAAGCCGGTTGCACCTTCCCAGGTGCCAAACAGGTAAATTAATATCCCGACGCGATTCGATGACTAACGCGGTCGGCAGCCATAATAGCAGTCGTCTGTTGCATGTCCGAGATTTAGTTTTCAATAGCCTGTTCCTAATTGACACCGGTGCAGCAGTAAGTGTCATTCCAAAGGAGGCAGGTGATGAAACGAACCCGTCAGTCCAACAACTCCGTGCTGCCAATGACACTTTCATTGCTACTTACGGCCGTAAGTCACTCACACTCAACTTAGGACTACGTCGCACCTTCCGCCGGGTGTTCATAGTAGCAGACGTCCCTTATCCCATACTAGGCATCGATTTCCTAGACCATTTCGACCTCCTGATCGATGCACGAGGCCGGAGAGTTGTCGACCGGCAGACTTCTCTTTCCGTAACCGGGTCGTATTCCTCCGTGAATCACATCACGCCCCTATACATCGAACCGCAGGCCGAACACCCGTACGCAGACCTGCTTTCAGCTTACCCGGCAATGCTAAGACAATCTGGCCTCCTTCCCGCGGTGACCACTAAAGTTATCCACCATATTGTCACTAAAGGACTCCCAGCATTTAGCCGACCAGGTCGCTTGACCTTAGACAAGCTCCGCCTAGCACAGGCTGAGTTTGAACACATGCTAGAATTAGGCATAATACGCCCGTCCAATAGCCCTTGGGCCTCGCCCCTTCACATGGTTCCTAAACCTTATGGCGATTGGCGCCCCTGCGGTGACTACAGGGCCCTCAACCAGGCTACTGTCACGGACAGGTACCCCATTCCACATATTCAAGATCTTACTTCTACCCTGTCTGGTTGTTCTGTTTTCATCAGAATCGACCTCGTCAGAGCCTTCCACCAACTCCCAGTAGCAGAGGCTGACATCCCTAAAACCGCTGTCACAACTCCATTCGGACTATTCGAGTTTTTGCGCATGCCTTTTGGGCTCAGCAATGCAGCCCAAACCTTTCAAAGGTTTATGCATGAGGCAACACGCGGTTTGAAGAATGTCTACGTGTACTTAGACGATATTTTGGTGGCAAGTTCTTCAAAAGAAGAGCATATGGCACACCTGCGTGCTCTTTTTGAGCGCCTTAGCTAACACGGTGTAACCATCAACCCTGCTAAGTGCGAATTAGGTAGGACGACCATCACGTTCCTAGGTCACGAAATCTCAGCCTCAGGCATACAGCCCCTGCCTGACAAGGTGGCGGAAATTCGCGGTTATCCTGAGCCTCACTCTTACCGACAGTTGTGCAAATTTTCTGGCCTGGTTAACTTTTATCGCCGCTTTATCCCACACTGCGCCGAAATAATGCAGCCTCTAACAGACCTTCTACGTGGGGGTAAGCGGAAATTCATTTTTCCCGACGCGGCGCAGGCAGCTTTTACTTTGATCAAGGATGCTATCGCCAACATAGCACTCCTTGCACATCCCGATCCTTCTGCTCCCCTGGCATTAGGAACAGATGCTTCGGACACGGCTGTTGGAGCAGTGTTGTAGCAATTCGTCAACAATTCATGGCAACCAATAGCTTTCTTCTCCAAGCGTCTCCAGCCTGCGGAATCCCGATATAGTACGTTCAGCAGAGAACTGCTGGCAATCTATTTGGGTATCCGACACTTCCGGCACACACTCGAGAGCCAAACGTTCACAGTGTTCACAGATCATAAACCACTAGTTTACGCCCTCCAGTCAGCTTCTGACTGATATTCGCCACGCGAGATTCGCCACTTAGACTATGTTTCGCAGTTTACTACGGACACTGGACACGTCTCTGGGGCACACAATCCCGTAGCAGACGCACTCTCACGCGTCCTTAATATCGACTACCCACTACTCATGGGCATAGACCTAGAAGCAATCGCCGCAGCTCAAACGACGGATCCTGAAGTAGAGCAACTCAGACACAACAGCTCCCTGCACCTAGTGCCAGTGGCCCTTCCAACGATGTGTCACAAGGTCGACCCCGACCACTAGTTCCTGCCAGTTTTCGCCGACGAGTTTTTACCAGCCTCCACAACTTATCGCACCCTGGGGTAACCGCCTCAGTGAAACTAGTCACCGAGCGATTCGTCTGGCCTTGCGTCAAACGTGACGTACGTCTTTGGGTCCGTGATTGTCTTCAGTGTCAACGAGTTAAGATACAGCGTCACACCAAATCTACTTTAGGCACATTCCGCAAACCGGACGCACGCTTTCATCATGTGCATGTGGATCTCGTGGGGCCACTTCCGCCGTCCAATAGCTGCGTCTACATCCTCACTTGCGTAGATCGTTTGACCCGCTGGCCACAGGCCATAACTATTCCTCGCCCAACCTCAGAGGAAGCTGCAAAAGCATTTCTAACCGGTTGGGTGAGTCAGTTCGGTCGCCCTGTTATCGTGACCACTGACCGCGGTTCTCATTTCGACGGCGCCTTCCACGAGCTACTAAACGCATTCGGTTGTCGACACAACAAGACAACAGCCTATCATCCTCAGGCCAATGGCATGGTGGAGCGATTCCATCGCCAGCTGAAAGCTGCCCTTCGTGCTCGTGATAATCCATTATGGAGTGAAGTTTTGCCGATCGTTCTCTTAGGACTGCGTAACACCGTTAAAGCCGATATGGGTGTTACGGCGGCTGAACTGGTTTATGGTTGCACACTACGACTTCCAGGTGAGTTGGTTTCTCCATTACCACCTATGAGTTTTAATTACGGGGATTACGCAAAACGGCTGTCGCACCAAATGCGGGTGATAAAGCCCACCCCACCACGAGAACAAACCCTGAGCAACTACATACCTACCACTCTAGCGACCACCAGCCATGTGTTTATTCGAGTGAATGCAGTGCCATCACCACTACGAGAGGCTTACCCTGGCCCGTTTCGAGTCGTCTAGCGAAAGGAAAAGAAATACGTGGTGGACGTCGAGGGCAGGAAGGAGACCATCAGCAAAGACCGCCTCAAACCAGCCTTCATCGAGGCAGAACCCACCTCGAACAACCCTCTCAGTGTCCCTACCTGCTCACAACCTTCCGTTAGTCGTCCCGAGTCGGCCCCTGTTACTCCCACTAACGACCCCTCGCTACCTGTTGCAACACCAAACTCCACGAAAGACACAGCTGCACCGGTCAACAGGAGAAATCGACGCGACCGCGAGCTGCGACAGCCAACGAGGTTTTCTGAACATGTAACAGTTGTATATATTTAAGTTTACTCTTCATATTCAACTTGTACATAGTCCTATTATGCATGAATGCACGACCACGTGGTGATCACAACAAGGGAGGCGGCAGCCTGTATCGCGCCGGTATGTCCGCTTCGGTCGAATATCCGATCGCGCCTCGAGGCGCAGCTTCCTTGTGTTTCTTGCCTTCCAGCTCGTCCCGTCAGACAGAACCATATGGAATTCCAGGATCTCGCAAGGCTCAAACACAACACTCACTGGATCTTGACTGGTCTCACTTGACTCCAGATGCTGACTCGTTTATGAAGGCAATAACAACCACAGGCAAACGGAACTTTGGGATATGCCGACAACGATAAAACCTACAACACAATCACCACTGCCAAGTCACAAGCAGGATCTACCCCGGTCGGATGGAATGTTGAGGAGGACCCGATTTTGCGATCGAAGCACAACCACCAGTGCGAGTCATGGAGAAAGGCTTATGTTGGCTTCGTTGTTCTGTTTGATCGCTGCAGGAGGTATGGAAAACGTCTCTCGCCACCGAATCCGACGTACCCATCACGGGTCGAAGCCCAACTGCGTCGGCCTTCTAGGGGGAGACCCGTGTAAAGTTACCAATTAAAGCACTCGATGACGAAGACTAACAAATTTGTTTATTTGAACAATGACCGTTTTTGATGGCGCCATTCGCTCCGCCTGTGTACGTCGTCTGCACGCCGTTGCGCTCCTCCAATACACACGTTGTCCCGCTCCAGCGGTTTGAGTTCTGCTTTGCTCGCTGCCGAGTATATTCGCTATCGTGTCACAAACCGAAGACCACGGGCTATAGACTCTATACGGGAGCAGGTCCTGACTTAACTGAGATAAATCCTAAAGAACTTCATCCATCTTCCACCAGCGGCAAACCGCCGGCATCAGGTGACACACACTAATTATCGTGGAAATTGTCTCACCTTTTCGGGAGGTACTATTATTTTTATATCCACAAATCTATGAAAATTAGTATTCCTTCGCGAACCTTTATGAACTTCGTCTCTGCCTCCTTTGTCTCAAGGCCAGTTACCTTTTTAAGTGAACATGAATTTGCGTTACTGACCAATTTTCGTATCATTCTTGTGATTATTTTATTTCCTGCGTCCTAAGCCAATGTCCGCCTGAACATCCCTACGTCCAGCCGATTCATTACTATTGCCGCAGTTGACTCGAAAGCAATTCGTGCTCTCCGTATACTTTCTTGTCGCTTGGCTTCATTTAAACTCCCCACAGCCCTAGTTCATTTTTGCTGCCATATGCAAATCCCTCTTTGAAATGTATGAAGTTTCCACCTCATTTAGTAATGTTGTAGACTCTGACCATGCTTACATGCGTGCCTTTCGACCAAGGTCCAGAAATATACCATTATTGTTATTTCAGCATAGCATCGTCCAGTATGGGTAATGATTTAAAAAGGCTTGATCAGTGATGCATTCTATGGTAGGTGTGTCTCCGGACTTCTGTAAGCTTTTACACTAACTTCAGACTTCAAGCCCCCCCCCCCCCCGAAGCTTGTCACTGAGTCGGTGGCCCATCTTTCTCAGCTAGTCAATGCAGGATCCCGGGCTTCGATACACCAGTAACCGGCCCTTCTCGTAATGTCTCAGTAAAGACGGACAGGGCTGGACGGACAATGGGTTTTGCTTCCAGATCCTCTAAAGTATAACATAGTATTCTCTTTACCTACCAATCCCAGGCAAGACCTCATTTCGAACACTACCCCATTACTTCCTCCGGAGTGTATAAGTTGGATGGAATGCCCCTTGTGAACTTCCGGCGTTCATCTGCAAAAACACTTATAGAATACTCCTACGGAATTGGCTATGAAGATCACTGTACTATGCTACGCCAGGACCCCTTTTGTCTTAGACATGTCACATATGACCGACACTTTCTATGTAGATCAGCTAGTCACATTGCGTTCTCTTCTACAAATTCTATGCAGTTTCTCATAGCCCGACACTATCCTTCACGCCACAGAGACCTTAGACAAGCGGTCCCGCAATTGGGGCTCGCAACGAGACCCCACTTCCTTCCTATCAAATACTCAAAGCTTTGGGATGATCCACCTTTGACTACTCGTAAATGCCCGTCAGTAGCCCGCTTTGGTCTTACTCTCAAATCGCAACTTGCTGTCAGTTATCTGCTATCATTTGCCAACATCAGTACATCTGAGAATCGAGTCTATGGAGAGGAGGCCGAACTGTTGAATTCGAGCTTTCGACGTCTTTTCTATTCAGCTTTTCTCTCAAACCGCCCACCTGTCTTTTTATCTTTTCGATTTTTTGGAAAATCCACTTGCGTTCCTCATATCGAGAGATACGACGCCGAGAGCCGGAATTGAACCGGCGACCCTCCGCATACCGGACAGATGCTCTACCGGCTGAGCTATCGTGGTCCGAACAGTCCGGTGAATAACTGTAGTGAATATTCAATAATGTTCGAACCACTATTCCAATGATACACAGTATCTCTCCTGGTTTTAATCATCGGGCAAGCCTCGTCGGTCACTTCCCTTGTTATCATTGATCAATCAGCTCACCAACCGATTTCTGTATACATCTATCCGGTCTGACCTCATCTAGGTACCCTCGGGTTAGGTTTCTAACAGCCCGCGCTGAAACTTCAGGCCTGTCATAGAAAGCTTTACAAATACCACGACCCACATACCTGTGTCGACTTCAACATAACCAAGTGTGCTGTTGCAGACCCACTACACGCAGCTTGATTGCTCTTTTTGCTCCCTAACTCTATAGTCAGTTATTTTGTTGTCTTACTGAGCAAATCTCTCCGCCGTACGCTGGGGTCGGCCCCAACCCTTAGTTCCTTTTTCGTAAACGCTGACCCTGCAGCCCGAAAACTTCTGACATCATTTTCACCCGTGCAACAGCCTTTTTTATTTTGCCCCAAATTACTGAGAAACCTTCCATCTTACGTGGCATGCTTCATTACCAAACTACTGCTACTCCGTCCAATATGCACAATAATCCACAACCTCTATCTACTGTTTCGATGAGCTCCCTACCCTGTGTATAAGGAAGGAAAATGCCCAAAATAGGGCTGGATATGTTGTAGTTTGCAACGTAGAAAGCCTATGAAATCTTTCAAGCTAGGGACAGAAGCGTTAGCCCCTACTCTTTCTCTTTGCACGTTCCTATGGTTCTCTCCTTTGTTTTATTCCTCTTCTATACCGCATATTACAATTCATCGATTCAGATCTTCAGTAGTTCCTTATTGCATAAAGGCCCCAAATGGTGCGAGTGTCCGTAGGAATAGGACCTGCAGGTGGCATTAAAAAGCGGTCTGGCGAGCATTTCCTCCAAGATCAAGCTTATCCCGATTTTCCACTCTCTACGCTCAGAGCGGCAACTTCTTCTACGGCGAAGGCAGTTAGATCATCGCTACCGCCAAAAATGAAGGAAGCAGACCACTGCTGCCAGTTTCGAGCACCGTCTGCAAGCTTGTAAAAATATGGCGGGCGAAGGAGCTCTGGAAAGTTCCCGAATGAGTTTAACAACTCTATGAAAAATCGTAATATATGAACCCCTTACCCCGGGAATACACTTTTCTTGGTGCTAGGTGTAAGGGGAATTGGGGCCTCTAACCTTCAGTCTAGATCCACTCCTGTGGATGGGGAAGCCCCATAGAGATGCGTACGTATCTGTATTCAACAAACTAATTACCTATTATCGGTATTTTTCTCGACCGCAGCTGAGAAGCACACATGCGAGCATGATAAAGGTGTAGTCTTGAAGCCCTGAAGTCTTGAAGTATTACACGGGGTCGAGGCACTCAGCCCAATCGTACTAGCTCTCGAGAGAATATCTGACCGTCTATCGGATTAACCGAGCTGAAACAAGAGTACACGGAAGCAGGGGCTTTGTGGGGTTGGCAGCAAAACAAAACATACATAACACCATGCAGTGTCTCACTATGTACAGTGCCTTAAGCGGACTGGAGGTGCAACATTCATTAACATATACCGGAATGAAACTGCGATAAAAGACATAAATTTCACCTTTTTGAACGAGGATTTACTGGGACACCCAGGTAGAGGTCCCACATCTTCATGAAGGTCGTTTCGTTCTGCTAGAGAACGGTATATTCCCGAAATGCGTTTCACTGAGTAATAAGCCTACAGCTAAAAAATAATTTGTAGTATAGTGCGTGGTCCTGGTTTAGAAACTCTCCTGCGGTTACCTCGGCGAAAAGAGACTAGACAGACGGAGAGGAAGCAAGCGCTGTGGCTTGATTCAAAAAGGTGAAGCATCAGAAACAAATCACCTCTTACGCGTCCTAAGTCAAGGGAAAGAGATCGAGGAGTGAGAGGCGAACCGGATGAGATAGGTCCGGCAGACACCATACTGCTTCGGATGAAGCCTTTGGAGCTTTTTCTAGGATTTTGCGATCTCGGGCAAGAACACGACGCACTATCTGACTACCGTAGTCCAGCAGCGGACTGATACACGTGCCAAAAAGTATGGGAAAATCAACCCTGGAAATGCGCGGAAAGGGCCTCCGAACCATATTTAGGATTCGAAGGGCAGACTTGCCGGCAAGAATTTGATGATGGGGGAAGGACAGTCTTCAATCCAACCAGAAACCGCTCACTGTGTCTCAGTCAACCCAAGGCGGTGTGGTTGCTCCGTTGATGGAGAAAGTGTGACCAGCCTCTCCGCTGAAAGACATGCTCACGCATTTGTCGCCACTAACTGTGAAGGTCCAATCCTCGGACCAGCTTTGGGTTTCATCAGCTGCCATTTGCAGGTTTTCCAGGATTGAACTCCAGAGAGTACATCGTCTGCACACATGACGAAGTTTGCGGGAAGGGTTGTCGGAAGAAAGTTTATACAGATCAAGAAAACGAAGAGGACCTAAAGCCTATCTTTGTGGGACCCCATTTTTTACCGGGGAGGATTGAGACAGGACACTTCCCACCTTAAATACGAAGGTAAGGTCAATCGGAAAGCTGCATGAGATGTCCGACATGGAGCGTGTTATCCCCCACTTTAGCAGCTTATAAAGAAGAGGAGTGTGGAGAACCTTGTCGATAGCCTCCGCAAAATCAACGAATATAGCTTGTGAGAGCTGGCCATTATCTTGGGCTTTTGTCAGGCTATCTATGACAATAGGCTTATTGGTGATGCATGATCTGCCTGGCAGAAACCCATGTTGGGACGGAAGAGGAATCCTATTTCCATGTAGATGGGAAAGAACAGCTCTCTTAGTAATTCGTTCAAACATTCTGTTGATGCTGCTATTTGGACCTATGTGTGTAACTAGAAGCAGGATGTCTACTACCCTTCTTACAGATGGGTGCGATGACTGCTTATTTCAAGCTACCGGAGAAAACTCCACCGTCAACACATTGTTGAAGACGAGATGCATAAGGAGCAGCTAATTTGTGGGTGAACTAGGTCAGGATCCATGGAGCAATAACAGTTGAGCCGAAGGAAAACTTGCGCAGTTGCACCAATGGGAGTAGTGATACGGAGAAGGTTAACGACCAAAGATATCGAGTGCATAGCAGGGCAGGATGATATTGGTATTGAGGTAAAAGCTGTACGAAGATGAGAGCTAAAGACTTCAGCAGCTTGGCTGGAGGAGGCGATTGGAGATCCGGCACGTTCTTCGACGGCTACGCAGCTGTGCTCCTTAGACTGCGCATATGTTCGAGCAAGTACAGATCCTTGGACCGCATTTTTATAGGATCTTATCTTGCCTTTGCATTTGTTACGGATAATCCTGAAGTGCCATTCATTGCTTGTGAGACCTGTGGCTTTATATCGGTCAAAGGAGCGTGCGCGCTCGTCTAGAATGCCCCTAAAGGGGCAAAGGAGAGGCACGTGGAAGACAAATTCTGAAGACAAATAGCCTATCAGCGAAGGAGGTCAACCCCCGGAGATCCTCCGCCATTTCATCAACAGAGTTACCTAGATTAACCGAGCTTAGCTAGCAGCAAACAAATGCGCGAACATAGTCAAACTTGGTCCTTTCGAAGGATCTCAAAATTTTGATGTCTGAGGGGAAAAGAGACCACTTCACAGCACAATCGAACCCAATGAGAATGCGATTACTTTTGCCGAGAGGGGCAAGTAGTGCGTCAAACCTATCTGGAACCATTCGTTGATGATTCTCAAGTCCGGTAGGGACGGGGTGTGTCCTGGTCGATATCTGGTCGGATCTTTTACTTTCTGCATCCATGAGTTCTTGAGTACGAGGTCCATGAGGGGTTTACCAATGGCGACACCGGGGACTTCAGCTTTTTGCCAGTCGATACAGCGTGAGTTGAAGTCACCAGTAGCTAACCGATGGCTGAAGTCTGCGTTGTTTCTCAGGGAGCATAATAAGTCTGTGAGACCCAGGCTATTGGTTGAATTGCGTGCCGGAGGGCAGTAGACTACGCCAAGCAGTAAGGTGTCTGCCCTAGAGAGTGTAAACACAAACCATCACAGTCAACACATGAGGAGGTAGGAGTTGTGAATGTAGTGGAAGGAGAGATAGAGTTGCCGTAGCACATTACAACCCCACCAGCACGACCTCCGCTGGAGTCTGCCTTACTGTGATGCATCTCGGAATGAATATTTCGGCATCAAATATATCAGGGGTGAGCCAGTTTTCTGTGAGGACTACGATCTAAAGCTCTTTATCCAGTACAAGCTGCCGAAGCTCCGGGATCTTTTTCACCAAACTCAGGCAACTGCTGTAAAAGCACTTGAGTACATGCCCAAGAGCTTTTGCAGAACCACCAGAGACAACTGATTTTGGAATTGAAGAGGGGTGAAGAGGGAGAGCAGGGGGTGGGAAGCAGGACCTTAGGGAGTCGGCCGTTCAAGATATTAGGGGATAAACGGTGAAAAAAATGTTTTGGGGGCTGGTGAGTTTTGACGTCCAGTAACCTGAGAGGTGTCATACCAGGTGGTCGGTCTACTTCTTTCAGCCTCCAAAAGAATGGGCTGACTTACGTGGCTTACCTTTGTGCGCTCTGCGTGATTCACTACTCTGAGTCTTCCAGTTTGTGATCCTGTTTTGCATGACCACACCAGCGACCTTTTCTGATAGGTTAGCCTAGTCACTGCAGCTTTCAGCAGAAACATTTTGCAGGTTTGTGTCTGGGCCCGAGGACAGGTGAGTCACATCCCTTATTACGGTCTTATTGGCAATGTTGAGGTCTGGAGCACTTTTGTAGGAATCAGATGTTTCGTAGTACTAGATCTACCACAGGGAGTACTTTCCGCGACGGGAGTAGAGAGGCAAAGGATGACGGATATGGAGCTTGATCCTCAAGGCGAGTTGCCTGGAAAACGAGCTGCACTCTGAGCTCGGGATCGGCTTCATTCTGGGCTGCTGGCTTAGCCTTCTCACCGCAGAGACTTAGATGAAGTGGCTTGTCTACGGGTGTTCCCCTGAGCCCTTTCATTTCTCCTCAAGCTCTGCGGCCGAGGAAATAATTCGTTTGGCTGCCTGTGTGAAGTCCACTCAAGTTAAAACTCCGTGTACTCGGTTAGTGCGTTTGGTTATCAGCCAAGCGGACCAACTTCTAAATGGGAGAGGGAGCTTATAGCGGTTAAACTCCTGGGTGTCATGAGGGTGATCCGAGTTGAGAAAGCGGCCCCAAAGGATGGCTCACTCGGGGCATTTCTCGGTGTCCTGAAAAATCTCGGCGACATCAAGAATTTGCTCTTCAGATACACTACACGTCTGATCGTCTGCCTGGGAAACTGGGAGGTGTTTGATAACCAAACTCCTCCGGCTGGTTTACTCATCCTCAAGGTTTTGGACAGTGGCCTTTAGCCCAACTATTTCTGAAGCTCGGATTCGGACTGCACATTCTAGTGCATCTTATGATAGCCGATTGTAGGGGGCCGCCTCGTCCAGATTGAGGAATGAGACGTTGGCCACAGAGGGGGAATTAACTTTCCCCACGTGGAAAGTAGCCCTGTCTGAGGCGGTGGTTATATCAGTGGTAGGGAAGTTGGCACTATTCAGGTTCGAAGCAGTACAGATAAAATCTGGCATAAATAGGGACACGAGCCGTGTGTTCTAAAATTTTCATAAACTGCTGAATTCGCCGGGGGAGGCAACGGCACAGCTGATGTAAGACGGTTCAGTGTACGTTGTCACCCAGTGGAACTGAAACTCACAAATTTCAGGCGAAGGAGTCGGTCACATTGGGAAACAAGAGAACAAAACCCGACCATATTTAAACGCAGAGCAACAACAGCGGTGTACGCGGCAAGAACGAGTTGGTTCCGATGTAAGTAACGGTGGTGGTGAAAGACCGGTAGGGACGAACGAAACTGCCAGTTTGAAGTTTGAGCTGTTTTCGCGCCACGAACTTTAAGCTGATAAAGTGGATGACCTTGGTAACAAATGGGCAGTAAAATGCTCAGAATGGCCATTGCGTGGGCGAAGTTTATTGTGGAGAGTAGTCAAACAGAACGTCTTTCAAAATTTCTACTGAAGTTCGGGAATACTTATTCCGCTTCTAGAATTCGCACTGAGTTGCCAACTTCCTGCTTCTCTTCAAATAGTGGCTAGTAGTTCAATCCTTGACTTTCATGAGAAACTGGCTCGCCATGAGATCGATGCAAGGAACACTGTCCAAGGATACAGAGGATATAAGTAATGCTCAGAAGATACGGAAGTGATGAAGGACGATTTTTCAAGTTCACTGAACAAAGTAAACGGGAAAAGGTGCAAAATGTTGCTCAAGAGAGCGTTTATGATTAAGTAAAGAACCAGGCGACTGTGAACAAGGTGAGAAAAATTGTTATCATCCAGTTATGTGAATCCGTTGCTGGCGGAGGAAGAATGCAGTCGCTTCATATTAAGAATGAATTGCTAAGCAGAGTACTGTTAGGTGGGAATAAAATTCCAAAACAAAGAATATGGTCGAGGTGTTCTCTTGGACTGGCCTGACTACTATTAAAGTGATAAATACATTATTAAATCTAGTCTGCTGGGGCTTTTCTGTCTCCCGAACTGGGTATCAAAAGTGAGAAAGGCTTACTGCATTTTGGGTGTTTGATCCACCGTGCCTATCCTTTTTTGGAAAAAGGGCGTCACCAGCCCTTTGTTGAGATAAGCACCTTTGCAAGGTGATTGGTCACTTGAAACTGGAAATGTGAGGTCTCGGCCAGATGTAACATACCAGGGGGTGACTGTCATATGTAGTGCCTATTGCCTTGTGAGTATAGTTCCCTTTAGGCATAAGGGATTCGTTGTGTGGGCAAAAGGATTATCGTCGGACGAAGTGAACAGCGTAAACTTGGGGGCCAAGTCAGTTGAAAACCATGGACATTAGTTGCTAGTGCCGTAACAGATGGCGTGCGGCTTGTAGATGCTTAGGCTCAAATTGATATATTAATGCGGGAAGAACTATCAGAAGCTCCAAACAATGCAGTGGGAAGCTGTCGGGAGGTTTCACTCGTTTCGGTTAGGTTGCGACCAAGTTAGCCAGCAGCTGAAGGGCTCCAGCGGAGGCTCAGCCTGCACGCGTCGGACTGCAATTTTTGGCCGTTAAGTATGAATACTGACTTGGTAGAATCAGTCAGCACACGAAGACATGCTGTCACTTGAGGTTTATATCCAGGCGCTGTAATAGATGGGAAAGCATCAAGCAGAACCTGGAATAGGTAGGGATAGAGCTCGGCAGTCTGGAAGACGTTCCACCCGGAAGTTATGATAAACATTTTAATGGTCGACCAGCATAGGTGGGATGCGATAACAATGAGGAAAAGGCTTGGTTGTTATGCGACATGTGGGAAGCTATTAAGCTATCGCCCGACTTAGGCACAAACAGAAGAACGAATGATATAACTGAATAACCGAAGGAGTAGCTATGGGATATTGGCCTGTCCAATGCTACTGGCTGGTGTCCGGTGTTTCTCAGCGGGAGGTTGCTAATAAGTTGTACTGTAACCCTACAAGGGGGTTAGGTGCTGGGACGCGTAAAATGTCGTCTTTTCACGAAAATGAGGAGAAATGGGTTGAAATTGGAAAATATGAACGGCTTTTCTTATGTTCGCTTTTTCTATACCTAAATTAGGCAGTTGCGTGCCGTTTGTTGCTTCGACAAGCTGTCCAGGTCAGTGGGCTAAAAATCGATGCAACGGTAGTGATTGTAGTTGGCAGGAGGCAACCGGGATGTACTAAGAACCCAAATAGCAGTTTGTATAAATGGTCTAAGGGATATATGACACGTGCAGCGGAGTGATGTTTTTAGGTCTGATGTTTCTGGCTAGTCTCGGGATTTAATTTGAGTCAAGTCCAAGAGTGGCCTGAAAGCTAGGACATCGAGAATGTCGCAGTTAAAAAAAGGTGACGAAAGATAGAAAAGTATGGATGGTAATGATGGACGGTTCTCCCTGCTTTCTGGTTCTCAAATTTTCGGGCTTCACTGCGGCGGGCTTCTGTCTTCAGGTTCTTTGGCGTGCTGTCTGAAGCAATGGGTTGAAAGTCGGGGCTAAGGCATCTTTTGTATTTTGCGTCGACATACGTGCTAGGTGTGCATAGGAGGGGTCTGGGCTGGTTAAAACTGGGGGCGGAAGGTGGATAAGCTTGTGTGGAGAGTCCAGTGTGCTGTCACCCCAGTCATTCTCGTGCTTAAAAACCAAGAGCATGTCGAGCAAACAAGAGCGATGCGGGGTTTTCTCTTTCACGGGATCAGGTTTAAGCTGATGGGAGACATACCCATAAGTGGGGGACGCCCATTTCCTCCACAGCCCGGAGTCAGTGGTATTTGGAGATCAAATCGATCCTACTTGAGCTCTTTGCTCTCCACTTTTTTCAATTTTTGCTTCCAAACAGAGGGGTAGCTGAGCTCATATAGGAACATTTCCTAGCCCTCCGGCTGCGCCACAATTTTACGCGTATTAGCTTTTTTTCGCAACTGCTGGGGGTGGTCGGTTTTCCCGACGTCCGGACGACGCTGTGGTATGGGAGCCGATGACATCAAGGGTTTCGCTGGCATGAGCGGAAAAAATGCAGAAGGGGACTGTATAAGCATATGGAGTAAGACAACGAATGTTGTAAAACGCAGGCCAGCATGCGTATCAGTCTCATACAAAGCCAGGCTATGCCCAAGACCGCTACACGTTAGTTGGTGCTGTACCGTTTGATCTTGCATCAGAGCGTGCCTCGGGGTTATCCGAAATAAACCATTATCATTATCATTATCAACGTGGTAAGCTGTACTGATGGGTGATAGTACGATTCATGGGGGGCGGAGAACGTAGTCGTCGGTGGGTGGTAGATTCAAGGGTGAAAAGAAAGAATGGGCCAGCAAGTAGTTGTTAGGTGTGCATTTGGGATAAGAGATTCTGGAACAGGATAATTAAGGAATGAGCAATGACCCTGAACATATAATCCGGTTGGGTGGCCGCAGCCAAAACAAATGAGGGAGGAATAAAAAGATCAATATAGTAGTGGACGGCGGAAATTGATGTCCTAGAATCCAAAACCACAAATTTATCTGATGCTTTAGGGAGACTTTAATGCTAAAATCCTTGGGCCCGTTGGCAGTAGGAAAACATAAATTCTGTCTAGAACTGGGGAAACCAGCGAGCATTGATCTAGTTATAGTTACGAAAGGCAAAGAACTAGCTGTTGTAGTGTGGGTTATGTGCAGTTTAAAGTAATAGAAAATTAGTCTACCTGGCTTCTGCCATTAGGCGAGCAATAAGTTATAGGATGTGGCGCTGTGACCCCAGTAATGAAGCCAGTTTTCGTAGACTAGCTCTTCGGTGACACTGGCCGGTAAGGAGGAGCATACTGGGAGCAGTCAAGATGTGACCCGACGAGCCTCTGAACTGAGGGACGGAGAGACCCTCGCAATTGTTTATCGGGGGTTTGTTCCCTAAATTTAGGAGTTTTATGAGGGAAAAGTTGGATCTCAAAGCTAGTTTTGATCTAGAATTAGATAGCTGCAGTGATTTATGGCTTAGGGCATAATTGATGGAGGGAGTGAGGCAAATGAATTCAGTACATGAGAAGGCTATACTGTGGTACAGCTCAAACAGGAAGCACAAACTGAGCTTCATGAAATGCAGCCATGGAGGGTCAAGACTGAGTGGGACGCATCGACCTTTGTAACGCAAACTGGAGGAAAATCCCGCCAACTGTTTACAGGTTTGGCACCGCACGGACCCCAGAGAAATGAGGTCAGATTTTTTTAATTTGGTGAAGATAATAAGACAGCATTCAAGGAGAGGCCCGGAGTGAGACTTGCAGGTGAGCAGTTTGCAATAGCTAATCAGGAAAGTTTTGATGGCGGGATCAATGGTTCTTCTCGCCTTGGCGAACTGGAGTGGAACATACCCAAATAGCCCAGGGCTGCTAGACTAATGAAGACCAAGGTATCGAACTAACAGGCTGTAGTAAATGGGTAGGTCGTAGATAAAATGGGTCTCGAGAGCCACTTGACATCTGGAGGGCGTGTGGCAGCTCTTCGAGGTTGAGAAGTTCAAACTCCAAGAAAAGCGCCAGTTTCCGAGTTGCCCCAGATCACAAACAGTTTCATCCAGCCTGATGCTGAGGTTCCAACGAGTGAAATCATAGATAATATCAGTGTCCCCAGCAAAATGGCGCGGGACACTGTGGTGCACAATGGGAAATATATCATTAGTGTAAATGAGAAGAGGCAATATACCAAACACCCCCTTTTGGATAACCCTAATATTATGGGAAAATAAGAAGGCGGAAGTCCGCTGTTTGATGAAGTGTTCCACCAACCTAGAAGCAATTGGAGTGTGATTGATGGGGTGGTAGTCTGACGGGTCATGTAATGGTCCCTTTTTATGAATTGGGGTGATGACCGTGGTCTTCCACTGTGAGGGAAATTTACCGCAATGGGCGGATAGACAGCAGACCTACAACAGTAGGGCTGCAACATCGGTTTCACCAAGACGGTAAAGTGTTGGTAGAAAGCCACCATGGCCAAGGCTTGAGGGATTCCGGACACGAGTAAGCTGGCTGGTCACCTCATTTACAGTAAATCCTAAATCAGACAGTATGTGCCCGGTGATAGGGTCTATGCACGGGGGTGAGGTGAGGGGGTCCGTAGCCAAGGAAGCAGCAGAGTAGGAATTAAGCGCCTCGGCTATCGCCGAAGATAAGTTTGTGTACTCATTGTTTGCTAAATTTAGAGAGGGCATTCCAGTGGAATCGCGCTGATTTATGTCCTTCAGTGGGCCTGCGAACTTTGAGGAAGTATCATGACATTGCAAGGCATATCGCCTGTCTTCGTCCTGATAACTACCGAGAGACAGTGAAGCTGCAAGAATGACAATAAGCCACTACTGGTGTGATATAAGTTCTGAAGCTCTAGATATTTGTTTTGCATTCAGATCAACGCTAAACTACGGACTCGGTTGACATGATACGAGTTGTGCTGATTGCAGACTGCAGGTTGGATGAGTTGCAGTACCTTGGATCATTGGCCGGCGGAGAGTCGCTTTGCAGGAAGAAGTCACCCCAGTTTGACGATCAGGGCCTGCAGATAAAATTATCCCAGTTGTCAGTCGAAGAGAAATTTCTGGGTAGGTAGAACTCATCCAAAGCCCGCAGAACTGCGAAGGTGCGGGACGCCATCCTGTGATCAATTCCTGGGAAGAGTTCGAACGTTCTGGCTGAAAAGTTGGATGAACCAAGGGTGATGGTAATGGTTGGGATGTAAGGGGGTTCAGTAGTAATGATGGAGGTGGTAATCCCAGTGATAAACACGGCGAGGATGAGAAAGGGACCTCAGTTGTTCCGAATATTTGATAAGATGAAGCCTGGGGAGGGGGTAATGCAGAGAAGGAGGGATGGGGAGGGCAGTGTTTGAGAGGGTAGCTAGAGTGCGTAGAATATTCTTGGAGGGGGCTGGTAGGAAAAAAGCAACCACGGTTGGGTAGCAATACCTGACCAAAAGAAGTGGGTGAGTATAGTGATAGTGGGAATTTATGAGGCACGGAGGTGATTCCCAGAAGTGACTCGGTAAAGGTTGGGGTATAGAGGGGTTGGAGGGGCGTACAGAAATGTATTGGAGCGGTGAATTGAGAGAGATGGAATGGAATAAAGTTCGTTGAAAATGAGAAGGCTGTTAGCCGAGATCGAAAAATTGGATTCAGAGCTACACAAGTGGCCGGTGAAACTTTGCTCGATTGAGCCACTTCCTCATTGTTTGCATGTGCTTTGCTTTGAAAGGCCATGTCTTTTAGGCGACGGAGTGCTGATGTCCAAGCTTGAGCCTGCAAAGGCGGGCAAATCTGCGGTAGTGGCCTGGGAGATAACCAGATACATCCGGGTGGAGAACTGGAGAGTGCAATGGGTGGGCTCGGAGGCTTGGTTGTGCTATCAAGAGAGTCTGGAGCGTAAGGATGCATAGGTGTGGACAGAGGCGGGATGATGGTGCAGTGAAATGTAGGCGTGATTGAATAGCTGAAAATAAAGCTGTAGAAGGAATGGGGTCATCTAGAATTGGGGGAAACACGATTGCGGGAGAGTGAGTTGGGGGAACCTCTATCTGTTTTGTAGATGCTGGGAAGCTTGTTCCAGTCTAGGGACTTGTGAGGGCTTTTCTGAACTTTGGGGGGGGAGGTTGTCAGGTGGCTCGGTTGGCGAGGAAATTGGCACACTGTCTGAATCTGCAGTTACATTGCGATTTGTAATAGATGGAGACGTCGGGTGATGACGGCTGGTCGCATGAACACCAATGTTGTTATTCTGGGCGTGGATCTTGATAACCTCTCTTTGAAGTTAGTTCTTGTCAGGGGATATCGTGGCACACGTAAAACTAGTTTTTGATACGAAATTACTGCCAGCTAAGTGAGATGTTTTCGAAAACTTTATTTTGTGAACTGGAACAGAAGTGGGTAGGTAGTGCACTGGGAAAATCTGAGAAGTCTACCACGGTGGAACGGTTGTGGGTCAAGGCTGCGAGCACTTAACATCATATTTTTAGCAGACAAAGGAGGTGTTCTGTTCGCAATGATACAAACGATCGCGTTGTTTACCTTTTTTAGCATCTAAAGATCTCCGACGCCACTGCGTCCACAAACGTCGTAGGCATAGGCATGTCTACAATCACCCAAAAGGGATGATAGCGTACTGGGTTCTTCACATACTCATGTCGGCGAGGCCATCGCCTGTCTCAGTCATCATATTCCACGCACGCACCCCTTGACCTGCATGTTGGTGCCATCTGCAATCGAAAATGTATTCTCACGGCTGAATACTTCGTCCAAGAATAGGAAACAGCTTTTTGAACTATGTGGGCCACTTCTTATTGCCAGAATCTTGCTTTGCTGACAACCGTCCACTGAGCATTGCTGTTCTAACCACCTCAGCAGCAAACATCCTACCGAATCGTGACTACCGCTCCACCTTCTAATATGGCTTAGTTATCCATTCTGAACGCACCTTGGTGCAATATAATACGCTGAGCATCGTGGTGTTAATTATTTCGGCAAAAGCCATCTTGAAGCAGAGTAACGTCTTACCGTCTTGGAAGGTAAGGCAGTTCGTCCATAGTGGATACGGTGCCGCAAACTACGCACATGAAACAATAAGTTTAGTCTTCCTTGAACGACCAAGTTCACACCTTCACCCATCAAAATCACTGAATAATTACCACTCAAGTTCATGCTGAAGTCCCTTCCGGGCGTCATCAAATATTGCGAGCCATATTCACTTATAACACCCAGTTATGATGCAGCAAAGCCCCTGATTGGCTCAATAAAATAACATTCATGTCCTATGACCACGGTAATCAAGCATAAGCTCAGGCAAACGATTTTACCGTTCTCTTTATTGCAATACTTTGTTCTTCCTTGAGAGCATTCCACTTGGTATTAAATTCTTCATATGTTGGGACCCCATCCCCCCTCCACCAGCTGCGGATTTCCACCATTAGACGATACCTTTTATTCCTGGTAAACATCTCGCCTCCTTCGAGGGATATTGGTTCTTTTGTTATTATAAATGTTCCCCTTCCTACGATTTTTCCTGTCTGCTTACCTCATACTGGCTTGTTCCGTTCACTGAACCTGAGAAAGCATCCCCGATCCCCTCCTCCATCATCCCTGTATAAATTGTATCCCACTCATCCTAAGCCAACGTTCGTTCCTTCAAGTCAAGTTTATCCGAGTCTTTACTATGGCTCGTTGATAAATCGACATTGATTTGTTTTTGCCCCACAAAAATTGTTGTTACTCTGCTTCGCGTAAACTCCATCCAGCTGTTTTCTCCCTTGTTAAACTGGCGACTCCGCACTTTTAAATTTCTGGATGTTTTATTCCATTTAGCAACACTGTACTCCTTGATTGTGCCTTCATGTGCGCGTCTCGGCCTCGGTCGGTAAATAAACCATTACCGTTATCACTACCCATATCGGAAGCAGCACAATACCCAACGTTGTCGGGCGAACGTTGGAATGAAATTACTTGCAACATGTGCCTCGAAAGATGGCAAAGACGTTCGTGAGATTTTACAATAAACACATTGATAATAGCATCACAATATTTATCAATATATACTTGTGTTACAAAATCAGAACACTTTGCTTTACTGAATGCCTTTGTAACCCGGATATGCCAAACTAGTTTTCTTCATTCTCTGGTAATAGGGTGCTCTGTTCGGTTCTTCTATGCAGAAAAGTGATTCATCACTCCTTGGAGTAACTAATGCGTATTTTTGCAGCTCTTTTCAAATATGGTATTTTGTTACCTCTCAATTTGCATATATATATATATATGTGTATGTGTATAATTCAACCTATATATATACGCATATACATGCGTACATGCATGCGTATTGTAGATCATTGAGATAGTTGTTTTGTTTTGCTGTTTTTGTGAAATTCATGCGCGATATTGACTACCAATTACTGGGTAACATTGGTCGTTCATCTTCAGATTCTGGAAATAAAAATACATTCTCGTGCTTAAAAAGACCACGTTGGAGAGTTACTGTAGACGCAAGAACGTCCTCAGTGCAAAATGCCTCGTTTGTGATGGGGCCACATTATGACAGCACCGGTTTTCGTGACTTAAATCACAGTCGATAGGCGTGCTATGAAAAACCGAATGTTGTCAAGTATTTCTTCAATCCAAGTGCATATTACATACAGCTACTCCCGGTGTCCATGTTGTTGAAGTGGAGCCACAAGAGTGAGGCCAACAGCAGATTTGGAGTCTGTGGGTATTTAAGCAACGATCTGATCATTACCAACGCGTCAAGGTCGATCATCCGTTCAGGTTAGTGAATTTGTATTATTTCAATTTTAAAGCCGGTCGAGAAATTTAGGTTGGAAGAACTGCGTGTGCCGAAATCAATGTGACTGCTCTTTCGCAGTCTTTGTCCGATGATTTTATAACTTCCATGCTAACAACGAGGCAACATCGGTACGCGCTACACACTTTGAGCTACTACGTACCAAGTGCTTTACGTTACTCAAGGAGAACATCACACGCCACGACTGTGAGTGCGGCTATCGATTAACCGTGTGAGCCGTATTTGAGAAAACTCAGGTTGTGTTTTGTTCCGTCTCACTAGCGATAGTAAGAAAACTCTTCTGCCTTCAAAAAACCTCGTTTATTGTGCAAAAACGAACCGTTTTCTATAGATCACTAGGTGATCAAAATCAAAATCGTTGTATGAAGCTCAATAATACAGAGCTCTTCCTCGAACCGGGTCTTCTGAATGGGTATGTAGTTCAAATCTCCGATTGGCTGATTTCTTTACAATCGGGTAAAACAGCTGCAGATTTCTGATTTGTTGCTCTCCGTTCCATTTGACTGAAACGACTCTTGGCCGCCGATTGGTTGAGTCCGTTGTGCTCCGTTAAAACAACGTCTAACTACTGATTGGTTGATTCTGCTCGGTTAGGTAAGGGCGACTATTCACGGCTGATTGGATGGTTTCGCTTCGTTTCGTCACGAACTGACTGAATCATCGACCCGCTTCGCTGGCCTCAGGTTTGTCACCGATTTTGGACAGACGAGTACGTGCAGTCTGCGAACGAAACTAGGCCGTCTGTCGATGAGTCAGCGAATACCCTTACAGATCGTTCATCAAGAGACTCGCAAGACCAGTGGAATCACCATACCGAAGAATTCACAAAGTCAACAACATGTGTTCGAAAGGGAGGTAATGGTGCTTCGGATGACATTTTAGTTCCCGTTTGTGTGTGTATGTTTTTCACTCCACTATGGAGCCAGATGTAATCACCACTCCGAGAAACCGCCCCGCAAAACTGCAAATTGATTGATAGTGTACTTCTGTGTTTTTCCAAAGAGTCTGGCAATTTTTCCGGCGGTTTGCCATCAAATCTTCTGTCCGTGGATGGCGCACTACTGGACGCACTCACTGTACTTATTCACACAACCACATGCCATTGTTTATCGCTTTCTAATGACTCCCATGACGTCTTTGTTCCAATGTTGCACACATCCACCAACATTTGTATCTTTCACCTTTAGTTTTCCAAATTACGTGTTTATCTTTCCGTGTGGCAACGGACGGGATCCATTGAGAACAGAGTTGCAACAACCGGGTTTTTGTTTGGAACTGCGTAAGAAGAAGCTGTTTAAAAAAACAAGCTCATTGTTTCCGTCAAGGGTAAGTCAATGAAGTTCGTCGTCCTTGATTAAGCCCCAGACGCTGTTGGTCCCACCCAAGGAATTGCGGAAGAACTAGTGCCTGTCCTCGAAGGACATAAAGCATTGGTCTATGAACGCTAGAAATCAAGGCGATACAAGACGGGAACGCAGGTACGTGATCCATCAGTTTCTTTAAAATAAGACTCAATCTTCTTTCCCTTTGGAATTGTTTCTTCCATTTGGTGTATTCAACACCTCTTGAAGCATTCTGAGGTTTGGTAATAGCTCATCATAAAGCATAACTCCACATGTTCCTGGAATTTACTTCGTAGTTTATGTGACATTTTACCATTCCGTTGAATAAAGTTGTCTTGATACACGGATTATCAGAAAATACTCCGTCTTGTTGGAAACAGTTTTCAATCGAAGTATCTTTGAAATCTGCACGAAAATATATTTTTGTCGAGCGTTTTCTTTGGGGCAGATGTCCCATCTTCCTTCATCTTGATATTTCAGATTTGGCGACCACGTACCACAAGAACCATGAACATCTTCCAAAACTCTGAATAAAGCAGCCCTCGAATTGCAAATTTGTACAAATTTTCACAGTGTCATTTTTATAACAAACGTACTGGTTTTTACAATGTTTTCTTTAACCCGTGATAAATTGACGGTTTCGATCGAAACGGCAGACAATGACCAAATAGACTAGGAAACGGGCAGTTAGGGTAGATTAGGAAAAGAAGAGGTACCCATTTCAAGCAATATTTCCGCCCTTCGGGTTTAGCCCAACGCGCCCTCATTTGAGAACAAACAGCTTTGCCCGACGTTTCTAGTGGTGCAACCCCACGTTAGCCTAACGTAGCACAAATCAGAGACAAAAGGCAAGTTAAATGAGACTGATATATAAGTATATATGTACATACGCATGGATAAACATATGTATGCATGCATATATCTATAAAAGTATGTGTGTATGTATGTATGTGTGTATGTATACAATTATGCATATATATATATATATACATGTATATATATGCAAATTCATATACATGCATATATATATATATATATGTTGTTCGTGTGGAATGTGATCGAATATACTTGAGCTGATTTCAAGCGAAAACAATTGTGATGGAAAAGCGGTAGAATTTTATGGCAATAGAAAAATATCGCTCACCCTCTTAACCTTCATCCGCCAATACCTCAAGCATTGATAAGGCGGCACTTTATATATATATATATATATATATATATATATATATATATATATATATCTGTGTACTTCGGACCTTTGTCCCTCGGGGACCTTGCCCTACCACGGGTATCATCTGATGGTTGCGTGACGATGAAATCGATCAACTGACGTTTACCGTTGCGGTTGTTTTATGATCATAAGCTGGTTGTCGTTGGGGGCTTCCGAGTCAGCAATAATCAAATGGAACTTGTTCGCCGATGCAGACGGTTAACACATTCGGCAGTCTCAGGCTTATTTGTGCAGACAAAACGGTTGAGCTTTGCAACCTGAAATTTGTTCATCCTAACTTGTGATCTCTAAAATCCTGGTTCCCGATACCTCTGCCGCTTGCTCCCTCTGGTTGTAGCGATCAAAACGTGGCTAGACGACTGCAAACAATACACAGTAGCACGTCCTTGGAACAATGAAATAAAGAAATTCGTCACACAGTAATAACTATGCAGGTTAGAACGTCTGCTATGGGTGCCCCGATAACTAGTATCATAAAAGAGCCTCATCAAAATAGATATATGTATATTACACACGAGCTATTTATATATCATGGGAAATACATAAAGGCAGATAGCACGCTGCATTTATGCTACGCGTACGTACAGCAACAAAGGTTTTATACTGGATTACGTTCTTTTACAACAGACAACTACCTACCACCACGCTACGAACCGAACCAATATGGCACCACCTAGTAACAACGGTAATGGTTTAAACAAATAGGCCTCACTAGCCCATAACTTGGTCTCTGGAATTTTTGCGGACATCACAGCTTTATAGTTTTCAGTAAATTTAGTAAAAATGTGTGATATTTTGTGAAATTTATTGCTTCACTGCTCCACCCCAGCGTTCTGTTTGGAAGCGCTTAGCAACTCCTTGACCTGTGGAGCTCCAGTGCCACCACAGTGTACACCTTAAAAAAGTCACAATGGAATCCAGTAAAATATATTGTTCGATTTGCTTCCTAATTGCACCAGTCGAATTTGTACGAAATTTATACACTCAATGTGGTTGTTAAACTTCACGAAGAACTATGTCATTTCTGTGAAAGATATAACTAAAGTGCGCCGCCCGAACGTTTCTTTGGGAAGCGCCCAACGGTGTTGGCAGTAGTGCTTCTTGAGAAGTATACTGAAGGTAGGTTGCAACAGAGAGGCTAACTGTGGAGTGAGCCCCGAAAGATATTTCAAAGAGCAAACTGAAGAATACTTTCTAGCAGTATTTTGGTTGCGCACGTCAATCAACCGACCGCAACGGAGAAAATATTTGCAGTTTGTTGGACTGGTCCAATATGCGCCCAGGAATGAACGTGGATTTGGACTATCAAAATCCTTCGACTGGCGTCCAATTGAAGGTCTTAGACTATGTCCGGAATAAAAGAAAAATGGATTCAGGGTTCTAGCAGTGGAGTGCCTGGTGGAAGTTTCGGGTGGGATTCAGAGGATGTTTATGAATGGGATCATTGGAGCTGCTGGAGTTATCAAAAGCTTTGGGGGAACGAAGAGATTTGTGCGTTGATAAGCCGCAGGGCCACAATATGAAGCAAAACCTTTGTCCGGGACATGCGCCTGCAGGCCAATGGGGCCCAGCTATTTAAGCTCGAGAAAACTGTGAGGGTCCGGTTTGTAACAGAGATTTGGTGTAGTGAACAAACAAGCAAATCTCCGGTGAAAGGGGTCCACACAAGTGAGTTATTTTCGTCTGTAGTATGAATGTTGGCGAAAGAAACGGGGATTATTTACCTTCATACGTATGTATCCTCTGTTTTTCCCCGACCAAGATATAAAATCACGCTTCCTCAATTGTGTTGAGATACAATCTGGGTGCTACTGGTGCACTCAACCCTATGTCAGTCGTATTGTCTTAATAGCTCCCAAATGAGGTTTTTAAATTCCTAGTTGAGCTGGAAGGTGGACCACTGACAACGGGAAAATGTCCACCTTTGTGGCTTGAGAGGCTGAACATATTTCGCCTTGAATGATATGCCGGAAAATTTTCGATGAGTTTCCAAACTGTCCGCATCCGCTCGGGAGTGCCATAGGGCAGGACTAATGTGGGGAATGAACAAGAACAATCTAAACAAAAACAGAAGAAACTTTAAGTGCACTTTATTATTCCTTGGAACACGACAAAATGTTCGAATGGACCAAGAAGCACCGGAAATCCCCTTCCCAAAACATCGATGTCTGCTTGATGGTTCATACTGACCACGAATACTTCAGACAAAGGTACTGTGCTGCGCTGTCATAGAAAGACGAGCATGGCATTGAGCACATGGCCTCCTTCAGCGACAAAACCTTAAGCAAAAGAGATCAGAGTTTTTTGCCACTGGGAGAAAGATGTTGGCGCTAGTTTGCTTTGTCCGTTACCACCGGCGTTTTCATTTGGAGAGTCATTCCTCAGCAGAACAGCCCACTGTCTGTGGTTTTGGCTGACGAATTTCAAAGACCACTACAGAGTGATCGCTAGACGGCAGGCACACTTGCAGGAATACTCGTTCACGTGTCTCCATCGTCCTGGCCAATCCAGTTGGTAGCAGTGAGCACGTCTTACCTGTCGCACGAGGTTCACGAGTAATGTCATTCTTGCACTCCACAAGAAGCAGTGGTGGGCTTTTGTGGGAGACCTGAGTAAAACGAATCAAGGATGTTTGCACGGAACTTGCTGTTACGTAGCAGCGAATAAAGGACAATGGGAAGCTCCTGTTTAGCAAAGAAGTTTCTGGGGCGAGTTAAGAAATAAATCGTCTGTTGTCCAGACGGAGTAGCCTCAAGTCCATTCGTGTTCTTTTGTTTACCCACTGTGGTCCAGGACATACTAGACGAAATTTTTTTACGCGGTCACACTCGAGAGGTATGCTGAAAAGACTCCATAATTTTCGCAGAGGTTTGAGTCAAAAAGAATGAACGAGGCATTACATGTAAGAAACTGGTAGCCATAACTGCCAGGGGCCTAAAGGACTCCTGCAGAGACTGCCAAATGTTCATCCAGACAAAGGACTCCATTCCGAGTACAAAAACACCTTTGGTCCCTGAAAAGCGGGATATACAAGTGAAATGGTGGAAACTGATATAATGTGGCCACCGCCAAAAGCTCAGTATGGGAAAATTATGTTGATAGATTTGTGGACTTCTTCACCGAATGGGCAGGAGTTGTTGCCTTTCTGGTTATAAAGGCGGCAACTCTGATCACAGCAGTTTTCAACCACTGGATTTGCAAATGGTGCTCTCACAGCAAAGTTAACGCCGGTAGAGTGAGCAGTTTTCAAATCGCACACATAATGAAATGCTGATTATTGCGAACTGATAAACTTTTTACTGCGTCAGGTTGCCTTGGACGCAGCCGGTTAGTCGGAAGGGCCAATGAAACATTCAGACTAATGATGGAGATGTTCGCGGGGTGAAAGAGATATTGGCTTGAGGAGCTGACACGGTGAGTAATGGCGTGGTGCTGTGCCAGTCAATATGGTAGTGAGCATACACCTGATTCCCTGTAGACCGGATGAGAAAGCTGAATACACAGAGCTCTGCGTGGACAGCTTACGTATCGGTTGCCCCAAATGACTTCGGGGTACATTGAGAGTTTGAAGGGAACCTTGGTGATCGAGCATATATCAGCTGGAAGACACCCGCAAAGGAGTCAGCAAGGACGGCAGTCTCATGATTGTGGAGCTTACAGTGTCTTCTCAGAGTTAGGAGATAAGATACTCTTACAAATTGAGACTGCTCTCATAAGAGTTCGGGCCTAGCGCAGCACACTGTTAAATGGTTCTGACATGGTGAGCAGATAGATTTTTTTGAATTTGCGTTTCTTGCGCAATTGGTCCGAAGGCAGCCGATCACCGTATAATTTTATCGACTAAAGCTTGTATTCAGCTTCGACATTTATATTCACCTCCGGGCTAAGGAAAGCGAGTCGGAAGTTTTAGCTGGAGTGACGGAACCTCGTCGCGATGGCTCTGCCAAGCACCTGGTCGAGGCTTAGGTACCCGGAAAGCCGCGTGCTGCGGAAGCTGTGGTATTTAGGGTGGCGCCGAAGTAGTTTACTTGCTGATAATAAAAAACCAACTCACGTACTTCTTAAAGTCGTTCCTCCAGTTCCCTTACAATATTGTCACCCACTTCATCGGACGAGCATTCCTGACGGCCGTGGAACAATTAACCGGCATTGCCTGCACGACGGCATGGAATGTCAGCTCTCACGCACAATGGACAACCGATGTTTGACACTTGCAAGCCCGGGCTAACGAAATTCAACAAATCCGATGAAACAAGAAACGGAGCCTTTGCAATAATTATTGTGGTACCCAAATATTGAACACAACCTCATACTGATTGTAAAAGCAAAACAGAATCAATGTTGTCGAACGACCAAGAGCTAACCGTCCCAAAGGCCCCTGAAGATACAGTAGAATGGAGCAGTTGAACAAAGGGCGAAGGCAAAGAGAAAATAGTCCCTGCGGATGGATTCAGTAGGTTTTTCTCGTATGCAATCAGCCAGGACACTTCAACGGCCGTGACAGCTCCTGCTGCTTCGTTCCAACTGTTCATTATTTCAGATGCCACCTTTGATAATCTGTCACTTCTGGACGGACTTTCCATTCAATCTTCCACCATTGCTAAAAGGAGGAACTCATTAGGCCACTAGAGGTTCCATGGTATGTCGTCGGTCGGCAAAATGTCTGGAGGTCTCAAGAGAGATGGAGAATAAACAAAGATTGAAACTGAACGACCGGAGGCTTTTTAAAGAAGACTGGAAGTTGGGAAGCGATGTTTATCTATAGGGGGGAAAATGGGGCTTTCGTAAATCGGGCAACGGCATCTCGCGTGAGAAAAGAAGACTTGATGCGTGGGCAAACGGTCAAACGACATTAGTAGTCAACACAGCCAGATCACGCCCATATTGACCAGTCAGGAAGTGAAAACGTTGGGAGAACGACAAGCCATGGCTAGTCACTCGTCCGCAATGTTGCTCCCAGAGTAACCATTTTTGGTCAGCAGCCAAGTTAAGGTGATATCCGGAAAAAATTGAAACATTGCTCGTGATCCTTTGCGGAGCTTCAAGGAGTACATGGCCAATAATTTGCAGGACAACATTGAACGATCTTATCACATATGTGACTTACACTGCTATGAAGCTAGCGAGGGCACCGAAAACCGGTCGATGCTGTAGCGAGGCTAATGTAGATATCTGGTACGCACATCTTACCCAAATGTGATCGTCGACAATTTTCCGAATGAAATACTCAACCGGAGCGAAATAACTCCAGATGAATCTAGCGGCCTCCAAACTTGTAAAAAATTTGCCAGTTAAACGACTTTGGCAGATAAGAAGTCCACGCCGAAATGCCTGATTACCTCGGATGGCTTAGCCTGAAGGCTCCCAGAATCTACGCAGCTAATTTGTGCGGATGTGGCGGAGAGCGAATTATTACGGAGCTTCATTTTTTTACTCCGTAAGCATTCGCCTTACTTTTGTAGTAGATCTCCTCAGCGGTATGATCAAAGCAATACTTTTTCTCACAAGTACGGATGAGTCATACCATCTCCTTAGGTCAGCCGTCACTGAAGCCGATACTTACGTCATACATTAAGGTAAGAATTTTCACTAGAAACGTCGCAAAACTGCAATGGGTCTGTACTATAAGTCTGAGGGTAAATTGCATCGATGACTTTTTTCCGGTAGGTTTTAGGAACGACTATTTTAAAACCATTTAGAGAAGTGAACGCGGAGCTGCCGGATGCTACACCTTTGGTGACTGAAAAGCATCATATTATAAAAGAAGCTCATTAGGCCTTTGCCAGGGGTTGTACTGATAATCTTTACAGAAGAAGCTTAAAAGTATATTCTGAAATCGTCTACTTCGTGGTGCTTACGACCACTATGTGGCCACGAATGAGTCAGGTAAACAACAGCCCTACTCTGTGGTAGTGACACAAGCTGATTGTACCTTTCTCGCACAAGGTTTTCGGATTGGTTTAACGTGGCGTGTTGAATGTGAAGCAGCCGTACGTGCTTTCTGGTGGCAAAGTGGAATATACCACGCCTATTTGCCGTGCTTTTAAATCTCTTTCCCCCGGGACTTTGTTCACTTGATTTATGATCGATTCTGTGAATCGCTGACGAAATATACGACTACCTCTTTTATACAGTGTAAACTCGAGTACACACTCAAATAAAAACACGTGCATTTGCAAGTTGTTAATTGCGCGGCCTGCATCGGTACCTTTTTGTTCATATATGGCCCGTGTTAGCCCCGTTCAGCTTGTTCCCCCGCGTCCAGCGCTAATCGAACAGTTTGTGACACCATGACTTAAGTTTCGATTCTTCCAGGCCCTGTTGGTTATGATATGCAGACAGAATCTCGGTCGGCTGAACTGGCCTGCCTAGCTTGGATAGTCGTTGCATGTTTCCTTATCGTCCCCAGAACTTGAGTGCCCGGTAAGCCCCCGATGAAAGCAAAGAAATTTAGTTTGTAGAATTTCCCAAAATGTTATGATCACTTTCTTGGTCACTTGTAGCCTCTCAAGTTGTTCCCGGAAAACTTTGGGGGAATATGTTGGCGTTTATTCAGCTCGAAAATGATCCTTCACAGTGATACCAATTCGAAACAAGGTTTGCTATGCAACCGGTCAAGTTCCACCTCAACATATGCACATATACTCACTCGGCTCAGAAATGTACCCTACTAGTCGCAACTACTGGCATTTATGTCCAACGACTTATCTTTTATTTGTCTGAACTGATGCCATGTTTACCCTAGTTCTATTATATCCAGTTACCGGATTCTGTACCCCAAAACATGTAACGGTTTCACTGTTCAGATCTTTATTATGAATATGACAATTCCTGGTATACTCTTGAAGAGACCATTCATCCAATTGGTAATTTTTGTGTCACCACTACATTCATCTAAACAAAACCATCATTTAAAGATTCGTCTCTCACCTGCCAACAATTCCACACAAAGCGAAATGGTCCTCCATCCAGCGCTTCATCGGCGTGACACCACCTCTATGTTCAATGTACCCTTCCGTTGCATCTTCTCTCATTCAGCCATTTGCATTTCATGACAGTTGCATTGGCAATGAAGTATTCACAATCCAGGACATAAATAGTTCGATTGCCTCCTTAGCTTTTCATGTCAGACTTCAGCATATCCAGCTTTGCAACCACCTGCACTTCCTGAGAGCTGCTCATATGTACTACTCTTATACGACCGTACCTGTCCACTATAAGTCCACCCCCGCATCCACTTTGTTACCAACTTCAGATGCTCTCATGCTACTCATCAACGAACCCGGACAAATCCATAATTGTATCACTTTTCACTCATCTATGAACCACTGCCGCTGCTCCGGCAAGATTCATGGTCAGCCACCTGCACCACAATCCATAGTGCTCTCTCTGCATCTTTAGCTGAAAATCAACTACTGTAATTTGGGCTGCCGTTATTCTGTCTGCCCCCCCCCCAAAGTTTCAGGTTGGACTTTCCTCAAAGTGTCTAGTCACACGATTATCTGCCCTTTATGAAGACTTCAGTGATGTACTACCCCCAGTTTATTCCGTCAGATATTAAACATATAAACCACTATTATGCCCACTTCGTTGTACATTTGGTCAGTCTTGGGGTAACCCTCGATAAACCAATAGTCGAGCACCGTTTCACCCACCTATTACCTATTGCCATTTTTTCATCAGTCCTCCGCGATTAGGCATCTATGCCGAACACTGCGAAAGCGATTTCTCCAAACCTTTGCTGGCAATGAACTACGCGTATACCGATTTACTGACCTTCCAGTTTTTTCCCGAATGCTCCATGTCAGACTCTTACCAGCGCATCCCGTTAAGCGATTCTTTACATGTTTTGACAGTATCGTTTATGCACCACCCCCATGCGACTTCATAAGATCATCGTATATCAACTCCTGTTGTCAACTTGTGTTCACTAATTAACCAGAAACGAACCCTTTATTCGAATCGTTTCACTCACCTGTCAACTTTCGTCACTCTGCTCCAGTGAAATTTCCAGGCTCGGGCATCTACATCTACCTCTTTATGAGGGCTTCTCCACAACCTTTTGATGAGTAGTAAATACTAATTCCGTGGTTAAACGGACTGTTTCATTTACGCATTCCCCCTCCTCGAAGGACACCACAAATCCTTCGGTTTTATATTTCTGCTATTTTCCGGGTCATCTGGACTACTGGTTCAAGTGCATGTCCTTCATCACCCAAAATTCTCCAATTTTTTGTTGGTGCTCTTTTGAAAGCATTCTTTGTCAGTTTACTTACCCCTGCGACTTTACACCGACGCTATCCAAAATACTGCGCGTTTTTACATCATCACCGCTTTACTTCATTTCGTACCTCGACGGCGGAGCCCATTTCACTCATTTCGCAAACGTACGTCTGCCCGACCTTCAAACTCAAATTTGCCGGGCAATCGTTCGTGCGACCACTAAAACCAGTACACCTTTAAGCTGCATTTATGCGAATGAATATTCAAGGAAACTCTTTGTGACCTCACTTGTATCATATGATCATGCAATCTAGCATGCTTGGGGTGTTCCCGAAATAAACCATTATTATTATTATTATTATTATTATTATTATTATTATTATTAATAAAACTGAAGGCAAAGTTTCATTCTGGAATGATTTTGCAGAAGCGGGGCCATTCGCTAAAGCTTTGGAGGTCCCAACCAACTGGATTTCCGTTACTCTTAAGTCTTAATCAAGGTTTCACTGGTCTTCAGAAAGGTTTTCTGGTGGTCACGTCGGTGTATACTTGAAGGCAACACTGCAGCAAACAGATTATTTGTTTAGACATGTATACAGTGCGATTCTCCCTTTCTTCCTAGAAGGTTGGAGGCTAATTACTCCGTAGACGTTCCCTAAGGCTTATTCAGTGTCCTGAGTGGTTGGGTTCCAGAAGAGCTTCTCTTCACACACTAGGTCCTAGTAAATCCGTGGAGCTGCAGTGATGTAGGATAAAGCAACCAAAATGTTGTCATCTATTTATCCGCCCTAAAAACTCAATTATTCACTGGGGTAGGAAATTCATCACGATATGTTATAATTCTTGAAAGGTGCTTTCACTAGGATTGCTCCGCTAAAACGGGGGGCAAAATAAGAGTACATGGATAAAATTTGAGTATTTACATTGTGACACAGGTCTAAATCGATTAAGGGTATTTCATTTGGCTAAACTTTTTACTGTGACCTGTGAGCCCAAACTTTCTGCGTATTTAACCCACACATTTCCTGGTCTCCAGACAATACTCTGGATTTTGATCCTGTTTTGCTGGTTATTTGGCGCCTCTTAAGAGGTTTCTTGCCATTAGTTCTTTTCTTTGCCTTTTATACAATACACAGCAATGATCCAGTACCCCAGGAGGAGGGTTGTGGCCAGTTCAAAGCCATCATTTATGAAATTTGACTACCAGAGGCGCAAGAATTCGAACCCGCGAGAGAAGAGTTTGAGGACCATGATGCGCAGCATTTAACCGCTGCCATTCACGCCCCGGCTCTAAATGACGGTCTCGTTATTCCGAAACAACCCACGCCTTTGCATGAAAACGAATCCTTTTTATATAAGAGATCCTAGTCAGCTATGGCTACTTTTAACAGCTACGAAAACCTCCAAACGTATCAGCCAGCCTAACCAATCCACCACAATTACTTCGCGGAAAGACGAAATATCCGAGCATTTTCATCAATGTCGACGGTTCGTGGAGGTACAATCAGGATTGACTTTTACCATGGGCGCTCCCACTTTGGCCCGTGTGGCGATGTCGTTATCACCCTTTCTATTGATTCTGCCTCCTACTGTGCAAAGCAATAGTTGATAGGTCCCATCAACTGAGCCTCAGTATATCTCGAAGAATTACTGCTTCTGATTTTAGCTATTTTCGTGGCTTCGTGATTGCTTGACCTTGAAAAAATGTGAGGGCTTGCACGCAGTGTCCCCAAAACCTATGGAACTGGAAGTGGGGAGGGTTAGGTTGCGGATGCAAAATAGTTTATTTGCCACTGGATCATCAACACGCGTTCCATCAGTCATAAAGTGGGTGATGTTATCTAGTTTTCAAGAGTCCCTCAGCGGGGGCTTATTTTGGTTGGAAAGTATGGCTTAGGCAATTGGGTTTGTGGTTGATGTAGATAGTGAAATTACGTCAAGTAATTTGAAATGAAATCAAACGAGGTACATTCTTTACGAACTTGATGGTGGGTATTCAGCAGCTGCGTGGTAACTGGCCAGTATTTAGGAGATAATGAAAACAGCTGCAATAACGTTTGAATATTGGAACGCCTTCTACAAACAGGTGGCTACAAAATATTATATATTAGGAAAATTGGCATGGTGAGGATCTATGGAGGATTAATAGATTGTTTTGCACTGTAATCGAGCAGCAGATGATATTGGGCAAGTGATGAGGTATGCTTTTGGTGTGTGCTATTACACAGTGTTTTACATGCGAAAGCCAGATGGCCACTTTAAGCTGGGTCGAGATAAGGCCGATGATGCGATGGATCCATGTTGAAATGGATGTCTCAGGGGCTTAAAAACAATTCTCAAACCTTTCACAAACAGTTCGGGGAATACGATGGGGGCAGCTCAATACAGACAGAGAGGATGCTTAAAAATACGAGGGGACCTTTAAGTAAAATGGCCCCAGTTATATCTAGTGAAACATGGGCTCTCTGTACTGGACAACATTAGCCTGGACAAGGAGTAACGGAGGAAGTCGGTGTATAGTAGGGCGTAGATGAGCTCGATGTTGGTAATTAGATTTCCAGCCCATCTTTCACCGGCAGCTTACTTCTAGAAAAGTGCAGATCAACGGCTGAGTGCGCTTATTAGGCACGAGTCCACTGTCGCCCTGGAGGCAGGAAGTCCCGCAGACAGACTGAAGGATCAAAAAGGGGAGGATACTGGGTTATCGACAGTCGTAAACATCAACGGTGAAATGGTTCAGGCCGGAAAGAATGATAAAAACGAGATGATACTTAAGGCAGTCGGGTTATGGTGCTTTTGAGAGTAGACAGTGGCAATAGTTCCAGTGCTGCTAAAACGAATACCACTTCCAGCTAAGCATGAGCTTCATGGTCTCTCTCTTAGTGAGTTCACTGCCACTGCAGCTCACTCATCGTAGCTGATTGCGCATGGGAAAAACCTACAAAATTCAATTGATTCATCGACAATGGCTATTTTTTCTTTGCCTTCGCCCTTTGTTCAACTGCTCCATTCTACTGTATCTTCAGGGGCCTTTGGGACGGTTAGCTCTTGGTCGTTCGACAACATTGATTCTGTTTTGCTTTTACAATCAGTATGAGGGTGTGTTCAATATTTGGGTACCACAATAATTATTGCAAAGGCTCCGTTTCTTGTTTCATCGAATTTGTGGAATTTCGTTAGCCCGGGCTTGCAAGTGGCAAACATCGGTTGTCCATTGTGTGTAAGGGCTAACATTCCGGGCTGTCTCATAGTATTTGGCTACTGCCTCGAGGAGCATTTTTCAACCCTTCGATGACTTGGATCAGTCGATCCACGGTTACCATTAGCTGGACATTACCCGTGGATCCAAATTGGACCGACTGAAAAATTCTTCCTGGGCCGTGCTTTCTTGTCTGTGAATTCCTTGCTTTCCAAGTGCTTCTTGTTGTTTTTAATTATTGGTTTTTTGTCTCTAGTCTTCTGCCGCTGTCGATGGAATAAAATACTCCTAATATTCCTGACTGTGAGTCAGCGGCTGAAGTGGCCGTCACTCCGCCCGTCGGCAAGCCTCCTGCTTCTGCCGTTGGTAGTAGTTCGTCAGACATACACGTAGGTTGAAATTTAGAAGTGGAAAATGCTCGGTTAGAGGCGGGAGAAGCTGGGTCTATGCGTAGGGCAGCTGAGGCCAAACAAAGAGCTGCCGAGGCGCCTACACTTCAAGGTTAGAATGTTACGGGACAGCCAGCAGTTAGGAAATGGACTGATTGCGACGTCCATGCTCGGTTGTCTATCCTAAATACCAACATTTATACAGCTGGTGGAAGCCTTGGTGACGACTTTGGTTGCCGGCAGGTCTTACACGGTGAGTGGTATGAACGGGGTGAACAGGCTGCCAGTAGTATTAGAATTGCCTTAGATTGAACTTCAAAATTTTGATAGTTATCTCCTACACCGTACTCCGCTCCTTCATGGACTTGGGTGTGGCTGAATGACCGATTGATTTTTCACTTCAAGGTTCGAAGCCGCTGCTGGAGGATCCGGATGCTCTGACGAAGTTGTCGCCGTAAATGCTTACCTGCCAAGTGGCCTCCAAGTGAATGAAATTTCCTATGGGGCCTGAACTTGATGATATCTCAGGTAGTTAAGATAAAATCAGGTTCCGAGTTCTGCAGTACCTAAATGCCGGTGGGTTACGGATTTCTCGGGCTAGGTGTGGCCACCTGGCTGCCGACAACAATTTTCGGTGGTATTCGTCATCGCACATTTGGAGATGTTATGTGTAGACCCACCCAAAAAAGAGACACTGTTCACTTTAAAGTGGGGTAATAGTAACGGTAAACATGACGGTCCATTTCACAGAGGCTCGAGGCATACCAAAAGAAATATACGGCGAAAGTACGATAAATGTATTTCAGAAAGACGAATATGTGCGTAGCAGGGAAAAACATAGTGTTTTAAACGGGCTCTCTGATGAGTTTGGACTGACGCCCGGAACATCTAAAAGTCAGGGTTAGATGGTAAAACCTGACCAATCCAGCTGAAGGTAGCCGGAAACTGGAAGTTGTTCATGAGAAAGACTTGGAATGAATTGAACCATCTAGGGTTAAAACGAATTTAGGAAAAAACAGGTAACACTTGTGATCGCTCAACGCAATAATAAGCAGCTGTGGGTGGTCAGTGTCAGGGTACAAAATTCAACTTAAAACAGGTACTTGGTGAAACAGATTTTGGAGAGTGGTTCAGATGGCACGAGTGATTGAATAATTTGGTGTACGGTGACAGCGGGCAAGAAATTTCTTTGGAATGGCCAAACATCAAGAGAGGCAGCAGGACGGCTGCGGAGAACAGGGCTGGAAAAGGACTGGAGAGTGCAGAGTGAATGTATGTTCTGTAGAAAATATGGAACGTAGAATGCCAGCGGGGGGAGGAATGAAGAGTGGAATAGTATGGTTTTAGAAAAAGGGGACAGCAATTTTCAGAGAAGACAGGTAGAATTAGATCAAATACTCTGGAGTTACTCAGGGCAATCGTGATGAACCGTTTTCTGTATGAGAGACGAAACATGGTAAGTCGGAATAGAGCACAAACAATCTTGAAACCGCAGAAATAATGACTTCTGTGGTGAGCTGATTATACAATGGAGAAGATGAAATGATGTGAAAAACAGGTAATACTGGAACGAATAGATCAATCAATTTAGGTGCATCATGTGATGAGGAGCTGAGGTGGGAGAAGCATTGGGAGATGGGTGTGCATTGTGAGGCAGCAAGATAATGACGATAGAGGCTGCTGAGGACACCGAACAGATGTGTTCCCAAAGTCGTCGGAATAGTGTGCACCATCAGTGGAATAAGGAACCGGGGAAAAGAGGCTGACTGTGGTGCGCCATGAGTGTTTTGCATTTTTGTATTTTGCAGATCGGAAGCTAGCACCCCCACGGAAGGGGCTCATCGTTGCATAGTACAAGGGGAAAGTGAAACTTGCTGGGTCACCTAAATACGTAAACGAGTAGAGCGGGGACGGAGAAAATATGCTGAAGAATTCGGGCAACATCAAACTAATTTCTCAAAGGGGAAATTCTCGACACAGAATTCTTCGAAGAAGGCCTCAACGAGGAATATGAAAAATTAGTCGTGTTGGCGGATGCATGTTTGAACCAACAGTTCAAACTACCGGGATAGAGGCAGAAATATTATTGCGAGGGGATCACAAAGTATTGTGTGAGCAGAGGAAATGGGCAAGTTATACGAAATGTCCAATCATCCGCAATATGAATCTTTAATTTCCAGTGAAAAGTTGTAGAAACGCTTTCGTACTGGGGTGTGGGGAGGACGCCCGACCATAAAAACTTAGCGGAACGGAGTGGCAGAAGATACCGAGTTGAGGAAAAGAGGTTCACATGGTGAGTTTGTTGAGGTCATTAGGTAAATGGCGAGAAGAGAACTAAAGTAGAAAACCCGTTGGACGTGGGACAATAAACACGGTGATCCACCGGAGTCATATTAGAGTGTAGCTTTACCAAAACTGCCAACACCTGCAGATTATTGCATAAACATAAATGCTGGAAAAAGTCCAATGAGACATTAGAGAAACAGTCAGATGATCGATAACCTGTGATATGGATAGCTTGACCCCTTCTAAGGATTAGAGAAAATGTCTTCAAAGTAATGTTCAGTACAAATGCTCGGTGGTGGGAAATCGGCTAAAAAACGTTAGGCAGGAGGTGAATGAGACGATGTTCATCTACTGGTTTAGCTGAGGTGAATCCAAAAGTTATGTATGAGAAGTGCACGTGCATACCGGTGTGGGTATAACAGAAGCAAATAATTTGGATATGCCGTGAAATCACAGGAATAATGCAATTCTAAGGCAGTCAAAAAATGCACATGATAAAGTGATTGCGTGTCGTGGGGGCATACCAACCCGAGGCGTCAGGGGAACAGTCAGATATCCAATACCCGAACCATTGATAGTTAATTCCCAACTAACGAGGCGATAAGGAATGCTGAACAAATAGTGGTGCCCGGTCATGAGAGTCGGGTGGAAAGGAGTGAAAAATTGACGGGTGAGTGAAGCTAGGTTCCAGTGAAGAATTAGCTCAGGTCAATTGGCGAACCAAATGAGTATGATGCAAGTTGATAACAAGATGGATGTGAGGGGTAAAAATATGATGATTTCGTATTATTCTCTACGAGCAATACGTAAGTGAAGCCGTCAAAGCTGGCAGGTGACTGCGTAACTCGATATGCTGAGGAAAGTCTTGCAGGGATCATGAGGGTGTCAATCAGCCCAAGGATAGCTTTGGATATGGATAGATAATTGCCCTTGCGACTCTCGGGAAACGCGACTGATTGGGTGAATTTTTATGCAGGAGATAGACCATTGGAATGCAATAGAACAGAGGGCTGGTGTGAAGATAATAGAGCCCTGAAAAGGACCACTCCTTGGTTTGTGATAATCATAACGCAGGTGTTTGAACGGCTGTACTTTTGTAAGTTCCGAGGTGCAGAACCTGGTAACTGGAGGAGGTGAACTAAAGATATGATTGGAATTGGATCTGAAGGATATCAGGCACATCGGTGGAAACAAACCTCGGTAATAGCACATAATTCAGTGTTTCCCTGAGATGGGAGAAAAACAGCGCGGATGTCCATTTGGAACCTGACCAGTTATATTGTAGATATTGCACGGATTGTGGAGCTCAAAGCAGATGCTTGTGGGTGGAAACGACTGCGCGGCCAATATCCACGAACTTCGGAATAGACAAGGGGAGGCCTCAATAAGAGAAGTGAGTGGTTTTTAATCCATACCCAGTGCAAGTTGGTGAAACTGAGCGTGCGCAGGGGACCTACCGGCAAACAGTTTCCGGTGATATTCGGTGCGACCCACCGGCCTATTCAGCCCGCACTTCGCTGCGGAGGTCCTGCCCGCCCGATTTGCGCCGGCCAAAGCGGTGGATGTGACCGCATCCCAAACCGTTAGCGTTGGTATGAGTTTCTTTAGTGCGGCCTGGTGGACGTGAGTATCAGGTAGTCCAAGGTCGGGGACTACATACCAAGGGTTTCGGAAGAGTAGCCGAAGAAGCATCAGTTGGGTTATGCTCTAAGACGAGAAAGTCGGGTGGATGCGTAGGCCTGATCGGCAGACGGTATATCCTCCAGAGTAGTAAGACTCATCAGGGTAAAATGACATGAAAATGATGGTCAGGAAACGAGAAAAATGAGCGGAACGGAGTTTGAGTTTCGCCCGGCTGAGGATCGACGGTTACCGAAGTGATAGGAAAAGTTTCTGGTCAATCGACCCTTGGGCAAACATAGAAACCAAACTTTTGCATGGCTTCATCTGTCGATGACCACTGTTGTTTACACGGTTTAATAATCTGGGCCCTTCTGGTAGGCTTAGTTTTCAGTTTTGTTTGCACTAAAGGGCGATAAGGTTAGGGTAACCAAGGAGCAACTATGCGGTGCATTTCCAAGCCAATGGCAGTAAGTGGAGCTGCATATATCTGATGGTAGTTTACTCCAAAAGTTAGAGTACTCCTTGCTTAAGAGGCTTGACCATAGACTGTTGTTGGTAGTGAGGTTTTAAAGAGCAGAAAACCCGTGAAGTACTGAAAAAGCGAATACAAACGCGAATTGTAATGGATTAGAGGTGTATGGCAGGTTGTAGAGGGTGTTGTACAGAAGGATGGGGTTTAGTTTCATGCTGTGAAGCCACAGAGTTCAAGTTAAAAACGAGCATAGTTCTTTATGATCAGGGAGTAAACTTCTTCCGAGCAGCCACTCGGCAGATTTTCCTTGAACAGATTTGCCTACAATTCTGTTCGGTTTGTGCGTGCCAGAAAGGATTAGAGGGTAGTATTCTGATAAGAGTAAGCCGTGAGGTTTAAGGAGGGAATAAGTGCGGTCCCATGGCTGGAAGAAGAAAAATGTAATGTCCGAGGGCTTTCTGGCCTCTGGGATTTCAGGGTTGAATATTCGGAAAAAATGAACCACGCAAGAATAGTTTGAGCCAGGGTCTCCAACAATCATTCTGCTGGCGATAGATTAACCACAAAAAGCTGGACACCTTGGAGGTAATTAGCATTTATACGTAGGTCTGTCTCACACACCAGCCGAAAAGTGCATCTGCCAGGTGAAGCTGCACCTACTGAGCCCAAGTACGTTTTCAGAAAAGATGGAAACTGCAGGGGTGAGACAACCGGGCTCGAAGGATTGCACAACCTTGACGTCGTCAACAGAGAGAGGTGGGGTGCCATGACTAAGCTTAGCGAGTATGTTTTTATACTTAGTGAAGAGTAGGGGGCCAAGGAGGCCACCCTGTATGACGCCGCTTGTAACCGGTTCAGGCTTAGAACAGTACCCATTTGCCGAGACAATACGAGATCGGCCTGGCAGGTAAGAAGTGGCCCAAGACGCGAAGGGGTCAATGAAGCCAAAGGATTGTACTTTGATCAAAAGAAGAGAGCGCTGCACGTGGTCAGGGATCTTTGAGGCATGCAAGTCAAATATTATACTAGCCATTCAACGGTCTGCTGTCTCCGGGGTGCGATGTAAGAAATCAAGTCAACCTGTTGCTCAGGATCTTGAACGAAGGCAGCCATGTTGATGGGCACCATTTGGTCAAATTCAAGAGGGTACTTAACAATGTGTTCTTCAAAACGTTTTCCATTATTCTAGAGAGAAATGATGCGCGGCCGGTGGAACGGTAGCTTGTTAAAACGTTCAGCGGGCCCTTTCTGTAGAGTGCAACTGCTCCTGAAAGCTTCTAACTTGTTGGCATCAGAATGGACTTCATTGATTGAGCCAATATACCGAGTAACAAGTATGGAGAGTCGGGTCCGGATTTAGCCCATGAAGTGGACGTTGGACCATCGGGTCCTGGGTTAGAAGACGGCCCTAAAGTAGTCAGTAGTTGGAAGGTGATTGAAGCGTCGGGTTCCGCCATGGACAAAGTCAAGGTGGTAAAAGGAGGAAGAGGAGTGCGAGAGACATCGTTGATAGCGACCATAAATGAGGCAGACAATAAGTTAAGACCTTGGCGGCGGGGAGGGCAGTACAGATGGATACATTGCCCACTGAAACTATGTGAAGGATCTCATCGATATTACCAGAGGTTCAGACCTTTTGACATCTTGTCAGCAGAAGTGATATATTTAGATGTCGCAGAGGTTTCTATTCTTTCTAACGCAGTTCAGTTTCTCTAAGTCCTCGAACAGCAGAAGAGACGTGAATAAGTCGAATGACAACTGCAAGTTCTTGAGAGATTCTATGAATCTTTGGGGCAAAGCACATTTTCCGCGGAGGAAAAATATTGGTTTTTTTGTTATTTCGCTCCTGGGGGATAGAGGTGATCTTTCAAGGACACCTGGATGACCGTAGAGAAAAAAACTCTCGACAGCCTTCTGTGAATTAGCATAGGCGAAAACTCGCCCAAATCGGATTGTCCAATGGTAGTGGAAAGGAACTGCTATTTGAGAAGAAAAGTGGGTTTGATGCCATGTGAGCTTGGGGTGGGCTGTGTGTTGGTGGGGATGCGGCAGTCCGCCATACTGTGATCGATACCAGAAGTTTTGACGAATGAGACAAATACGTGAAGGAAGCCTTGGCAATGAGTCGAATCTGAGAGTCTGTTTTACTCTTCGTACGAAATGGACTTGTTTTATTCACTGTGCTGTGTCAATACTCTTTGTGAATGGTAAGAGGCTAGCAGTTGCAAATAAAGATGGACAAGCTTCATTTCAGGTAATTTGAAGTAGTTAGTGACAATCTGTACACTAGAGGGCAGAAAGCCGGAGTATCCAGCTGCATCAATTTTGTGAGAGATTCAAGGAAAACGTCCGCCTGGTAGACGGTCAGCACAACCAATATGAAACCAACAGCCGGAAATGTGGATTGTCAGCCAGAGCGAGTCAGGATAAAGTCAAGCAAAGGGTGGTGAATTGTCATCTTAGTAGGGGTCAGCTTGACAAATGCCATTATTCTCCACCAAGATGGGTTTTCCCGTTTGCTCTGAAGAAATTATATCCCTAAAAGACAAGTCTCGTGCTCTGGGGCATATTTGTTTAGCCCCTTTTCAGTTATGAGAATGACGCCATAGTTGGAACTTGTGGCCAGATTTCGTGAGCAGAAAGTTTGGCTTATGACGGATGGACTAACAAAAAGATAAAAAGATACTAGTGTTAATATTTGGCGTCGATGACTTTGACTGGTGGAATAACTTGTGTGGTGGGGAATAGTTTAGGTTCATGGTCTCACATGGAAGTTCATATAGGAGAGTAAAATCACGAATGAGGTTTGGAGGGCTTAATCTATGGGCCCCCGGGCAGTACGGTTTGTGATGGAAAACAGTATGGCCGGTGAAGTTGTGGAGCCCGGATATGCCAGAACGCTAGCCCGATGGATTATTTGGGATGACAGGGATAGCTAGTGTAACAGCCGGTCGTGGAAAATCCCCCTTTTTCCCTCGCGATTCAGTGTTTTTTCCCAACATCACTCATTTCCATACACTATTGACTTGTCTTTACGAACTGGTTGTTTTTCTGGACCAATTGTTGTTTGTTCGCGCCCAGAGCGCTATTTTGGCACATCCTTGTTCAGGACCTGCGTGACGCACGTGCTGTATCCTCACACGCTGCTATTCGGTTTCTCGTTGTTGAGTCTTTGTGATCGTATTATTGAGGTTTGTATATTGTTTATGTCATTGTTTATTTTAATAATCTAGTATCGTAGAATTATCACGGATAATCGCCTTCTGATTTCGGGATCCGTTGCGAATTTGGCTATGCATTGCTCAAACGTTCGTAACAATACTCAATAGATCTATTTGGAACGAGGAAAAATCACGCAAAATGCCAAGAAAAGGATCAAAAGCAGTCGAATCCGGACAGGAAGTAATACGGCAAGTCTCTGGGGGGGTTTTGGGTACATATGATTCTTCAGTTAATGCTAGATCGCCTAGTCCTGTCAGTGCTAGCTCATGTGTTATTGAAAGCAATATTGATCGTAAGGATGTCGATTTATATAAGCTGAGAATACTAGAACTAGAGCAACAGTTACTATCGGCTAGACTACAGGCGCAGGAAGCAGATAAGTGTACACAGAAACAGCGAGAGCATGAGACCAGTGACTTCGACACTTCCGATAGGTCAGGGTGCAATAAGGTAGGGAACCCCACGCCGGTCGCCGAATACAAACCACCATCGATCGATCTGCCTAGAGTGGAGTTAACGGTTTTCGACGGGCGAGCTGAGCAATACTGCAAGTTTGTCAAACAGTTCGAGACGTTCGTTGAAAACAAGGTAAACGACCCTGGGCAAAGGCTTCTTTACCTTACTCACTACTGCCGAGGCCGAGCGCGAGAAGCTATCGACGGATGCACCATGCTCGATCCAGAACAAGGCTACACAAGGGCAAGAAAGATTCTGAGGGACTTGTTTGGCCAACCTTTCAAAGTAGCCCGTAACCTAATAGAGGGCGTGATGGCAGAGGCAAAGAGAACCAAGGGCGACGTCTACACCATGGCCGACCTGGTGATCAAGATGCAGAACTGCTCAATAGCCCTCGACCATTTAGGTTACAGGGCTGACCTAGACGCCATGCACACTTTGGAAGGCATAGTCCGTCACCTCTCTCCCGAACTACAGGGTCGGTGGGCGAAAGAAGCTGAACGGATAAGCCGAGGCGACAGAGAAGCCAACTTCGAAGACCTGACTGAATACTTAGACAGGCAAACGAAGATAGCTGACAGCAGATTTGGCCGACTCATCCGGGACAGCAACCGAGCAAACAAGCCCGGTACTAGCCAAGCCCAAACCCCTGTACGGGAATATCCAAAGTACCAGCCTTGGACCAACACACACGTCATTTCACGAGATGCTACGGTGAAACCAAATTGCAGATCCTGTGGTACTAGCCATGGGCTACCAGAATGCCCCAAGTTCGGCAACGCCACAATAGACGAACGGTGGGGAATGGCGAGGATGGCAGGAGCATGTTTCATCTGTCTCAACACCACGCACCGGGCAGCAGCCTGTAGAACAAGGAATCGATGTGGTTACGAGGGCTGCACGGGCAGACACCATCGGCTGCTGCATCAGGCGACAGTAACCATATCCGAGGCGAGTGCCAAGCCCAGCGTGATTTGTTCAACTTCACAATCTGCCATTAAACCGGTACGTTTAGGCGTAGTGGCCGTGGGAGTAGTGACTCCGACGGGGATAGTCAAGGCGTTGGCTTTCGTTGATAGTGGATCCGACACCACTTTAGTGAAAGAGCGGTTTGCCGACAAACACCAACTGGCTAAAGGTGCGGCGTCGTTAGCAGTGAGCACGGTGGGTGGAACACAGGTAATGACTGCCGGTAGATTAAGGCTGCAACTCATCTCTCTAGACACTAACGAGGAAATTGAACCAACGGAGGCATTCACGTTGGCGGATCTCCCCATGCGAGCACCAAGGTCGGTGGACGCAATCTTGACTCGGTGGCCCCACCTGCAGGATGTAACCGTCGTAGACTGGGAAGATGATGAGGTGGATCTCCTCATCGGATGCGACGTGCCAGAGGCGCATTGGGTGCTTGACCAAAGAGTGGGCGACCGCCAGGCACCTTATGCCGTACGCACGGCTCTGGGATGGATGTTATACGGTCCAGTAGGGGTACGCGGTTCCGTGAATTACTTATCCGCCGAAACGGACCGCATAGAGTATCATCCGCAACGGCTTTATGAAAAGGAGTTTCATGACATTGGAGACGAGAGACCGACGTTGTCTCGAGAGGATCACTTCGCTCTACAAACGGTGCGGCAAGGCACCAGAGGCCTCAAAAAACAGTTCGAGGTTCCCCTCCCATGGCGCACACCGGTCGACCCGTGGACTGACAACAGAAATTATGTTCTCCAACGATTACTACGACTAAAAGAACGCTTCATTCGAGACCAGAATCTGTGGGAACGATACGCGGATTTGATGAAGCGAAACGAGGCCCTCGGTTACGTTGAAAAGGTGCCTGTTAACACCGATAGCAAGAGGGGTATCTGGTATCTGCCTCACCATCCGGTTATCAACCCCAAGAAACCCAATAAACTGCGGTTGGTTTTCGACTGTGCGGCCAAGTTCCAGGGCAAGTCGTTAAACGATCGCCTACTACAGGGGCCTGACTGGACCACACCACTGATCGATGTTCTGTGCCGTTTCAGAGTGGGTAAAGTGGCTTTGTCTGCTGACATTAGGGAAATGTTCCATCAGGTGAAGATTCCGGTAGGAGAACGAGATGCTTTGCGTTTCCTGTGGTGGGAAGGGAGCGACCGGGACAAAGCAGTGGTGAATTATAGGATGACCGTCCACCCCTTCGGAGCCATATCGTCACCATTTTGTGCAAACTACGCCCTCCGAGAATCAGCGAACAAACATGGCGATCTAGTACATCGGACGGCGGTAGAAAGCGTCAGCAGGAACTTCTACGTCGACGACTACCTTGGGTCATTCGATGATGTGGAATCAGCTCTAGAGCAGTTCAGGGGTCTGACGAGATTGCTGGAAGAGGGCGGCTTCCATCTAACTAAATGGATGTCGAACGCTTCAGAAGTGCTGAAGGTCATCCCGTATCAAGAAAAGGCCGAAAGGGTAAGAGATTTGGACGGCTCTCCACTTCCTATCGAGCGCACTTTAGGGATACAATGGGACGCGGAAACGGACGATTTTGTTTTCGAACTGAACGTTCCCGAGCTGCCAATAACCCGTCGTGGCATACTATCTGCCGTCTCAAGTTTGCTCGACCCGCTCGGTTTCGTCTCACCATGGCTGCTACCCGGGAAGATCCTGCTGCAGCGGCTATGCCGTAAGAAAGTTGATTGGGACCAGGCACTGGACCAAGGGGACCGGCTGGACTGGGAAGAATTTCTGAACACCTTGAAGAAATTAGGGGACATAAGAATCCCACGATGTTTGACCCCTGGCCATACGACACGGACTGGAGAACTTCATGCCTTTTCCGATGCATCCGAAGTCGGTTATGGAGCTGTGGTGTACGGACGATGGTGCGCAGGAGATGGACAATATACCACGAGGATCCTGTTCGCCAAAGCCCGCGTTGCCCCACTGAAGTCGGTCTCAATCCCACGCCTTGAACTCAGCGCAGCCGTGTTGGCAGTCAGGGTGGTGCAAGCTGTGAAGAGATGTTTCGATCTCTACATTTGGTCGGTGAGCTTCTGGACGGATTCAACGATAGTACTTTACTATATCAACAACGTCCGGAGCCGGTTTAGTACTTTCGTTGCTAACCGGCTCACGATTATCCACGATGAATCAGCCACGCACCAGTGGAGTCATGTCAGGTCTGGCGATAATCCGGCCGACCTGTGCTCCCGAGGTGCGAACAACTTCAGGCAACTGGACACGTGGACGAGAGGGCCAAACTTCCTGCAATTGCCCAAATAGGACTGGCCCGTGTTCGAAATAAAACCCCCTACGGAAGTGGAACTGGAAATCAAAGGCGTAGTGATAGCGGCCACCGTCGTCGAAGAGATATCCATTTTGTCGCGACTGGTCAGGTTTTCTTCCTGGATGAAGACGCTTCGTTCGCTAGTTTGGTTAACCAGGTTCAAGAGAAATTTACTAGTCATGAAAGGGCTACGGCCCTCAGGTCGGATACCGGTCGGCCCGATAGGTCCCGATGAGCTACAAGCGGCAGAGTATGATATTTTTAGAATGATACAACGCGAGGCTTTCGCCCAAGAACTCAAGAGGGCGGAAGAAGTGGGGCCGACCAATGAAGACATGCCATCTCCAAGAGGCGAGCTGAAGCGTTTAAACCCCAAACTCATCAACGGACTGCTACGGGTGGATGGTAGGCTGACCAACGCCCACCTGAACTTCGACACAAAGTATCCTATACTGCTGCCTGCGAGACAACCTGTAGTAGAGCTAATGATTCAACACGTCCACGCCATGGAGGGACATGCCGGGGAAAGTCACGTGACGAGCGTCATCCGAAAGCGTCTTTGGTTGTTGAGAGGACGAGAGACTGTAAAACGCGTAATCCGACGGTGTGTGCAATGTAGGAGACGCAATGCCACAGCAAGCAAACAACTCATGGCCCCACTACCAGAATGCAGGGTGACTACGGGCTGGTGGCCGTTCAGTGACACCGGGTTGGATTATTTCGGGCCCTTGTGGATCAAGTGCGGGAAAAGATTAGAAAAGCGATACGGATGTATCATGACGTGCATGAAATCACGTGCGGTACACCTAGAAGTCGCACATTCGATGACGACCGATTCGTTTCTACGGGCCTTGCAAAGATTTATCAACCGAAGAGGCGTACCGGCCGATATATACTCAGATAATGGGTCGAACTTTGTGGGCGCTCAACGAGAATTGCAGCGTTGGCACAAGAACATAAACAGGGACGAACTGCAGAATCGAACCGTGGCCTACGGCATACGATGGCATTTCAACCCCCCACAGGCCAGTCACCGAGGCGGCATATGGGAACGCATGATCCGGTCCGCCAGACGGATATTGCTGTCAATCATGGAGCAGCAGCCGCCCGACGACGAGACGCTGAACACCGTCATGACTGAGGTGGAGCGAATCCTGAACAACCGCCCCCTGGTTCCAGTATTGAACGGCGACCCCACCCACCTGGCGCTCACCCCGAACGACTTATTGACGTTAAGGTCGAACGAGGGTTTCCAAGGGCCGGTAAACCTTCGTGGGAGCTACCTCCACGGGTGGAAGCAAGCGAACTATCTGGCCAAGGTCTTCTGGAGACGATGGCTACGGGAGTACCTACCGGCTTTGCAGACTCGACAGAAGTGGCTAGCCAAAAGAAGACCATTCAAAGTTGGGGACGTGGTTATGATCGCCGACGAACGCGCACATTTCAGCGCTTGGTCTTTGGGAGTAGTTACGGAAACCATCAAAAGCACTGACGGAATGATAAGAACGGTGAAGATGAAGATAGCTAACGGAGTGCTCATTCGTGACATACGCAGTATCAACCTACTCGAGAGCGAAGACGGAGAATCTGATAACCCTGAGGCCTAGTAAACCTTTTTCACACCAGTAATCGAGGTGGATAAAGAAACACCATGTATACCACACAATCTCCGTCAAACACGTTTAGGTGCTCGCGGTCCTTTCGTTGACATTACAGGGGGTTCTTTCCGATATGTGGTGATGAGTGCCATTCCATTATACATCCCGATACTTACACGCATGCACGACGCACTCTACATCCCGTAAACCCATCATACATGTGACAGTGTCCTTTGTTTGCCTTTTGTTGACGCTACCGAATGCCCCTTGCATATGTGGAAGTAGCGGAGCTCAGGTCACACATACATGCTACATTTACTCGTTTTCTTACCACGCGGTCTTTTGTTGACATTGCAGAAAGTCCTCCTTTGATGTGTAGTCATACCTGTGATTTCATTGTAACCCCGGCACACACACACACGCACACACACACACACTCAAGCACGTACATCCAGGACCGGACGGCCCCTTACGAGGACAACGTCTATGTGACCACTCACGCCCGCCATCGGTCATTTAGTCTTGTGGGAGATGTAGACTAGCCTCACGTCTATGTAGCCAATGGGTTAGGTGCGACCAGTAGTAGAACGTCGACGACGAGCATAAGACGCGCGCACTGACAGCAGGGCCTAGGCAGGTAGGAAGAACCAGTACCTTTATACCGAACCTTTGACTTTGCTAAGGATCCAGGAGGATTTTGGTGGGCGGTGTAACAGCCGGTCGTGGAAAATCCCCCTTTTTCCCTCGCGATTCAGTGTTTTTTCCCAACATCACTCATTTCCATACACTATTGACTTGTCTTTACGAACTGGTTGTTTTTCTGGACCAATTGTTGTTTGTTCGCGCCCAGAGCGCTATTTTGGCACATCCTTGTTCAGGACCTGCGTGACACACGTGCTGTCTCCTCACACGCTGCTATTCGGTTTCTCGTTGTTGAGTCTTTGTGATCGTATTATTGAGGTTTGTATATTGTTTATGTCATTGTTTATTTTAATAATCTAGTATCGTAGAATTATCACGGATAATCGCCTTCTGATTTCGGGATCCGTTGCGAATTTGGCTATGCATTGCTCAAACGTTCGTAACAGCTAGGTTGTCATGGGCACCGTTTTTTCATCCAGGCGAAGGGTCATAGGGAAGCTTCCAACGGGAGAGAGGCTCCGGCTCCGTCAGTGATTTGGCAAGCTGAAGCCTGCTCTGGGGGTGTGAAGGAAAGAGGGCACGGGCAGGTATTGGCGAGAGCACGGGTTATAATGTGGACGGTGTTGCTGTAGAGGGCTGGCGGGATGAACAGTTGTAGTTAGGTGGTGAATATGGGCGAAGAAACTATGGAGTGTCATTGATGAATGGGAGGCTACGCGGGGTACTGGGATGATCGTGGCGTGGAAATAGTGATAGGTACTATAGTGCGGTGTGGGATGGGAAGTCACATGAGTAAAAGGAAGTCTAGGTGTCGGAAGGGAATAATCAGTTCATACCAGCGGCAGGCTATGAAGAGAAAAGAAGGGCGATCATTCACGTTCAAAAAATGTCCGCCTCAGGGCGCTGCGATGGGCAACCATGGTGGGTGGCAAAGAATTGCGGTTTCCGAGTTGTGAGCTGGTCATAACCTTAGGCGTTGCTCTACTTTAGTCAGTGGCTGGATGGCGTGTTTGGTGTTTCGTTGATGTCAACCCATTAGGGTGGGATTTGGTAGCATTCTTACCAGGGTAATAACAAGCTGAAAAGACTGGTTGGGCTTAAATGAGGGAGAAATATAATCTAACTTTGGATTACTTTACTTAGCGGGTAGGCTGAATGCCCTGAAGTAATGTTCGTTGTTGGTGGCCATTGTTGGCTTTCTGGGTCAAATAGTGGGGGCACTGGAGACTTGGGAGGAGCAAGGGGTCCGGTGGGGAAAGGGCTTGTTCTTTGTTTTTTAGAGTTGGTCTGCATGTTGGGCAGTCCAGTTGCCCTTACAGAATGCACATCGTCAGCGGTCTTTTTGTGGTAGAGGCTTGCATCGCGGAAATATCTGAGACGTACAAGAACAAGGGAGCGCTCTTGCGGTAGGATATATCAAGAACCTTTTGAGGTGGTAGAGGGAATGAGGAAGAAATTGGTGAGTACAGTTCCACCTTGAACGACTGTGACCGAAAATTCTGTGCATGGCTGTGTGGAGTTTCATCCACAGTCTCACGTGACACGGCCACAAAGAGTTTCGTGGCCACGAACGCGGATGTGTTTCAACCCTCCAGGATCGACGATAACAGATACGATGAAAGATCCCTGTGATTAGTGAACTTCTAGTTTGCAAATTAAGTTCTTTAACTTAACAATTTTATACAAACCTGTTCCGCAATGCCATTAGCCTTCCATTTCTCAGTCTTCCTCTTTTTGCTGCTTTCTTTCGTGTAGTTCTGGTTGAGGGGATTTTCAGTAAGTCTTATTAATCTACTTCACTATGAACACTACAAGTGGATCGCTTATGTATTTTCCCGGTATCCTTAGAGGTACTATGAAGATATTCCAGTTACATTTTCACGGTAAACAAAGATTTTGCCTTGGTAGTTAAAAGCTTCCGCCCGTAGTGGTGTTCTGTCAGCAGCAATCTTGGTATCCCACAATCGGAACTTGAGGTAGTCATACCAGTTTTTTAATAAATTGGTAAGAAGCTTGCATATTGTGTCATCGGAATAAGAGTGGGCATGCTGTAGACTAGGTGGCTTTCCAAGGCCTGACGCATTGGCACGGGTGGTGTGCCTTTTTGGAAGCGCTCAGGATGCTGCTGCCCAATGAACCCAGCAGACCGCTACCAGACACAAAAGAGGTTACCGAGTATACGGAGTTTGTGGGTCCTCTGATAAACTCATTGGAATCGATGAACCAAGCAGGTTTTATCAGATCTTGGGTGATTGAGGTTTCTATTCAGTCAGTGAGTTCGGCTAGGTGGGCTGCGCTAGACGGAGTTTTATCAGCCAATTATAATCCGATAGTGGAATTTGGATAATAATATTCCATGATCATAGTTCTTATGATTTTATCGCCAAACGCATGAACTAGACTGGTACCGCAAGTGTCTTGGAGGGCATTTGCGTAGTCGGTGGGTTGAGGCAAACGTAGCTGGTAAGAAGTTCTGCCGTTTTTTCTGGCTAACCTTTGATACCCGACATTCTTTCAGGTGGTAGATAATAGCTGTGCGGCGGAACACACGAAGGTGTCTGAGAGCAGCCTTTCTGATTGCAATGAGTGAGGAGGGATGAAAGTCGTGGAAGACAACCTGCTGGGCGACCAGAACAACAAACGGGAGGTAGATGATGGAAAATAGGAATACTCAGGGGCGAACGAAGTAGTCTATCAGAGTAAGAGTGAAATTCCGGAGGGTTCGGGTACAGGTCCTTGAAAAGCACGAAGTGGATCCCCGCGTGTGGACTTGCTGCCGGTCAAAGGCCGATGGGTATCTCTTGCTGTGTCCCCGTGGAATGCACTGGAGAGGCTAGGTTCTGAAGTACCAGAGGCTCACTGGGTTTTTGTGTAGCGGATTGCAAAGCAAGCGCCGTCACTGGAGGACCAGAAGTCTCTGTCGATTGCAAAACGGTCCCTGGAACCAGTTGATGGTTATTATCAATTGGCCCTCCCGCGGAAGACAATCGACGAGACCATGCCCAACAACTTTGAAGTAGCCGCCCGGAGGCTCATAGTACTTAGTCAAAGGTTAAAGGGGAATAGAGGTCTCCCTGAAACGTATAAAACGTCATGTAAAGAAACAGAGAGGAGGGATATAAATCCCCCATCCCCGCCGAACAGGTGGCATTAGAGTTTTCACCAAGGTGGTATTTACCACACCAAGCTGTCGTCAACCCCAAGAAGTCAGAAAAAATGAGGGTGATTCTTGACCACGCAATCAGGTTCCCCGGACTATCCCCAAACGACCAGTTACTACAGGGCCCCGATTGGACCAACGATCTGGTTGGATTTTTATTGTGGTTTCAAAATGAAAGGGTAGCCATCGTAGCAGGGGTCGAAGAAATATTTATACAAGTTCGAGTGGCCTTAAGGGATCGTGAGGCCCTAAAAGTCCTGTGGTGGGAAAGTGGTGACCCAAAACAGCAGCTGTGTGAGTACCAAACGGCATATCATCCTTTCAGAGCAACATCTTCCTTTTTTGCAAGCTTTGCACTGAAAATAAGGGTCAAATGTAACCTAGACTTAGAGCCTTTTGGTAGTACCTCAGCGACGAAGAACTTTTTTGTGGACGACTGTTTGATATTACTCTCATCCTTCGAGTTGGCGAAAACCATCCATTTTAAAGAAGGGGACCAAACGTAGGGGAAGTTTTGCATGCAAAAACTTAACACAACGAATCTGCCCCCACGACCGATATCAACTAAAAACAACATCAGCACAAAGAAAGCTTGGTCCGAAACGGGATACCCAACGGGATACATCCTGGTTTTGCTGGAACACGATTGGCCACGAACATTCGAGAAGAGGAATCTTGTTCGCTATCTCTTTCCTGTACCATCCGCTAGGCATGATAAGCCTTGCCGCCCTACTAGAAAAAGTGTTTCTTCAACATGTGTCAAGAAGGCCTGGGTTGGAATGATAGCCGTGGGGAAAAACACATGAGATCAGCTTCACGACTGAGTTACTCAACTTGAAGATTCCAAGAAACGTTGGGGCTAAAAGCTTGAGTTGGTCGGGCGCTGTTGCTCTCTTTGCATTTCAGAGCTTTTGGTAGGAGTAAACTGTAACATGTTTGCTGCTGCGTGGCAGAAGAGACGGTATCTTGGGCTAGGTGGTGCACGGGGGTTCTGTTGAAGGTCCTGACAACCCAAGGGAAAGTGGAAGGTGCCGAACTGCAGGTAGAAAGGAAGTGGCACGAATCAATTCTTGTTTGAGCGTAACAAATAGGGAAAGTTGTGACGGGTTTGACGGGCCGTATAATCGACAGTACAACCAAACTCGAGGCCCTGACTCAAGATCAATCTTACCACCTACCCTCATTCCGAATCTGTGTTTTCCAATAAAGGTTTGCGCCACACTTGCTCACTCGCTGAACCACACATCGGTCATGGACTCTAAGTGACCACTGACTGGTGCGTGCACTGATTTTGTTCTGTGACCCCTGACTCACATTTTCTATAGACATTTCATTGATTTGACCGCTCGACATTCAAGCAATCTCAAATTCGCTTGCATTTGGCTGACTCTGATTCACGAAGTGGTTACCGTTGAGGTGTGTAAACTTTCTGTGTCATATTTATGATCGTTCTTGGAAGAACCGTGTTGGAAACCACAATTCGATTCTTGGCATTTTTTGGATTGTGTTACGCGTATCTCAACGATTTTTGGACGTCCGTCACCACAATAATTATTGCCCTTCAACGAACCGCGGCCCTATTGAGTAGATTTAGGAAGTTGACCTGGGAAGCGCTGCATGATGAATGCTCGGAAAGCCCATGCTGCCTTTCTTCAAGAAAGTTAGGACCAAGAAAACGAGCAACCGTCCCTTCATGAACAACCGTTTTTAATATCATGAAGGTCGCTTGGGTGTGACTGAGGGGACGAAAGATGGGAAACAGTTTGATGGTCCCTTTTCAGCCATGATATGATGGAAACCCTTTCAGTTCCACGGCAGAAAATCGGAGTTTCCTGAAAATTGAGTAGATTCGGCCTAAAAGCTGGTAGTCCCGATACGCTGTTGTTGATTTCAACTGGGGCGACCCATCTCAGCCATCGCAAAATGCAACCTGCCAATGGTAGTTCCACCATCTAAATACAACGTCCGTTCCTCTCAAATGCGAGTGCCTTTTTTCTGGACGGTCAAATTAGCTCCGTGCACTGCGCAGGACTTCGTCATAGCGCAAATAATTTTCGACAGCAGGAGTATTAGGGAGATTAGTTGACTCAGATTCGTTTTAGTGTGCTACGAGTTTCTGGGGCGTACCTGCCAATTCACCTTGTTGAGCCTTCACGTATGGTTCATCCTGGTTTTTCTTCCATAATTCTGTCCTGACTTGGGGTTACTCTTCGCTTAGTCTAGAATAAAACTTTAAATTTAATTGTAGCAGTATAGTGCACTTTACTTCGGACAGCCCGTTTAATTTATTACTTGTAGTCGTGGACCATTGTCCTAGGACAACGATCTACCTACTCAGAGTAATGACATTAATCGAAACGATGAAGCCAACTGACAGTTCAAATATGGTCGTAACTTTTCAGCTCTACCTAAATTATGCGGTTTCGGCACCTTTTACATTGCCCGGAAAAACATTCTCCCTTCATGGTTCGTCAAGATCCGCTAAGAAACAAAGACTGAGTCAACATCTTCAGGCATCAGACAGGTCAACAGCACAAGCACGTCCCTCGGATTTCGCCGAGATGTCAGTTTGCTCAATTTTGGCCGTTAAGAAACTATATATTATAGGTGACACAATTGCTTACCAGCGGTTTAAAAGCCAACAGACATTTTCGTTCACAAAATGCCATTTCTTGTCCAGTCCTTTTTCACGTAAGTGAAGCTTTGCTGGAGAAGCTCTGTGAATATCCCACAGATTTACTGTAAAAATCTTTTTACACACCGGTAGGCGGCTCTGGGTTGGTGCTCCTACTTCGCAAACAACATAAAGATAAAAACTATTTCTAAGCAGCGTCCATCTTCTTAGGTAGCCCTGCATGCGGTCGTCGCCTTATGTAGCGGAAAGAGCACTGAAATTCCAAATCTACTTCTGCACCCTTACGCGTTCTTAATCGTGAAAATCGTGAGTCTGGGGGTCACTAAAGCAGTCCCACAAAAGTGAGTGCCAACTGGTCAGTACTTATCCTGGTCCCGGGCTGCAGAGGACTAATTGGCCGGTAGTTGACAGAACAATGGATACCCCGGCACAAACTTCACCTCGGACCAAACCAATATCCCTTCATTTGGAGCAAGTGCCAAAAATGATTGTATTTCACTTTACACAGGATATATAGGAAGCAAGAGGGCTGAGAGGTAGTTATTATAATAAGGCTAATGAGACCCTGGACTTTTTCAAAGGCTATAAGCGCCAAAGGGGCCCAATGTATTGAGCGCACATTCTGGTTGACACAGTTAGCTTTCAGCGATAGACCGGCCGCTGACCACCGAATCAAGCTCCAAATAATCGGGCAGCTCACCTCAAACGGAAATATACCGGGAACATTTTGAAAGAAAAATAGTTCAACCACCATTTTAGTCTTATCCTCAGCCACCTAACAGGCTGGAACTAAGTCATTTAAGCATATTTATGTGTGCACTGTGCACACACTAGAATTTCCACCAACCTCAAAGACTCCAAGAAAGTTGCCTATGAGAAGGATATTTACCTCAAGGGGCTGTTTTCATGTGCAACCGACTCTTTCCTACCTTTACTTTCAACCAGGGTCTGCAAGCGGCACAACGGCTCAACAGCCTCGGAATGTGCAACTCTAAGTTGAAAAAAGGGTGGAAGTGTAAGCCTTTAATCTTTCCTTGAAAGTTCTCCGCAGAAGGTCCCGTTGAAGTGCGGGAGATGTGTTGTAAAATTCTGGCCAAAAATCAGGAAAAAGAGATAGGCATTTCGACGGCAGACCGAGTTGAATTTACGGTCAAGGGTGATTCTCATCTGCCACTGGAATGTGCTTTTGACATAGGAAAGAATCAGCAGCGGTTGATCAACAAACACAGCCGGAAGATCCTAGTGGGTTCATGTATTTGGAATTAATTACTTTGTTAGTTCACATAACTGTCCTCCGTCGGTAGGCGAACTTTGGGTGAGACCGTCCGGGCTCCTTTTGCTGAAAGTACTTTGCATCACTCCAAACAACAGGTTGTCTTCAAGCGCAATTTTGTTTTTTCCTGAGAGGCTGCAGTCTTTGCCGAGAATGACATGCAGCACTTTCAGCGAAGGAGCTCGGGCGGTCTCACCCAAAGTTCGCCTACCGACGGAGGACAGTTATGTGAACTAACAAAGTAATTAATTCCAAATACATGAACCCACTAGGATCTTCCGGCTGTGTTTGTTGATCAACCGCTGCTGATTCTTTCCTATGTCAAAAGCACATTCCAGTGGCAGATGAGAATCACCCTTGACCGTAAATTCAACTCTGTCTGCCGTCGAAATGCCTATCTCTTTTTCCTGATTTTTGGCCAGAATTTTACAACACATCTCTCGCACTTCAACGGGACTTTCTGCGGAGAACTTTCAAGGAAAGAAAAGGCTTACACTTCCACCCTTTTTTCAACTTAGAGTTGCACATTCCGAGGCTGTTGAGCCGTTGTGCCGCTTGCAGACCCTGGTTGAAAGTAAAGGTAGGAAAGAGTCGGTTGCACATGAAAACAGCCCCTTGAGGTAAATATCCTTCTCATAGGCAACTTTCTTGGAGTCTTTGAGGTTGGTGGAAATTCTAGTGTGTGCACAGTGCACACATAAATATGCTTAAATGACTTAGTTCCAGCCTGTTAGGTGGCTGAGGATAAGACAAAAATGGTGGTTGAACTATTTTTCTTTCAAAATGTTCCCGGTATATTTCCGTTTGAGGTGAGCTGCCCGATTATTTGGAGCTTGATTCGGTGGTCAGCGGCCGGTCTATCGCTGAAAGCTAACTGTGTCAACCAGAATGTGCGCTCAATACATTGGGCCCCTTTGGCGCTTATAGCCTTTGAAAAAGTCCAGGGTCTCATTAGCCTTATTATAATAACTACCTCTCAGCCCTCTTGCTTCCTATATATCCTGTGTAAAGTGAAATACAATCATTTTTGGCACTTGCTCCAAATGAAGGGATATTTGTTTGGTCCGAGGTGAAGTTTGTGCCGGGGTATCCATTGTTCTGTCAACTACCGGCCAATTAGTCCTCTGCAGCCCGGGACCAGGATAAGTACTGACCAGTTGGCACTCACTTTTGTGGGACTGCTTTAGTGACCCCCAGACTTACGATTTTCACGATTAAGAACGTCTAAGGATGCAGAAGTAGTGACCGTGCTTCTGTTATGGCTTCTATCGAGAAATCTTGCTCATAGCTTCTCGTGGAGGAATGTCGCCAATTAAGACGATAGGAAGAAAGAAAATGTCCTGCCTTCAGCACCGGGTCGGCTGGCTGAAATCTGGCCTATGGCCAACCTCCGACCGGAAACAAACCGCCGGTGGCTTATGAGGTGTGCAAAACTCTAATCACCGGAATCTGTGACGGAAGGTGTACTGCACATTCAAGGCGTCTAACCTCTTCCAAGTGGCCCATGTATTGAGAAATCAGTCGCCAGCCCTTTGTGGTTTACCAGCTCTTGCTCCCTCCCGCCGCCTCCATGGTTTAGTCTCGGAGGAATAAGTGCTTCTGCTTTGGTTTGGAAATCTTGGCAGCATTATGCCAATAAAAAAGTCATCGAATTATTGGATTGAGCCCTACTTCAATAACTAGCTCTCCAAATATCTCTGCTAACCGTTTGCTGGGCACAGGACGACCTACGAACCCTGTCCGCTTCCTGGTCTTTCTCCTTACCTTTGGTGCAGAACCGAGAGGCACCTTAGGATACACTTGTAGGTCCAACCCTCCCTCCCTGAATGCTGCACTCTTTCCCTGGCTACGCCTGATGTTCGCGGTTGCAACGTACCACGTATGCACTTTGATGCGTACTGCTGAACAAGCCGGGCTATCCAGGATCAAGAAAATTGGCAGTAAGATCGGATGTCTACAGGAAACCCGTATGTGAGACCCCGTTTATATCAGGAAGTTGTGGCATACCACCACAGGAGGTGAACTCAACTTTCGCCATTCTGGAGACCTTGAAGCTAAGACCTCTGTCTAAGCAGTCATTAAAAAGCCCTGAATTACAGAACCAAGGCTAGTATTCTAGGGAGGATTCCAGTTGGTAGTCGAGTATGTGCTGTAAAACTCGGAGGTTAGTGCAAGTAGACAGAAAACAAGCTGATAGGCAAAGCTTGTTTGTCGCCTCTTCATATGCCCCTACAGATTATTATTCGAATGCCCAGAGAGATAGGCTCTACCAACGCCTTCATGAAGCAGCAAGGATAACGCAAAAGATGGATACAATCTTCCTAGATGTTGGCTCAAAAGCCAGGGTGGGTAGTACAGAACCTAGTGAACGTAATCTAAGGGGTAGCCTTGGACTTAATTACTGCTGCTTAGAATATGGCGGAAGACTTTCATCTCTTTACTCTCTTAACCAGCAGGTTTCATACAGCACCAGCTTCAGAAACACGGAGCGCCGCTTTGTAACCTGGTGGCCTACTTCGTCCACTCCAGTTTGGACACGAGAAGACAAAGTTACAATAAGCCATGGACGATAAAGCTGCTTACAAAATAGCAGTTCATGATGGGAAACTAGTCCCGATTCTGATCACACATTGGCCTGTGCCACGCTATCTATGCACTTCGGTGGGACAACTAGGAAGACGGTGTCTCGAGAACATTGAAGCCCACAGTGTTGATCAAAATTCAAAGTGGAGTGGAAGATATAAGGAGCACCATCTCTCCGTGTCCCCCGGAGCAAGGCTGAGATCTCGTGAAGTCGCTCCTGCAGCATGTTTATCGACACAATTTTGCACTATCTCTAGATCAGGCAGATCATTGGATGAAAACAAATTCCCTCCGACTTCTGGATACTTGCCATACAATCCCCATGGACTTAACTTCCAACGACGCTCGTCTGGTCCTAAAACGTGAGTTTACTGGAAACCCAAGAAACGATCGTGAGAGCTGGGGGTTGAAAAGCTCTTCTGGGACGGAATCGGCTGCAGTCTCCGGGATCTTTCGAAAGCTGTTCCTCCTTATCCCCCACATTGGTGCTCAAATGCAGTGTCAGCAAGGTAATCTGCAAATCCGGCGCAACACCTACGCAAAATCCCCCTCAAGGCCTGAAGAAATTAGCTGAACACTCAAACTTGCTATTCAACTAGCCTATATCGCAGAATGCTGTACATTCTTATGAATGTAGTGCCCAGTGGTCCGTGTTTCTGGATCTGCCCGACGAAGCTGAAAGTTCTAGTGCACATAAGCCCCCCAAGTACCAGTGGTCCCAGGGTCCAGACGGCCTACCATGCGCCGTACTGAAAGAAGCAGGTTACGATACTCTGAAAGAGCTAACATGCTTTTAAAGCTCGGCGGGACGAGGAATGTTTTACTCATTCCGTGGAGACTGTCGTTGCGCTTGTTTTCACGTAAGGACCCCATCGATCTGGGGTAGTGACTGAGATGTCAGCCTAAACCAGATGCCGATGAGGGTTTTATTGTCTGCCGTTCTCCGTAGACAGTCATATCACAGAACTGAGAAAGTAATAATAATAATAATAATAATAATGGTTTATTTCGGAAGCGCCCGAAGCATGCCATGTGCATGATCATGTCCTTGAGGAATGAACAAGATTACGCCCCGGCCAAGGCTGAAATGATCAAAATATCAACATTTGTCAGCAGTCGGAGCATCGCCTACTTACCTAAGACCGGCTACAGTCACATCCCTAGGTATTACAGAGGCCTTTGATTAGGGTTTTTGGACCGCCGTGTGGAGGTACCTTTTGAAAAATTGAATCCCCGAAAAGTTTGTATTTGTCATCGGATCACTCCACGGCCATGCCCTGAGAGGATTAGCAGCTTACGGTAGGCTTTTGCCCCTTCTTTTGTTGCCGGTGGAGTTCGTTAGAAGTGCGCTACTTCATGGACTTTCTTTAACTTTGAAACGAAAGACGTCCCTTGAAAATCGGTCAGGAGCTTCATAGGCATTGGTGTGAAACTCCGCCCAGGGCATAGAACTACTGCTTTGGAATACGTCGACGATATATCCCTGTTTGTTCCTAGCATTTCGGATGCCCAACTTCTACTAAACAGTATTATAACTGAAAAGACTGGACTCGGAATTCACTTCGATTAGTCAGATCGTTAGGCGCCACTCTGGGATCGGCGAAAGCATCAATCCGGGCTCTTCTCGGCCAACAGAAGACCCGGAATTAAAGAAAGTTCTGTTCAGCTGGGCAACTGTGTTACTGAGAATGGCATTTCGAAAGAGGAGATATCAGTGTGTACTTCAAAGGGCAGACCGGCTTTCTTGTAATTCCGGTATCTTTGGAGCTGCCACAACCTCAACCCTTCCACGAAGGCCAGGTTTACTATGCTCCCATGCGCCCCTACCAGCATGCTGTTGTGAAACATGCCCCCACCCTCCGATTTCAAGATATCCACTGTTCACGTCGAACTTCCCGTGTTTCATGTGAGAAGCCTGCCAGCACTGAGGAAGTGCGCAAGCGAGTGTTTTGCACAACGGGTTCCTCCCTGGAAGGGGTCCTAGTGCTGCATCTCCCCACTGGTTGGGACAAACCTTCATAGAGCCTCCCCAGCTCCTGTCACTTTGCGTATTGTTTACGCTCCTTAAGCTTGACTGGAGGAGAGATTGGAAGGCAGGCAAAGGAGCTGCTCCTCGGACTGAGAGGACTGATGAAATGTCAACAAACTGTAAGGCCTTCCAGGTCATCAGGTTGAATATGTACAGATGACCAGAAAAGCTGTCTTACCATACAAATAAAATGGCTCAGAACCGAATCCATTCATTAGGGGTGTTAGTTTCTGTTGCAACCGTCAAACACGAACAAGAAAGCAACATGTGCACAGCAAAACAAAAAGAAACTTTTATTTTTTGCCCTGGTTATTCGTGGCACTATGACTCCGTACGTCAATCTCTCCTTATTGAACCAAGTTTTGGGTCGCACACAGCCCAAAATCAGGCTTGTGAGGAAATAGGCAGTATATACTTTGACATATCAAAGTATTTTTATCCTGCACCACAAGCCCACTTCATTGGTGAACTATGTACCCGCTGCCCAACGGGTGCCCCTTATTTCTAGTTGCTCTCATTCTCTCCCAAAATTCTCAAGCTTTCCTAACTAACAGTCACGCTTCCAGCCCAAAATCTGTTGCAAGTGGGATTATGCAGGACAATCTGCAAAGGTGCCTTTTTATTCCCAATGTATATCAACGACTCTCTGGTCCTACTACTTCATGGCACTCAGATCCCACTTACGTATAAGATGAAGATGACCTACTCTTTCAAGTCTAGTGATGTTACCTCCACACTAAGTAACATTCCAACAGACCTTCCCACATTGGACCGTTCACACCACTACTGAATGATGGATTTTTCACCAGAAGCAGCTAAATTTCATTGAAAAATTCTCGTTACCACCGGTCTCCCGTTGCTTATCGGACCACCGATTGTGACTTGGGCTCCAACTGCTCCAGCTGTCACATCTCCTAATAACAAACCACCATTCACGAGACCCAGGCTCAGAGAAACTAGGGCCCTCATTCCGCTCCTCTCCTCTTCTGAATAGTATCAACCACGTCATTAAGTCATAAACCAGACGCCTGCTCCCGAATTGCTCAAAAACCTTTATTAAAAAAATTAAAATCTGACAGAGTTGCGAAAGAAAGCATAAAGGGAAGTTTCCCCTGGTCTGGCGACTCGGTTAGAGATTATCCTCCCTCTCGTTCGCTTCAACAGAATACCAGGGTAAAACACTCCAATCGCATTGTCCCGATATTGCATATCACCTTTTTTCACCTATCTAAGTAATCAAGATGCACAAGTTCCGGCTTTTCCTTACTATTCTTCCACCGTTATCGCATTTGCCAGCCTCTTAAAATAAAAGACCTGACTATTCCCTCTCACCTGTTTCCACCGGTCGTTTTCCCCAATCAACCCTTTTATAATCCTTGCTTCAACTAACTCCTTACATAAGCAACTCTGTACGGTAAAGCTCATTGACCCACCGATCAAAATAAAATTATTTCCAAGTTCACGGGTCAAAATCGGAAGCGGTAGACCTACCTCTGCCTGCCTTATCTGGCCTTTCCACTTCAGTTCACCAGTCAAGGCCTGTTCACCGTTGGCACACAGCGGTTCACCTAATCTGAACTGTCCTTGTCATCCTATTTCCTCCGTCACATGTGTCATTTGCTCATGCATCCAGGCATCTTTTGACATTCCCGAAATAAATTATCATTATCAGCTGGATGGTCTAAATTTTCAAACCAGAGAGAAAGATTCCAGCACCACAATCTGGGACCCACAGTGGCTTCGCTGTCTAAAGCGTGAGTTAGTGTTCCTATACATAAAGAGCTCCAAAACCGGTCTTCTCCTTTAAAATAATGAACTTCTAGAAATTCTCTCACCATTTTTGGCACAAGATGTTTGCTGTCCACTTCGCCAAAACCCAGTCGGCCTTCTGGACCTCCTGTTCCACTCTGGGTTCTGGAAAGTACTGACCATCGACGCCAGACCATCTCAAGCGAGTTCATGGTTTTTGTCCGCACTCACTCCATATCATGGAATAGCTTATGCACTTTAGCTACCTAATATATATCTGAAGGTATGGCATGCTCAGAGGCTTTGAATTCTTAGTCTCAAGGAGCACGCCCAACTTGATTCCGGTTGGGAGCTCTTTGGGCCACGATGTGCCAACAAGGAGCTACAAAATTAAAATCGTTGGGCAGGGCCAATTGCTCTTACTTCATGGCCATTTGGGTCAGCTCATAGTCAGAAAAAATTGCTGGAAATGAGTAACATTTCTCTCTCAACCTGTCTTAACCGTCTGTTTCTCAGTATTATTTCCGATTTCCCTTTTTTCCATGGAAACCAACCACTTATCACTGATAAAAAGCTTTGTCTGTGAAAATTCGATTATTTATTATGAAAACCTTGTTGGGTATTGTACCCAACGAGATTTGGCTAACGTTGTGTTAACCTTGGGCTAAAATAACTCCGGATATGCCTTTGAAGCAAGCTTGGCAGTACGTGAAATATCATGGGGAACACATTATCGAATGTATCACAATATTCATTGATATTTATCTGCGGTACGAAATAACACGCTTCGCTTTACCTAATATCCTTGTTACCACGCAGTACCGTGCAGATCTTCCTTATTCTATGTTGACAGTATGTGCTGTTTAGTTTTTCTACTGCGGAGAATAAATCATCGCCCATACAGATAGCTAGTGAGCATTCTTACAGTTTATAATAACTTCGATATACCGTCATCCCTCAATGTGTATAATTTCATCTGAGTATATGCAAGTGCATGTGCAAGTGCATATATGTCCTTAAATATTGAGAGAGCTCTCTTTGAATGTTGGGCTTTGCGAATTCAAGCCGTATTGAGTACTAATCTCTGTGTAACGTTGGCCATCTACCTTTGGATTCTGTTGGTTCTAATACGTAGTTGTGCCTAAAAAGACGAAGTGGAAGAGGTACCGGAGGCACGATGAGGCCTTCGATGCAGAGAAACACCTAATTTTGCGGCGAAGCTTCATCGTGGGGCATTCGCTTGCTTGTTCTGCATTGCGGTCAATGGGTATGCTAATACAAACCGATTGTCGTTAAGTACTTATATCTTAATGCAAATAAAGTACGGTTACTCCCGGTGTTGAAGCTGTTTAAATGGTGCCACAAGAGTTTGGGGCAGCGGCAGATGTGAGGCTTGTGGATTTTTAAGCAGGGATCTACCAACTACCAGCACATCAAAATCCACCTCCGACACAGGCTAGTACGCCGGTGAATCAATTTATTGTTTATAGCCCACCAAGAATTCCAACGTGGAAGAACCGTGTGTGCCGAAATCAACGTGGATGCGCTTTTGCAGTCTTGTCTGATGTTTTCATAACCTCCAAGTTAACTATGGAGTAACATCCTGACGTTCTGCAAGCTTTGAATAACTCCTTGCCAGGTACTCCATGTAACCCAGGGAAAATACCTCATAATTCCCGGTAGTGTGAAAGGGTGCATCTGCCTTTGCGTGAAGAATTCCATGGGTGAAAAACAAAGTCTTAAGTGTCCTTTTATCTCGTAAAAGAGGGCCACCGGGCTGTGTCCACCCTCCTACGTTATTACTTGTTACAAATAACGAGAGGTGATGGGTGCGGATAAAGATAGCCAGGATGTCTCAGGCAGGTTGAAGTCACCAGTCATAATCACTATGCTTAAGTGCAGGAAAATGTTTTGATGCTTCAGTTAGTCGGAGGAGTCCTGCGAAATTCTCCATTGGTATGTGGTGAACACAGCCTACGTAGGGCTGAGAGTCAGGAACGTGGACAGTGAGTGAAAGTGAGTCGGAGACGGAAGCAAGTACGGGATACTGAATTGCTGCCACTGTAAGGATCCGCTGGATAAGCGACAAATATCATTCGCCACTCCAGGCGGCTTCTTTTATTCTGGAAACATTGTTTCCTATTATGGGAAAATGGTCTTTTGGGATGCATTCGGATAACTACGTCTCGGTAGTTAAGACGAGATCATAGTCTGAATTTTTGGCCAGGTATAGTAAGTAACCAAGCCTGATTGTCGTGGACCAATCTTTACGTGAAATGAACGAGACTCTGTTATTAACGTTCATCTTGATGGACTCAGGTTAGCCGAGTAGTTTGTGAGATGAGAACAGTTCATAATAGAAGTCTGAAGTGAAAAGCCACACCACAGCCGTAAATAATTGTTATGAACTTTATGGTCCGCCCTACCATCTGTAGTATAATACGGTGGGCGATGGTAAAAGAAAGGGCTTGTGATGCAGTGATGCCCACTCGTGTTGACATACGACTTAGGTGGATTCTTTAAAATTAGGGGGAATAGTGGTACTGATATTAGTACTCAGGTGCTAGCCAGGCGGGAAGTGTCATGGAAACGTTTATCCGATAAGAGAGGAGCGGCAGACTCTTCGGTGATACTTTACGGTGAATCTTGGGGGGCGAGAGAGGAATGAGGAGGCGTCGGTGAGGGTGTAAATAATAATGCGGTGAGTAATATTACTTGGGGCAGTGGGTAAAACGGACTTGGGCTGGTAGTGAATATGAGCATAGAAACTGGGGTGAGTCAAGTTAAATGAGAGTTAATGTAGAGTACTGGAGTGAGGTTTATTTAGGAGGGGTGGCAGGACTGATAATGCAGGAAAAGACGGTAAAGCCGCTTGAGGGGGAGGAAATCCTGACATTTTGCGAGTTGCGCGGGCGGTTCTAGTGTGGTAAAGGAAGAAAGACCAGTTGACGCTTATCAGTTGAAGATGTGCTAACAAAAGCGGCTAGCTTTGGTAGAATATTACAGTGAAACCACCACCCCGAGATTTGCGGGGCCTGAGGAATGGGTAGATGACGGTACTGGACACTGTTCTGCTTGTAAAACCAATGATTTGGTTTTGTTTTTTTCGCACTAACGCTCGCCTGCCAAAGTTGCGGTTAGTTGAGGGCTTGATAGCTCTTGCAACAAGCTGTGAGTACTGGTGAGGCTCATACAGGGAAGCTCAAAAATTCGAGTAGAGGTTGCCTCGCATGGTGAGTAGGCTGCTTTCCCTTTCCGGAAATACGCCATTAGCCGATTTTTGTTTTTGTAAGACGTAACTGGGGAAGCTCTAAGAATGAGAGAGGACAGGAGAGCCCTGTGGGCCCATATGGTCCCCGGAGAAGAGAGGTGCTTGGAAATGAACCTAGCAGAATACGATTGGGCCAAATAAAACTGTGGCATCGGTGAAGTTCTTAACCATTCTCCAGATTCGAACTTCCGTAGAATCAAAAAAGAGATTATATTTGATCAGATCTTTAGTGATCGAATTCTCATTTTCCTTGGTAATTCGGGTAAGGTACTTTAGGTAAAACGGAAATAAACTAACGTAGGAAAAGTGACTGTTGAGGTTTAAAAGGTCCCTTTCCAAGGCCCAAGATCTTTCTGTATCGAAAAATCACAAACCAGACCGACAGGGATAGGGGTTCGTAAATGACTTTCGCTTGGATGATGGATTTAGGAGGAATTTAGCAGTGTGGCAGCCCGCACTTCTTTTCAGCCTTGTTTGGCTCCACCTCCCGTAGTGTGGTGAAGAACAAACGCATCGCGGTTTGGAAAGTCTTGTCAATAGGTGGCTTGTCCAGCAGGATTAAGCAGGAGATGAGCTACGTTGTAGCAAATCTCGTGCTGGGACTGCAGGAGACGGAGCCCATGCACTAATGAGTACAGAGAGATAAAAGCCAGGAAGTCGATAGGTTTATTGTGCGGAGGAAAGCGGCTTCGACTAATTCGGGTACCAGGAAATGTGGAGTAACTAATCACCGATGTGCTGTGAAATGGATAGGAAGCAGAAAACATTTTCTGAGGGAAGCTACGTAGGACCATTCGGACCGGTTAAGGCGTAGGCAACAGCGAAAAGATCCATGAAATATATATAACGTCGTGTACACCTGAAAATTATTCATATACAGTGCTGCTCTGAAAACTAAAGTTAAAAAATAGAAAAGCTCAAAAACTAGAAGCAACCTGATTTTGGAGTCAAGAACACCTTTAGTTGGCAGGAAACTCGGAAGGGATACTTCGGAAGGCAGCATCATATCGTACGGTGTATGCTGAATGAAACAGCCAGATCCGGGTCGATTGCCCAAAATCAGGATACCTTATGCTCTTGTGCTCACACGGCGATCATTAAAGCAGTCACAGTAAAGCAGCCAGGATGTTACAGCGACCTTAATTCGGTTCACACTACAGAGGCTGTTTTCAGAAAGTTCCCAAGATACACGGAGGTTTATGGGGCAAAATGTTCCAATGAAATCCACAAGATGGGCAAGGAACCAGGGTTTTAGGTTCTTGTCAGATCTTAAGTGCTAAGACGGCCTTGCGAGGTAATAGATAAAGTTACTACTCCGTGAAAGAAGGTATACAAAAGATGCCTATAAGGGGGACGGTTCGAATAATACAACATTTGTTGTTGTTATAAAGTAACGCCAGCCACGCGAAGTATCTTGGCACATAGTTTCAAAAATTGCAGTACGTTTCAGGCAGTGTTGGTGAAAGATTGATAGGAACTAGAACCCCAACCCAAAGTTTGCAACGTTCCTTCATATTCTGGATAAAGTGTCACTGGACTGTGGGTGAGGAAGTTTTCTGGGGAAAACTGCAACTATCGACACCATACTTTTTGCACGAGAAGTATGAGTTTTCGGTTTTCACTGCATCTTACCAAAAGTTTCTGGTGGGTCACGAAGTTTCCTTGGAGGTTGTAACAGTTATTATTCAAGGGCCTGAGGGATCCCCAAGTATAAGTGATCTTCCTAATTCCTAGGCTGATGCCTCTCATTCGCCGAGATCTAGCCAACCTATCAGGTTCAGTAGGCAAGATTACTGAAATCAGCGTAGAAAATACAACGGGTCATGGGACTTTGAGCTAGCTGGAGGTCGTTTAACTTAAAGTCCGCATTCTAAGGAGGTAGCCATTGTGGAAGACATTTATAATACTCCGTCGGTACTGGTAGTAAAAATTGGATTCGCCAGCGTGGAAGCCCGATCGAAGTGGAATAATCTAAGGGGGAGGTTTTTAGATATTTCGGACCCATTTTTACGGTTCTCATTGATACGACTTTGCTTCTTCAGTTCACTAAGCCCGGTCTCAAACAAAAATATGCGAGGAAGACTCTAAGGTCGGTCAAACTTTGTTGGATGCTATTTTAAAAGGTCTTTCGCACCACGGTTCCAGAGTAGAACTAGGAATGGGATGTAGGAATCAACTCACGGAGAGTCTGCTATGGGGATTCCAGTAGCTTCGTATTGTGTGAAGGCAGAGGAACTGGTTAGGACAATCGATGTCCCAAAGCAGGAGACAGACGTATCAGTGGCCATTTCGGGTGGACAAATAACACCCCCTTGAATTCTGGCAATCGATTATTCACCTTTCAACTTTAGAGGTTAGTAGGAGGAGTATTTCCCCGAAATCCGGGATTGAAGAGAAACTATGGATCCATGGTTGTTTGCAAAGCCGAAAGGAGATATGCTGCTCTGATGCCACGAAGCGTTTCTGATATATGCATACCAATTAGTATACAACACCACGGAGTGCCGAATCCGATAAAACCGGAAAGGACCTGCGGAAAATTCACTGTTTCTGCTGCTTCTTGAATTTATTCTCTGAATTGGCGTTTATTAAGGGGTCTTAATACAGTCCGAGTTTGGTGGGCATTCCTTTGCTGTTTCGCGGAAAACTCTTGGCTCTGTTATTAAAATGAGTGGTTTTGCATGCCGAGGCTTTTTTCTCGGGCTAGAGGAGGGCTTAAGATCAAGCAGCCTATGTGGCTGAGTTACTTTAAGCCCGTAAGTTGTCCCGGTAGTGGTTTCTGGCGTTGGCAATGCACCGAGTCAGCGTGGTCATACTCGTAAGGAGGTTCTGCTGATTGCGATGTAGTTAACGTCGACCTGCGATGAAGTACACTCACTGAGTTATTGCTTCAGCGGTGCATGTGAACGGCTTTGGTTTGGTTGCTCACTATCAAAAACGGACGGTCAAAGGTGCGGTTTCAATTCCTTTGAGCCCGTATGCACGGTTACAGCGTCTCCTGCCTCAGGGCAAGAGTGGCGCCGTTTGACAGCTAGGGCTGCCAACTTTGGGCAGTGTCGACGTCACACGCGGCCCAAGGCTCTGCGGCATTGTAAAGGTGCGTGACCGCTCACTTGTTGGCGGCCACGGGCCCTAAACGTTCACAACTTTCGAAGACCTGCACAGCAAATGAAACGATATGAACCATTTGGGTCTCAGGTATGGTTGCTGTTGACTAATCTGGAGCAGAAAAAACGACCGAGCAAGTGGAGTCTTCCTGTACCAGTTAACGTTTCCTTCCCACCAGAGTCTATTTATCAAGATGGAGGACGCAATAGGTTGATTCTCGCAAGCCGAGCGACCCCAAGTCAATTTAAACAAATCCCAAAACCAACCATGGTACTAAGTTGAAATTCATAAACAGTACAAACATATACAAATCACAAGTATGCGGCCAAATAGACTCAACAGCTAAACCCAAAAGTTCAAAGCCCCATGACTCAGGTGCGACAGTCGCAAACGGTTGAAGGCTCAATTCAAATGTCTCACACGAACAAATAAACTTGCGAGTGTGGAGTGCAGCCGAATATAGTCACATTCATGAAGCACATAGGTCATTTGGAAGCATTTTCAATATTTGTGCTTTACACAAGCTGTGCTTGAGGGCTGGTCATTAGAATAAACACCGTTACAACGAAGATTGAATAGATACCCTCAAGCTAGTACAGTCTGACCACTACCTTTCAATTATGCCTGGAAAACCGGTTGTTCTTCCACTTAAAGACTGCGATCACACTCTCATTTTGACCCTGCAGGGTCATTAAAATTAATGGCATTGTTACAAAGATGTTGTAAGCATTCTGAATGACGATTTATGCTTAGCTGAAAATCCCATAAGCAATGATGATACAATTAAGCGTTGATCCAACTGTTGCAACTCATTTAAGGGGTCGAAGGATGACATCCGTGAGGGTATTCATGTGTGTACGACGACTTCAATTGCTCCAGGACTATTTTTCACTCTCAAAAAGCATGAAATTTAAGGGCCCTTCCTAACAGCAGTAGAGCGGCCACCAACGAGCTCTAATAGATTTCATCTAATAAAAAGTTCCGTGAATCCAATTAGTTCCGCCAGGAGCAGATATTTAAGCTTTCAGTGCATCTTTTTTCATGTACTTCAATTTTGTCGAGCCTCCGCAGACTAGTCAAACGTTTTGGTTTCCGTTGGTTCATTGTCTTTGGTTTGGTTTCATTTCCACGGGTTTACTGAGAATTTACACAACTATGAATTGCAGAATTTCGAATCATTTTTGTTCAGTAACGATACCTCGCATTGGTAACCATATAGAATTTTGTTCCTGACCAAGCCACTCTGATATTTTTATCAAGCCTCCAAGGCTAGCCAAGCTCCCCGAAGCCGCCGATGCAGCCTGAGTTAAGATCAACCTTTCTGCGAAAGTGCTGGAAAAGTGCACCTCAAAACCACTGAGAGGTCTGTGCGGCTCAGTATCTCTCTCCTCCAGGTTACTCTAGTCCTTGATTTGATATATAATTCCTCGATCGAGATCATTTCGAGAGTTATTCTTTTTATTGACGCATTATTTCATATGGCTAACCCGCCCTCTGGAAGTAATCTGATAGCAGGTGACTCACTCTACGTGCAACAGCTGTTCCCTTTTTAGCAGCTGCCTGCACATAACTCATAATCGCTTTACGCGCTGACCGGAACGAGTGAACTAAGGGTAACAAACAGCTTACCAGAAATAACTACATTCCCGTCTTAGACTTAGAAAAAGATTCCGCCTCTGCACTTAATGACCACACTGGTGGTGGCTGGATTATTTTCAATTGCTACTTTCGTGTCAAGCCGCAGACGTAGCGTCTACCAAGCAACGTTTCCTCCATTCGTTATCCCAAGTGAAACAACTTCCCTCCGCCCGTAAGCTCCCTGAACTGGGAAGAATTTTTCTCAACGGTAAACCCACAGAACTCAGCTGACCAGCTCTGCTCAGGCTTACTACCTGGAGTTTAAAAAGTATCACTTTCTGGTTTTCCGTCTGGAATAGCTAATTTTTAGGTTACCTGAGAGAATGGTAAATACAAGGTGCGAACATCAGTGTCCACTTGAAGTAGACTGCTCTTTTTTCCCAACAATCCACAGCATATTCCGCAGAATTCACCTCAGAGTCAGAGAAATTGTGCGATGGACATACATTAAAAATCCATCCAAATGTCCTAAGTGCTTTATGAAATTGACCATATGCGGCTGCCTTGAAAAGTTCGTCCGCACTCCACACTCGCAAGTTTATTTGTTCGTGTGAGACATTTGAATTGAGCCTTCAACCGTTTGCGACTGTCGCACCTGAGTCATGGGGCTTTGAACTTTTGGGTTTAGTTGTTGAGTCTATTTGGCCGCATACTTGTGATTTGTATATGTTTGTACTGTTTATGAATTTCAACTTATTATTGTGGGAACTACGAATCAATCATTTTTCTGGTTTTGGGATTTGTTTGAATTGGCTTGGGGTTTCTCGGCTTGCATTAATCGGGACTTCCACTTTTGTTTGAAGCAGGAGTTAAAAGTACAGCCTCTGCCAAATAATATCCATCAGCCTGCCCGCCTACACAGTTTCTTGACCTTAAAGTCATTCTCCAGCAGACAATCTACTCGGAAAAAACCCGTGGGCTAAGTTCGACAGAAAACACTCACGCAATATTTTCTTCATAGACCCGGACCCGTCATTCTTGCCTCGGTTGGACGCATCTTATCAGCTCTGTCCTCTTGTTTCTGCCTTTTTTCAGTGACTCTACTCACGTCAGCTTCTCTATTCGAGTCAATATTTCCGGATATATAATACCTATAACTGGGGTGCCTAGTCAAACCTTTGGAGTCCTTGCTCTTGCTTGGCATTAGCTCTGATTTTTCGGTGTGGTAGACCACTATGGGGGCATCAAGCCAGAGCAGCCTAGCCTGTTTTTATGCTGCAGTCAGATATAATGTTCACGGTGGCCACCCAGTATTTCTTTTTCTTCCTGAAATTAGTTGGTGTACAGGGCTGTGGCACCGTTGAACCAGTTTGTCCTTCGTTATTTATTAACCTGCTCTCTCGAGCAGTAAGCAATCTTAATCTTGGGGCAGCTGAGGTAAAGAGACTTCGTCAAGTTTGTAACGTACCACAAAGAAATGCCTTGCCTCACTACTTTATCACTTTTAATCCTTTATCCCTTATCACTGGTAGGAATTCTGATCACAGCTCTTGTTACTGTCATCAGGACTCCATCGGCTAAGGGTTTCGTAACATATAAGAGCTCTACATCTGCATGGACATGGTCAACTTACCTTTGAGATTGAATCCCGCACTGAAAGTGCATTTATTTCTGGAAATCTTATACATTTATGCCGCTCCGTGGATAAACTTCATTTTGTCGCTCCGAACCATGCTGTTTCGGGTTCAGCCGTCAATATGACACGCTCTCGTGAGTCATTCCTGATAGCTTTCCGCTGTGCACCGTTTGCTCTGCAGGACTTTTAGCTTGCTTGTGCAGTATCTTCCGATTCGCGAATGTAGCTACCTACCGGATCCTTACGCTTTTCGTCCCGCTAGCCCTGCGCACTAAAGTTGCGAGCTTTACTTGACCTCAGCAAGCAGGCGGCGTTCTGGATTTTCTGCAAAGATTTTCGTCATTGGCGTGAATCCTTTCCAATATCCTGTCATCTATCTTTCGGCAGTTTTATCTGGTAAAAGTACTTCCCACCCTCATTTGCTAGCCGGACGAGTTTATTAAAGAGGACGACTCAGTATGAACTTCAGCTCAGTCCATTGCTGAAAGTAGCTAATTTGCAGGAGGTATCCATATCAAACTTCAAATGCATGGTAGACGCAGGGCAATGCAGCATATCTTCAATACGCCTGAGGATTTCCGGGTTCTCACCCGCGGACCCAGCTTTCCGTCTGATTCAAGTAGAAGCACGATTTCTAATGGCTCGCTTGACCGGCCAAATTTACATATATGTGGGGTGCTTGCTATTAACTCTGGCTTCAATATTCGGGGACATTGTATGCAACCCATGAGAAGAGATTCCGTGAGATAGACTGTGGAGGCCTTAATGAAAACAGCTGACATGTCAGCAGAATATCGGCCAAAACCACTGGTGCTCTGCACCAAGCCCGGTGAACGTGCCACTCAAACGCCGACGCTACTTCTCCGTTGTACGCAAGGAGGGGTCTCCACTTTCTAACTGGATGATAAAATGCTACGCTTTTTTGATTGCAAGCGATTTCTAATTACAATGAAGCTACCTTAGCTGCTCTGTGGGGGGGGGCAAATCAACGGTAAATGAGTTATCGGAAGCCACCGACGGAGTACAAGCACATGCTTCACCCGCTGCAACGCCCATAGCTGAAGACATTGACAGGGACCCTGGCACTATACTCTAGCTTAAACTTGCCCCTTCCTCGTTACCCACTTCATGGAAACAATTCCAGCTGCTTCCGGCATTCGTTGTTTATTCATTGTGTTGTTCAGCGCCGCTATATCTTCCAGCTATTCGCCCCCATCACGAGCTCCGGAATGCTCATATTTACCGCAATTTGATCTTCCTGGTTGTAATACCAACAGACCTTTTCAACTGAGCTGCCAAACCGGCTAGTCTACTGGTCTCTTCCTCTGGTATCTCGAATTTCCCCGCCTTCTATGTGTCATACTTCCTTCTCTCCCTCCTTGTCTCCTTTTTTCAGCGACCTTTTTCCGCCTGACCTTCTTTGGCTTTGCATCTTTCCTTCCTTCACCCGTCTCAGAGTGACTACCGGGCTCCTCTGTTTGATTATGCGCGCGGAAATTATTCCTGTCTCCGGGGCGCGGGATTTTTATTGACTGTCCCATCCTAATCTTCAAAGTTCTGGATTCATTTAAAGTGTATTCTCTTTCTGGGACTTGACGACTCTTACTACCTTCAGTCAAGCTTCATTTTTCTCCCTCCTCTGAATCGTGTATAGTGTTCGAGGTGCTGTTCTTTCCCAGTTTGCGAAGTATCAGGTCTTTACAGCCATGGCAAACCCAATAAGACCCGCCAGTTCTACACTGAACTCTATGCAGCTTTGTAATCCCTGTAACGGCTTCAGTAAACAAATTTCGACTGGTTTTACACTGGATTCCATCCTTCAACGTTCTCTTTATACATGCTGTCGTTCGAGCGTTTCATTGTCTGATCACATACCATCAAGGTGCCAAAAATTGCTGTATGTACTACGGAGGGCCAGGTGAACAAGGTGGTTGTTTGCATCCTACCGCGTGGAGTATTCGATGAAGTGCAAGCTAAACAACTCTTAAATCGTGATGCTGTGGTTGCTCTAATGACACGCTGTGAACATGTGAAGTAAACCAACACCACGGAAATCTGGATTCAGCATGGTTGCAATAGTCTAACAACAATAGCTTGATGCTACAATGCCACAGCAATAACTGAAATTGTAGCAGGACTGAACAATATGGAATGCTTGTCAGATTCAATCTGATTTTTGTATATCATGCTCCAGGTACTCGAGTACTTTCTCTCTTGAGAGATCTGTGATCTTTTGTGGCCCCCTGCAGTCCTGTTCTTTTCTTCTCTCTCAGTAACTTGCAGCAAGGTTCCCCCACTTATCCGCTCAGAACAATCAATCTTTCTACCCCATTTCTATAATCAGGGTAAATTTTCATCCACAACCTTTTGTTAAGGTACTCCAACCAATTCTCGAAGTCTTTTTCCTGATATCTGTTGTATTTCAACAATTCAATCACAACTTCTAGTCACGTAACTGTGTGGAGCGGTTCGCCTGCTCAGTTCAGTTTGGTTCACAGGATGTCTTCCTGGTTTTTATACGGAGATCATCAAGCAAAGTTTCTTTTGTTCCGCTTCTACGCAGACCTCCTCAATATATCTGCAACAGGAACAATGCAACTAGATATCGATCTGCTTCATGAGTAGAGATCACGCGGGAGAAAGTTTATTTCCAAAGGTCCAAAGCTAGACCGCATGGGTCTTCTCTATCCCTATTAGGTGAAGGAAACGAAGGTTTGGTTTTCGGGTCGGCAAAGCTGTTACGGGTAATTTAGGTCATCCAGCGGGTTCTTAGGATGGGTTTGAATCCTAGCTTTTTCTAGTCTAATATAGGAGCGGAGGGTCTATTTGTGAAGTTCAAGAATGATTAGGGTATTTAGCAATCGCCATAGTGACTATACCGATTACTTGGACTGTAAACCTAGCGGAAGCCAGGTCCCACTAATTTTACTCACGATATGTGCTGTACTCGGCTACCAGCAGCAGAACTTATTCCAGTTGAGTAGACTTGTTCATCGTGGGTTCGTAGCTCCTTATAACACAATAAGTTTGAATATATAAAGGCAGATGACTTAAAGGCAGGCGAGCACCCAAGTGCAATAGTACTGAAAGTTACCCTGTGAATTAGGACAGTGCTTTAGCGAGCGGTCTACTCAGCAGAGTCCAACGAAACTGTGGCGCAGCAAGGTAACACCAGAAATAATGAACCAATAAGCTTTCTAGCCAGCATAAAATGGCAGCTCCAGTCCGAGAATAAGAAAACAATCTGTAGTTTGAGTAAGCAAGGCAGCTTCTGAAGCCCAAGTACAAAAAGTAGCGGTTGGGAAACGAGAGAAGTGGCATGTGTCAATGTGAACAAATGGATTAAGTAATAGGCTTGTTTGCGCTACAGGTGTGCTTTGTGTTCTAATGGTGTAGCAGGGTAACGGCGATGCTGCTGTTTGGGGATCTGGACCCCGACGAAAGCTTCTGACGTATGGACGAAGCTTTCAGCAGATTTTTCACAGCAGAAACGTGCAGTCTCGGGACACCTGAGTCAGGAACATAAGCACAGAATGTTCATCCAATATACGTCATAAAATGTGAACATAAATTGCGCCAGTGGGTCGTCAATAATAAGGGTCCGTGAAACAAGTACACGCTATTCACGGGTAAGAAGGCAAGAATGTCATCAGGAAACAAGTTAAAATATTACTTAAAATCGCATCCAAACTGTTTCCTTGAGTTATTCCTCCCCGATCATCCAGCCCCAGCCACTAATATATGCGTGAGAATCAAGCCGGCTTGTTGCACCGTAGAGGTTGTTTCAACTATATTTTTACTTTTTGATAAATTGTGCGCAGCCAAGTTATTCGTAAGTAGAAATACGCTTTTATGATCCGAGATCGGCTTTTGACTCAGTGGGACGCGACATTTTCTGGAGCTGCCTCTCTCTGAGGAGAGTGCCAAAAGAATTGTTTCCACTTCTCCAACTCTTTTATGTGAACTGCAGAGCCCGAGTTTATACTCACGGCGATCTTTTACCCTAGCTCACCACCATAAGTTTTGCTCGTCAGGATTACCCTGTTGTGCTTTTTGGCCGCAATACTGTATTTAAAGTAGTTCTGTTCTCTTGTGAGAATACTATTATAGATGCTTCCCCAAGCTGCTAATTGTCTGACCTGGGATACGCGGACGAGAATATTTCCATGCATAAAAGCCCGGGTTATAAACTTTCTTCCATAGCCCAAATAACATTTAGGCTGTGTCTGGGGCACGTTTACCCCTTAATAGTGGCAGGACTGGTCTGGTCCCACGGGAAACCTGGCCTTATTTTGACTAACTAGGTTCCCTTACTTGCTAGTCATATCTTTACAGGGGGTCATGCACCGGGCAAAGCACGATCGCACATATCGAAGGCACGGTTGATCTTGCAAGCCTGAACCATCTATGGCACCGGCCTCATAACCCGTGGTTTGTCAACGGCCAAACTAGATGAATTGTTCTATACTGCTCAGACAGAAAATGGCGAGGATCTTCGGTGTTCGAGCATCATTATCTCGTTGGCGTGGCTAAAATGTGGTGGGAATAACGTATAAGTAATGCTGAGGTTAGGCTGAGGGTTCTGAAAAGAGATAGTTAGCGAGCAAAAAAAGTACTCAATCCAAACTGGTTAAGATGGCTGAGGCGAGCAATGAGCATGCGCACCAATGGACTTCCGTGGTGTAGGCTGTTTCTAGGTGCAGGTAGCGGTTCGAAGGATGGCACGGCCGAGCTACGTGAAAACCTTGGCCAGTTAAATTAGCAAAACAGGAAGACTCTGACCTTCGGGTCGGGATCCACGAGACCTGTCTACCTGATGGTTGAAAGCAGTGAATGATATGGCTGTGTTGCGGCCACTCGCTTTGTTACATCTCGTCTCTTCAATCACGTTCGTGATTTATGCATCTTATTTAGCTTGAGACTCTTTTTGACTCTGTGCTACTATCGTTCCTTCTCTTGGTTCCCGGATGTGGTAAAACAGAAGTCAACACCAGTGCAATGAACTGCGAGGTCAATAGTTGAATCACCTGAAGTGAGAAGTCAACTTATTCAGTCGAACAACGTCTACGCATTTTTCGGTCGAAACACCTCCTCGAAGCCATCTACACAAGGAGTTCTACAGCGTGCATTCTGATGGCTATTTTGTTTTTGCTTGTATATCACGTATCCCTGTTCATAAAGACTGCAGCTTTATTAAACACGCCAGCAAGTTTCAGCCGATCGAACGTTTGGGTGAAGAGTGGCGACAAATTGTGACGCAATCCAAAGCTGAATCAACTTAAAGTAACTATTTCATATAAAAGACAAATTGTGCAGTTTTACGATAACCAGACCTCAGTGGTATTTCTTTCCGGCTCTTAAGCTCTAAAATTGAACAGCGAATAAACAACTGCGTCATACATGCAGCAGAAAATGGAGACAAGGGGTAAGATTACCGCATACAATCATGACAAACTTCAAGCTAAGCGACTGAAGCTCGAGAAAACTGTGAGGGACTAATTCGTGACAAACATTTAGTGCAGTAATCAAACAATCGGAACTTCAGTAAAGAGAGTTCACACAAATGGAATAATTTTGTCTTTAATATGAGTGCTGATGAACGGAACAGGGATTCTTGAAATACTCCACGGTGGCCCCGGAATTCTAATCCGGATTTTTCTAGTTGCGGTCGTCCTAGAGAGCCGGCTTGCCCTACGGTTCCCCAGTACCTGAAACTTAGCACCATCAGTGACAGCCTCCAGATGGACAAGTGATTGGACTCTCCGTGGTCCAGCTTGATTCGGCATATCCTAGGACCCGCCGGTCACTAGGAGGGAGCTGGTTGTGGAACTTGGGCTACAAGCGCGTGTTTCCTTTTTAATAAAAACGAACCTTTCAAAGTTCACGGGGTGCTAATCCTTCACTTTTGTGCACTAATGCCATCAGCACTAAGCTGCCGACTGGGGTTTATGTTCCCCTGATGGCACCACCACAACACCCGATTTGAGAAGGCCCGCTTGATTTGCCCAGGAAGCACTCTCAATGTGCTTCCAATTGGGGGCTCTTTGCGCCGCTTTAGGTTAACGCTGCGCCACATCATCAGAAACATTTTACAGCACTGCCTGCACCTAATCGGGATCACGTCGGAGTAGCTCAACGCTGCTAACAACCATTGCTAATGACTTCTTTTTCAAACCAATCCTAACTGCCCGTTTTTCAGTCTATTTGCCGACTACTAACCCTTTCGACAGACACCACCCATGTACCACTGACAAAAGCTTTGCTTATGAAAATTAGATAATTTATTGTGAAACAGGCATACTCAAAACTTAGGAAACAAACTACGCCGTTTCCGTGACGCAGAAATATTTTTATAAATACTGTAATGTTTTGTTGTTATATTTCTTGTAAAGTTTCACTAAAATATGCTCGTTTTATGGACGCGAATGTTACGAATACATTTAGCCCAACGTTCGCCTAACAGCGTTGGGTATTGCGCTGCTTAAGTATCCACCTCTCGCGACCGTTAAAGAGGTGGACGGTATTACTGTATCCGTCTCCCTCAAAGCAGAGACTTTAGGCACTTTGCCCGTTTCCATTGACAAATCATTCTATTTCGCAAATTTCTCGGGATATCTTCTGAATTTGCTGTTGGCATAGAGGTTATCATTCCTGTCTCGTGAACACTTTAATTCTCTGCCGTAAGCTTTGACCCTCAAAGCAAGCAGGAAATTATTCCCTCTGTACCACTAGAGGGTGACACCAACGGCCCATTAGTCAATCCCAGATCTGTGTAGCCACCTCTCATAATCACAACGTGGAAAAACGGGAAAGCCACACCACTAGGCTCAGCAATGGAAACAAGTTAGGGTGTCTAGCCATCAGTGAGCCTATCTATGTGTCCTGCACTGTTGCCTTAATCGCGCTCAAATGCTTCTTGGACTGCGCGGACGATTTTCTAGCAGTGCCTTTGGAACTTTCCAGCCCTCCGGTTTGTTCGTCCCCCAAGAACAGAAGACCTATGAAACAACAACCTAAATCAGCTCGGTTTGTAATACCTCCCGGTAACACAAGTCAGTATTTCTATTCCAAGCTCAGCTCTCCTCTTCTCCACCTCAAAACCATGAAGGGAGGTCACTTCCATCCTCGATCCCTGGGGAATTTATCTGCTGCTTTGGTGCTTTGTCCTTACTCCCAACTCACACTCGTCTGAGTATCAACCCTGATTTAATCCGCCTCTTTCTGTCCTGCGCCGTTAAGTTAACCCAGTGACTGTTCCCCCTCTAATTATACCCATGCCAATAAAACAGGTTGTAGCCATTCACACCTACTGTCTCCCAGCTTATTCTAGGGACTAACGGCATAGAAAAGCTCTCGTCTGGCCGCTTTCCTGTTGTCCCTCTGTTATCCGTTGACCCCTGGCCGGGGTAAACCCTGATTGTGTTTTTCTTTCTCGCTTTCCTTCCCAGTAATCATCAGTAGCGGTCAGCTACTTCGGGCACGGTACCGAGCACTTCTTTGGCCGGCACACCTGGACAGTGATGCCACATGGCAGTCCACTAATCGTCGCTCCCATTAGCTGTACTGTCCAAGGTCTCTCACAAACCGGCCAATCGATCTTGTGCTGTATACTCTCTGCTCTGCCTCCCTGCATAATCATCAATGATCACTCACATCATTCCAAAAGGTGCGGGGTGCTACCAGATCAACCGCTATGGCGGCCACGCAGCGGGCGTGCAGGCCGTCTGTAATAATGTGTGAGGTCATCTAGGCTGGTAGATCACACCTCCTGCGTTCACTTCACGAAGTATTTTCAGGTTCGTTGGCCAGCCCCCGGTTGCCCCCACCCAGTGACACCGTTTGCGGATCGAGTGCCCTAACTATTCTTGATAAGCTGCGCTCAATACTGTCCGTCGCTGGTCGCGTGCTCCCACCACTCTTGTTCCGCCGCCGTACGCTAATCTATCCTTCTTATCATCACTCTTGTCGTCTACCATCTCCACAGTTCTGCTACTGTATGCACACCTGCCCATTTTGTCCTTGCTCCCATCGTTTCTCACTATGACAGTTCTCACTACATGATGTCACCGTCGCCAAATCCGCCCCACTTTGTCCGTGCCCGCAAATGTTTTCTTTTCCACCAGCGCCTCCCTTGCCGGCTCCGAATCCCTATTCTCTTCGTACCGTACCGTGCTCATAGAGCTCATTGATTGCCTTTTCATGTTTCACTGCCTACCATTTTGTCATACCCCTTCTTGCCCTCCCTTCTTATTCCACATGCCATTATGCACCAAACCCACTAACACCCATGACCATTCTAATTTCGGAGCCACCCTCCTTGTCTTTGCCCGTTTTAAAGCCACATTTATTATCCGTCCACCACGACCATTTTTACCTTGCTTGAATCCGAAAGTCTCCCGTGGATCTAATCACTAAAAAGGGCCTCGACTGGCATCTTCCGGCTCAGCTCACGTGCACAACCTCCTGCAGGCAGGCGGGACTTTAGTTCCACCATCAAAACTCAGTTGTGTACACACTTTCCGTGCCTTCATCGAATTTTGACTGTAGAAGAACAACCTGATTGGTCAACTCGCACCTGTTTCTCTTCGGTTAGTACTCTCGTCTCCCGTTTTGCATACTTTTCGCCAAAGTTGTCCTCTTGTGTACTTTTTAGATTGCTCTGCTGTCCCACATTTTGCCTAGTGTGAAGACAATTTAGTGCCATGAACTTCATGCATTTTCGAATCAGATGATGTCTCATTACTTGATCTCTCTGGTCCTCCGTCCGCTTATTTCTCTCCTAAGCAGCTCGCTGCTACACCTGCCGCATCTTTGCAACGCAGTCCGTCTCAGTTCCCAGTTGCCCATCTCAGCTGATATTTTAAAACGCTCCGACCAATTTGCATTTAAATGGGCCCACTGTCCCCTAGCCATTCCTATCGCAAGCGCTCTTTCGCTGCGTGATTTGTGACCATTTATTAAAACTCCTCTCACTTCCGACCGTCACCACGTGAGGCACTTGCGGTGATCCAACTGAGAGAACCGGCCTCACCTGTTTTCTTCGACCATTTCCGTCATTCTCCCATTTTATGAACGGCTCCTCTCAGCCATCTTGACTTCCATGCTTCTAACGTCTTTTATCCTCTCTGTTGATCCAACTAGCTCACCTGTCATGAAGAACATTTGCCATGGTTTTCCTAAGTTGATTCCAAATCAACTGACCCAAAGCTATTCGTCTCTTCCGGTCACTGCCATTTTCGTGTTCCAGCAAAACACTTCATTCTTGATTCCCCTTATATTTGTAAATATATTCCCTCCGCGTTCTCCAGTTCTTCGCCGGCCACTTCCCCTGTCATGATCCGGCTGCTCCTCCCGATATGCTTCCATGCCTTCTATATCAGTACCTCACATCAGTGGCTCACACCCTGTTTTACAAAGAAATTGCGCTCTGCCACCGACCATTCTCTGCAGCATGGCGATGCCTAATTGTTATCTAACCCTTTTCCACGCAAATCAATACATTCTTCATTGTCTCTCGTCAACACCTTTGCTTAGACCAATTTTCATTCATTCACATGTGAATATGCCGGCTTTTGACAATCTCTGCTTCGACCAATCGGAGCCAACATCTGATCGTGACCTTCAAATTCACCAGGCATCCGTGTGAATCTATTCTCGCTTTTATTTAAAACCTCTCCATTACTTTTTGATGTGCTTATATTTATCATACACTTATTCCCCTTTAATGTCCCTCCGACGTCTGCGTATAGCAAGTATGTTACGCATTTTTCTACATTTTTACGAAATATTCCCCCATTTTGCCGAGTTTAAAAATTCTTTCATGTTTTTGGCATGTTTTGGGCTTCTTCAAAATCAACCATCGATATTATCACTATCGATGATGATAATGATAATGATAATGGTTTATTTCGGATAATCCTGAGGCATGCTGTAAAGCAAGATCAAAAGTTACAATTGGACGAAGAGTCCGAATTCCAAAAGGATGATTCAGGCATGTGCACTCGATATTGGTCAGGAGAAGGTATCTTGACTTGTGCACGTGTATTGACCACGGTCAAGAAATATACAATTATCAATTATCGATTACTTTTTATGGAGGCGCCCGGCAAATTTGAACTCGAGTTCGGGTGGCCAGGCCGGCCGGGTCAGGATGGAGCTGGTCAGAGGTGGTAGACTCTCACTCAAATATTACAGAAGGAGGGACTGTACAATGAGGGGATCAAACAGAATCGACGGAAGTTTTGTTCATCTTGAGGAAGAAGACGTTTCAGAGGGAGACCTGAACCAGCTATAGCGCTCCGCGGAGTATGGCATGGATTTGGATTGAAAATCAGACAATGAAAGGAATGAATTTGCGGTCAGAAACAAGAAAAATCTTTCAAAAACTACCCTTGTAAAGTTCAGCGACCGAATATCGGCTGAGTCAGTTAAATACCCGGTGAAGGACTCATTTGTAGAGAGAGATTGCCTAGGTGATGGTGACAGAAGTGGCCGGATATAAACATGTAATCTTTGCGCACAATGCTTACTTTCAGAAAGGTGGAATTTGGTGCACCAAAATGGAAATGGGAACTGGGCGACAAATCAATTTGTGATGCGTAAGCATGATAGTCGCAGATATGCGGTTTGCAAAAAAGATGAGTATATAAATGGCAAGTAAGTGTTCACGTATGATTATCGTTATCGAAGGACGGAAAGTGATGAAAGAGGGACGCAAGGATCGAAAACGTCTGAGAGGACTTACCAAGACAAAATACCGAATATGAAAAAGCACCAAACAACCGATAAATACGTTTGCCAAGATGGGTGGTGAGGTAGTTGACAGGTAAAATACTACCTGTTGGTATTCTTCGCAAAGGGTGGATCATGTGATGACGAAAGTTCAAAACTGTGCGATACTGATGTCTCTCAGATGTGAATATATGGAGAGGGCATGAAGCTTAGCAAAGTGAGGATATTGTAATGCTACAGCCGTGTTGGTGAACAGAAGGACTGATAGACAGAGCGAACTGTCTCAATATCGTCGACTGTTGGGAGGCTCTGATGACAAATATTCCTCAGTGAAATATACTGCTTGGACTTTGTGGGACGTAAGTGCATGGCAACATTATATGTGACCTTTTCAAATATATCGGTAACTGTGATAAAAACAGTGCGAGTTTTATCTTGGGGCTAGTACTATAAAGTCTGCATAATTAGCTTCCGATCGGACATGACGCCACTGCCGAGGTTTGGGCCATTCGTGGACTCCGGCCAATCAATCGGCAGGGTATGTACCAGTTGTCGTTGTAATATTCTCTATGTAGTACATGACCATAGATAATAATGTTCAGCGGTAGCTTGCACTTATTTCCATTGCTGTTTCCTCCCTATGTGTATGAAAGGCTCTAACGGCTGCTCTTCCTGCGGCTAACGCCAACTGAGGGGTCTTTAGGGTCTTCAGCTAAGCTGTCCTTGGTTTGTACAATATGAGGGTCCAGTCAAGAGCTACTACCACAAAATCATTCCGAAATACGCCACCTATCTAAGACCATCTTCAAAAGGGTCACATAACGTGTGAACAAATCTGACTTCGTCAAGTTAGTCACCTCCCAGAAAGCGAAGCCGAATTTTCTGTGCCCAAAGTTGTTCCGTACTGTTAAGCCACTTATTCAAGCAGCGTGATGTTTATTCCCCACTGGGTTCTCGCAGCCAAACTTTAAGTTAAACAGTGATTGCCACAACACATCGTCTGGCGGAATGAGTGGTTAGGCTAATACCAGTGGGTCACGAACCGAAGACAATAAAGTAAGCAATCTAAGCCTCGCTTGAGATTTTCTGAGGGTTCTAAATGAAGGTTAAAAGGCTTCTCATGGCGTTTCATTGTGATTGCGAGGCTTTCAACGACACTGACAAGCAACCATCGATTTCAGAGGTGGAATATGCTGGCTCAGAGTTCTGGGAAACATCTAGCGCCTCCTTACGATTGCGCACTCGATTATGAGGCCCAAGGCCTCCACATTGTGGTGACCTAATGAACTGAGTAGAAAAACTCATGCATTCTCCATTGGGAGCGAGGATGTGAGACAGTCCTCTACGTGGAAGTAATCATACACAACCCTAGGGAGGTCATCTTTACAATGTCCTTCCTTCTGTGCGACATAACGAGAAATTCGAATGAAACGCGGAGGCAGTGGCAGCAAACGGGTGAGCATTTGCATAATATTCAACTGGGTTACCGCCTTGTTGACCACTTTTCCCCAGAGCAGTCTCGGTGTTCCTCTGTTCCTTTTCAGCGCTCAAAGCTGCAAAACATTTATCCGTCGTCAGCAGCCCAAGTGACGGACGCCTTTTTGTAGTGAAGCAGCACTCCAAGTAGACTTGCTATAGTGTCCGATTCCCGTAGCAAGTAATCAATAAAAGGGCATCCCCGAATTGCAGCTAGGCATTCAAGCGCTACTCTCAAAGTGTTACTCTTTTAGGGTTTGCTTCGGCATGATATGGCATGCACCACTTAGGCTCAAAACAATTTTCAACTAGTAGGTACTAATTCGGCACAGCGCTTATAATGGTAGATTCCTCGGCCATGGTTGAGACGCACGCGCAAGCGCGCAATCATGGTGTGCGGCGTTACTCAGTGAGATGAAATATTCGCAAGCTTTGGGTATAAAAGTCAAAAGTGTCAGCAATAGAAAAACACGGCCAGCGACAGTTTATATGGATCACTCTAATAGCGGTTCGCGCGGCAATCTTGAACTGGTTTCGAGTTCCAACTGGGCGGTGGTGCGCCTTGAGGATACCGAAAGGGTCAGTAATACGTAATGCTGAAGAAGCATGGTGAACGAGAATAATGCAAGCTATGGGAAAAAGAGGCCTACTGAGGTACTGCGAACAGCGTAAGTTCTAAATAGGAGGGAAAAGTGACTGTATAGAAGTAAGCCCGGGAAAATCCATGCATTCGGAGAGAACAGCAAACAAGAAGATGATGCAACACCCTGAAAGACGGATCTACCGGGGTTCAGTAAAAGGAAAGAGTCATGGAACAGGGAGACTTGGAGCCAATTTTAGGAAAGTGCACTTGGGAACTTTGATGAGTGTGAAAGGAACAGCAGTCCATAAGGTGAGCTTATTTTGAGGATCAGTTACCTGTACCATTCAGAAATGAGAAAGCACAACTGGAGGTTTCTGGAAAAGTGGAGGATCAGTTTCCGGCCGGCCACGGTTCGAGGAAAAAATGGACTGTTCCATCGGATGCTATGTGGAAAACCTCAGCATGGACTTGAGCGTTATTATGCTGTTTCACTGACAAATATATGTACATATATATTGACCCATCGAGTCTCAGTGTTATTCAGCGTCATTGCTGGTATTATACAACATCCTATGGGTATGGTTCATCTGGCGGGGTAAAGGATATGTGTAGGTCAATCAGCCGGATGTGGCTAGATCAGATGGATTTAACTGATGACTGGCATGTTAACGGGTTGCACGTGAACCGTTATTTGTGTTGGCTGTAGTGAGGATATCGGCAGGAGAGGCTTTGCTCTAGAAAACGCCAATCGATCTGATAAGAATTTGGGAGTATTTTCTGCGCGTGGCTTGATTACAGTCCCAGATGCTCCGCAAGGTTCCACCTGGGTCCCTGTCGGTATAAGTCAAAGCGGCATCCTTGGTCGTTCACTGTGGCGACTGGGATAGTGGGAGATGACGAACCTGAAATAAATGGGGATTGCAGTCTGGACGTGGTTCCAGCTGTGGGTGATGGTAACATATGGTGACAACGATACTGAACTTGTTAGGTTTGTGTGAAAGGGGCAAGGAAGAAGTTTCGTTTAGGCGGTCAGTGGCACCCGTTTCACGTGCTGGGTAAAGTGGGCTCTCAGGTGATTCATCTGAAAAGCAACAAGCCAGCAAAGCTGCGTACACCGGTTGGGCAATTTTTTATGCACTCTAAAGTAACACTGGTTAGCAAGTTGACGTGGCAATAATGAGACGCTAATAAAAACCTAAGGCTTTACGGCTAGGAGGAATTAGAAATGGTAACTCTCATTGCCATTTACTTAGACAGAACACAGCTCAGCACTGAGACGATGAGGTAGGTTTGAAAGAACAGTATCGAGTGAATGGGACTGGTACTTTGCTAGCACAGTGCTACATTTGCTACTGTCTTTTCTGGTATAGTGGGTATTCTATATTTAATAGTTTCTCGTGAGCCTTACAGTAGAAGAAAATATTACGGTGTCGGTGGTGATGCATTAGAAGGAATTGGTCTCGTGCCGAAAAATGTAGCCGTGAGTTCGTCTGTGCTCCCACGCCATGGTGCTAGCGTGCTGAGATTATACTTGGTTATGAATAAGGATACCAGATGCAGTAACGATTGCATGGTTACCATATTTTCGTCGTCGTTAGCATACTACAAAGCAGGACAACACCCATGTGAGGACTGGTTTGGAAAAACATGAGTTGGAAACGGAATAGGGCCAAATTTTTGCCGGGGGAGCGAACTCTGACGGTCTACATTCAGTGCTTATGGTAGGCGGTACGAGGGCCTGCTTCAGGTGGGGAGGTATCACGATACACACCCACTGGCATCCAGCTTGTGCTGCTCCAGTAATGATCCGCACATTTAGACATTTTTATTATTTTTTTGTTCTATCGCAGTCAGATATCTGGCTGTCAGAGAAGGCTGGGCTGCTTTTGGTGGGCGACCACAGCTGCCACGCCCCGGCCCAAGCATGAACCGCATGTAACAAGCCGTGCTGGGAATGGGTCAACCACACCAGCCAATCTGTAGAAACACTGTAACCCAGAGGCATGGATCATATGTGACGGGGCTGGTTTGCCTGGAATACAAAAAGTGGCTATTTTCTCTCTTTTTCATTCTTATCTCTCACTTTTTGATGTTTGTACCGTTTCATATGTGGTCAACTCCGTGCAGGAAGACAATCACTTAGAGGAATGTTCACACTTGTGCCGCAGTAACACAGGCCACATCGGTGAAATCAGAACACTGAGGCGGTCTACATGGGGCAGAAAGTGCAGAGGGAGGTAGAGTCAAACACAGCTTGCTATTATTCGATGGGGCTAATGTTCACCGAAGCATCAGTTGGCACAAGGATGGAGCACTACTTGCAGCTCTAACAACGTGATGCCCTCACACCTGACTACGCCACAGGCCGCAAAGTTGGCTTGCCTCGGAGAAGGTGCTTGATCGTAAGAAATTGAGATTTTTTGCATTCCGGGATAGTGGGTATTAACCGCTGAGTCCCCTAATCGCTGTCGGGAAGAGGCCAACTCTATGTGCGATTAATTGAGACTGGAATGTTTGAATCGGTTAGTTGATTTATTAGTACTCTACTCATAACTCAAAGGCCTGGGCCGTTGAAATACAAGGACTGTACATCCTGGTCAGCGTGTTCACCTTGAAGGCCTAGCATATTGCTTGATTGAAAGCTACCGATGTCGGTGATAATGCCCGAATTCGTTGTGGTACCTTGTTCCAAACTAAAGCGTACTTGTTGATGAAGAAGTCTGACATAAATGCAAGCCTGGGCAAGGGGACAGAAACCAAGAACTCACTGTTACGAAGGGAATAACTAAGAGGACTTTTCACCCGCTGTGCCAAACTATATCATCTGTCTTTTGGGATAAAGTGAAAGAATAGGAGGTTACTTCTCGGGCGGCGCAGCAATAAAGAATCGATTTTCAGAAGATCAAAACGTTCTGTTTAATTTGAGGGCGGGGGAAACCTAGAAGTTGTTTCGTGAATGCCAGCTTTACATTCTCAAAAGCTATTCGGTCTCTCTGTCACTCGTTAGAACAAATGACTGAGCCGTATTCCAGATGAGATCTGGCATGAATTCTAAGAAGTTTTTAGTTTACTTTCCGGCAAAATAAGTGTTTGATGTATGGGCCCGACCGTGCGGCGTGCTTTAGCCACCTGAATGATCGCGTGTTCCGAAAAGTCAAACGTACGTGAATAGTGTAGACTCAATTCACCGCCGAAGAGTTATTGGGTAATAATTAGCCGTTTATATAAAACGCTTCAGTAGGGACATTATATTTATAGGTAAGAATATCACTTTTTTCTGCGGAGAACCTCATTTTCCAACCATCTCTCCGGGAGCTGGGAGCGAGCAGTTCCCTTGTAGTGTCATCCACCTTAGAGGCTAAAGCCGTGGGCCCCCAAAGTGTACATGATTTTGATATCATCTGCTATCAGAAAGGGACCTCCCTGTCGGAAAATGTTAAATTTATCGTTTACGTACATTAGGAACAGTAGTGGGCCGAGTACACTACCTTGTATCACACCACTAGATACGGGGTTGTGTTTGTACTAATCTTCGCCTATACTTACTCTCTGGTCTCGGGCTGATAATGAGGATGAAAACCGAGCGAGCATCGGGTCCATGATTCCATATGTTTTGGTCCCCTGTAGTAACCTGACGTGAGTTACTCGGTCGGACGCTTTGGTCACTTCCAAAAAGATCACGATCGCCGATTTACCAATACTGACAGCATCTGTGACCAGGCTGAGGAAGTCTGTCATGCATGTCGCCCATGATTTGTTCTTCAGAAATCCTTGCTGACCAGCCTTGATTAGATTGTGGTTAAGAAGGTGACGCGTCAGCCTTCCCTTAGTCTATCTCCCCATGCTTCTGGACACGACCGGGTGTGGTTCATCGGCCGATGGTTAGCTGGATCTAGACGAGATCCTTTTTGTGCGATGGTATGACAATGGAAGTTTTCCGCTGGGAAGGGAAAACAATGCGCCCTAGTGACGAATGAATAATAATAATAATAATAATCATAATAATAATAATAATAATAATAATAATAATAATAATAATAATGGTATATTTCTTGACCTTGGTCAAGACACATGCACAAGGAGTGATCAGAGAACACAGCAATTCACAGTAATGTAGGGTTATCACTATTTTAAAGTTCATGGCTCACACAATTGCAGTATCAGAACGATAAGCTTGGATGCAGTTTAAGTGAACTAGAGCGGAGAGGGTCGGCTCGGCCATTGTGAATCGGTTTCGAATTCGGGACGGGGAGGATTTAGTTAACAGGATGGACATAGGAATGCAGATAAAGCGACACTGATTAAGGGTAAATGTACAGTGTTTGCAAGAATCCATAAAGCATCTGGTGTCGGACATCACAACGTGAGCAAGGAGTTGAGGCAGGAACAATACACAACATGCCTTATGGGTGCCGATAACTGTCGATGACTGATCCGGCAGTCCAGAATGAATCACGGTGGTCTACTGAATTTGGTGTGCAGTCGATGAAGATAGGAAGAGAGTGGTGGAGTGAAATAGATTCAAAGAAGAGCCGGGAGTGTGGAAGAAGACGCGGCTTGGCACCAACTGGATGTTTGAGAAACCAGTATCGAGAAGCTGGTTGAGTGCTACCAAAAGAAAATTAAAAATAGACCTAACATGGTGTTATCAAACTGCAGTCGGAGATGCCTGCAATTTAAGAAGAAGATTGGTCATTCATTGGATCACTCTTTGTGGAGGGGGCCTGTGATACAAATGCAAGTGAGTCGCATGGAATAATCAGGTTGGCCTTTCTATATAGGTAATTCCGACACTATATAGAAAGTCACCTGGAGGCAGAAACCTTCACCAGGAATGCAGTATGCTCTTAAGGAGCTTGAATGCTGAATGGACACAGAACGGGGAATTTCAACAAGAAGCCGTCAAGGAAAACTGTTGGAGACAAACTCTGCCGATGCGATTAAGCAGATATGCACTGGCGTTGAAGAGGAAGGAAGACAGCAGTGACTAAAAGAGGCCAGACCCGGAGGGACAGAGGAAGTTGAGTGCAAAGGTGTGATCTTCTGCATACGTAATAATAGAATGAATGACCAAGTGGTTGGTATTTTGTTTCACAAAGACATTCGTTGCTGTTGTTGGCAGGCAGTTCATGATGAGGGTAGCAGTCAAAAAGGGCTAGGCTAACGAAATAGGGAGAGTAGGTACGGAAATCAACGGTGAGGGCCAGATTTTGGTCATTATTTTCGGTACTGCTAAGCAAAATGAAGTGAACTGTTTGCATGGAGTACGGGAAATGGGAGCTGATGGGATGTGGTGTGATGAGTGATGTCAGGAATCCGTCCGGCTGTTTGGTGAGACTGTCATGATGGATTGTAATCCTGATTATGGGGTTGTGGTCACTGGTTAGACACGTTAGGCGCTCCATATAAAGCGTCTTTAGGTGTGAGTATAGGTCTAACCATGGCCAAGCCGATCGATCAAATCGTTTGGTCCGTTAGGTAATTCAGGGTTAACGTCGATTTGGTTGATGGGCTACCCAGGTAACCAGTGTGTTTTGAATGGAAGGAGAAATGCGGCAGTCTGGAGAATGTTTCAGCCGGGGGCTCTGGTTAACGGCTTAACGAAAATTAGAGTGATAATGCTAATTGACGCCCAGTGGGCCGATCTATGAGGGATTACGGAGTGGAGGCTGGTAGTTTTTAGGGCATTTAGTTGATGATGGGGATATTAGGAGCTTGGTTAGCCAGAGTGCAAAATGTTTGGGCTGATAGGTGGTAGAACGCTAAAGGTGTCCAGTAGAGGATCAAAAATAAAGTGAAACAGTAGAAGAGGTTGGGGTCAGAAATAGGAAAGGGAAAAGAAAAGACAGCAGTTAGGCTGTTGACCCGGCTGTAGGTGAGGGCAGAGAAATTATAGAAAAGAAAAGGAAATGCTCAGAGCTAAGTTGAGGCCTTTTTATGTGGATGCAAATGTGCTGGTTTTCCGCGGGGTCATGCGTAATCAGATACATACGCTTGCTAGGTGGAATGGGGCCCTGTTGTACCGGGGGCAAATACGCTAGTCAGTGAGTATTGGTTAATAAAGGATGGGAATCTGCGTGGTAAGATTCGATTTAACGGAGGAGTGCAAGGAACAGGACGATGAGACCACTAAGTTATAGCCTGGGACAAGAAAACTAAGTGAAGGTGAGCACCTATCATCAAAGGAATAACAGTTTGCTGGGGAGTTATTATCAGTAAGAATTTTGGTTTTGTAACCGAGTCTACATGGTAGCAGACAAATCATCGCTGACTTTGGACAACATTATTAGTACTTGGGCTCGAAGGGGATAGAAAAAGTAAACTTATGGATAATAAATTATAAATGTGCAATGATTACTTTCCTCGGTCCGACAACCAATATAGGCGAGGCTTTGCCCATAGCTGTTGGGCTTTGGCGTATCAATGCCGGGTGTCGTCCGAGCAGAGGTAGCATGACGCTACTATTCAGACCGTGTATCGACTACTGCAATAAACATCAGCAAGTTGGGCAAGGATTTTTCAGGGAACCCAAAAGGGTTGAAGATAAGTAAGGCGGGGTGGGCAAGCATATGTGGAGAACTCGAAAGGCGTACTGTCAACCGGCGTTGGTTTAGACAAAAGGAGCTGCATGTTAGCACGAAACAGTGGGGTTTCACATATGCAGGATTAGGTCTAGGCTGTCATCAGAAATCCATCTCTAATGAAGGGGACAGAGAGCATTAGCCCAAGACCTTCCCAGCCAGGAATGTATTTTTTCGCCTCCTTTATAAAGGAGAGGGAGAGCGAATTTAAGCCTTAGGGTAAACTTCTCTTTTCTCCTTGACCCGCCCTTCTTTACACTTGGCCCACTGGGTCCGAGACTGATGGGGATGGCTGTTTTCCTTTATTGCGAGACAGCCACAGACCGGATGCCATAACCTTCGGGGGTGTTGCTGCCACAAGCTGTGAAAGAAAAACACAGGATGGAGCAATGGCAGCATCCTTGGGCCTATCATTTAACAGCTTGCTCTTGCCAATAACAGAATCGGACGGATTCCAGTATATATGCGATCCACCTGGTGAACGCGCCGCCGACTTTGACATGCAAGGTAACTTCGCGGGCACGACGAAGTTGGTTAAAAAGTATCACCGCTGGCTTTGCAGAGATTGACCGCTATCTAGTGCTGTTGCAACGGGTGATTAGGACAGATAAGCCAAATATTTTCGGCCGAAAGTCGTACGTTGAAGGTGATAACTGATGAACTGTAAAGATCATAGGATTCAGTAAACCGAAAACTGATAAATAAACAAGAGAGTGGTTTCTGTAGAAAATTGGTTGTAGGTCCGGATAAAACAACTTCTTGATCAGTCGCGGGTGAGTGTTGCTTGGAAAAATAAGGCGTTGTATGAGGAGCAAATTGTTTGTCAGCAACATTAGAACGTCCCCACCACCTCGACTGAAGATGGCCGGCGGTAATGTGTCCGGACCTGGTGTGTAGGACAGTCATTTTTTGCTACCTGGGCAGAAACCTCATCGGAGTAGAACACTGCCATTGAGAAAGTTACTGAGGTCACCGGGTTTACAAGGGGGATTGGCGTGGCGTCATTCGACTTTAAAGAGGAGGCAAAGTATGTGCTGGAAGCCTCCACAATCAATATAGCGTCATCGAAGTAAGTATTTCTATAGTTCAAATATGGGATGGCTTGATTAGATTGCTTGTTTCTGACCTTCGTCAGCCTGGCCAGTGCTTTCACTTTGTTTTGGTGACTTAAGTCATTTAGATCCCGTTTTTTAAAAAGAATCTCAACGCCATTTAATCGCATGGGATATACGTACTATTCGGAGATACTACTAGAAGTCCCTCGTTTTAGTGAAGCTGCGTTGAAGTTTGGCTAGGTTACCGCTAAGACGATCTAGAGAGTTCAGCTGTTTGCTCATGATGGGACCTGAAGCTAGAGTGATTTTGTCGAGGCAGCAATGAAAACTAGAATAGAGCTCAACAACCGCTACCTCTAGGTCACTAGAGAAAACGAATTCGTCCAAGTTTTGGGAAAGGATGATGGAGGGTAGACTATTCCAGCAGGCTCTATGGTATTACTTATTGGTGATCAGAAGGTGTGTTTCTGCTGACTTATCGGTGTGGGGCCAGGGTAAAGTGAAAACACGGGACACTATTTTACGGTCGCTACCGATGAAGCGACTTAGGATTTGGGTATCTAACCGATAGCGAAGATGAGGTTTAATTTATTTCTCCCTCGAGTTGGGGATAAAAAATATTGTAACAGTTACTAATATGGATACACGAAAGGAAATCATGGTATTTTGGGGGAGATTTTAGGGATTGACAGCATATTTCATTCAAGTTGAAACCGCCAGCTAAGATTCTGGCTGGTACGGAGAGGTCAGATCAATAGATGGATGCGTTCATTATTGCTGTCAACTAGTGCATGTTCTGGCCCGAAGGACGGTAGAGACATCCTACAAGTAGTTGTTGATCCTCTTTGATAGTAAGCCTGACTGAGTCCCGAATGCTGTCAAGAATAGGATGATGGAACCTTCTCACTGTGAATATGTGTCTGGTATGAATGATGCAGCCTCCTCCGCGTTGGTCAGATCTACTGGCAGCGGTGGCTTGGTAACCGGGTATGGATTCGTGGTTAATTGGAATGCGATCCGTCAGCCATGTCTCGGTAACTGGTAAGATACTAGGGCGTAGGTCTAATGCCAGTGCTCTAAGTAAGGGTTACTTTGGGAGGACAGAGCGAACGTTAAGTCGTAAGAGCGGCAAGGTGTTTTTGGTTAGGTTCTCAGTAGATAGAGCCGAGGTTTCATTGTGATTAGGTGATGAAGGATCGTCGGACGAGGCGTGGTTAACGATGGGTATGGAAATTAGGTGCATCTTCCAGGAGCTTGCTGCGATATGAGGATTGTGTTTGAGTGAGGGACAAGGACGAAGAAATGGGAGCGGTCTGGAGGTGGAGTGGAAGTTGAAGCTTGTGCCAAGGTTGCGGACTGCACTGAGGTAGTCCACGGAAAGAGGAAATAGGAGACCAGGAACATCAGGTGGGAAGGGTTGAACCTGGCGGTGAAGTAGGTCCTGGAGGACCGCGGGAGGGGTAAAACCAAACACCCCGTTTGGAGAAGTATGGGGCATGGAACAGAAGGCATGTTGAACCAGAGGTGGAAAAAGGACTGCATAGGATTATATTTGGTGCTGTGATAACCTGTAATGTCCGTGGAGGCAAACGTGTTAGAGCTGAACACGAGCCAAAAGCCAGCCTCTGGGTCTCCGAGGAGTGCGGTTGGGTGAGGGTCGGGCCTCATTGTGAGTGTGCTAACGATTCAAGCGCAGCTCGGGCAGGCTGGATGCTTGTGTCTTTAAGCAAAAGCCTTCTGTAGGCCTAGAGTCTGCCTAGAGTCTGGGTTCAGATTTGTGGGTGGATCAGTGCGGTTGCCGCCGGGAGCCAACAGGAGTTCTACTATTCCTTTCCGTTTTTATTTCGGATCGCGTGGTAGGGGGCTCCGGCAGTGAGGCCCCACCCTATCTGTTCCTATGTGATGACAGACCGCAGCGGGTCTCGCTTTTGCACGTTTTCTCGGTTCGGTACTTTCCGTGGAAGAATTGCATGATCTAGCAATGGCAGGAGGAAAAGGCTGGTGAGCCTAACGGGATGAGGTGGTGGGAGTAGAGGTAGCCTGCATCCTACAAACCCGCTTACTTGGTAGAGGTATGGTCGGTGATGCAGTGGTCCCGGAAGCCCGATCCACAATGTCGGTGTTAGGAGCAGAAAGGGTAGATACACTGCGGGTGGGGGTCCAAGCTACATTTAGAAGTACCTGTCGTCCGCCGGACGTTGCCGGGAGGTCCGACAGAGGTGAGCTGTCGAGGTTGACAGGCGCCCGAATTGGAGGGATGATGATTGCCCGGCTGAGGCTGGTCTCTGCCGAGAGCCGGTTTGTGGGGTACTAGTTGGAGGTTCTGTTTGGATGGCTGCCCTTGTAGCCTCTCTTTGAAGGAGAGTTTTGCCGGCCTTTTGACAAGCTCCCTTGCTTTTTGATCTGGAGGGGAATTGTAAAAGTATAGGACGTACGTCTTGGTGAACTCTTGTGCAGCTTTGTGCACGTGCATGAATGGTGCTCCACGTCAGCTGCCCCGAGCGAGGTGGGTTCCATTTGAAATACTGGGGCCTTTTCAGGGAAACTGAAGGCTACAGCATTCTTGCTACTGAAGATGAGCATGAAATTCTCGGTGGAAACAGATCCAAGAAAGTAGCTGATTTAAGCTGCTGTTGCTTATGGCTTGCCGCGGGGCCTATCAGGCACAGTAGCGGAGCAAGCCTGGTGATTTTTCATCCAGGCTCGTGATTCTTGTTGAGGTGTCCTCAATGTTTTGATGAACACGAACAGTGAAGATTGCATCGATCGCGAGGTCCACCAAAGGTATAAAGCATTGTCCCAGTTGTGCTGGAGGTTTTCTAACTCAATCTTGGGTCAAAGTTTTTGAGTAACAGGCACGGTAAAAGTGTTAAGGGAAAATCTTTGGAACTTGTGCAACGTCTTGGGATGATTTCTCACAAAATAGCTAGCTAGGTTCCCAGAAACCTATAGAAATAGCAAATGATATCGAAGAACGTTCCACGAAGGTGTAGGGCAATTACTGGTCTATTATCTCGGAGGCTGTACCACTTAACTGGTAGTGCAAATTCGCAGTATTCGTCCAGCAAAGACACGGATTTTACATCCATGTCAGTAGCATGTTTTTTTCAAGGAAGGAAATATTTCCATTTATTCACGTCATAGAAATTGGCTTTGTATGGTCTATCAATCTGTGGCACTAAGAGATCGATCTTCATTTCATTATGGCTAATTGTCCTCAGGAAATTCGGCCCCTGATTGATTGGTCCTGGAAAAATCCATCATTATATCGTCCCACGAAACAAGCTTGCTTCCTTTTGCGTCTTCTAAGCTCTGGTGCGCAATGTGCATCCTAAATTTCGGTGCCTAAAGAGATTTGCACCGTCATATCTGTTAGATTCAGCTTTTCAGAGCAAAGCAGGTGCCCCCAAGAGAGAAAGCTAGCATCTCAGCGGTACCTAATTGCTTGAATTGGCAGTATATCAAAGCAGAAGGCTCGTTTCATATTCATGAAGGCAAGTCAAGCCCAGTCAATGTTTGCTTTATGCGCCTTGGTGGATGGATATTCAGCAGCACATAGCTATACTCACAGATACTACACTAAAAACGAATTCAGCAGAGAAAGCAAGGAAAAAAGGCAGTTTTGAGAGGTGATTCGGTAGCTAAGACAAAAAAGGTTGTCTCAGTTCAGAGTGGACGCTTTCTGGGTTACATAAGAATCGAGCGAGGTAGGTGACAACTGAGGACCGGTAGGCAGTCGTGCATGCACAAATCATTTTACAATTGTTGCGGGCGGAAGAAGAGGAAGCACGCAAGCTGAGGTACCTGTGAGGAGGGTGGAGTGAGTCTTTCAAAATCCTCTCGGCGAGTCTTTGTCACATTTTATGGTGTCGGGAAATAATGGAACCTGCAGGATCCTTACGGAGAATTCCACTTGCATGCGATAAGTGCTTGAGAGACCTCTTTATTTTGATGAAATTTTTGGCACTTGTGCCAGGGAAGAAGACGGGAGAAACATGCAACCAGTGAGGTGCGCAGCAACAGATAAGTTACCCCAGAATTTATTTGATGGCCCCTTTGACGGTCGGAATCGGAAGTGAGGTGTGGGTGGGCTTCAGACCTGCCAGCCCCAGAAGGTTTCTTTAAACAAAGCCATATCGAACTCGCCATCCATAAAGTCTCGTGTCCCCACAGAGCCGTGTGTTCCGTCGAGTTTCCCTAGCAGCACAACCAAACTGCCACTTAAATCTGGTCTTAAGTTATCCGCACACATTTTGGTCCATTGGCTACGTTTTCTTGCGTCAGTCGTACTCCGCTCATCCAAAGGTAGCCTTTGGGCTAAGACATGATCACCTCTGTGGATAGATGACCCCTGCGTACTACACAGTAAAGAGTGATGCTGTTTCTGGAAACCTGATGGTAAGCATGGTTTTGAAGAGGGAAATCTGCCTCGCAGATAACCGCATTCAGGCCAGGGGAATTAAGCCAAAATTTATTCAAATGTCCAATAGCCAGGTGCATAGTAAGGCAGGAAACCCCGGCATTCCCCGGGTACATCTATACCATTACGAGCCAAGTATCAGCGGCCAACAATGAAATGTCCTTTTTGGAGTGAAAAATGTTGTTTCTGTAAGTGGTTTCCCATGTACTTCCTCCATTCAGGTGACCGTGAGTTCCTTCGGACCGCTCTTTCGACGACCAGCTTGCCAAACCTATCTTAAACATCCACGAAATTCTGTCGGTCTCAGAACCTGGGCTTATCTCTTCACCTCAAATAATATATGGTCCTAGCCGACAAATACTGGAGACTCGTGTGTAGCACTCTAATAGCCACTAGAGGCCTTTAACCTTGCAGCTAGCTGCCAATCTATGAACAAACCGCTACGTGATCCTGTCCGTACAAGTACTGTGAAGATTCTATACCTTTATTTAAGCTAGTCTTGAAGGCAACAAAATACATGCTGAAATCGCCTCCTCTCTGATAAGTAACGCAGTAATGCTTTAGATACAGTACTCACCGCGTATCGTCTTCAACTCTGCCCTTAACACAATATTCAAACTGTTTCATACACCTTCGTTATGTAAACAAACAACCTGGAAATAATTCCAGTTCACCTTCGGGTAAATCCAAAGAACCGCCCACTACAGGTTTGCCCAATGAAACCACGGTTGTTGTTCGAGGAGCGTCGTTCTTCACACGGCAATCGCCCAGATAGCAGAGTATATGTTCAGTGATCCTTGCTTCATCCTTAACTGCACAGCTTTTGGCCATGTTGTCCTCTTTCCCCGTGAGGGTTAAACATAATTGCTGTGCTTTCCTTTCATTACTCTTCTCTAGAAGCTTGCTTTGCCCACCCAACTCCAGCTGTTCCGTAATCTGCCTTTTTTGAGCTTATCTAGCTACAGTCCAACCTTAGCTCCTTGAAAAAGTAAACTAAACCTCGAGCGAACTGAAGTACTGGGGCCTGTGCAAAGAATATGACCAATACCCACGGGCAAAATAGTTTGGTTCACTCGCACAGCGATTCCTTTTGATTTGAAACATTTTGCCTATTTATTGATTAAATTCGTTCCCTTGCGGTTTTCTAGAATATCGACTGCTGTAAGGTGCAGTCAGTCGAACGTTTGAGCGGTGTTTATCGGTCATTTCGGAAGCTATTCAAACTTTTTCCTTCCCAAATAGTTGCGGTGCAGAAATTTGCGCAATGTTCCAATGGCAGCAATTCAGTATTTTCCTTCGGAGTTCTCAAGCTTCAAATGGGAAAACAAAACAATAAAGGCGGCTAAGTTACAGCACTAGGTTGAAAACAGGGCACAGCATCATCAGATAAAGCCATAGCAAAATTCAAACTTAGCAAATGATATTCAAAGCAGTGGTGGAAGTCCAAGTGGTGACAAAAATTCGGATGAATAAACACGGTAAAACGAGTGATCGGAAGTCCAATAGTGGTAGTCCACGGAAAAGAGAAATGTTGTGACAGGAAACACCGATAAGCGGAACAAGATCCCTTGTGCAGCTGTACAACACTCGTCGCCAGCAAGTAGGAGAGGCACTGAATTAGAGGCTACATCCTGTCGGTAGCCTGTCAGAAGGTTTGAAGCAAAACTATCAACCTCTCCCGTGTCTCAGGGCTTCCTAAGCTCTCCTTGTTGAACCCCACACCCTGAGGGATTTTCGCGCTTGAGGCACCTGTGGGTTGCTCCACAATATGAAGTTCAAACCTTTCAGAATAGAGTACCTACTTTCCTAGATATAACCCTAGAGGCAACCGCAGTTCCGATATTTCTGTGGTGAGCTAAGCGGACATTTCCCCCGAGACATATGGCCTCTGAAGGTCTTCAACCTAGCAGATATGTTTCACGGCTTTCACCATTGTGTTATCAAAGGTTCAGCCAAGATATCTTGCTGTTTCAATTAGAGCATGATTGAGGCAAAACTAGACAACCTCACCCTAAATGTGCTATGTTATTCGTCAGTTTTCCGGCTTATTGAGAGCTCAAACTTTACTCACGCCACACGGCTTTTTTGTATCTCGATAGCCCCCCGGTAACTGCACCAAAGTGAATGTTTCCTCGATATAAACAAACGTCTCCATGTCGTTTCTGCGGAGCTTCAGTAACATGCCCGTGGGATCTGCTGTTGTGGCCCGGGCCCTGATGAAAAATTCCTTCCAGTGATCTTCTTTGCTCAACCACGCAGTTTATTATTATGCGCGAATTCTAGGGCTTCATAGGATCAATCACCAGCTGGTGGGGATGATACCATTACAGTTGGTGGTCGCACGCTGGCTGATCGATAGAGAGGAAGAACGTTCCATTTATCTTCCACTGTCGGTCGCTTCCAGGTCTGTAAACGCCTTCAGAATCCTCGAAGCTCTCAATATTCCCCAAAGGACCCGACAAGAACTCCCGAGCTGTCAGACGCAACTGTGACCATCCCGTGCCAGTTCTGGCCTGTGACGACGAATCACGGGCAGCAAAAAGATCCAAATGTCCTCAAAAACCAGAAAAAAATTAATCGGCAGAGGTTAAAACAAAATAACCAGGTTGTTCACGTATGTAATCGTGGGCCCCGGTCACTATCCGGCCGGGGTTCCAAAGACTGACTTGACGAAATGCCTGATATAACAGAATTTTCACTGGACCGAAAGAAAAATAAACAAAATCAACATGTCCTGCGAGACCAACAAAATAATACTTTTTTAGCAATCAAACAGACCAAACCGATAGTACCTCTGGGCTTTGTAACCCGAAACAACTTTTAAGCTAGCAAGTATGGCAGCTATAACTACAAAGGTGATCAGTTGAGATAAAAAATAAGGTAAAAGGGTCCACCTTACCATCAAGCGAAGCGACAAAACATTTAGTGGAAAAGACCTACCCAACAACAGAAGAGGGAAAAGCCACTTCCGAGACTCAAATATTGCAAGTTCAAGAACAAAAGTTAGTGATCATGACCCTGGGGCCGTCATCAAATTGGCATTACAGAGAATATCGTGATGTGAAACTCCCAGTCTTGCGCAATGTTTAGCTAGTGCCTGTGAGATTCTACTGCATCCAAAATATTATCCTCCCAAACTGTGAAGCCCAGCTGGGCTCACCAACCTTTCTAACAGTGCCCACAACGGTATGGATAATTCAGAAGTGAGAGCAATATGATCACCCTTTCCGACATTCAGAACGTGTGTTTACACCTGTGATGTTCACAAAATAACAACGCAGTAGGAAATAAACGTTTTTTGTCACTGGTCCTAGAAAACAAGAAACTGAATCGGTAATGGTAGTGGCAGTTAATACAAGAGAGGTCGGAGGCTCTCCGAGGTGCAAGATTAGGTGGTGCAAGTGACCGCAGAACCCGAGGTTCCGAGAGGGCGGAATAAATACGCTGAGGCAGGAGTATAACAGGTCCAAACGGATAACGATGCCAGTGGCGCTCGTCAAATTTACAGCTAGGATCACTTGGTCAAGCAGGCAAAGCTGAATGATGCCACTTGGGGAGGAGGACTACGTACATGAAATGTGTCAGCTAGGAAGGAAACAGCTGAAAAATGCAACAGAATCATGGAACAATCTGGTTATCTCGTTTTGCTTTTAAGTTGTGGAATGCCACAGAGGAGATGTAACGAGGCACAAAAACTTTGCAGGGTGTGAGAGTAATGGGTAGGGAACTCAACGGTTTACACAAACTAAAAATCAGAACGAGAATGAAGTGCACCGGCCGAAGGGTATGGTAGAGTTTATTAGTTGGATGCTGGTAAAGTCATTTCTGTGGAAAATGACCAACAAATCTAGTGCGGATTGAGAGCTTAAATAATGGCGAAGGAAGTAACCGGATGAAGCCAAGCGAAAGATCGGTGAATTGAACCATTCGTAAAAGAAGGGTCGTAAAGTGTCACTCTGGAAATAGAGACACAGTGAGAAATCGTTCCCGGGGGCCCAGATACGGTTGGTATTGTTACAAATAATAGTATATTTCTCGACGATGTTCTAAAGGCGCTCAAGAAAGGCTTGGTAAATGAGCACAACAATACTCAACAGGATAAATTAATAAAAATATTTAAAGGAGGAGGAGCTCATAGCACCATCAGTAGGTACATCTTGGTGGTGTTTGGAGGAAGTGGCGACATCAGACTGCGAGGTAAATACAGTTTAGTTACAAAATCGGGTAAGGGGGGTTATTGTAAGTCGGAAAAACATGAAATAGCCGAAAAGAGCTTTATTAAAGAATTCAAAAGGAGCATATATTCACGGATAACACTGACAGTGATTGACGGATGCCAACCCGGGTTCGTAATGCGAAGCAAGTTGCGGTTAAACAGGCCGAAGAAATCTTAGATTATTCCCAAAGAGAACTAGGTTTGGCATTTGGCTGAAGATTCCGGAGAACGTCAGGCGTGAAATGTCAGGGCACTAAGCATCTGGTGACACCAGTGAAGGGCTTTTTGAGAATCAATCACTATGGTGATTTGTGTCATTGCGAACTGGTCTCATCATTTCACACATGCACAGATGAAGCCAGTGGAGATTCCGATAAGTCAGGTTAGATCCATGAAAGTTTACGAGAAAAGCTCATAGATGACCTGTATTATGAAGTAGATAAGGAGGCGGTTCAAAGGAGATTCACATGGCAGTGAAGAATATGGTGTAAAACCTTTATAGTCTGAAAAGTGAATGGAGGAGAAACAACAGTTCGGCTACTGTACAGGCTGTGCACGAAGGCAATAAGAGCGACGCAATTTTCTTAGGCAAAGACTATAGAATGTGATATTAATAAACCATTAGCTCTGCTGCAGCGTGTATTTTGGTTAGTATGGACCCGGACCAACTGGATTATGGTAGGCTTGCACAAAAACAGTGACTTGGGAATAAGAAAAAGTATGGAGAGGTGGATCGAATGTATACACGACATGAGGCAAAATGGGCCTCGCTGGATAATGGTGGGCACTTGCGAACCCGGTGGAGTGTAGCCGACTTGATGGCTCTTGGTGTAACAGCCGGTCGTGGAAAATCCCCCTTTTTCCCTCGCGATTCAGTGTTTTTCCCAACATCACTCATTTGCATACGCTATTGACTTGTCTTTACGAACTGGTTGTTTTTAGGACCAATTGTTGTTTGTTCGCGCCCAGAGCGCTGCTTTGGCACATCCTTGTTCAGGACCTGCGTGACGCACGTGCTGTCTGCTCACACGCTGCCATTCGGTTTCTCGTTGTCGAGTCCTTGTGATCGTATTATTGAGGTTTGTATATTGTTTATGTCATTGTTTATTGTAATAATCTAGTATCGTAGAATATCACGGATAATCGTCCTTTGATTTCGGGATCCGTTGCGAATTTGGCTAAGCATTGCTCAAACGTTCGTTACAATACTCAATAGATCATTTTGGAACGAGGAAGAACACGCAAAATGCCAAGAAAAGGATCAGAAGCAGTCGAATCCGGACAGGAAGTAATACGGCAAGTCTCTGGGGAGGTTTTGGGTACATTTGATTCTTTAGTTAATGCTAGATCGCCTAGTCCCGTCAGTGCTAGTTCATGTGTTATTGAGAACAATGTTGATCGTAAGGATGTCGATTTATATAAGCTGAGAATACTAGAACTAGAGCAACAGTTACTATCGGCTAGACTACAGGCGCAGGAAGCAGGTAAGTGTACACAGAAACAGCGAGAGCATGAGACCAGCGACTTCGACACTTCCGATAGATTAGGGTTCAATAAGGTAGGGAACCCCACGCCGGTCGCCGATTACAAACCACCATCGATCGATCTGCCTAGAGTGGAGCTAACGGTTTTCGACGGGCAAGCTGAGACGTTCGTTGAAAATAAGGTAACCGACCCTGGGCAAAGGTATCTTTACCTTGCTCACTACTGCCGAGGCCGAGCGCGAGAAGCTATCGACGGGTGCACCATGCTTGACCCAGAACAAGGCTACATAAGGGCAAGGAAGATTCTAAGGGACTTGTTTGGCCAACCTCTCAAAGTAGCCCGTAACCTAATAGAGGGCGTGATGGCAGAGGCAAAGAGAACCAAGGGCGACGTCTACACCATGGACGACCTGGTGATTAAGATGCAGAACTGCTCAATAGCCCTCGACCATTTAGGTTACAGGGCTGACCTAGACGCCATGCACACTTTGGAAGCCATAGTCCGTCACCTCTCTCCCGAACTACAGGGTCGGTGGGCGGAAGAAGCAGAACGGATAAGCCGAGGCGACAGAGAAGCCAACTTCGAAGACCTGGCCGAATACTTGGACAGGCGAACGAAGATAGCTGACAGCAGATTCGGCCGACTCATCCGGGACAGCAACCGAGCAAACAAGCCCAGTACTAGCCAAGTCCAAACCCCTGTACGGGAACATCCAAAGTACCAGCCTTGGACCAATACACACGTCATTTCACGAGATGCTACGGCGCAACCAAATTGCAGATCCTGTGGTACTAACCATGGCCTACCAGAATGCCCCAAGTTCGGCAACGCCACAATAGACGAACGGTGGGGAATGGCGAGGATGGCAGGAGCATGTCCTATCTGTCTCAACACCTCGCACCGGGCAGCAGCCTGTAGGACAAGGAATCGATGTGGTTACGAGGGCTGCACGGGAAGACACCATCAGCTGCTGCATCAGGCGAGAGTAACCATATCCGAGGCGAGTACCAAGCCCAGCGTGATTTGTTCAACTTCACAATCTGCCAGTAAACCGGTACGTTCAGGCGTAGTGGCCGTGGGAGTAGTGACTCCGACTGGGATAGTCAAGGCGTTGGCTTTCGTTGATAGTGGATCCGACACCACTTTAGTGAAAGAGCGGTTTGCCGACAAACACCAACTGGCTAAAGGTGCGACGTCGTTAGCAGTGAGCACGGTGGGCGGAACACAGGTAATGACTGCCGGTAGATTAAGGCTGCAACTCATCTCTCTAGACACTAACGAGGAAATTGAACCAACGGAGGCATTCACGTTAGCGGATCTCCCCATGCGAGCACCAAGGTCGGTGAACGCAATCTTGACTCGATGGCCCCACCTGCAGGATGTAACCGTTGTAGACTGGGAAGATGATGAGGTGGATCTCCTCATCGGATGCGACGTGCCAGAGGCGCAAAGGGTGCTTGACCAAAGAGTGGGCGACCGCCAGGCACCTTATGCCGTACGCACGGCTCTGGGATGGATGTTATACGGTCCAGTAGGGGTACGCGGTTCCGTGAATTACTTATCCGCCGAAACGGACCGCATAGAGCATCATCTGCAACGGCTGTATGAAAAGGAGTTTCATGGCATTGAAGACAAAAGACCGACGTTGTCTCAAGAGGATCACTTCGCTCTACAAACGGTGCGGCAAGGCACCAGAGGCCTCAAAAAACAGTTCGAGGTTCCCCTCCCATGGCGCACACCGGTCGACCCGTGGACTGACAACAGAAATTATGTTCTCCAACGATTACTACGACTAAAAGAACGCTTCATTCGAGACCAGAATCTGTGGGAACGATACGCGGATTTGATGAAGCGAAACGAGGCCCTCGGTTACGTTGAAAAGGTGCCTGTTAACACCGATAGCAAAAGGGGTATCTGGTATCTGCCTCACCATCCGGTTATCAACCCCAAGAAACCCAATAAACTGCGGGTGGTTTTCGACTGTGCGGCCAAGTTCCAGGGCAAGTCGTTAAACGATCGCCTACTACAGGGGCCTGACTGGACCACACCACTGATCGATGTTCTGTGCCGTTTCAGAGTGGGTAAAGTGGCTTTGTCTGCTGACATTAGGGAAATGTTCCATCAGGTGAAGATTCCGGTAGGAGAACGAGATGCTTTGCGTTTCCTGTGGTGGGAAGGGAGCGACCGGGACAACGCAGTGGTGAATTATAGGATGACTGTCCACCCCTTCGGAGCCATATCGTCACCATTTTGTGCCAACTACGCCCTCCGAGAATCAGCGAACAAACATGGCGATCTAGTACATCGGACGGTGGTAGAAAGCGTCAGCAGGAACTTCTACGTCGACGACTACCTTGGGTCATTCGATGATGTGGAATCAGCTCTAGAGCAGTTCAGGGGTCTGACGAGATTGCTGGAAGAGGGCGGCTTCCATCTAACTAAATGGATGTCGAACGCTTCGGAAGTGCTGGAGGTCATCCCGTATCACGAAAAGGCCGAAAGGGTAAGAGATTTGGACGGCTCTCCACTTCCTATCGAGCGCACCTTAGGGATACAATGGGACGCGGAAACGGACGATTTTGTTTTCGAACTAAACGTTCCCGAGCTGCCAATAACCCGTCGTGGCATACTATCTGCCGTCTCAAGTTTGTTCGACTCGCTTGGTCTCGTCTCACTATGGCTGCTACCCGGAAAGATCTTGCTGCAGCGGCTGTGCCGTAAGAAAGTTGACTGGGACCAGTCACTGGACCGAGGGGACCGGATGGACTGGGAGGAATTTTTGAACACCTTGAAGAAAATAGGGGACATAAGAATCCCACGATGTTAGACTCCTGGCCATACGACACGGACTGGAGAACTTCATGCCTTTTCCGATGCATCCGAAGTCGGTTATGGAGCTGTGGTGTACGGACGATGGTGCGCAGGAGATGGACAATATACCACGAGGATCCTGTTCGCCAAAGCCCGCGTTGCTCCACTGAAGTCGGTCTCAATCCCACGCCTTGAACTCAGTGCAGCCGTGTTGGCAGTCAGGGTGGTGCAAGCTGTGAAGAGATGTTTCGATCTCTACATTTGGTCGGTGAGCTTCTGGACGGATTCAACGATAGTACTTTACTATATCAACAACGTACGGAGCCGGTTTAGTACTTTCGTTGCTAACCGGCTCACGATTATCCACGATGAATCAGCCACGAACCAGTGGGATCATGCCAGGTCTGGCGATAATCCGGCCGACCTGTGCTCCCGAGGTGCAACCAACTTCAGGCAACTAGACACGTGGACGAGAGGGCCAAACTTCCTGCAATTGCCCAAATAGGACTGGCCCGTGTTCGAAATAAAACCCCCTACGGAAGTGGAACTGGAAATCAAAGGCGTAGTGATAGTGGCCACTGTCGTCGAAGAGATATCCATTCTGTCGCGACTGGCCAGGTTTTCTTCCTGAATGAAGACGCTTCGTTCGCTAGTTTGGTTAACCAGGTTCAAGAGAAATTTACTGGTCATGAAAGGGCTACGGCCCTCAGGCCGGATACCGGTCGGCCCAATAAGTCCCGATGAGCTACAAGCGGCAGAGTACGATACTTTCCTAATGATACAACGCGAGGCTTTCGCCCGAGAACTCAAGAGGGCGGAAGAAGTGGGGCCAACCAATAAAAACCTGCCATCTCCAAGAGGCGAGCTGAAGCGTTTAAACCCCAAACTCATCAACGGACTGCTACGGGTGGATGGTAGGCTGACCAACGCCCACCTGAACTTCGACACAAAGTATCCTATACTGCTGCCTGCGAGACAACCTGTAGTAGAGCTAATGATTCAACACGTCCACGCCATGGAGGGACATGCCGGGGAAAGTCACGTGACGAGCGTCATCCGAAAGCGTCTTTGGTTGTTGAGAGGACGAGAGACTGTAAAACGCGTAATCCGACGGTGTGTGCAATGCAGGAGACGCAATGCCACAGCAGGCAAACAACTCATCGCCCCACGACCAGAATGCAGGGTGACTACGGGCTGGTGGCCGTTCAGTGACACCGGGTTGGACTATTTCGGGCCCTTGTGGATCAAGTGCGGGAAAAGATTAGAAAGGCGATACGGATGTATCATGACGTGCATGAAGTCACGTGCGGTACACCTAGAAGTCGCACATTCGATGACGACCGATTCGTTTCTACGGGCCTTGCAAAGATTTATCAGCCGAAGAGGCGTACCGGCCGATATATACTCAGATAATGGGTCGAACTTTGTGGGCGCTCGCCGGGAATTGCAGCGTTGGCACAAGAACGTAAGCAGGGACGAACTGCAGGATCGAACCGTGGCCTACGGCATACGATGGCATTTCAACCCCCCACAGGCCAGCCACCGAGGCGGCGTATAGGAACGCATGATCCGGTCCGCCAGGCGGATATTGCTGTCAATCATGGAGCAGCAGCCGCCCGACGACGAGACGCTGAACACCGTCATGACTGAGGTGGAGCGAATCCTGAACAACCGCTCCCTGGTTCCAGTATTGAACGGCGACCCCACCCACCTGGTGCTCATCCCAAACGACTGATTGACGTTGAGGTCAAACGAGGGTTTCCAAGGGCCGGTAAACCTTCGTGGGAGCTACCTCCACGGGTGGAAGCCAGCGAACTATCTGGCCAAGGTCTTCTGGAGACGATGGCTGCGGGAGTACCTACCGGCTTTGCAGACTCGACAGAAGTGGCTAGCCAAAAGAAGACCATTCAAAGTTGGGGACGTGGTTATGATCGCCGACGAACGCGCACATTTCAGCGCTTGGTCTTTGGGAGTAGTTACGGAAACCATCAAAAGCACTGACGGAATGATAAGAACGGTGAAGATGAAGATAGCTAACGGAGTGCTCATTCGTGACATACGCAGTATTAACCTACTCGAGAGCGAAGACGGAGAATCTGATAACCCTGAGGCCCAGTAAACCTTTTTCACACCAGTAATCGAGGTGGATAAAGAAACACCATGTATACCACACAATCTCCGTCAAACACGTTTAGGTGCTCGCGGTCCTTTCGTTGACATTACAGGGGGTTCTTTCCGATATGTGGTGATGAGTGCCATTCCATTATACATCCCGATACATAGACGCATGCACGACGCACTCTACATCCCGTAAACCCATCAAACATGTGACGGTGTTCGTTGTTTTGCTTCTTCTTGATGCTACCGAATGCCCCTTGCATATGTGGAAGTAGCGGAGCTCAGGTCACACACACATTCTACATTTTGCTCGTTTTCTTGCCACGCGGTCTTTTGTTGACATTGCAGAAAGTCCTCCTTTGATGTGTAGTCATACCTGTGATTTCATTGTACCCCGGGCACACACACACACGCACTCACACGCACACTCAAGCACGTACATCCAGGACCAGACGGCCCCTTACAAGGACAACGTCTATGTGACCCTTCACGCCCGCCACCGGTCATTTGGTCTTGTGGAAGATGTAGACTAGCCTCACGTCTATGTATCCAATGGATTAGGTGCGACCAGTAGTAGAACGTTGACGACGAGCATTAGGCGCGCGCACTGACAGCAGGGCCTAGGCAGGTAGGAAGAATCAGTACCTTTATACCGAACCTTTGACTCTGCTAAGGATCCAGGAGGACTTTGGTGGGCGGTGTAACGGCCGGTTGTGAAAAATCCCCCTTTTTCCCTCGCGATTCAGTGTTTTTCCCAACATCACTCATTTGCATACACTATTGACTTGTCTTTACGAACTGGTTGTTTTTAGGACCAATTGTTGTTTGTTCGCGCCCAGAGCGCTGCTTTGGCACATCCTTGTTCAGGACCTGCGTGACGCACGTGCTGTCTGCTCACACGCTGCCATTCGGTTTCTCGTTGTCGAGTCCTTGTGATCGTATTATTGAGGTTTGTATATTGTTTATGTCATTGTTTATTGTAATAATCTAGTATCGTAGAATATCACGGATAATCGTCCTTTGATTTCGGGATCCGTTGCGAATTTGGCTACGCATTGCTCAAACGTTCGTTACACTTGGGAAAAGCGTCACGATCTTCAATGTGAGGTGAACTGTAGACGACAGCTCAAGATGAAGTTAAGATAAAAGATCTGATAGAATGCTACCGTCCAGAGGGATCCTGAAAAGTATGGAGTGAACTACAATCAGAACGACACTTTTAAGCTGCAAGTGGTTGCATTAACCTTAGGTTGGCTTGGCTAGGACGGTGGAACAGAAGAACAAGTTACCAAATGTGACCATCAGGAGGATTCGTGGAGAGGTACTAGAGAAAACAGGACCCAAGGCAGGAAACAAACTTGGATTTGACTGCTTGCCGACTGGCACTGGGGTAGGATACTAAGGTAATATTTGAACTTTGGCAAAGTGTAGCCACGGCATATGGATCACATGGTTATTATGGTCTTTTTATCGTCATTTAAATACTGCAAAACTGGACGATGCCATTGCCGGGTATAGTTTGGAAACAGTAATAAGAACAAGATGGGGCTGAATATTTGTCGGGAAAACAAACAATTACGGTCTGCATTCGGCGCTCATGGTGGGCGGCATTAAAGCCGTCTTAGATAGGAGGTATAGCGGTATACTTCCATTGGCATCCCTCAGTAGATGTGCCTGGACCGAAACGCGGAGAGTGTTATCGTTGATGGTTGGTGAGAAAAAAAGGGCTGCGGTTATATGATGAATGTGGGCAAAAATTAGAGTGCATGCTAAGAGGATGTTAGGCTACGTAAAACGCAGAAGAGGCTGTGGGGTGAGCGGGGCCGTGGGAAAAACAACTTGGGGGACGAATTGCCGCGTAAGGAAAAGATCTAAGAGTTTTTGATGCACAAAAGTGTGCTCTCAGCAGTTTTGGGTAATATTGTTATAATCCAGAAGGCGTGCCTTGGTCAATAGGTTGTTTACTGACATCAACGTGTTCGGACATTGACAAAACAACACAAACGTTACAAACATCCTCATTTGCCAAGTGGCTGTCCTGTTCACTTGAAAACAGTCATCGTCCAACGGAGGAGCGGTCAGGTGGTTTGCAGATCGTCGCTTACCTTATTGCGCCTGGTTTGCTGAACTTAGCTGTGTTCGTTAATCCACAATTGTCCATAGTTCTGTCTTCAGCAATCAACTACTTAATAAGTAGTATATACTCTCACAACACTCCTCCCCCCTGACAAAAAAAAGATACTCCATATCCAGAGGATTGCCTTCAAGTCTTTCTCCATTCCGAGGTTCATACCTCCAACCCCGGTTCGTGGCGGTGTTGTCATCAACCCCACAACTCCTCCGGAGGTGTGCTTCTTCAGATGAATAATCGGCATAGGATGAAACCTTGTGCTGAGGCGACTTCCACGATCAGTACCCACCTTTAGCGTGCCCCAGGCTGCTTGGCTGTCGTGGGAGATTACCACGAAATAGTGCAAAGCTGCTTCCTTTCCCAGTGGGACCGCGCGTTGTGTCATTTGAACGTGATCCAGAACCGAGTGTTTAACTGTCTTGATTTGAACAGCATCATATTCGGCTTCCTCCTTCGGTAGATTTTCTGGAGCACAAGCAACTTCTCTTGCAGTCTTCGGGCTAAACTCATTTTGGTCTTGAATTTCGACTTCAGTCTGAGTTTCCTCATAGCTTGCAGCTTCAGTGACTGCGATATTAGACGACATGTCTTCGGTTTCCTCGTCACAATGTTCATGTTCAAGGCAACCTGGGTAGCGATCTTCCGCATTTTCACAACGGATTTGGTTCGATTTTTCACAGTTCGCCAACTCATCGGTAATGGTTGAATTCTCGAGCAGTGATACTTCTGGTACAACTTTTTCGATGTTCTGTTGATATTCGGGATATTCGTCCAAAACAGGTTCCACATTTCCACAGCAGAAACACCCGGCTTCTTCCAACTGTCTGGCTTCCACTGTTCTGTCCTCCGTGTTCAAAATTTCTGGACCGTACGCCTTCTCCACACGATCCCTGTTCCTCCATGAATCTCCGACATGGGCCGTATTGACCACAGGCACGCCAAGCATGGCCAGTTCCCGAGCCACATCCGCGAGCTGGACCAAATTCAATGAACGGCCGGCACGGGCGACGCGTACCATCCCACGCAGGGGCTCCGGCAGACTATCCAAAAATCGGTCCGCCAACAGGTCTGCCCGTGACGCCTCATCCAGCGTCGGCAACGCACGTTCCAGGAGTGAGCGGAGCGCGACGACGTGCACCAGCGGATCCGTACCAACCCCCAGCTGGGCAGCCTTGAACCGGCGCATAGCGTCTTGACGGTCGGCCGGGGTGTCTAGTCCCGCAATCAGGGCGTCCTTTGCGGCGGCCCACTTCAGCTCCTTCGGGCCCCTTCGCGCCGCATCCAGCATCGCCCGCGGCCTGCCCTTGAGAAGCGCTCGAAGGGCCGTCAACTTACCCCGGTCCGACTGGATCCCCGAGAGCTCCGCCAGTTCCTCGAAATCCTTCAGGAAGATCCGTATGTCACCATCCTCGAACGGCTCCGGCCACGGTAGATCCATCCTGGTCACGGCACCAAATGTTATAATCCAGAAGGCGTGCCTTGGTCAATAGGTTGTTTACTGACATCAACGTGTTCGGACATTGACAAAACAACACAAACGTTACAAACATCCTCATTTGCCAAGTGGCTGTCCTGTTCACTTGAAAACAGTCATCGTCCAACGGAGGAGCGGTCAGGTGGTTTGCAGATCGTCGCTTACCTTATTGCGCCTGGTTTGCTGAACTTAGCTGTGTTCGTTAATCCACAATTGTCCATAGTTCTGTCTTCAGCAATCAACTACTTAATAAGTAGTATATACACTCACAACAATATGAAATTGGGGAAAGATTGGTCACACCTACCAGAACATTCTGTTAGAAGCCGAAAGACGGCGCACTGTACCCATCGGTGTGAACAGCCAAAGGTTTCATGGTCCGGAGGATAGGCTAACTTTGGTGTTGTTCATCACCCGCTTGTACTGATAACGACGGGGGTTTTGATGTTCTCTGTGACAGCCCTAATTTTTCCGAGTGGGTAGTAGACAGATCCCTTTGGTTGAAGCAAGCAGAGGAGACAGAAAGGGGTCCAAATAGAGAAACCGTGAGGTAAGCCGATGACATTGCATGTTGGGTAGACTGGCCGCTCTAAAGAATTGTTTGTAATTCGTCCATACTCATGTCTCGCAAACTTTTCCATTGTATCCGGTCTTCTACCCCGCCGTTTTTATTTTTAATCTTTGACTATTTGCCCACGAGTACCGCTGATTCAGTTTGCATTTTGCTCGATAATTCCAGCCATTCTGAGGCTTTGTAACACAGCTTGACACTGCTGCAAATGACTTTCACTGTTTCATATCCCTTCTGGGTTGTGCAAATTTCTTCAATCTGGGAATAAAGTTGTACCCACAGATAGTGCATCTGTGAGTGCCTCTCCAGCCATTCCAGAAATACGACAATAATATTATTATTGTTATCAAACCTTGTGACTCGTGACAACGGATTTTGGAGTTTTGAAGACTTTAGAGAACTCTGAGGCTTGGTGGAGATAGAATTCACATGGAGCCTATTTCGCATTGTTCGGAGAAGATTTGCATGCGTGGTGGGTAGGCTAGGTGACCCAGAAAATAACGTAATTTTCAGTCCTTCTATCGTTATAGAATTTCTGATGTGACAGGTCTAGAAAACTTGTTGAGAGTGAGATCCACACAGATAAGTCCCGAAATTGGTTGGTCAAGGTCAACCTCTGCTAGACGAGACCGGTAGTTTGAAACAAGATCGACAAAGTTCGTTTCGCTAGTTTTCTAGGGGTACAGCTGGAAAGTATTAGTTGCTTTGAAGTGTATGGCGGAAGTGCTGCACTAGGATCTCGGAATTTCTATCTGTACTGGTGTCTTGTGAGCAATAACTTCCGCTTCATTGATCCGAGTTGTTCAGTAGGTCACTACCCGACTTGTAGTGAAAATAACTGGGTGGCCTCACAATGGAACCAGAATAGAAGCGAGCATTCCTTGAGTCGGGCGCACTTGCACAGCTTGATAAGTTGGCAGGGATTGCGTACCATGGGTCAGACACTCGGGATGCTGTATTTCACTCAATCCAGAGAAATTGATCAGAGATATTAAACTCCATTGTCTTGGTGAAGATCCCACTTCTTCCCGTTATTTCAATGACTAAGTGTAACGGGCAGGGCAGATCTGGGCGAATAGACGAGACGGCGATCCGTCTGAACTGGATCTGAGATAGACTCGGTGTTAGTGATAAACAAACGCTGGGCCCACCTCCAACATACCATCCTCTGGAAGCTTGCACACAGGAAGAACACAGACACCAGAGCAGGACGTTTACTAGGCAAAGGTGTGATAACATTCTGGTCGCTGGAAGTCCCAGGGACAAGTGTAATACAAAAGGTAGGAAAAGGTTCACTGGAGTCCAGTCTCGTTGGAAGGTTCTTGTGGACTGGACTGGCTGGCAATTATGTCTTGGAGGTAATGAAAAGGAGACGGCGTGTGAATCAAACAATGAAAATGGTAGTATCATATTCATATATTGGTCCTAGGACAGCCAAAGCCATCTTATAAGGAAGAAATGAAGCTACCACCCTCGACAAACATTTTGTTGACTGGATTTGCAGTAGATTAGACGAATAGTGTCAGATGCATTAGATTGAATAGAGTTCCGTCATAGGATAATAAATGACTGGCTTAGTTTTTTGGGTTGTATTTGATGGCCCCATCTCCTACTCGTATCACCAAACTCATCAATCAGACCGACAGAGCAAGGGATCGTAGTTGATATTTGTCAGCATTGAAGGTTTCAGCGGAATTAGTCGGTTGGACTTCCCGCAGTTCATTGTGGCTCACTTTCAGCCTTCGACTTTCTACCGGAGAGTAAAGGTTGACTGTGTTGAAGAGAGTACAAAGATGTCTCCCCGCGACTTTTCTGATCGAACCAAATGGATAACCATCAGAATCGCCGGGGACCACGTGTGGCCAGGCTACAGTTAGATGGTCCATGCAGGGCAGGGCTTAAATTATAAACGTTAGGCTTACAATAAGAAAAGGATCTTCAGTGCCAATCAGCTGCTTCGTGAGTTCGGAGTACGGGGGTAAGATTAGCTGATCTCTGAGTGAACCTGATCTAGATATGAAACAGCAGAATCCCTCTATTTAAAGTTATCTGTTAAGTTGTTGGGCAGGACTCTGACCTGAATATGCCCTGTGAGAAAGGTACAAAGACCATGATTCCACGGGTTGGATATTATGCACCAGCTAGGCGATAACTGGGTGAGGACGATGGAGGATTAACCAAAGGAAGTCGTGTAAGATTTTATTTCTAGTGAATGAGGATAAGAATTTCGGGGAAGTTTAGTAACCACAAAAAGCTACCCTGGCAAAATTGCTCACAGTGGTGTCGCAATCTCCTACTCCGTTAGGTCACTATTTCTGACTGGGGGCCAATGAGCAATAGGATGAATACAGCCACCTTCCCATCCCCCGAAAAATAAAGAAGCAAAATACAAGTCATCTTGAATTTCACGCTGAGATGATCTTGAACTCGGTACCACGAGAATTTCATTGAAACAGGTCATACATCGATCACCTAACAAGAGCGAAATACTGTCGTAGCCAATCGACAAAATCACGTGGCTAGCTGACCGCTTTAAGTCGACACTCACGAAAATTCACGCAAAGACTAGACAGGGTTCACTGTCAGCACTGCGCACGATATGCTAGGCTCAATTGGGACACAAAATCAATGGACTGTCCGTTATCCCTTATGACAGCCTAACAAGAGTTGGTCTTGTAAGCCTTTATATCTGGTTGGACCCCAGAACACTGGGACCTTTATCGAAAAGTTCAAGGCTTTTTTAGTGCCCTGCTAAAAAGTTATTGGAAAACTGTCCGAACACCCATAATGCATTGAGGTCGCTGTTAGAATGACAAGAGGAAAAGGGCGCGATTAGCTACGTGTATTTTTCTTTCCAAAAATGTCCTTGCGGCTGATGCTACGGACCACAGAGAAGGTAAATCAAAAGAATTAGTGCCGTAATGCCCTTGGATAAATGAAAGTATACCCAAAAAGTTCCTACTATTTAGGGGTACCAAATATTGGGGGCAATAATCACTGGGAAAATGTCAATAAAGCAGAGAATAATCCCACCAGCCTGACCTAGGCTAGTTGCGCCTGAGATGATGGTGCCCCCGAATCGTCATCTCGAGGTGGATGCACGCTTAAATGAGCCGGATTTCTGTGACACGGGTCAAATGCGACTTTTTGTATATCGTTGACTGCCTCAGTTCTAACAACTTGCAGTGAAGACTGAGGCAGTGATTATAGGTACATCTCGGAGCCTGTTCGTCGAAAAGAGGTAACAGGCAGCACAAAAGAGGTATGGGGATAAAAGAAGAGCTGAGGTTTGCAAGGAGCGTGGCAGGTTACTTGTTGGTGACGGGCTTACAGAAAATAGCTGTTAGACTGCACCGGCTTAGCAGTTGCGTTTGGATTATTCAGGCCCCGCAAAAAAGGCTGTATTTGTGTAAGTCCCAAGCAGACCGGTTGTCAGGCAGTGATATCGCACGGACTCCCAACTATTTTTCCCGGTCAATCCGGTATCTTTTTCACGAATTTCAGCAGTGAGCTATCTCCTATAAAAAAGGAATCACTTTTCTTGTTTGCGAGTTTATTCATCACGTTTTCCACTTATGATAATAATAACAGCATTGGTATATTTCTCGGCCACGGTCGAGATGCTCGCGCTGGCACATGATCGTGGTGTAACACGTTACCCAATATGATGAAATATTCGCAAATTCTGAGTATAAAAGTCAAGAGTATCAGCGATAGAAAAACATAGCGAGCAACATTTTGAATAGATCAGTCTAACAATGGTTTGCGCGGAAATTTCGAACCAGTTTTGAATCCGAGCTGGGTATTGGTGCTGGGTGGAGATATCGAAAATCATTAAAGCAGCGCCAAGGATGCATTATGAACGAGAATGATGCAAGCCAAGGAAAACGGGGGCCTACTTAGGTTCTGCAGATGGAGTAAGTTCTGAACAAGGGGGAAATGAAAGAATGAAAAAAAATTGTAAAGGAGTGTGCTCGGGAAAATTGATGCACGCGAAGAGGATAGCGATCCATGAAGACGATGCAAACCCTGAATGACGGATTTACCGGAGTTTAATAAACTGAATGAGTTTTGAAGCAAGGAGACAAGAGACCAATCTCGTGAAAGTGAACACTGGTGGATGTGGGTGAAACAGCAGTCCATAAAAAGGTGAGTTTAATTTCTGGGTCAGTAAACTGTACCATTCAGAAATGAGGAAGCAAAACTGGAAGGTCCTCTAGAAGTGGAGAGTCAATTACCAGCCGGCTAAGGTTCGAGGAAGAAATAGACTGCGGTAACGGATATTAGAATGAGAAATCTCCGCATGGACTTGAGCGTTATTATGCTGTTTCACTGACAAATATATATATATATGTTGATGCATTTGGCTTCAGTGTTATTCAGCGTCATTTCTGGTAAAGTACAACATCGTATACGTATGTTTCTTCTGGTAGGACAAAGTATGCGTCGGTCAATCAGCCGAGTGTGGTTGTACATTAGCAGCATGCACGTGAACTGGAATTCGCGTTGGTTGCCTTAGAAAACGCTGAATGATCTGATAAGCGATAGGAGTATTTCCTGTCGGGTGGCTTGATTTCGGTCCCAGATGCTATGGTAGGTTCCACTTGGAGCTCTGTCGGTACAGGTCAAAGTGGCATCCTTGGTTGTCCGGTTTGGCGACTGAGACAGTGGGAGAAAACGAACCTGAAATCAAGGGGGATTGAAGTCTGGACTTGGTTCCAGCTGTGGGTTATGATAATATGTGAAGACAATAATAATGGACTGGTTAGGTCTGTGTGAGTGGGTCGTGGATGAATTTCCATTTGATCCGTCAGTGGCACCTACTCCACATTCTGGGTAAAATAGGCTCGCAGCGGATTTGCACTATACTGCTACAGGCTAAAGAAGTTGTGAACACCGGTTTGGCACTGTGTGTAGATTCCAAAGGATTTATGACTTGCTCGCTGGCACGGCAGTGCTCGGATACTAACAAATGACCTAGAGCTTCATGGTTTAGAATAGTTAGCAATGATAACCCTCAATAAAGTTTTGCTTACGCAGAAAGCAGTTTGGCAGGGAGACGATAAGATAGGTTTGAAATAACGAACTGTGAGCGAATAGGACTGGCACACTATTAGCGTAGCGCTATACTGTTACTGTCTTTTCCGGTATAGTGGTTATTCTATGCCGAGTAGTTTCTCAGGGGCCTTAAAATGGAAGAAACTATTGGGGTGACAGTGGTGTTACATCAGAGACAACTTGTCACGTGCCGAGAAACGTTAACGTGAGTTCATCTGTGCTGTTAATCGATGGAGCTATCTTAATGAGATTATACTCGTGAGCGGGCAAGGAAACCTGGTGAAGATGTGATTGCATGGTTATCGTGATATCCCTCTCGTCGTTATCGTATTGCAAAGCAGGGAAACACCCATGTGAGGACTGGTTTTGGAGAGCCGTGAGAAATGGGAATGAGATGGGTCCGAATTTTCGCCAGGGAGGCGAACTCTAACGGTCTACATTCAGTGCTTATGGTAGGCGGTACGAGGGCCTGCTTTGAGTGGGGAGGTTCCACGATACACACCCACTGGCATCCAGCTCGTGCTGCTCCAGTAATGATCCACACATTTAGACATTTTTATTATTTTTTTGTTCTATCGCTGTCAGATATCTGGCTGTCAGAGAAGGCTGGGCTGCTTTTGGTGGGCGACCACAGCTGCCACGCCCCGGCCGAAACATGGACCGCATGTAACAAGCCGCGTTGGGAATGGGTCAACCACACCAGCCAATCTGTAGAAACACTGTAACCTGGAGGCATGGATCACATATGACGGGGCTGGTATGCCTGGAAGACAAAACCGTGGGGTATTATTTCTCGCTTTCTCATGCCAATCTCCTACTTTTGTTAGCCGTGTCTTATCGGTGGTCAACTTTGGGCGGGGAGAACATCATGGCCAGGAATGTTTGCAGAAGTACCGCGCTAACTCACCATATTCGTGAAGTCAGAACCCCCAGGCCGTTTACATGGGACAAAAAATGCAGAGGGACGTAGAGTCAACCACAGCTTACGATTATCCGATAGGGTTCATGTTCAACAAAAAGCCAGTCTGCATAAAGATGGGGTACAACTAGCAGCACTAACAACGTGATTCATCGGGACTATCAACAGATGTTTTGTAGTTTTGCTGACTAAGTATCAAGTGGTATATAAGCCAATCATGGAGGACGCCAGAGTTCTGCGAGAAGAGGGGAAAGTTCTGCTGTGAGTGTCTAATGGTTTGATATAGGGTGACTACTTGGTGGAGTTTGAAAAGTCTGACAGGTGCTGAGTCTTGGGTTAGAGAAAGAGGCGAAGACTAAATAAAAATCAGCACTGGAAATGTTTAAAGACTATCTTTCACGCTTACAGTGGTATCTCATATAATCAAATGCGACTTCAGAGGCACTGGCCTCAGTCATGAGAGTTACTATGTTTAGGCATTGTTACCTGGTAGGTTTACCCTAAGGTAATGGCAGCTACGGTGTACGGTGTAGCACTTCCTAGAGATTATCTAGGGTTCTGGTTAGTATCTAAATATTTTCTCATAAGCTCTATCAAAAGTCACAAAGATTTAAAAGAGGAATCAGTTTTTGGATGTCCAGAGCTACGTGTAGTCCAGACCTAAACATAATTAGGGAATCTGAGGGAAGGATATCAGCTGGGAGTTTATCCCACCAAGTTGCAAATTTAAGGAGGAAGAAGCTTTGCCTCAAGGATCTCCGAGTAGTAGGGATCATTAGATGGAGTGCCTTATTACGCAGTTGATGTTTCGAGTTTATACTGAACTGAACGTGGCTAGGGGATACAGCTTGTTTTTGAAGCAAAGTAAACAAAAATGCAAGGTTGAGTTTCATTCTCCTAAGCCACAGAGGATCAAGCCACGGGGATCAAGCCGCAGGGGTGTACACCGCTGTCTGTAGCTCAGGTTAGTAGAAGGCCCAAGCAGTCTTTTGTTAAATAGACGCTGTACATTCTCAATGTCTATAATGTCAGGTTTATGCATATTTGAGAACACAAGTGTACAGTACTCTAGGGTTGGGCGAGTATGAGTTTTGTACATCTCTAGCTAACTGTTGGTGAGAAGAAAATTTTTCTGCAACAAGCCAAGGGACTTGTTTGCCTGTGCAGTTATGTAGAAAGTGTTTTCAGAGAAATTGAAAGTGTAAGAATATTACAGTCCAAGACCTCTTATTGTTGAGGAATATGGGAGTGAGACACCGTCAGTCTTAAGCGTATCAGGAAGAATATTGCAGCAAAGTCTGAAATAACAGCTTTTGGTCACTGAAATTTCCATTTTCCATCGATTACACCAGGAGGCTAAGGATTATACGACGACAGTTGTGTTATTTAGTGCTACAGGTAGGTTTCCTCGTTCGAATTCGCAGACTATCTTCTTATCGTTGGCAAACAAGAAAACTTAGCCACAGGTGATGCATTGCAAATATCATTTATATATAGTGAAAGCAGTAGTGGTCCTAGAACACTACCCTGGATAGCCTTGCTGCTTGCCCGGTGGGGGTATAACATCTGGCCGTTGATGCAGGTAACTTGGTGACAGTCCAGTAGGTAGGATTTAAACCAACTGAGTAGGGGGTTTTCAATCCCGTATCCTCTAATCTTTTTGAGCAACTGCAGATGTGGGACTCTGTCGAAGGCTTTTGTCACATCAAGATAGTTGATGACGAGTGCTCTGTCTTTGTCGGTAGCTGTTGTTACCAAATTCAGAAAGTCAAACTGGCAGGTTGAGCACGACCGTGATCTGAGAAATCCGTGCTGTCTTGGGCTGATGAGTTTATGTGCAGAAAGGTAATTGGCCTGGTAGTGTTTCACGACTTTTTCTGGCGGCCTCGAGATCATTGGCGTATGATTAATCGGGGGTAATTGACGATGTAATTCACTGCGCCTTTCTTGTGCCTGGGGATAATCGTGGATTTCTTTCATTGGCTGGGGAAGGTTCCGGTTTGCAGAGATAAATTTTATAGGTTTAGTAGTAGGAGGGGAATATCTGGGCCGCCAAGGGTGAATATTGCTTATGGTAGGCCGTCAGGTCCGGGGTAGTAGGTAGGCTTGAAAGTGTGGATGTATCTATTTATATCCGTAATGGTAACCGTGACAGAACTGAGTGAGGAATTTGTGATAGACGAGGTGGCAAGTTGGGCACACGCTGGACTGAGGGACACGGTGGTTGTGGTTGTGGTTGAATTCTTGCCTTAGTTGTAGGTCACGGGCCCTGCGGTAGATTTCGCGGGAGAGTTCCTCTCTGAAGACTGTAGAAAAGTCTCTCTCTCTTTCGTGCTGCCGTCGAAGCTTGTCGTGTTTCTGCTTTAGCCTGGTTATATGGTAACCTGCTGGTCCGGATTGATAGTAGGGGCGTGATGTGTTTTCGATGCGTGATTGTAAACTTGAGTAGAGGGGGTCAGCGCAGTACTGGGGGTTCGCTGTTAAGAAGAACTTGTACCATTTTCTGGAGCGAATTTGAGAGGGGATATGGTCCCATTTAAAGTGACGAAAGGAGGGACGGCTACATGGTAGGCTATCAGTACGCGGCCTGACTTGAAATCTGCTACTGATGATTTTATGGTCGCTACCTGTGTAGTCGTTTAGCACGGAGGCAGAGACGTTTCTGGGTATATATCAGATCAAAAATTTTATTCTTTCCGGTAGGCTGTTTTACATGTTGGGCCCACTGGCCCAGGCGAATGCATGAGGCGAATTGCAAATATTTTTAGGGGTGAAGTAAAGGGGGACCAGCCTATGCCCGGGGCATTGAAGTCGCCTGCTATAAATTTACCTCAAAATAGCAGGTCAGCTATGTAAATGAATGTTTCGGTGATGGGGTTTAATATGGAAGTGTCGTTGCTGCCTGTTCAGTGTAGTTTAGTGGCACCTGTATAACACTAAAGTGGATTGAACAGGCGAAAAATAATCTACAGCTCGTGATCTGGTATTTTTCCCGGGGTTGACGTAAAAAGCCGGTATTTACTGAGGCATTTGTCCCTTAAAACATCCATGTGGTTGGTCTTGTGGATGGGATAGAAAACAAAGAATAGCAGGAGCTGCGTTCTACCGTTTTCCGATGGCGTGAAATCAAGTAATAAACAAGTAGGCGTGGGAAAAGCTTGGACATCGAGCTGTGGCAAAGGAGTTACCATGGTCGCCTCGAAGGAAAATCCAGAGGTCCTAATGGACAGTGCTTTAAACCAGAAATGCGACAGTCATTGCTAGCCAGCTGTGTACGTTTGGGGCTGTGAAACGGCCAGTTCATACCACGAAGCACGATCCCTTGAGAGCTTGCATGCCACTCAATGCCAGGCTGAACAGTAAATTCAGTCTAAATAGGAGCAACGAGGTTATTCAGAGGATTCGGCAAAAAAGCTTAGTATTCCCAAGGCATATTGCATAAGAAGCAAAGGACTGTCCACGATGAGCAAAATTATCCAATGTAGGGCGCGAATACTCGTGGTTTGCATGAGCACAGCAACTTCGGGGGACACATGACTGGAATTCTGGGTCATTGCCGGAAAGACACATCACCATCCGTAACGGAACACTTTTTGGGGTTGCAGCTAGTGGCACGGCCATCGGAGCATCTCATTATATTGCCTATAGAAAAAGCCTACTGATTTCCGTTAGCCACACTGAAAGTGGTCATTTCTTCCTCATCTGAACTAGTTGTTTGACTGCTTCAACTTCGCCAAATCTTTAAGAACCGATCGAAAGTTGTAGTACTCCTCTGTCAAATAACATTGGCTTTGTTTTTTTTCACGGTCTGCCTTGAAACAAGCACATTCAAGTGTGATTTTTAAAATCCTAATTTATTGTCGTTCGCTGTTTGCGTGCCATAACAAGCATCATGGAGGTTCCGTTTTCCGGTGGACATGACCGACTAAATTTCGTTGGTTACGAGTTTTGACGTTGCGAAAATCCGTTTTTCGTTACCAGTGAAGGCGATTTTTCTGGGCTGCCACCCAGTGTCACGATAATGGACTACGTCCAAACAGTGCATAAGAACCTAGCTTTAAAGGAAAGATTGTGGTTCAGGGTTCACATTCATCGCAGTCGGGGCAGAAAACGTTGATATCCGCTGAGGAAAGCGAGGGCGAGCATCTCAAGTTCAAGCGGGGTGGGGGGGGGGGCAGGATAAAAGTTTCCAAACAGAAGACTCTAATGATTCAGAAATTGACAGGACAACCGAAACAGCCTCAGGAGTAATATCCCGCGATGGACCGAGATAGTGAATATAACAGAAGGCCGTTCAACTAAGTCAACCAGGTATTCATGTGGAGGTTTCGACGTTAACCGTCACTTCCGGATTTGCTCGTGAAGGGGGCCCCCCAGGACCCAGAAGTCCTGTAGATGAAGCTTCCCCGTCGGGCGATAGCCTGCCGTATTGGCTTCCGATCGGTGCAAGTTGGGAAAATCTATAATATAAACCTCGATTCCGATTCGTAAATTTTCTGGTTTTCTGGGTTATTGTAGAACACGCGCAGTCCTTGAGGGGTACCGAAGATCCTATACACCAGGGGAATACATCGTTAAAAAGGGCATCCCAGCTGTACTGTGAGTGCTTAACTTCCAGTCGGTGGAGGCGCCGAATAAGTGAAGAAGAAGCACTTCCCTTGGAGCATAAAGAGAGATTACGGTATGCAGTAAGGAAGTTCTAGTGGCCAACACCGACAAAATAATTACGCGAAGACGCACTGGCGGCCACTAATAGTAGACTAACAAACTCACCCGTTGAGGTTGGAAGAGAGGTGACTGTACAGCTTGAAAAAGTAGTGAAAAAGAGGCTATCAAGAAGAACTAGCGATCTTCCGAGGGCAGGAAAGCACAGATAAGCACCGAGTTCTGCCACAGCACAAGGCTACCAAGAGTAGGGCATCGAGAAGGTAATTAGATTGCTGGCTGGGCCGGAAAGTCAGAAATCCCCCAACAATGAGTTTGGCTCTGTAGTCTGAAACAAGTAAATGCAATCGAAGACCATTCTGCTAACTGCCGTAGGATTTGAGGATGAAAATTTTGTAGGGAAAAGAGGGACGATAAAATGAGCAGGTCACCTGCTGTGACCCCTTCAATTAGTCTACAAGCGGTATCAAGCAGCATCCGGAAAACCAGTCTTCCAGAAAGTATACATATCGGATGGGTGGGCATCCAAACTTGAGGGAGGCTTTTACAGCAATCTGTCACCAAGTAAGCCGGATAGTCCAGAGGGAATTACTCCAGAGGCCTTGAAGTCTTAGGCTGATCTGCTAGCCGAATAGCCAAAGCTTACTTAGAACTCACGTCCTGGCTCCAACCCACTAAGGGCCATGCTGAGGTGAATGTGTACTATAGATCGACAAGCGCGATTCAGGTAATTATAATATTTACGGTTTGTTTTAGGAGGCACGAGTCTTGAGAGATTGTTTGTAAAAAGAAGGGTAATAGGAAGCGAAAACAAGAACGGCAAAGCGAGAAAGAAGGAATGATGAAAACAGGCAAATCCTGACAGGAAGCTGGAAGATCCCCCTTCTACAAGCCATCAGGGCATCGCTCCAAGTGGCGCATTTGGCACAGTTAGAAGCATCGACCAGGAGCCAAGAATGAGAAGCAGGCCCTTTCAACACGATTGGAAGGCACATGCAACAAAACAAATGGGCGAAAATTATAGCTTCATTGGTTTTGTTAATAGTGCGAAGGAAGAAAAGCAACGAGGAGACAAATGGCATAAGGCGTGAGACTGGCCGGGCTGTTTCTACCGTGAAGAACTCCATAAAGACAAGTTACTCTTCAGTTACTGCTTGGGGTAGGACAAATTCCGTGTGTAACATTGAAACCTGAATATTACGCTAGCTCCTATATTTTGGGGGCCGCTATTTTAAGCCACTCCAAGCAATTTCTCAGGACAATACGGCAGCTAAAATATCCGCTCCACAACAAGTGGTGTGGCTTGTTGTAATCGGTATAGTTTCCAGTCAATGGTCCTGGGCGTTATTGAAAATCACAACTTCTTAAGAAAAACCAGCAACCCAGAAAATCTAGGGCACTTTTCTTACCTGGTTTTCGTTTACCTTTAACGTTCTGCTTTACTCACGGCGTCTTCTTGCTACCTTAAAATGCCGTGAGTAGTGAAGTCTTCCAAGAATACCCCATTCTCATACTCCGGTTACTAGAAAAAATAGGCTCAGTAAAACTCCCTCGGCCGTAGAACAACCCCCCCCCCCCAATCTACCCTGCCTGCTCTCGCTCCGCCAAGCTCCACATGTTTTTCCCTTGGCTTTGACACCCCCCCCCGTTGGTGCTTAGTTGTTCCACCCCTTAGCATTTTGTCTCACGGCACGGCTTACGCCAGCTCGACTGGAAGCCACCCCACCCGAGCCTCCACCAGCCTCCTCTTTCGTATGTTCCCCTTTGACTCTAATCTCCACTCCGTCTAATCAAGACGGCTTGTCTTCCGCCAACTTAAACTGCCCCCTTTATGTGCCTGCACTGCTTTCCACAAGTAGCGTACCCTTAGCCCTATCCAACTCGCGTTCTATTCTCGGTAAACTCCTGCCTTTAAAAAATTTGTCCTTACGTATAATTATGGCATTATCGTGATAACAGAATCCTGGCCGTCTTAGAGAACTCCCAGCATTCAAAAGTCTTTGGTGGGATACAATCTTCCAAGGACCAATAGGCTAAACAGGCTTGGTGGTGGGTGCCCGGCTTATGTAAAGGTAATCTACACCAAGACCTAACTTTTGCATACGGCACTCGATTCTGTTCCCGAATCCGTCTGGTTCACTGTCAGCCCCGGAATTACTGTTCTTTACACTGGCAGCTTATATCGCTCGCCGCATTCCACCAGTTCATTGTTTCCATTTAATAGGTTTTTCGAATACCTCCATTTCCTCCCGCCTGGAACCAAGGTAATGGCTGGTGACTTTGATCTCCTTGAAGTTTGTTGGTTCGCCCTATCGGCTGTCCCTAATCTTGTGGACCTGATTACTGGTATTTATCCTCGCGGCTGGACACAAAGTTTCCGAACCTACCAGGTATGGGGGCAAACTGAATCTGAAATATACTCACAAAAAGTCTCTCATCGAAGAGTCAGTAACAATTTACCTGAAAATGACCATAAAATAGTTATCTGTCATCTGCCCCTTAGTGGTCCTCTTAGCCCCGTACACAACTCCGGCAACGTATTCTCACGCAAAAATTGGACCTTGGTAGCCATGCTTATTTGCCAAAAGGACTGGGGCGGGTATTTTCTTACTCATGATCCTCAGATTGCTGCGGCATATTTTACTCCTTTTCCGACTGTCCGAACAAGTTATTTTACGCTTCTCAGGCTGTACCTGAAAGTGATCCCCTGCCTCGCCACTCCACAAAAAGTATGATAAACTTCTCAAGCAACAACGTAATTCCGCCTCCACGCACTTATTCAACGACAAGATAACACTCGACTTCATGACCCGGGAGCTAGGGCATTGGGTCATCCAAATAAATCTCAACTTCTTTCTACGTTGCACCAATCCGGAAGAGCTGATATCAAGGCTGGCTTCCAACTTCTGATTCTGGATTCTAACTCGCCTTTCACCTCCTCACCTTGAATAGCCTAAACCTTTAAGGCTTTCATTGCCTCAGCTATGGTTCAGGCTACCGTCGCTGCCCCTCCTCAACCTTTACTCACTAATGACTCTGCCATCCACACCCTGCCCTTCGAATCCAGGGCTATTACTAAGTTATTATTCAATAGGAAACTCCCTCTAGAATAGGCTCCAATGGCTTACCTCCATTTGCTCTTGTCAACGGCTGCCCGGATCTCCCCCTTTTGCTGCTCAGCCTCTTCAATCTGTCAACTGGTGGTAGCACGGTGCCTGCTAACTGAAAGCGCCCAGCAGTTGCTCCCATTCATAGAAAAGGACCCATATGTAAGGTATCCAATTATCGCTCTATAAATCATGCCTCCGTTTTATCCAGAATAATGAAAAAAATAGGTAAAGATCACATTATCCACCACTTAATGAGCCTCAACCTTTTGAAGACAACCAACATGGACTCCTCCGTTCACAGTCCTGCATGACTTGTCAGTATGATTTTCTGAGTCTTATCACTGGCTCAGCTGAAAGTGGGAAATCTTTTGTTGTTTTTTATCCAGATTTGTCCGAGGCATTTGATCGTGTACCTCACCCCCACCTTTTAACAGAGCTATGATCGTTTGGCAATATCGACCCACCAAGTTCTTGTTTCCCATCTTAATTACCTCATCGCTCATCGGTTGTTTTGAATAATGGGCGAAACTCTAGCCTTAGTCCTGCTACTATTGGTGTCATTCAGGGCGTTTTTTGTACCCAATTCCTTTCCTCCTACACATGAATGATGTTTCCGACAATACCAAAGGGCACATTTTTCCTGTTTGCGGACGACACTCAGATAGTCCACACTTTTTCGCCTGGCAACCCTAGTGCTACCATCCCGAAAATCTCCTCTAACTTGGCCGCTCTCAATGAGTGGTGCTCAACCGGGGCGATGAGATTCCCCGCCGATAAGTGCACTTTTCCTAAATGCAAATGCCAGGTTCCCCCAGGTTACCTATACACTTGCGGTTCATCCATCAACAGCTAGCCCTTAGTAAGAGACCTTGGCTTTGGCCATTCTTGCTCCTTTAACTTCTCAGGACCTGTCAACTTACAAACCGCAAAGGCCAGACTGTGTCTCGGGCTTCTGTCCAGGTCCTCTCAGCTTGGGGAGAGCAGTATCTGCGTGTAGAAAGTACTTTCCAGGCCCCTTCTGGAATGTTTTCCCTTCATCTTCTCTAGCATGCAAGAATCCGACGGGATTATTGTTGGACGTATTCAGAAAAGATTCACAAAGCAGCCTGCTGGGTGGTCACCACAATTAAAATATAGAGAACGATAGTTATATCCTAAAATCGAACCATTATGTCCTCGTTGCATCAAGCTCAATCTGGTTTTTTGCATGAACCATTGACTAAGCAATCGTTTTCCTCCAATCAGCTATGCTTTTTCTCGGACACTGGATATTTCTCCAAAAATAGACGGTGTACAATCACCACACCCTCCTTGATGCTGTTCTTCTCTCTGAGGTCTTTCTCTTCACGTATTCGAGAACCTGGAATAAGCTCCCCCTGCACATCAGGTCTTCTCAGTCAGAATAAGCATCCTTGCACGCTATAGATAATTTCCTTTCTGTTCCAACTGTTTTGTGCCTGCTCAACTCCCATATTACTGAAATTTAGGCTTACGTGAAGAGCCTCGGCTTTTAGGCCATTACTCTGCTTTTTCGAATTGCCTTGTATTCAAAGATCAGTTGATTTTTTCCTCCTCACTGCTGACCGTTTCAAAATCATAAAAGCTCTGTTTCACCGTTTTCCTTTATTCTTTACCATCGATCTATTTAAAACATGACTGAGTCCACTAATGGTTTTTCTATATTGACTTATCGAATTTTACCCATTCCACTTTGAAATAAGTCCTTCCAGATGCCTTTACGTGTCTGGAAAGGCCGCTGTAATACTCTCCACGCTCCGTCATTAGACTTCGTCTGCTCCACCATTCATTATAGCCATTTAGTTTCCTCACGTCTGCGGCCTTGAAACCAACCTCAACGAAACCGTAGGAACTGCCTAATTAACCAAGTACTGATCCACTATATGTATATATATATATGTATTAAGGTCCCGTAATTACTGACAAAAGAATAGTAAGTAACCAACAGCTCTTTGATATCCTTTTGATCACGCAGCTTTTTTCCACCTAAAATCTCACCGCATGTACTTCGGTCACCGTCTCAGTGATTTTGGACCGCAAAAATTCAGCCCCGTCTCTCTCACTTGACGTGGCTCAATAAATGAGCTTATCACCCAATTACGACTTCACTCATTCCGCCCCCACCCCATCCTCCAACTTAGTTTCCCCCATAATTTCATGTGGAATTTAATTTCCCCCTCCACTGATTGATTACTCCAGGTCGAATCTTAACCTCGCTACTGAGTCTTACAGCTTTTACTTAGCCACTTCCCTTCTTGGGATTACTTTCCATGACCTCATTTTTTTCTTGTGGAACCACTGCATCGATGGGCCTGTGCTTCACATTTGTTTCGTTTTCCGTTAACCATTGATCCTCAACTGCAGCATACCCAGACTTCGTTTCTCCATCTCATTTCCCTTTCCCGCGATCCTCAGTGTAAGTCGACCACTTCTTGCGCTGCAATGATTACCACCCTGGCTGGTGCACCGGGACGATGATGAAATATAGCTGTCTGTCGACCGCAGTTTCCGTTGGCTCTGCTGTCCAAGTTCCCACAACCTGACCAACTGATCCTGCGTCATATACCCTTTTGTGTTGTTGCTTTGTCGCCCCCCTCTCTTTATAATTACCAAAGATCACCAGCACCCTTCCCAGCGGTGCGGGGGGCGGTTAAATCAACCGCTTTTTCCGGAGTGCATCGGGCGGGCAGGACGTCTGTAACGGTATGTTGCTGGTAGATCACACCTCCTGTGTTCACTTCACGAGGTGTTTTTCAGGTTGGTTGTTCACCGCCCGGTCAACCTCATCCATTAGCGCCGGCAGCTGATCGAGCACTCCAACTCTTCTCGCGCTACCGCGCCCTTTCCTGTAGGTTGCAGATAGCACGCTCCTATCAGTCTTCCACCGCCAAAGTTCGCTCATCTGCCTTTCTTGTCAGCACTCTCACAACCTCCCTCTTGTGTCTTTTTCCTCTGTATTCACACCTATCAATTCTGTTCTTGCTCCTACCGCTTTTCACCATGACAGACCTCACCGCATGATGCCACTCTAGCCCTACCCAATTTACTCTTTCCATGCCCGTAAAATTCTCTTTTCACTCATGTCGCCCTGTCTGGCCTTTGGTCTTTATTCACTTGGTACCTCACAAGCTACCTTTTCGTCATATTTACTTCTTCCCTCCATCTTAAACCTCGTGTCATTACGCACCAGAACCACCCGTACCCATGACCAATCGCCATACAAGAACTCGTTGTTCCAACCTTAACGTCTTTCACGGCCACATTTATTTGCACCACCAACATATTCCCCTCGCTTTAATCCGCGGTTCTTCCGTGGATCCTCTTGGGAAGTGCCCCGACCAGCAACTTCTGACCCAATCCATTTGTACAGTCGCCTGCAGGCATGTAGCTCTCAGTGCTGTTCTCTCAAACTCCGAAGAGCACATATTTCTCATGCCTTTTGACCCATTGCGAGCTTGACTGTCCGGGTACATATTTTCTCTTTTTACCTCTCGGCTTTCATCCTGTTTCATCTGCAACAGAATGATCTGATTGTTTATCTCTTACCTGTTTCTCTTCTGTCAGCGCTCTCCTTCGTTTCGTATATTGCTCGCCACAGGCTTCTTCAGTGTGCCTTTTAGGATGCGCAGCTTTTCTGCTTTCCGAGTAACGCAAAGTTACCTTTACGTCATTATTTTTACGTACAGTTTCAAGCCATATGATCTGCCGCCATCTGGTCCTTCTGATCCTTCACTCCCTTATTTCTCTCCTACGTTACGCCCTTGTACCTCTGCTGCATCTTGGCATCACAGTTCGTCCTACCCCCGGGTTGCCTTCCTCCACTGATGCTTAACATTGCACTGACCACCCTGTATTTTCATTCATTCTGTTTTCACCAGCCAATTTCACAGACATCTTGCTGTGTGATGTAATAATAATAATAATAATAATAATACTGGTATATTTCTCGGCCATAGTCGAGATGCACGCTGTAGCGCATGATCATGGTGTAACACGTTACTCAATAAGATGGAATATTTACAAATCCAGAATATGAAAGTCGAGAGTATCAAAGATGGAAAAACAAAGCCAGCCACAGTTTGAATGGATCATCCTGATAATTTTTACGCGCGGCACTTTTGAACCGGTTTCGATTCCGGCCAGGGCACTGGTTCGCGGTGGGGATGTCGAAAAATCATTAACGCAGTGCTAGGACGCATTACGAACGAGAATGATGCAAGCCAAGGAAACCGGAGGCCCACCGAGGTTATGCAGATGGAGTAAATGTTTGATCATGAGGAAAAAGAGGGGGGGAAATTGTAAAGAAGTATGTTCGGGAAAATCAACGCATGCGAACAGGATAGCGATCATGGAGACAATGCACACCCTGAATGACGGATTTACCGGAGTTCAATAAACGGAATGAGTTTTGAAGCAGGGGGGCATGAGACCAATTTTGCGAGAGTGAACACTGGTGGATATGGGAGAAACAGCAGACCATAAAAAGGTGAGTTTAGATTCAGGATCAGTAACATGTACCATTCTGAAATAAGAAAGCGCAACTGGAAGGTCTTCGGGAAGTGGAGAGTCAATTTCCAGCCGGCTACGGGTCGTAGGAAAGATAAACAGTGGTAACGGATGATAAAGTGGGAAATCTCCGCATGGACTTCAGAGTTATTATGCTGTTTCACTGAAAAATATATATGTATGTGTTGACACATTTGCCTTCAGTGTTATTCAGCGTCGTTTCTGGTAACGTACGGCATCGAGTGCTTAAGGTTCGTCTGGCAGGCCAATGTATGTGTCGGTCGATCAGTCGATTGTGGCTGTATAGTAGCGGCATGCGCGTGAACTGGAACCCGAGTTGGTTGCGTTTAAAAACGTTGAACGATCTGATAAGCAATTAGGGGTATTTCCTGTTGTATGGTTTGATTTCGGTCCCAATAGCTATGGTAGGTTCCACTTGAGTCTCTGTCCGTACGAGTCAGAGTGGCATCCTTGGTTAGCCAGTTTTGCGACTGAGATAGTGGGAGAAAGCAAACCTGAAATAAAGGGGTACTGCAGTCTGGACGTGTTTCCAGCTGTGGGTTATGATAATGTAATAATGAATAATAATAGTTTATTTCGGAGACGTCCGAAGCATGCCAAGTGCATAATCAGCTGTTTACAAGTGATGGAACAAACAAACTAAACCCTTGAAAATGTGGAAATTAGCATAATCAGCTGTTTACAAGTGATGGAACAAACTAACTAAACCCTTGAAAATGTGGAAATTAGCATGACAGGAGTTGAAAAGGGGCTAAGAATGAAGGGGGATTACGTGGGAAAGGAGAGCAGATAGAAAGCAGCAGTCAGGGTGTGCCCCTGCTGCGGATCAACGGTTATTGGAGGCATATAAAAACCAGTGAAGGACGAGGCATAAGAGTGACGGAAACTACGGGGTTGGATGGAAGCAAAGTGGTTAAAATTAGTGGCATTTCCATTTGTTCGGTTCATTGAGGAAATGGCCATAGGTAGTCTAACGTTGAGAACTCAGCCAGATAGATGAAACTGTCTATCGTTGATTGTGTCCTTAATTGAAGGGAGCAGGTTCGGAGAAGGGGTTAGTCTTAGAAGTCGAGGCCCCTCTCGTAAGCTATTTCTTCTGCCAAGCATATATTAGATAACTGTAGTGCACGGGTGACGCTGAGATATGGGATGAGTGCCGACAGAAATTGGGACTTGGTTTGTGAAGCTCGAAGGGTGATGGGCAACTTGTTCCAGACTTTAGAGTAGACAAGAAGGAAGAAACGTGACCGTATGGCCGACTTAGCTATACTAGAAGGGACAGTAAAAGGCCTGTGCCGAAGTGAGTAGGGGGTTTCACGGGAGAAGCTTACTGGGTCAAAGGAAAAAGACCGGTTATGGAGCAGGTTATACAAAAAGACTAAGTTTAGTCTTAAGCGGCGGAGCCAGAGTGGGTCAAGATCCAGATTTTGGCATCGTTCTCTATAGCTTGAAGACGTGGACCAACCAAGTAGTTGTTTGGTGAAACGCCTTTGTATGCTTTCAATCGCAACTCGGTCGAATTTCGTCATGTTAGAAAATATTATTGGGCAGTATTCGAGCAAAGGCCTGATGTGTGATTTGTAGATGCTGATGATGCTGTCCCGGAGACGAAAGGACCGGAAGAGAAGGGCCACACTTCTTCTAGCCTTGGCCGCTTGGATGGCAGCGTGCTCAGAAAAGTTGAGGGAGCAGGAATAGTTGAGGCCCAAATCGCGGACAGTAGGTCGAATGGCTATTGGGGACCCACCAAGAGTTAAGGATCCAGGGGGCAATTGGAACTTGTAGGTTAGGACCTCGCACTTATCAGTGGAAAAGCTCATCCTCCAGGTGTGGCACCAGCGGTCAAGTGCTGCGAGGTCAGCGGAAATGTTGCAAAGAGTATGGGTAGCATCATTGGAATTGAAAGAGTAAAATATTTTTATATCGTCTGCAAACAAGAATGGCGTGCCATGGTGTACTAGATCCAATGCGTCGTTAATGTACATCAGAAATAGGAGAGGACCCAGTACGCTTCCCTGTATAACGCCACTTGTAACAGGTTTCGGTTTAGAAGTATGTCCGTTGGCGAGGATCACTTGCGAACGATGAGCAAGATAAGATTTCAGCCAAGAAAACAGCGGGTCACCAATGCCGAATGAACGCAATTTGGAGATAAGATGCAGGTGTGGAACACGGTCGAAAGCCTTCGACAGATCTAGGTAGACAACTACTAATGCCTGCCCGCTATCAACAGCCTTAGTGACTAGGTTGAGGAAGTCAAACTGACATGTGGTGCATGATCGCGATTTGAGGAACCCGTGCTGCCTATCGCTAAGAAGGTTAGAAGCGAGAAGATGGGTGGTAATGCCATCTTTGATAATCGTTTCCATTATTCTGGAAATGATAGGGGTATGGTTGATGGGGCGGTAATTAGCAATTTCGTGGACAGGTCCTTTTTTATGTCGTGGGATGATGACTGAACGCTTCCAGTTCGACGGTACCAAACTAAATTTCAGTGACAAGGTGAATAGGTTCAGTAGTAAAAGTGGAAGGTCCGATCCACCGTTAATGATTGCAGCTGGGGGCAACCCGTCTGGTCCAGGACGCGCAGATGCTTTATAACGTGAGATGAGCCTGGAAATAACGTTTACTTCAAAGGTTAGGGTAGATAAGGAAGAGCTGGTAATAGCCAGAGGATTTGTGGGTGCTGTGTCTGAGGCCAGGGCCATAGAATTGGCGAAGTAATGGTTGAAGGCCTCAGCGATATCAGAAGGGGAGGTGGCCGAAGTTTTATTCGGTAACACGACATATTGGATCATAGTATCCGTTGCCGAATTCCTAGATTTGTGTAGGAGTGAGAGTTTCAGTGCTTTGTTGGGATGCCTTAGGGCTTTGGATTCTTCGTTGCGGAGCTGTTTTTCCTTTAGGTCCCGGATAATATCAGTAAGACGCGTTAGCCTTAAGAAAAGAGAGAAGTCGTGGTTTTGGAGGTAAAGTCTTTGCATCTTGAGGTACTTTTGTTGGAGGGATGCAAGCTTGGACTTCCTAAGGGAGGAGTTTTGGGATATTGGGCTAAGTTTCTGGAGGCAGTTTCCCATGTTAAAGTAAAAGTGATCAGCCGCTTGTTGGGGGTCAGCCGTTAGAAAAAAACTGCTCCAATCTTGATTATGGATGAGATTGGGCAGAGGGTTCCAATTTAAACGGACGGGATTGTTGACTGGGGTCAGATAGTCTGGTGGATAAGGATTGAAGGAGAGGTTACCGGTCACTATCTTATGGTCGCTACCCGGAAATTTATTCAGAACGGAAACCGAAAAGTGGGAAACGCTGTGGGTGAATATAAGATCTAGTATGTTGGCGTTTCTAGTAGGGGTTTTAACGTGTTGCACCCAGCCCCCAATGTGAGTATGGGACACAAAGTCTATTAAGTTGGAAGGTGCCGTGAGGTTTCTCCAGGATATTTTAGGCCAGTTAAAATCACCGGCTATGATTTTCGCTGCCGAAGGTAGTAGTGAAAGGTAATCAAAGGCTTCAATTAAAGAAGTTAAGTCTGCAATAGTAGATGAGGGCGGGCGATAGATACAGCCAATGTGCATGACTACAGTTGAGAACCGAATTGTGAGCCATAGAGAATCCGGAATTGAGTCGAGTGTGGCATGTCTGATGGGGACTACTGAAAGGGCGTGCTGTACGTACACAAGGCACCCACCTCCGCGTCTGTCGATCCTATTTACCCTAAAAACCTTGTACCCTTCAAGCATAATTTCGCTTGTGCTGGTGTGTTCGGTGAGCCAGGTTTCAGTAATAAAGATGATGTCAGGACTGGAGGTTATGACATAATTTTTTAAGTGATGAAGCTTATTTAAGATGGATCGCGAGTTAAATAAGATGAATGACAACCCACTCATGTGGAAGTGAGTGTCAGGGTTAGGTAACGTATGGGAGTTGTTGGTCGGAGGAAGTGCACGGTGAGGGGCGTGAGTTGGAGCTATTACCGAAGAGGAGGAAAAGTGAGCGTTGGATGCCTCCCCGAAGGCTTCGGAAGAATTAGCCGCGGACGAACCGGAAGTAATTAATTTAGGGTTATTACGGGGTGAAAGAGAAGACCTTAGACGAAGTAGTCCTGCCACTTGTCCTGATTCGTTGGGATCGTTCAATGCCCCAGTGCAGTGATAGAATACGTGGTTATGGAAGGTATTGGCTTGTCCACGTGACAACCTTGGTATTGGTTGTTGTGTGGTAAGAGCAGGCCTCAGAGGGTAGGGACTAAAAGAGTTTGGGGTGGCTTCGCCGCCCATCGATGCGACTTGCCCGGGTGAGGTAGGATAGGAATCGGCGGTTGGTAGGGGGGTTATATGGAGGTCATCAACGAAGGAGGTATTGGTAATACGCAGTGTTGGGTAGTTGGCCTTCGGATTTCGGTGTGCTGCCGAAGGTATGAACGACTTGTAAGGTGTCGGTATTGAAAAGTGGTTCGTCAGGGCTAGAAGAGACGAAAGATTGTGGGATTGTATGCCCCAGGGTGGGGAAAATTTACTCGAAGGGGGTTTGTGGATGTATCCTGCGCGTAAAACGCCTGTGGTGGAGCGAAACGAAAATTTTGGTATGGTAAAGGAACTAGCGGGATAAACGGTGGCGGCACGGAAAAGTTAGGAAATGAAAAGCTAGGCAGATGCAGCTTTGAGTAATAGCTGTGAAGTGCTTTGCGAGCATCGTCCGTATAAATGCGCGTAGAGCGAGGATTTCGCTGGTAGGAATAACGGTTTGAGAAACAATCTATTTTGGGAACAGAAACTGTAGGTCCCGGCATTAGTGACATCTCACAAGGGTGTCTGTTCGCTTCTAATCTTTGCATGACATTAGGGGTGCAGCCTGGTGATATAAGGCGGTCGTTGCCTAATGAACTAAATGTTGAGGCCATCCGTAGAGATGGAGTGTGGTTTGCCGAATTCTGGATTTGCGGCCATGTGTTACCGTTGCTATCGACACTCTGCATTGGGGGCTGAGTGTAGATCGTTACCAACTTTCGGCCCGTTGGTGATAAGTTAAATTGCAACGGTGAGGTTGTGTCCTTAGGTACTCTACTTCTTGGCAGCTTGCTTACGGGTGTATGCCCTGAATTCGAACAGGTTTGATTCGAACGAAAATGACCTGGAAATGGTATGGTGCGGGCGCGCGGATGGGTTTTAGTCGTGGCTATGTGGTGTGGACAAGTACGACCACACTTTGATTTATGTGTCGCCTTGGGAGAGTGATGCAAAGTTGTTAGGTCAGGGAGGCTATGCGATTTAGGTAGCTGCTTCTGATGCACAGAGCTAAGCTGTCTGGCAGGACTTGGTGGATTCGAGTCCCAGGCATCTGCGACACTATTGACGAGCCTAGGGCGCTTGGAGACTGGTGGATTTGGAGAAGGCCCAGGCGTTGCGTCAAGGTCTACATCAGACAGTCGTTGCCTGGTAGACGCTGGTTTCATAGAGTAGGTTAGGGGAATGACGGGGTTAGGTGTCTTTTGGGCAGATTCCTGCCTTGGATGTTTGCGGGAGTTCGACTTTCTCAGCACTTCTCTTTGTAGTGGCGTTTTGTCAGGTGCTATTCGAATGTTCTTGTATGGCGAATTAATAGCAATAATTGTTTGTTTATGAATGAACTCACTGGCCGTCAGTGAGTCCGGAAATTGGAAAAGTAGAGGGCATTGGTGTCGTTGTGTTTGTTTGCGTAGTCTGCTGCTACGGCATATCACACGTTCCATGTTAGCGGCCTTCAGCAAGGTACTGCTGACTATGTTGAGTGGGGCCCTATCGGGAATGTTAAATACAATGGCGTGATTCGAGTTTCGTATTCGTTTTGAAACCTCTGCAGATATGCTGTCAATGAAGTTACACGTGGCAACTAAGTTACAGTCCGTAGTTACCATAGAGGGCTCGAGGAGTTGAGCCGGTGGTGTCAGAATTCTGGTGGCTCTGTCAAGATCTTCAATCCGCGATTTGAGTGAGCTAACGTGTTGTAAGAGGCTGTCAATCTTACTATTTGCGTCATCATGGATGTTCGTTAATGAGACGGAGCATGGCGTAGTGATTGGGAGACGTACGGCTACGCGTGGCAAATCTTACCGGCCGGTCTGCTTCTTTTGGAATTGCGCATTGTGTCTGCAGGCTTCGGATAACCAACTAGTTTTATTGAAAATTTAGCAACTGCAAAGAGCCTAGATACGGAACGGAGATGAAATTCTATAGGAAGTCACCTAGGGTGTTTGCAAATAGGGTTGACCAGGTGGTTTCACTGTTTGGACGAAGGGGGGTTAGAGTTTTAGCCAAGTAGGAAACGATAACCAAAAGGGTTGATTCAGCAAACAATCGCTGAGTATTTTATAGATGGGCTCACAAGGGGTGATTTGTAGCAGGTAAAGGTCTAGATTTCCTATTATAGGGTTGTGTTGATTTTTCACGGTAATAAGTTATGGACCCACGGTGGTGTGTCACAGTTATTGCCACGGACTATTTGACGCTTCAGAGTAGATAGATATTACTACCAGGAGCTAAGTAAAAACAGGCCTAAACAATGGAAAAAGGAAAAAAACGAGACAACCTGATATATACGTCACGTTGACCTTGACCTAGGCTGCAATCCGAATACGTTGTATTATCATGGAAGAGGTTATAAATCATGCCTTTCGTCCGGGTACATATTTTCTCTTTTTACCTCTCGGCTTTCATCCTGTTTCATCTGCAACAGAATGATCTGATTGTTTATCTCTTACCTGTTTCTCTTCTGTCAGCGCTCTCCTTCGTTTCGTATATTGCTCGCCACAGGCTTCTTCAGTGTGCCTTTTAGAATGCGCAGCTTTTATGCTTTCCGAGTAACGCAACGTTACCTTTACGTCATTATTTTTACGTACAGTTTCAAGCCATATGATCTGCCGCCATCTGGTCCTTCTGATCCTTCACTCCCTTATTTCTCTCCTACGTTACGCCCTTGTACCTCTGCTGCATCTTGGCATCACAGTTCGTCCTACCCCCGGGTTGCCTTCCTCCACTGATGCTTAACATTGCACTGACCACCCTGTATTTTCATTCATTCTGTTTTCACCAGCCAATTTCACAGACATCTTGCTGTGTGATGTACACACATTCGTTGTTTCCACAACCATTTTCGACGGTCACCACTTGTCATACCTGCGTTGATCAGATAGTTAAATTCACTTTCACTTGTTTTCTTCAGTCCTTCACTTCATATTCTTTCGTTTGTCAACTTCTTCTCACAGCCATTAATTCTGCACTTTCAAAGTCGCCTTGCTCTCTCTCGGCTGAGCCCTCGTGTTCACCTGTCATAAGCTAATTTCTCAGGATTTATTCAGCTTAATTCTGTACCACAAGATCTAACTTCACCTGCTCTTCCAAGCACTGCTACTTCCGTGTTCCATCACTCTATTGCTCTCCGCTCCTCGTCTTATATATAAACGTATGTGTATATATACATGTACCCATGGGTGTATATGTATTCGCATATTTCCTCTGCATCCACCAGTTCTTTGCCGGCCAGTTCTCTTGCTACATCCCGCCGCCCTTCATGACATCCTTCCATTTTGTCTAAATCCGTGTCTCACATATGCAGTGTCTCGATCCTCCCAAATAACTTTCGCCATCTGGCCCACTCCTAAAGTCTTGCATCGCTGGCTCCCCGTTTTCACATTGAAATAGTCCTTCGATTGCAGTGTAGCATACTTCATGGCTGTCTAATCCCTTGCCAAGCAGCTCAATATTGTTGTTCTCCCTTTCTTCCTTTTCTGCCATTTTCTTCGTCTTCTCTGGTTACCATAGTTTCCCAGGCCGATTTCTATTCCTACTCTTGTGAAACCCCTGGACCCCCATCTCCGCCACTTGGCTCAGCCAGCCCCCCCCCCATTTGACCCTAACTAGCTAAGTCACCGGGAAAGTATTTCAACCCACCTAAACTCCCTCCATTATTCCTTAGTGCGCATACGTTTACCTTCCTCTCATTACCCTTCTAAGTCTATCTACCCTACGTTTGCCATGAATGTTCCTGAATTTTTTCACAAATTCTATCTGTCCATTTAGTAGCTGATGAAAATTTGAATATGCCTCTGGCATGCTTCGGGGGTCTCGGAAGTAAACTTTCGTTGGCGGCTACGGTCGTGAGGTCAACCAAGTATGGATGGAGGCACGATAGGAAAGGTATAAACGCCTGTGAGACAGGGTACCTATTTAAGTGTGTCGCGCTTACCTTAGAGCTATACACAAGATATTGTGAACACGAGAACTTAACACGTGTCTGACCCAGACGTAAGATGAGGGTCGATTCCGAAGTAGAAAAGGTGAAGCCGGTAGCCAAACCGTAAAATCAGAATACCAAAATTAAGACCGATTGTCTTGCAAAATCAACCTTGAGACAGGCAGAAAAGCCAAGGTAGAAGGGGTAGTATTCGGCTGGAAGGAAGGACCCTCAACAGTGATACATAAGGGACTCATGAAGGCTGGTGACAATATTGGCCCTTCAGAAGCATCCGATAACATGATCTTCGTGGTGGGAAACTGCTTGAATCTAAGGATGATATAACAGTGCTAGAATACAGAACGGAATCAATGGATGGTGGAAATCAGCAACTCTTAGGGGCACTACAGCCACGGTTCACCAAAGCGACATAGCACTGGGAAGAATTAGAAACTGGGCATTAAAAGTAATGCCGCAGCCCGTAATCTAAAGGAGTAAACAGGGAAGCTTGTAAAGCTCCACCACACAAGAAACATACTACGTGTTGGATATGCATTTTTACGGAAAGGAATTTCCTTGTTTCTCAGAGAGGAAATTTTGTTCCGCACAACATAAATCGGGTAGTGTGCTAGCACAAGATGCTTTTCAAACCACTAAAGAAAAGGCAGAGATTGAAATTTCCCAGTTGCAAGCTGCAATGACAAGTTGACTGTTTTTCTGGGAGAACTGACTTTTGACACTGCGGACAGTAGGTTAGCCGGGATACTCGGCCACCAAGTGGGACTAGTGTTTATGAAGGTGGCAGGAGGATGGAAGGACACACCAAGACCATTGGTCGTAGAGTCTGCAAATCCGTCGCACTGGGATATGTTCCTGGCAGGAGCGAGTACCATAAGGAAGCACCTCGAAGTAGGCCTATGGATGGTCGGAGAGGAAGGTACGGGGTAAACCGGCAGTTTTGCGCATGGAAGGAAGTGCAATATCTCAGCTACCCCGCCAAGCACAGCCATAAATGCTGTAGCGGTTTGGGCCTTCAAACTGGCCACGCTGTTTGCTCGTTCTCCGGACTAACTTGCCACTCTACCTGCACCAACTCTGGAACAACTTTCGTTTGTCGTAACGGAAAAGTCGTGGCCATTGAAGATATGCCCAGTATTATACCATATCCGTGTGACTGAACCAGGTCTTTAACATAATCTAACTCTGCCGAAAGGCAGCTTGGGAAAATCAGTAAGAAATAAAAGGTGAGTTGTTTTTTGAAAGCTAAACGAGCATTACCGTAAACATCGAGATAGTTGATAAGTTGGCCCAAGGAAGCAAGCTTTATCAGGTACGAGCTAATCATTGATAATAAGCTCAAGAGTTCGATCGATACTTGCAGAATCGACTAAATGGACTGATGTTATTCACCTTTGCAAGTTTGATCAACTGTCCTATTCCTACAGGAAACCTGGCCCAACATTGATGTTAATGATGATGTTATCATGCTGGACGGCTTTGACTCCTTCTGCTTTGGCCGCTCGGCGCCGTACCGTTGACATGGAGGTCGTTAAATTTCTCTGTATTTATTGGCCGGGCGATCAACTGTTACAGTGTCAAAGAACTTGCCCTTGTCTTTCTCGTACATCGTCTTGCTGGCCAGCCCAACAGTCGTTTTACCGTGTAACACTGCTTGTCACCGTCTGACCTTTGCGGCTGAAGCTTGGCTGTCGCTTACTGCCTCTGTCTTACTTTTCCCTTAGGTTCTTCGATTGTTTGACCAAAGGGACAATCATTGGAGTTTGTTTTAATATATTTGTAAACATCAATTTGTGCAGTACCCTGTCATAAACTATCTGGTTGTTTCCAGCTCTACGACGGTCTTATGGCAATCGGACAAATACTCGGGTTTGAGTAACTCGTGATTGCGATTGCCTTGTTGTCGTGCCGACCAAAGATACCGGTCAGGTGAAAGCGACCTTTGGAACTGGACCAAGCGTAACTCAAACATGGTCTTACAACCTGGAGGCTACTGAGGGCTTCATTGCTTTCATAAACAAACTATTGTATAATCAGACGAAAGTTACTGTTACGCATCTCACATCTCAGATCAGTGCCTCTTCACAAGAGTGCGAACCTAAACACCTGAGTCATCCCACGTCTACAATTCTTGTTTACATGTAAGTTTCCTCTTTCTGAGCTTGACGAATTTTCTGCTATTTTCCCTACAAGTCCACTGAACTTAGTTGACTCATACTTATGCGTTGTCTGTGGTGATTTATCAGGTTCAATGTGATTTTCTCTTACATCCGTTGGCTTGGCGAATAATGTAATATTCAGCACCAGAAAAGATGCTAAACTCGACCTCTGTCTTGGTAATACCCCGGACCTGTCTTGTGTTGTCTGTCCTCTTTTACCTGGCTATTCCAATGTCCTATTTCAAAGAATTCGCCGATGAATCATTCCGAGAGTAAGCGTATACGTTTCTCTCAAAGAAAAGAAAGTAAAATACACAGTCGGTGGTGTCACCCGGAACTTTTCACAGAGTACCTCCAGTTCTGCGTTATTGTTTGCTCATCCGTTGAAAATGCTGCAAATCCGGCCAGCACGCTTCTCCTCCTCTCATCTGAAAGATTGTGTTGTTGAATCACCGAGCCTTTACGGACAGAGGCCACGGTATGTTAAGGGCCAGAGCAATATTCATCTAAACTTAGCTTACAGACTGGACGTTCTGTGCCTCCAATGGCTAACAGTCAGCAGCAATCGCAGGCCGACACGGGAGACGACAAGGCACCTAAGAGGTGGTAAATCCCGTAAGTGGTCAATCTTGGCAGAGGGGAGTGAACTCAGCCGTCACTTCGAGGCTACTTCATACCTACAAATCATGACGAACCCCGATGATGACTTCATCTTGAACCCTGCAACGGACTTCTAACAATCGAGCCCGTTGAAGGAGTGTGCTAGCACACCATCGGCCTATTTTTCTGGTCCGTTTGATCCATGTCCAAATAGTTACGTTATTTGCGATTGTTGGAAAGTGGCTTCTGTCGGAGTGGTGCCGGAAAATAGTAAGCCCAAACAACGCCCAAAGTTTGCACATCATTGACTTCTAGGGTGTTTGAAGAGATGTCCCTGGAAAGACTGCCCACCTAGAGCAATGTGCTGGACTGTAAGCAATTTGTAGGCCGCCAATCACGGTTTACTCTTAATTCCCTGGCCCTTCTCACACACTATATATTATCATCTGTTGGCTGCAAAATTCAGGTGGTCGGCGTTTGTTCCTTTGACTACGGAGTTGATAGATGAACCTTTTTAAGTACTTGCTGGCTCGGGTTTCATTTCCTCTAGCCTTATTCTTCTGGTAAACCTCTTTCCTATAGACCACAATTTAGTAGGTAATTGGGCCTAACTTCTTCCAAGATGCCCTCTACACACGGTGTTCTCCTGGGCACCAGTAAATAGCAGCTTTTTTGTTCATATATCGTCCCTACCCGCTTATGATAGTTATCGTCTCATGGAATACGCCAATGATGTGATTTTTGGAAAGCCTTACTCTGACGGCTCCACCTTTTCTCTTTCCATAACACAGAGCACCTGATCTCGTCAAGTGGGCTTCAGGTCAAAACCTAAGAATGAATCCCGCGAATTGCTCCGTATTCTGTTAAGCCTTCATTAAATCCATCAACAGTGCAGCCTGTTGTTGTCCAACCCGTAAACTACAACAATTTAGAACCCCTACAAAAGGTGTCGTCCGAAGAGCCCCTCAGTGTAACCATCAGCCGTGACTTTACGCGGACAGAACTTGTTGCGGCTGCCTTCTCCAAAGTTCGGAGACACCTTCTGTTTGAAACGACTAAGGTCATTTCCAACCCCGTTACGCTCAACAAAGCGCCTAGTATTTTCTCGCCTCTTTCCTCACCAGCCCTGGGCTTCTCCCATCGCATTCTTTGGGCTGCTTGAGAAGGATTTTGAACTTCTCTCCTGATATCTCAAGCACCGGTCTCTACATAGCAGGATCGTTTACGACCTGTCCATCCTATGTAACTCAACCCAACATCAAGAGGCATATCTGACTTTCTCTCGTAAGAACTGTAAAGGGAGTACGCGCCCCGTCCACCCCGATCTTGGGACTTGCATATCAACATCTGCCACTGGACCACAGTATGGGCTTCCGCCTGCTCGCGCCAGACCAAGTAGACCCGCTGCAGTCCCTTACCTTGCCCACCCGCTATCCAACCCAAAGACCACCACCACCGAACTTCCTAACCAGCTCCGGTGCACATAAGATTTTCTTCCTACTTCTGACATGTGCAATGCAGCGCAGTGGTCACATACCAGCTCAGCATTCACCCTCGGATACAGTGGTCATAACCACACTTCACTTGACTTAAAGAATTGAGCGCTGAAGCTTTTCAACTCACCAGCGGAAGAAACAGTCTTTTTGGAATTCACGGCCAAGTGCCACTGCAAAGTGGTACCCCGGCGATCCATTATTTAAGGGACACTGTGGCGTCCCCGTCAAAGGGCGAGGAAGATGCCTGGGACCAAAGATCGAACAACGTCTTACCTCCTTCCACGCTGACGCCACTTGTAAGGATGCAGCTAGGGCAGGAAACGAAAGGATGTTTCTGGGGCGGGAAAGCACATGACAGGCGTCATGGCCGTCAAGGAAGAGCAGGTGAATCACCTGGCTTCAGAGAACCTCACTGTGGTCCGGGTGGACACAGAGTGCGGAAGAGTCGGTGGGGAAGCTGTGATACCGGTGGCGGGCCAACGAGGCTACGCTGATGGGGAGTGGCCAGCAACACCGAAAGCGCGGGCTTTCGAGGTCATAGCTCACTCATGGTGAGTAACTTGACCGCGTTCTCTGTAAGTAGGGGACCATGGGGGAAGGCTATGAAGACGGGAAACAACCATAATTTCTCAAAACCACAACAGCAGGGTAGAACGAGCTACTCATCCTGGGGACTTCAGTGCTCCAGGGAATAAATGGCCATTAGATACAGCCCTGGAGCAGTCGTTCGGTGACCAGCCAATAACCCTACCGCTCTACGAAGCTTCCTTTCAGCATATCGATAAAAGGGCCAGGTGGAGGGCAACATGAACACTGAACTTTCTGATAATAAGTACTCGAGCGATGTGGCGGAAATAAAAATAGTCCCCACCAGGTAAGAGTGACCGTACAGTGGTTTGTAGCAGCTTCATCAGTGTAGGCCTCCCGGTTCCGGTGAGAGAGGAAAGGAAGTCGGATGAATCGCCGAAGGACAGGGGACGCTGTGGCCACAAAAGAAGAAAAAGTCGAATAACTGTCCAGGTTCCTCCAAAGGGTGCACTCAGAGGACCAAAGGTGAACATGCAGTGAGGTTTCTCCTCGAGTGGTGGCTGAAATGGATGACTAGTTGATGGGGAGAGATGAGGTCATAGGCAGCATTGAGCAGCTAACCAAGACGGAAGCAGAGATCGAGGATGGTATCCATCCGGCGATCCTGGAACCACGAGCACCAGCAGTGGCGGGACAGTTGACGAAACTAGTATTTACTTCCTTCGAAAACAGAGACTAGCCTGGGCGGTAGCCAGTCTCTAAAATCACCCCATAGATGGGAGGGGTGTAAAGGTAATTGTGAAAACCTCCGTCAAGTGAATTTAGCGCCCACAGTGCGGAAGATCATGGACAGGGCTACTGGAGACTGGACGGTGTCGCACTTAAAATACCACCGTCTTGTCCAGGAACCATACTACGGATAGATGCACCGAACTTCACGTCTGTCTGGTGTTCTGTAAGCTTGGGAGGAAGTGGCTCGCGGAGTGCACGGTGGGGAGCAAGTTAAGTTCTTTCGTCTGGATTTCCAGGAGACATTCGACTCAGAGAACCACCGCCCACTTATATGGAGACTACGAGGGTTTCGCCTGACAGAGCAGGTGACGACATGGATCAAGATTGTCTGGTTGGCAGGAAGTTCAAAGCAATAATGGGGGAAGCATATCTGCAGCTGGGTGAAAGCAGACTGGAATAAAGCAAAAGTTGGTCCCAAGAGCCTTGCTATTTTTCGTATGTGTAAATGGTTTAGAAAATGGACCGGGAAACTCCCGACTCAGTCTAGCTGACAAAGTGGAGATAGTCGGGGCAGTCGACCACGAATCAGCCCAAAGAGACCTCAGTAGAGTCCGAGAATGAGCGGCGGGGCGGGACTTGCAGCTGAACTTGCACAAGTTTGTTCACCTGATTGATAAGCTCCAGGGGACCATCGAGCCTCCCCAACTATTCAGGACTTTCGTGCCGCCTAATTCGGAGAACTGTGGCCAGACCTGGAGTCCATGTGTGATTTGGAATAGCCTACCACTAGAGAAGATCATGAGGTGATTCACCGGATCTTTTCCCGTGTTGAGAGGAAGAACTTATGAAAGAAGCTTGGAGTGCCCCAACTTATTCTCCATGGAGCGGAGTAACAAAACGGGGGGCCTCTCATTAGTGCGTAAGATCCCAACAGACCGGATCGACCTGGGCTCTCTCATAAATGTATTCATGCAGCCGGGAGAAAAATACAACTTGATTCGCAATATCTGCAGGATGAAGAATGACGTATCATGGAAACAACTTCGGGCCCAGTTCTTCACATTACGTGTGGTCAAAGACGGGAACACACTCCCAGAGGAAGCGATCAAGACAACTGAAGAGACTAAGACGAAGCACCTGGTGGGTAGGGTATTGGTTCAAGTGTTCCTTAAGGGGCCATAGTTCCCGAGAACACAGATTTGAGCGGACTAAAGATGGTTTGCTCGACCGCCCTAACTAGCTACTTGTCTCACTCATCCCCAAGGATTCTCTATACCACTTTCCACCGTCCTTCCATCGTTGCTTCTTTTCGGTTCCCCTTGTCGCCTTGTTTTCCCATACCTTCATCATTATTTTTTGATCTATCCCTTTTGCTACGTCACATGATCTGCCATCCGGGTCTTCTTTCCCCCAAACTTAAGGCTGAGGAGTCTGTACCCGTGATGGTCCACTGTTGTCACCTGTACACGTGTAATGACAGTTAGTAGGTTGACCAAAGCGTCAGTAATTTGGTTCTTCTACTGTCGCAGAAACGGGGATCGGCGGAATCCACCCGAGCTGGAAACTGGAAGTTTTGTCTGTTTGCTGTGCGTCCTGGAGTCAACCTGAACATGAAGCTGACAAGCTGCCACCAAGTACGGAAATGTGATATAAACGAAACTGAACACTTTGAAATGTGCAACAAACTGGGAAAACAGTGTAATATGAAACCACGAGATTGTCATTTTATTCCGACACCGACCTGATCTGCATCATTGGTATGGTAGCCAGCGGCCAAAATCGTGGGCTGCGCAATCCGAACTCAAAGAAATAACAGACTCTCGCGAGACTGAGTCGTTTTCCACTTTCCAATGATCTATCTTTTAGATCACCCGAAATACCAGAAGCAAAATACTCCTATTATCAGGGAACATTTGTGACGGGGCGTTGAACTTCAGCACGTGAACACAACCACGACCAGAATACTTGGCGTCACCGCAGAAAGGGATTCTCTTTGAAGACCACTGTTGCGAGACCTCGATCAACTTTATTAGTAGAATATTTAACTCTTATGACCAGACCCAGTCTGAACCGGAACATCAGTTTCACTTTGAGTACATAAAATTAGTTGTACGCTAGTGCACGTCGTAACGCGGTAGTTTGATTGAGGCCACGTTTTTAATTTCACAGCTGCTGATAAGTTTTCCGATAGGAACGCAATAAGAAAACGATTTTCACGATAGATCTGTGAGGACAAACTATCAGACAGAGTCGGGATCTCTCCTTGTGAGTGCGAATTCGGCTTCTACTTCTTGGCGAAGAAATTGCTCTGAAGACCAAACCAAGCTAGTTCTATGGAAATTACTGCTCACCGTTTCGACGGGAAAAAGTTTTGACACCGCATTTAACTCGTAGAACTTCACGGAAGATGGTTGTTTACCATGATAGAAATTTGATAATAAACTACATTCCTCGAAACGTATCAGACGTCGACCTCTCAAGTCTTTTTTCCACAGTAGGAACAATCAAGACTTGTCGAATCATCCGTGATCGGAACAGTGGTTCGAGCTTCGGCTTCGGGTTTTGTGAATACGAAGACGCTGAGTCTGCACACCGAGCGATTGCACGTTTCAATGGATATCGTATAGCGGATAAAGTCTTGAAAGTTTCACTGGCAAAGCTGCAAGGAAGACTTTGTCAAAGTTCAAACTTGTACGTTAAAAACTTTCCTCTCACAGTGACAGAGGAGCAGCTGTCAAACGAATTTGAACGATTTGGCAAAGTTTTGCAATGTCGAATTCTGCGTGACCGGGACTCCGATGCTTCAAAAGGAAGTGCGTATGTACTATTTGAGAACAGAAGCAACGCTGAATCTGCGAAGAAGGCATTAGATGGAATGCCTTGGCCTGGTTCTACTGAGACATCTGTGCTGGCTATTAAATTTGCTACACCACCTTATCGTCAGCCTTCAAACGCCACCCCACAAAACAGATCTAACCAAGCCCGAAAAGCTGATAACATTTCCAGCAGCTTCCAAGGCGTAAATTATGGAGACCAACTAGCAGCTCAGCTGTTGGCATTACAAAGCAGGGGTGGTTTCACATGTGAATCATTGCTAACTACACCGACTCAGCCATATATACATGATCCGATGTACCTCTCACAGGGAAGTAGCATGCTAGGCTCAGTCCCCCCCTCCGGACTCACTGCGCAAGGACAGCCAAACCCATGCAACATGATATGGCCATCTGATTACCTTGTTTCGGAGGGCAGACCCACATTAACTTCTTCGTTACAGATGGCATCGCAGTACGCGCCGCCGTACTATATTTCACAGTACCCTTGGATGTTAAACCAGTGGTCATCTTTGCCATCAAATATGTCAGCAGGAGTCACTTCATCTTACCCTGGTATTTTGGAAGGATTTACGAATGCTGTCCACGGGTGCCCTATTTTCACGGGGTTGTCACCTGTTTTCGCATCACCCGTCACTCTTAATGGTGGACAAAACAGCAATCTGCGTTCCGCTCATAGTGAAACAAATAATAAGCGTCCCAAAGTACAAAAATTTGATAAAGCAAGTACTTCCGTTTATGTGTACAACATTGGAAACCTCATGACCAACAAAGAGTTATGTGACTTGTTTGGGCGTTTCGGTTCCATTTCCTGCGTTTCTATTCCTCGTGATCCCAAAACGAACTACGCCCGAAATTTTGGCTTCGTAACGTTTGAGAGTTTCAAAAGTGCCGCCAATGCAGTGGCTACTATGAATGGGGGTGTGCACGCTGGCCGCCGCCTTCAAGTGTCTTTTAGAAAGCCCAAACCAGTGGCCGCAAAACCAAGTTGCATAGTATCCTCTAAAATAATGGAAAACGGCACTGAAAGCGAATCATTGGATGAACCGTCGCAACCTGGAAAAGCAGAAAAAGCGAAAGATACAGAAAACGACAAGCTGTCGGTCACGTTATGTAACGACGTCGTTGAGGAGCTAAGTGACTTGAAGTTGGATGACAACACTGGTGAGTTGGAGCTGAACACAGTGGAAGTGGCGACTAATGATGTGTGATACAATCAAAAAACGCATCTCAACCAAATATCCTTGCACATATATCTGAAAAGCAAATGCTCATCGTAAACGCTATTTTATTGAGCGGTTCTACTGTATATCACTGCGACAATGATTTTGACCCTGAAAGCAGATATCTCATTTACCATCATGTGTAAACTACTTATTTTTGGATAAAACTATTGATGTAACACGTGATTTATTGTCTCAGTGGAACTACTCTCACAAAGCCGTACAATGTAGAAGAGCCTTGATCATAAGCGTATGGCAACTGTTAACTGAGGTACTGAACCTGTTTATAAGTAAGAAGGGCTAGTTTTTAGGATACACTTGTCAACATACATAATTACCAGGGCTTCCTTGTTTGTATTAAAGAAGCTTTTAAGTTCTGTTTCATTTTTGGATTATTTTTAACTAACCTATGCTGTTTCTTTCAAATAAAACAATAAAACAGTCTGCACAAAATCAAAAGGGTACTGTATTATTGTTGGTAATTTTAAAGTCATAATAGTTGCATCTTCACAGCTTTCGTTGCAGCATTATCAGTAACAAACCACTGAGTCTTAAAGCCAATGACCAATATAATGTAAGAAGATTGGAATGTGTACGCAAGTCGAAGGCTCAGCTGCTCGTATTACTAAACTTCAAATATTTCGCAATGTAAGGAAGTCAGTGATGCTACCCAAGGTTCATGACAAGACTCTGTTTCATAAGAACCAGTGACAGGCAAGTTGAAAATGGGATAAGAACTTGTAGGTTAGTTTTTCAGTAAATATGAGATAAACTTAATGGGGTAATTGGTTAAATGTTGACAAGGGACGATTTTAATGAATGGCCTAACATAGTTTTTACTTGCGGTGTGCGACATGTTATTTTTAATCGCCTACTTGGGCGCGTGTGCAGTGGAAGAAGTATGTTATTTGTAGACACGAAGGCCTACTGAACTATTAGGGATAACCGGCCCTGCTACCTGGAGCAGTTAGCCGCACAAAATCTTAATAGATCAGGTGTAGTAACGAGCCGGAAGAAAGTAGATTGCTGTCTATGAGAAAAGCAAAATTCTTTGTTATTAAGGTAATATAAATTATAGAGATGAGTAAACAAGCTTAGCGAGAGTGTGATCTTTAAGGTTCTGGTAAATGTGACTCATTATTCGCCTTTGCGTTTTCGCAATATTCATTAGTAATTGAGCTTGAAGATGTTTTTAAATTATCCATCGTTTTGAGGAACAACTGAGTATACGCAGATAAGCAAACACATTTGCTTAAAATGCATCTGTGTGAGGCGAAACTACACATATTATTCCAAATAACCCGAACGACTGAATTACTAAGTTTATGAACCAGCTTGAGATGGTAAGTTAGATATGAAATTCTGAATCTAGCTTGGTTAGTTTTCGTCCACTTGTGAACATGTGGGTCTGACAAACTAAACAAATATTAATTACAAACGGATAATTCACAGTTGCTTGTAAAGAAATTCTGTTTGCTCTATCACATGGCACTGTTATCTGAAATATAGTCACCCGTGAGAAACACTGTATCATACGTCCTAATTTGTCACTTCACTGCATGAATAACAAAAAGCTGTTGCTTTGGTGTGATTGGGCATATGAGTTTTCCTCCACATATCAGACCACCAAAAGCAACAAAAACCAAATAATCTTCTTGTACGTGCGATACTATTTGTAGTAAGTGGAGCAAAGTATCAGGTTTCATTTAATTAAATTGTGCATGCCATATTTATGATCCTTCTGCCCGTTCGGTCAAAGTGAATTTAAGCAGGCGAGTGTAAAAAATCTCTCATTTTATAGACAAATTACTCGGAAATGCACCCGAGTAATCTCAAAGTTCAGACAGTGTCGGAAAATTCCATTTTTAGCGGCGAATTCATAAGCTGTAATATACATCCTGGTACCTTCCTACCACACCAGTTATGAAAAAATGTTTTGTTGCGATTCGTTTTTTGCACCGGGTGATCTTACGTTTCAGCTTACTTAAAAGTAAACTACATCAGTATATTGCGGCTTAACTAATTGACTGTGTTGGAGGGTGACATAACGAGTTACATTTAATTCGTTGGCGAACCTAATATAGATCATTTTTACTTTGGTTACTGAATTATGCAATAGACGTTAAACTGATCGCTGCAAGTTAAACTAAAATAGGATCTAAAGAAAAATCACCGCTGAGAAATGTGACTGAATAAACCGAGGAGGAAAATATTAAAAATGGAGAACTACAGAGACAGTACAAGGCGTGAAACATAATTAAAAGCTTCAACAATATAGTAGACCTCTTCTCTCTCATCTTACTCATAACTGTAGCTGAGCAATGCATACTGTCAGGGTTTTTATTTAGTTAATAAACATGAGGAAATCTAACAAGAGTTAATTTTAGGGTTTGAAAACGTTGTTGTTCTTTGTGGATAATCGGACGACTCAGAAGTTAGATGGTTTATCAGCCATGTCTCTAAACCTAAAGATTTAAGTAAAACGGCAAAACAGTGGCTTGTCAGATACCTCGAAGCTCTTATGTTCCCGTACATAATGGGAATTTTATTACCAATGTTTCACGTTTTAAGACAGAATTCTCAGAACAGAGGCCAAAAAGAACCACTGGACCCAGTTTATAAGAATAAAGTCCCAGAACCTAGTAAAGTAAATAAATGGAAGTATTTGCTTGGTGGTTGAAACTGACTGAAATCATTAGTTAGAAAATAGGTCGAAGGTGTTCAAAAGACTCCAAGTTTGTCAGGGAGGGGACCGTATTCGATTCCAATGTCTATAGTGGCCTTGTAATTCTAAGGTAGACAGTACTTGGGTAGTGTTTGTCGTAGGACTTTTGGCATGTGGTAAGAATTGTTAGGGCGAAGTTAATAAGGGTCTTTCCATATTTCAACAGTCGGCCGCCACAAAAAATACAAAGACAATGCCTTTTTGGAATCTCTGAGCGACTGTTCAGTTAAAAACATAGCTGAAATATAAAAATTAGTCGACAGGTTTTGCGAAAAAGTTTTGTTGCAACAACAATCGAAATCGACTTAAAGTTTGTGACAACCTCCAGTAATAGCAAAATCTGGGTACAACACTCGGAAATATTCACAGTGGTGTCTTAGTTTTCAAAGGGGTAAAAGCGGTGCAGACAGTTGCTTTGGAGACATGACAATAATTTTCAAAGGTGGTATTTCGAGGAGAGTATAAAAATCGTTATTCAAACTTCCCAGCTTTACACAGATTAAGAACGAATTTTCCGGTAAGGTATTCAACGTATCATATCTGTTGTCTTGATATTCTTTTTTGGTATCCTTTCCGATCGGGTTTTCTTCCGCCTCCGCAAGTATATTACATTCTTCGGAAAAACTATAATATTCCGATGTTTACATCTCCCCCGGCTGTGCTCGAAGTGCCGTTTTGGATTGCAATATATTAACAAATTTGTCCTCGTTATCGCTTAGCATACAGGCTAAATATCAAAAGGGAACATTTCTATCTTAAAATCCATCGAGACCTACTCAGAAATTGCCTGAATTGCAATAAGAAAGCTGAATTTAGTCAAAAAATGAATTGTTCTTGGTTAACCGTTAGTTTTGCCGAAACAGAATACAGTCGGAACTCACTAGTCTGATTGATAGGGAGATTCTTTATAAGATTCTTCTATTGTGGTGAAACACCACTCGTGGTGAGTTTAATTGGTTGACACTTACAGCAGATATCTCAGAGAATATAGTTCATCAAGGTAAACGTCCTCCCAGAGACATGCGTTTAATATTTAGAAGTGTCTGTGTTACGGCCTGCAGTATTGTTCGCTCGATTTTGGTGGTAGACAACACGTCACTGTCGTCCGGATCGTTACCACACCTGACCTGTTGGGGTCTTATGGGATTCCCCACTCCAAGTCTCAGGGTCTGGTCGCCGGTTATACCTGATAGTGCAGTGAGCCTTCGTAGTTATGGGGTATATATCCCTTCCACTGCGCTCGTGTACAAGCATGTAAAAAAAATCAGCTTGTGGACTGTAAGCGGCGGCTTGGCTGGTCCCAAGCCGTAGAAATAGTTTCTAAGTCCCGCAGACATGAAAAAAGATGCCCGATGTGAATAGATTTAAGCAGTATATCGGAAAATAGAAAATAAATACTAAAAAGCTCCGTAAAAGATGATAACAGTTCTGCGCAAGCAGACTGAGAGTATTCGCTAATGATTATCAGACATTCATTACCAGTACGAAACCGGAACGTGTTCATGAAATCTAGGCTCAATCATTCAAATGGAATAATGGCTTTGACTAACGGTACGTCAGAGGGTTTGGAAAACCTTGATGTGATTTTTGCACCGATGTGACTTAGAGAGACTGTAATTCTCACCTCTTTCAAAGAAAAAGGTAGCTTTCCGGATCAAACCAGGTGGGACATACCAGTGGCGCTTAAGTGGCAGAGCAAATCATGCAGTTCTTTCAGGTTTCTATAGCTGATAGTCTCAGTGCAATAGCAACTAGAGAGTACATCCGCCGTCTGATTATTAACACTGAGTAGCTACAATACATTCTGCTGAAAACAAGAAAGCTTCACGCGGTATTTTTGAAGTTCTTGAGTGTTCTTTGCATTCAGGCTCGTCATTGAACATTAAGGCGGACAGCTAGTCGGTTGCCAACTTAAGATGCTTATCAAGCAGAAAAAGTGGCTATCTTTCAATGGTTCAGCTATAGCATAGGCATCTGTTCCAACTGCAAGATGTCACCTATTGATTGTAGTTGGGGATAAAGAGGAGAGGGCCTTCAGTCTACCATTCTGGTTGAGGGTATTTGCGATTGCGAAGTCCGACTCATTAACTTCAAAAAATTGGAGTACACCATCACCTCTTTTTCCGGTTCCCATTCCTCATCTCGAAATATTTCATGGAGTACGCTGGTGAAGATACTGTGCAGTTTTTGAAAAATGAATTTACATAATCTAAAATTTGACATATTTATTGGGAGTAATACTCAAACAACCGGGCTACCCGTCCCCGGGGTTTTCAATTTTGAAAACAAAGTAACTCCATGAGAGAGCCCAGCCTTTCCAAATCCGGTCTTGAGGCCCTTATTATATTGCCCATGTACGGAAAGTGCAGGATGACTATTATTTGTTAACCATATCACCCGTAATTCGTTGGACGCGTGCAATGCTAGTACGGACTCCAGACGGGATACGACCAAAGTGACGTAAGTTCTCACAGGCCTCTTCATTCTTGAGGGAGTGTGGTTATGAGCATTCTTCAGGTCTAGATTATTGAGCATCCCAATTTGTCGGTACATATAAACGATCTGCTGGGCAAAATAATTTCGATAAATGCCGCTTTTGGCGAATACTTGCAAAGGGATTCCGTCTAAGGAAATCTCTGTAAATCCCTTTCGCAGAAAAAAGAGAATATAGGCGCTGCGACTGATGTGAGATGCTTGATGAATCTGAACTTTTCACACACTGTTTGGTAGTGTCTTATTTTGCTACAGGATTTGCACACACCAACCCGGGCGTGACATCATAGTCAAGGTTAGCGACCGGAAACACAGAAACAGCAAACGGACTGCAATTAACTAAGCCGGATACTCGATCCTTTCGTCGTAAGGCGATTTCTCTACTTCTTCAGATTTTTGAAAGATAGAGCAAGATTCATGCTTGCCAGTATTTCATAAGCCAGCCCTGATCCCAGTATATCATCCGTTTGTTTGGCTAGTTTGAAAGCTCTTCGCAGGTCAAGAGTTCGTGTTTCGAGAAACATCTGACGAATACGGTTGAAATGTCTCCCTTGCATACACCAATCCTTCACGATACTCTTAGACTGAGACAGGATTACAGTCACCATCTTTGATCAGATCCGTCAGAAGTTCTAGGAACTAATCAGGCCTTTGTTATTTTGCCGCATCTTAATGGGCAGAATAAACGTAGTGACTTCGCTTTTCTGTTTGATTTGACGAAGCTTGAAAATATGGATGACTTCTTCGAATGCAGTACATTTTCTTAGGCATTTATGTACCAATAAGGCGACACAATTGATCAGGATATCCACTTATTTTAGATTCAAAGGTAGAGTGAAAGGTGTTGAATGCTCGATACCGGTCGATTCATTGATCTCCAGCGTCCGGTGAGTTGAAATCAGCATCGAGCGGTTTTGGCCGTAGACACTTTTTCGTTACCGAGGACTGGTCGGTTGAATTGTCATCTATTCAATCAACCACCACAGAAAAGCAAAATACATTACCTTTTCGTGAGCTCTAAGTGGATAGCCAATTAGACATATTGCTTATTAGAAAAAGTATTTAAGGGGGCTTTATTATGAAAGTAGGAACTGTAAGCGTAAGTCTTTACTCATCGTTGGTAGACAGCCAAGTCACGATGGCAGTCAGCACTGATGCTGTACCAAGCCTAAGACACCAGACAACGAAATCTCGAGTTACATGGCAGCCGATTGGTGGCGTAGATCGGCAGAATGAGTGATGGATCCTGTCAGTGGTGTTAAGGACTTAAGGTTGGTTGCCCACACCAGTGGGACCAACACGCTGAATGCGACGACTGGGAACATAGACCGGTATCCTAAACATTCATCGTTTTGCACTAACAAACGAGATGATTCGGAGACGGAAGAGACTTCTCACTGGAGCTAGTGGCATAGTTTAAAATAGGAACCTTTGTAACAGAAAATGACAACAAATGGAAACGATTCTAAGTCAATCACAAGGGAACATAAGGATTAACCTGTGAAACTAAAAATGTACGAAAAAGTAAGTGAGGGGAATTATAGTAAATTGTGATCAAGATTCGTTTTTTAGCCTTCAGAGCATACCTATGGAGAAAACCTTAGCCCGAAAAGTTTAGATTAGTAAAAATGTCCTTATTTTGGTCTCAAGACAAGGAGTATTTCAAGTTTCGAACTTGTATTAGGATAACATTTGACAGTAGTGAGACATATGGGAGGTAAGAGGTAGTTGCACAGGTGAAGAGGTATTTTCACTAATAAAATCTACCGCGCTCGATAACGAATCTTTGAGAGTTTTCATATTGCACGCCTGCGCATGAGTGCAGTGGAAGGGGCTTATATTCCATCATTTCCAAAGCTCATTTCACTGTTTGGGATAGTCAGCAACCTGATCCTGAGGCTTGCAGTGTAGAGACATGGTCCTAATAGGTTCAGCTTAGTTACAAGCCGGATACCAGTAGATTGCGTTCTACCACCGCGTAGGAGAAATAGGGTGGAAAAAGGCCAGGAGCACTGAGATACATCAGAGTACACCAGACGACTTTTTGAAAAGGAAAACGTGGCAGGTACCGAATAAAACTTCAAGTCCACAGACTGAAACCGAAAGAGAACTCCAATTATTCGCACTGTTCAAATTCCGTTGAGTTAAATCAAATTAAAAGCCCTGGTGATCACCAAAAATACTAAGTGGGACTCACCGTGGGAGAGGTTGTTGAAGGCCATGTTAACGACCACCTAGGGTACAGAGATACGTTCAAAATGTTGGTTAAGCCCCTTCCTAAACACTGATTTGATGACTTTCACAAGACAGGAGGCAAGAGATATTAGCCGGCCGTCGGAGGAATAGAAATGGGTTAGACAGGGATGAACCTTAAACAGGGATAAGCAGTTTGGCATGCAAGATAGAACAGGACTGAGATTAACTGGGACCGTAAATTTAAACAGTAAGGCACGTAACATAAAATAGCTCTGTCAATAAATTTGCTGGTCCCTCGTGATTATGGAATTCATTTTACTTGCATTACAAAAATAACCTTCGTGTTTTTCGATGTAGTCTTAAACTGATCTAGTGACAGCAAAATCACGTCTCATTTCGGAAGCCGATAAATATATGGTCCTTTTTAACAGCTCAGACCACAACAGTTGTAAAAAAGAGGACTTTGTACCATCGCTGAAAGCAGACCGGATGGTGAAATTGCAGGACATTTGTGGATTAATTACCCCCTAGTACCGAAAATACCATTTGCAGAAAGTGTAAGGGTTCCGTTTTCTCTGGGGATGTGCCACTCACTGGAAACTTATTTTCATTAAAAGAACGGTATTTTCTCGGTCTATACTCACACAAGTGGGGTTTATCCCGATGTAAATAATAGAACAAAACATCATTTTTAAGATAATGGCTCTGTTTTGCTCAGGGGTTAATTGAGGTCATTTTAACAATGTGAGCTTAGAAAAAGAGAGAGAAGGGAAACGAAGTTTCTTTAAGTTGACCCTCTAGATCCGTCTTGAATAGAATGACAGTAAATTTATCTACCGTTACATGGCAACAAGCCTATTGTTTTTATGAGTGCCTTTTGTCCCATCTCGTTCACGAACCATCAGTTAGTTTCATGTGTATGGATGAGAGCGGAAGATAGACCCAGCAAAATCCGACTGTGGAATTTCCACTCCAGACCAGAAGTTATACCAGACATCCTGTGTTATGTGGTACTCTTTCGTAACAGATAACGTTCCTTAAATCTATCATCAGCTTAAAAATAATTATCGGCAGCTTTTCTTGGAGTCTACTCACAAGTACCAAAGTTAAATCCAGGCTGAGTTTGAAAGAGTCGATAATAATATTCCTATTATTCTCATTATTTTGTCCAGATGAGAACCAGTTTACGCTGCGAGTAACATTCTTCATTCCGAGGACCGTAGCTGGCCCAGTTCGTTTCCTTTTCGTATCAACGGTGTTGTTTTTCGAAAAGTCAACAACACGGTTTAGGGATCTCCTAGTCCAAGGTTAAGATCCTGCTCGAGTTTATCAATTTTTGATTCAACACCTGTACTTCATTGATAATTTACCTCGTTTTCATGATAAGTATGACGGATTAGAAATTTGCATCATTAAGTTTATGAATTGGTGGACTTCCGCGCGAAAATTGTGCAGCGACTAACTAGTCAATGAACTCTTCCAGAGTTCACGTTCGAACAGGGCCTAGCTTTCTTTCTGCGTCACCAAGCAAATATCAGATGTTCCACCCTAAATAACAATTCGTTACTGATTTCTCAGTCGCACTTCAAGAGTAGCAAAACACTGGCTGTGAGGCTGAAAGTGATTGGTAAACATCCTTGTGACCTGTTTATCACAAACCAGATGCATCTATCAAACTTTATAGCTTCATATAAATTTGCATAGTTTAAAGTTCGATGCTTGTTTGCGGTAACACACTAATTTGTTTGCTTTTATCGTAGACGTTCGGAAGGCAGTTACCTTGTGCTTTCAATTTTGAGAAGCATTCTCAGCCCACTCTGACCAGTCCTACGGTTACCGCCGTGGCATTGGTTGGTTACTTCCAAATACGAATCTTTATTCGACAATGGTATCTTTGCCTGGCAAGATGCATATCTGTTTGACACAGAAAAAAGTGCTAATCGACCAAAAATGCCAGAGCTGCAAGTGTTGATGATGAGGTCAACTGAAGACACTTGGCTACACCAACTTAGTACTTCAAGTGCTGAATCTGTGTGAAGTTACATTGTGCAAGTGGTTTACGGGTCGGAAATGTTGAAATCAATATGCGAACAGCTTTATCGGGAATTTATTGTGAAGCTTGTCTTCTTCGGTTTTCACTTTGTTAGCCGCAGTATGTCCCGGAAAATAAGTGCCACCTAGGCTTTGTTCTAGAAATCCCTTTAGTTTAACCGTAGCAAATAATTGTTGAGAGCTCTAGAGTAAAAGCTCCCAATCAATAGAAGTACAAGTTGAACGTTGCTGGCTGGCCATTTTACAGCTTGCTGGTACGGAAACTATCAGACATCACATAGCGTATCGAAGGACTGTAGTAGCTTATTAACTTCGCATAAACTGACGGATCGGTCTGCATATATTCGTAAACAAAAGCGAAGTTTTACTAGTTTGTTTTGTTACATGCTTGCGCATAAGTGCAGTGGGTTGGGTGAATTCCGTGGCCTCAAAGGCCCACTGAAATATTAGGGGTAGCCTGAAACCATACCCTGAGACTTGGAGTGAAGAACCACATTAGGTCTCAATACGTCAGGCTTGAAGATACCGTTGGTAAAACAGTGCTATATTTCATCTAATCTCACCACGAATCTAAGATAAATCTCAGTGGGTAGCTGATTTATGGAATTATCATAGTGCGCGTTTCACAGAAGTGAAAAGGGAACAGAGATCTCCTATCATGACTGGAGTGCTGTGCTTAAGATAAGTTCTATTTTCATCTCTGATAAACATATTTAGATCGATTAGATAGGTGATATCGATGAATCAGTAAGAATTGGTTGTATTCCAAAAATAGTCAACTTTCACATTTGTTCAGTCTGCGAATGGTAATGCAGAAACTGATCTGAATTTCAAGAATGTACTGTTTCCATGGTTTGCTCAGGATGTAGCCTAATTTAGACAGATAACTGTGCCTTGTACGTGTTTAAATGAATTTTAACCTCCTAGTTCCAGCATAACGATACGCTGGATATATTACACTCTGTGTTGGGTTGTTTGATGCAGTTATGTTCCATGCGTGGATACATCCATCATTACAAGACGTTTAAGTTTTGAGTCATCATTCAACCAGACCAGTTCAGTAGGATGCGTGTCAATTTTTTTGCAATTTGCATGCCCGGAAATTATAATGAGCAGATGTGCCAGCTTTTGCTGACTTCTCAGAAGTTTGCTACTTCACCCCGGACCCAATTCGACTGGTGACACTTTGTAAAAAAGAGTTACAAATCGAGACAACTTAATCCCATGTAGTTTATATAGTCTGTCTCATAGTTCTATTCAAGCAGTGAAACAGTCGGGAGTGAAAATTTGTTATCGAAAGAACGAAGATACTGAGGCCCAGTAAAAAAATGTTCTGACTGGCTGGCGGAGTGCCCATTGTTTTGGACAGCCTGATGTGCAGCTCATTCGACTGATGTATAGACCGGTCTCCACAAAAGTATCACACGGTAAAGCCAGTCGAAAAGAAACATAAACATGTATATGAACAACGGTGATGTTAAAACGGTTACCCTGGTGCACTTCTAACACGATGGTCCCGAGTTCGACTCTTTTCGCTGCTGGTCACTTCGCTCGCATCAGCCTTTAACTGACTACTGCCAGCTTCGTGAAATAAAGCACCCTTCTGTATAATTAATAAACGAATTAACTTATAATTAAAACAATAATTGGTAATATCATGGTGATTTCTTGTATGATGTTCCTTATCCCTTTCCATTACGAATCAAACCACTGTCTTAGTGGGCTCTATCTTTGACTAAACTGTTTCATCGAGCCTCAGTCTCCTTTTAGAATGATTACCGTAGCAATAATTGGCTGCCAAATTCTAACAACGAATTTGTTGGTCATTCCGGAGCTGCATTTGGATAGGGCGGGGGGACGAGTGTAAATGAAAGTATAACATTTGGAGAAAAGGGGGTTAACCAAAGGATGTCTACGGTTACCGCCTACTTCTTGAAGAGAAATAACGTGAGCTTTCTACGAAGTGAGTGTGCATATACTACCGAAATGTCACAAGCAATGAAGGGCTCTGAAAAGAGGAGGAGAGGGGTTTTCTATGGTGAAAACCATCTAGATCCACAATGTCATTAGTATTTATGATACAAAACCGGTCACTAGGTCAAATATATCAATCACAATTCAGCACTGCTTGTCGAAGTTACTCCGATGCACTTCATACAAATTCCATGCCTTCAAGGCTGATTTATATCTATTCATCTTTGTTTTTTCAGACAATATAAGGTAGCTTCTGAGGTCTGCTAGTGCAACTACAGAAGATCTCGGTCAAAACCAAAATACTGCCCGACTTCTCATCGCGTAAAATTTTGTTGCTGATAGATTTATTCTCTTTTTTTACTCTGCAACACTTTCACTCGCTTTGAATTTGCCGACAGTGGTTGGATGGCGGTATGTTCAGCAGAAGACCTTTTCGTACTATTTATCCCTTTAACCATTCGTAAGTGAATGGAAGTACATTTATTGAGATCATGGGTAGGTGACGCTGAGACAGGGTGAAAATAACTTCCTGTTACACAAATCAGTTTTTGCACCGAAAAATCGAGCAATTAGGAATTTACAAGTGTATCTATCAACTTGTCCCCTCCGTAGTTCCTGGCAGAAAATAGCTGAGACAGGTGGAAAGTTTTACACCTTGGTATGGTGTTTCTAATACAGGAGTAAACTGAAAAAAATTTTAACCAAACATTCTGTCGGAAGAGAATTCAGTTGGTCAAAATGAGTGGTATCGTGATTGATTTTATTCGAGGAAAGCGTGTTGCTCTTTCAAAAGTGCAAGCCAATACTCCCCCGGAATGTTCGAAGTGAACTCAATAAACTGGGCACTTAACAATCTCCCAACAAGTAAGACGGAGTTTCTTTTTTCAACGCAGATGCTCCCGCTAATATCCAGGTGTGATGTGAGGTTTTCCTCGGTTGGCAAATACAGCAAGCTTGTGAGGAAAATGAATCTGAGCGGAT